>CM036536.1:1138936-1861436 GCA_020745685.1 Tautogolabrus adspersus | reverse complement strand
TTGTTTTGAAAGAAGAGAACAAACACAAACACGTGCACGGTGCACGCAGGCTGCAGCTTCGTGAAAATGTGCAAAGTGGTTCCTGAAAGTGAGGTGAGGCTGCTTCACGGTGATGTGTGACCCAGATTTCATCAGATGCTCAGACCTCTCTGCCGTTATGAATTCATAAAAGCAGCAGGCTGTGTGCACATGTATGTTACAGAAACAAGGTGATCTATATGTATGAAAAGAAGAAGTCATTTTCTCTCTCCTTTCATCCCTCTGGGCTGCCATCCCTCGCTCGCTGCTACAGATTCAGTTTATTATCAGGAAACCAGATGAGTCTGCTGCTCCGCTCCGCCTGTCGCCCTCTCTTCATTCAGACTAAAACTGCTTCAATTTGCACCTCTCTGCTGCAAACCCCCCCCCTGCCCTCTGTCTATCACACTACTGTACACCCTCCCCCAGCACAGGAGCTAACAAAGACGACACAAAGCTGTAACTCACAACTCAATCAACCCAGATATAAAAACACAACAAATAGTATTCTTCTTTCAAACTGCATTCAATTGTGAAAAATCTATGACATATTTTCACTGTTTGAGTGTCTCCAGAGTCTCTTACAGCGAGTCCATCCATCCATTATCTATACTGCTTTTCCCGTCCGGGGTCACGCGTGCTGGAGTCGATCCCAGCTGTCATTGGGTGAGAGGCGGGGTACATCCTGGTCACCAATTAACCTAACGAGCATGTCTTTGGACTGTGGGAGGAAGCCGGAGTACCCGGAGAGAACCCACGCATATACACTCCACACAGAGAGGCTCCTGTCCGATGGGGAATCGAACCAGGCTACCACATTAACCATGCACTGACGAGCAGCCTTCTTACAGCGTGTTCTGGCAGGAAACTTCCACCTTTAGATGTCTGGGGAACAGAAAAGAGTCTCCACTTTTGAATTTGGGAGCTATGGCTCGAGAAAAAAGCACAGGCACAAGACGAGCCTTCGTCAGACCAGCTTTCAGACTTTAAAGACGGATTAGTTTAGAACAAGAGCGAACAGAGTTTTCCTCTTATTTTACTTACGTGAGTTTGACCCCTGGATAATATTTGTTCATTCAGGCTGAGCTCCTACGAGGAGTTTTTAGCTGGTTATAAAACAGTCTGAATTGAATGCTGATTAGGGCTGTCGCAGTGAAGGAAGTCCCACTGTGGGAATCCATGGTGGCTCAACAGCGCTATACCCGGTATTATTTATTTAGCAAATTTGTTTGTGGATCAGGGGTCGGTTACTGGCAACGCCGTGATAATCGGTGACAGAGACAAACACTCACGCTATGGAACAGTTTGAGCAGCGCTGCAGACAGCAGACAGCGCCTGGTGCTAAAGTGAAGCACCGTCACAGAAGCAACAGCTCCTGAAGTTCTTCTCTTTCATCGTGCAGACCTTCATATTGAAGGTCGGGTCAATATCCTTCTCACCCGGGGGATCATAGAATCCACAGTGACCTCTGACGCTTGCCTTCAATAACAGGACAGGCTGAAAGTCTGACTGCTCCAAAGGCAGTACAGGCTGTTCGTTAGTCTGTCGGACACACACATACATCACAGACTTTGAGAGCTAGCTAATGTTAGCAACACAGCTAACGAGCAGGGACGGACCAAGGACAGTGGAGACGGTGCACGGAAGAAATAAATGCCAGCAGCGGGTTCGCCGTGCTCAAACTGGCTGCTGATAATTTACTTAGAGCAAAATGTGGATTTTTTAAAGTTTTGAATGCATTTAGAATTATAGAAATTAAAAATTGCATTTCTTCCTTTACCTCTAAGTAATAATCAATGATATGAAATAAATGAAAGTGGGGAGCAAATCTTCGAGTTGTTAGTGGCTCATTTTTCAGCTATTAGGGAGAAGAAGCAAAGCTCTGTCACATCTTCATCTCTGCAAACATTCAGATATTCATTAAAATAACAGCAGTGAGAGAGAGATGAAGGGAGAGAGAAAAAGTGGATGATGAAATATTGAAGCAAGAGAGCGAGCTGGTGGAGAAAATCAGAGAGAAGGGATCAGTAATGTAGAGATAGAATGAGAGTGAATAATTAGGGTGTCATATGAACAGTGAGACAAAGAGCAGGTTGACAGACAGCTGCAGAAGGAGGTGATTCCCCCCCGAGGAGAGGGAGTGACGTGTGATCCGTCTGGATGCGACTGCTCTTTCATCTCCTCACCCTCGACCCCCCGCTGCGCCCACAAACAACCCTCGCCTTGCTTGTCTTCATCGTTAGGTCTGATCTTCAGACGGGGGGGTTCAGGGTTCAGATGAGGAGCGAGAACACAAGAATGTAGGTCGGAGGCGGGGCAAACATCGCTCCACACTCCAGAGCCGTCGGCCGCAGAGGACTTCATTAATTATCATCATCAGTTCTACAAAACGCTCAGATTTCAGAACTCGTTTAAAATCAGGGCAGCTCATTTACATCTGGGAGTAAAAATCCAATTAGCATGTTCTCAGGGTGTAACCCAGCCGCCTTGTGGACACGTGATTTATTTTCTTCTCGTCAAGGGGATGCCCTAAAGATTTCAAACAATGTATTGCTGAAAACTTGCTCCTGCTCTTGAAAAGGCCCGACGTCACATCAGACCAGGGACGAACAAGTTGAGGAGCGGAGTGAAGAAAAGGTTTCAGTCATCAGCTGGTCGATGCTTTGAGGTGATCTCTATTTGTTGATCTTCTAGGGATGTTCTTTTAAAGCATGCTTTCAAGCTGCATTAAGTCCAGATTAGTGGGTCATGAAGGTGAAAAAGAACAACAAGCTCAACACCAGCACAGCGGACACATCACGGCCTCGGAGCTGTGCAGGAAGAACAGAAGCTGCAGCTGACGAGAATTCTTTGAAGGTTTAATATTTAGAATGTAAACACTACAATACCTAAATTAATTAAAAATGGACTAAACCTACATTATATTTATTTATGTTGAGTACTTACATCACCTCAAATATTTCCAACAGTTATCAAAGCCAGAGAAATCCGTCATTTTAGGTACGTGTTTTGTCCCGATGGCCGCCATGACAGAGCACAGGATGTTACGTCAAAGAGCGCTGCATAAGGAAGCGTGAGCTGCTACTGAAAGCTGCCGTACTGTTGCTGTTTGTGCTGCTGTGATAAAAACGTCATGTAAATCATACTCGGATACATTAGCTCGTCTGTAAAACCTCAGGTTGGTTTCGCCCAGTCGTATTGACTACGGTCAATTACGGTTAAGCGTGTAGCTGACTTGATTGACAGGTGGGCGCGGTGTTACGGTTTGTCAGGAGGTTTAAAACCCCCCTCAGCTCCAGCTCTCAGCCTGTCGTTAGGCTGAGACAGCATTTCCAGCATGGAGACCGCCATCGATGGGACTCCAGCGCCCCCCTGCAGGAACATGTGTTTGTAATGAGTTGCCGTAGAAACGGTCTATAAAAGTTGTTAATCAGAGCTGGAGCTGCAGCAGAGAGCTACCTGATGCTGCACACTAAGTGAAACAGACGGGTAAAAATAAAGGGAAAAATAAAGCTTGATCTAAAAAAGTGAACGCACCTCGGAGCATCCAGAACAAAGGATAGGTTGGAGAAGAGTCTGAGTCAGGAACCAAAAAGAGAAAACAGACCGTTTCGCTTTCTCACAAATAAATGATGGATATCTAAGAAATTGTGGTTACGGTGTTGTGTTTGTATAAATGTTTAGAGTATGACGGCTGAGAACAGAAACTGTCCACTTGTTCTGCGAGAGAGACGGGGCGGCGGCGTCTAGACATTCAATTTCACACTCTGAAGTTTTCTGCCCGCTGGCCAAATTCAGCCGTGTGGATGAACTCGACATGACGAGACAACATGAGAGGGGAGAGACGAGGAAGAGAGAGAGGAGGGGGAGGATGTTACATCTTCCCCTTTTGTCCTTCTCTTCTTTATTTTAGGAGCGTAAAGGTGTTTCATTTCCCCCGTGATATCCCTGAAGATGGAATCTCAGCAGTGAGTCAACACGGGGCTGTTTGAACGTGTGCTGTTTGTTTGGGTAGAAGGGTTCGTGTTTGTGCGTCAGCTGTCACACCTTATCTGTCCATGAAGATCTGTTGTTTCATGCTCATGTACTGTTTTCTCTTTTGTTCTCTGAAAAGCCTGCACGATGAAAACATTACTAATACGTTATGGCTGCCTCTGGTAGCTACACGGCTGTGCTCAAATAGTCGATACGGCCATTTATCATCATGTGCTCCTCAAAATATGTGCATCGATGCAGATGCTACAGAATCAATATGTCCGCAAATGTTATGATGGAAGGTTTGGAAAAAGCATCGCCTATGGTGTGCAGTTCACACTTAAGCCAACAGGCGGCAGTAGAAGCCTAACTGCATGATGAAGTGCACGATTCAACTCAAAACAAACGAGAAACGAGTCGTAGAAACGGCCGCACTCGGCCAAAACAGCGAGTAAGGGGTCGGGGAGGAGGGGAAGCCGGGTGCTGAAGGACAGCTTTGTTTGGGTCTGAGAGGTCGATGTTAAAGTGGGACATCTACTCTGAAAGTCGCATATTATACCTTTAAATAAACATTTCTGCATGTCTGAATGCATCTGTGTCTCATTTATTTGTTTCTATTTTCTCTCATTTACTGTCATAAGGCTCAATAAGTCCTAGCCCTCATTTCTTCTGTGTTTACGTTCAGCAAAAAATCAAAGTAGAGATAAAATGGAACAAACTTTTTAGTAAAACTCAAAGTACTTTGATCAAAGTGTTTGTGAAGAGAAGCCCGGTCTGCCTCTCCGACTCGCTGACTGAAGTGCTGATTTGAAAAGCTTCTATGATTACAGACCACTCTTTCACTCCAAGGATGAGCTCATATTCTTCTCTCAGTGGACGCCGGGGCTGAAGAATGATGTCATAGCGCGCTTCTAATTGGCTAATCCAGTGTGCTGGCTGGTTGCAGGATCAGTGTTCGACTCAAACAAAAGATGTAAAGAGTAAAAAGTGCGAGAAGGGCAGCGAACGAGAGATTGAGAGAAAGTTAGAGACCACAAGAGTTTCTCCGTGTGGGAGAGGAAACCAACAACAGACCTCCTGTTCCCACTCTCCTCCCCTCACTCTCTCTCTCTCATTCCCACAGTTCATCCATCCATCCCTCTCTCTCACTTCGTAAAACAAACAAGAGAAGCAGCCAGCAGCCGAAGTCCAGCTAAGCCCTCTAAGCTGTGTTTAACCTGCTCCGCAGGGCTGAATGTGGCTTTACTGTATCAGCTAACTGAACATCTAAACAAACCCGGACACCCGAGGGCGACTCAATCAGAGCACACGAAGTTCAGAGCCGACTATGTAACACAGAACTCAGAAACTCTGAGCAAGACTGCAGGGGATTAGTTTTCTCCAAGAATTAAGCCAGAACAAGCACACTGAACGCGAGTATTAGCCTGGTTTGATCAAACCTGTGACATAATTAGTACAGTCAATGGCACACTAAAAACCTGGATATTAACCCTTCATATTAACGATTAAATGACCTCATGGTTATGTAGCTTTGATCTGATCTGACAGCTTTAATCCAATCACAATACTTTTAAACCACTGGGCCCAGATGCCATCGTTTCACCATTTTTATTACAGCACATAACTTTAAGCAAAGAGGTCGTCTAATCTTAGACTGTAATGAGCCAGAATCAGGAACGCTAAGCTTTCAAATGCAAAAAGTAAACCTCTAGCTGTAACAGTTTGTATAATAGATCCATTCAAACAGGATCATTTAAAACGTCTCCCCCGTAAGCAGGAAGTTTACCTCACAGAACATGGGGGTTCCTCGTCTACCACACACTCCTTCAATCAGTGTTTTTGTTGTTTGGTTTGTTACCCAAAAATGTATTGGATTCAAACTTGATCAGAGGCTGCTTTGCAATTTCATGATCCTGTTTTTGGCTCTGTATAAATCATGACATCATCGGAGGCAGGGATCAGACTGCCTTCAGGTGTCAGAGAGCTGATGACTGTTTGCCCCTTTTAAAATAAAGCCTGTTCAGACTGCCGTGTGAAGGCACGATATTTACGACCCTGTGTCATTTCGCCTTCGATGAAAGTCGTGCAGGCGTAATATGGGGATGAAGTCTCTTTTCTGTCTTCAGAGGTAGTAACAGAGGCGTTACAGAAGCAAGCAGGGATCAGCAGAGACAGCATGAAAGCGCAGCGCTGTGTGTGCGTGCATGTCTGACTGTGTGTGTATGTGGAGCTCCTGCTGTGCTGTGCTCCCGCAACACGCAAACACAATGTGAATTCACAGACTGGGACACGAATATTACGCCATCGCAGAATCAATATCAATGTACAAAGACGTGATGACAGCTGAGCTTAGTTACAGAGCTTTTGCAGAAACCTTAAAGGGGTTACAGTGTACTTGTTCTGTCTGTCTCTGTCTAGTTATCACTCTGAACAAGTGACTCAGAGTCCTCAAAGTGTCAGCGGAGGAGATGTCAAAGTCACAGATTACAGGAGGAGGGATGCTGTTTGTCAGTTTTTGTTGATTAACATCTCGTCTTTTTTGTGTCTGCAGACTCTGCACACGTTTATCTGCATCAAATGTGCAAAAGCAGATTCTAAAAGAGCAGAGAGGCTGTTTATCTGTACCACAAACTTCCACCCATTCTCATTCCTCAACGCCCCATGCACACACATCCTCACATTCAACATTATTTCCCGACAATCCGCCTCTGTTTGCTGTCGTAGTTCTCTGAATGCCCCCTCTCCAAGAACAACACATCTGATCATGTCAACCATGAGAAACTTCCAGATCACATTTAAAGTTTGGAAATGTTTCCTCCTGGTGTCACTCCAGCTGCACCATGGTTCATCCTGATTGGTCACACATACACACACACACACACACACACACGTACACACACACCGGCTGCTGCTCTCACTGCTCCACCGAGACAAACCGGGGTACATCTGCCTAGCCATGATGCAATGCACCATGGGTAATTAATTACCAGATTTGTGCTGCGTTCCAAAACAGAGACGTTACATAAACTTCTGTGGGAAGAAACTTCTCGTGAAGGTTAAAATGACATCGTGTCTCTGTGGGACAAAAGATGAGTTACGAGGCAGTGAGACAGAAAGTACAGGCGTCTTTTCTTTACTGTCACGTGTTTTAAAATGATTTAATCTCAGTTATTCTAAAAAGAGAACAGCAGAAGCAGCTCAGAGGACAGAGTGAAACTGTAAGGACTTTACATCTGTGTTATATTGTCAGTTATTGGAATAAAAATGTTCAAACAACGGCGGGAATAAGACGCGATATGTTCAAAGTCATCAATCAGTTCTGTTTGAACGACGAGCATCCAGAGTGTCAGCTAAATCAAACTGCTCTTTGAAGCTCTCTCTCTCTCTCAGCTCTGAAGTTTCTGCTGATGATGAAAAATAAGTCAAACAGTGCTCAACATCTCTCTCACACCCAGTATCTCCCTCCCCTCCTCCCCTCTATCTCTCCTTTCCTCCCTCTCCGTCTCTCTCTCTCTGTCTCTTTCTTAAACTCTGACACCGGGCTGGCAGCAGGCCCTGCCACGCTGCGGGCGTTCGCTTTCATCATGTGGAGAGGTGTCTGCCTGCAGGACGGCTCATAAAAGAGAGACGGAGGGGAGGGCGAGGAGGAGAAGGGTAACGAGATAAAAGCGGGGTGGTTGTGGAGTCATGCAGGGGAAGGTTCTGAAGGTTCAACTGAGAAGAGAAGCTGTGAGGATGACAATACAAGAAACACTTTAATTATAATATTGGGAGAAGGTTCTGAACTCGAGTTCAAGGCTCAAACTCAACTACGACTGATAATATTCTTTATCTTTATTGGAGCTGCGTTTGAGCCCCAATAAAAACTTGAATTTTCTCATTCGAAGTCTTCACTACGGTCAACTTAGAGTTCGTTTTCATCACTCCCATGATTCCCCGCCAGCATCGACATCATCTTTTATTATCGTTTTGATAAAGAGCCCCCTGGTGGTGGAATTTACATACTGTGCGTTTAATTTTTCTGTTGTCTTGCTAATGTATGTGCTCTTGCAAGCCTCGGGTCTGTTTCTGTCAACAAAAATACTTTTGGGGGTTAAAGTTTCACTCGGTAACATCACAGAAAAATGTAGAGGGTTTCTTTACTTCCTACAAATCCAACAAAATGAGTGTATAATGTCACTTTAAGTCATTTTTATCTAGTGTCAGTATTTGGATTAGGGCCCAATATGACATTTTTGGGGCCGATACTGATATTAGGAAGATAACAAATCTGATACTGATATATCTGTTGCGTTGATCCCTTAAATGCAGTTATCAAACACTTGTGGAAAAGATTTATAACGAAGATAAGATGGTCACTCAACTGGAAAGTAACTGAGCGTGTACGTGCGTCACCGCTGGACACTCTGCAGAGTGATGATGCTTGTTGTAATCCATATAGCGCCCTCTGCTGGTGACAGAGAACTGCTAGTGTAATACAATGAAACTCAAATGAAATGCTGTTTGACTGCAGAATGAATCTAGATATATCGGTGCGTATATGTGATACAATGAGCCGATACCGATAGTCACTGGATACGCTGCTATCGGGCGATATTATCGGCTGGCCGATTAATCGGTCGGGCTCTAATTTGGATCAAGTAGCTCCAACAAAGTAAGGCGTGTCCGATTAACAAGGTGTTCTTTCATTGTGTCAGACATTTCTTTAACATTCTAGTCAACAATGATATCTGGTCAGACAAATATTCAATAACAAAAGATTCGATTGGGCCCAAGAACATAAATATCACCCTTCATAAAGTCTGTTTTAACGAGGAGGCTCTGCAGCTCTGACTCTAATAATCAATCAGTGCTGCAGAGATCTTTTCAGCATTAAACACTCTTTGTCCTCTGTACACTTTGTCCTGGTTCAATGATGGACTAGCAGGAAGCTGGCGGAGATTACGTCCATTTTTCTTGGAGCACACAGGCTCCATTAATAGCTCTCAGCATTGTCAGATAGTGCTGAGCAGCCACAGCAGCTGATTTTCTTTCTGAGCTCTCTGTTGATAAGCAGCAGCTGCAGTGATTTCTGCAGAACAGCGAGCCGGGTCACAAGTTATTGCTGCGCTTAACTGGAGCAGGATATCGATTCACAGCGAGGAGCAGAGCAACAGAAGAATAAGAGGTCCAGAGAAGGGAAATCAACAACTCCAGGGAACAGAGATGTTACTCCAAAAGTTTTCCAGAAACTTATTTGACCTTTACTTGTTGTTCAGCCTTTAGTCCTCTTTGGGAGAAAGCACATTTTTACAAGTAGAATAAAAACGTCAAGGTTCTTATCTGTTGTCCAACTTATAAATATATGAATCCTGTGAATGTTTTCATTTCTCACTCCCTAAAGTACACTTCTAATAAAACCACACCGTACTTGTAGACTGCAGAGGGATATCATGAGTCAGCGTTTGGATAAAACTACAAACATTTCTTTTTTTCTGACCTGTTACGTTTTTGCAGGAGAATACTTTAACTCTCTCTCTTTAAAGGAAGAGTGTGCGACATGTTCAACATCAATATATCAGACATCAAGTCTCTCCTGTGTAAATGTGTCTCTGAGTCATGACTGTCTACAATGAGTGAGAAGCTCGAGTCCCGCTGGCTGTGTTGTTGTCAGAGCCGTGTTTACATGGACGGGACGGCCGGCTCCTCCCCTTGTGTATAAAAGCTGTTTTAGTCAAGGACTAGAGAGAAGAAGAAGAACATACTCACTGATTATTTAAATGTCACGTAATCATTTTTAGATCACGCTCATTCTGTGTTAATTTACATGCAATGTGAAGCTATGAGCTAACTAAAGAGCGCTAACATTAGCATGCTAACACAACAATGCAGGACACAGGTGATTGCAGCTCGAGCAAAGGACAATTTTGTCCACCGCTTGCGCTTGACTCCTTTATGCAAACACAAGGAGAGAGGGGGTTGGAGGTGTGTCTCTGGAGGAGAGCGGAGGCTTCAGTATGGAGGAGGCGTGGCCAAACAGCAATTTGTTTTGGTTTTATTGCTAATGCTCAAGGGCGACATCTACTGGATCAAGAAGTCGCACATTCTCTCTTCAACAAAAAGCTTTTCTTCACACACGAACAGTTTATCTTCTTACTGTTTTTATCTTGTATGCTACATCATGCTAACACTTCTTCTGTGGATTCCTCACAATCAACAGCTTCATACCACGGCGAGTAACACAACGAATCAATAATCAAATTCAATGCCAACACTGTTTTTTTGGGATGTTATCGATTTGTTGTTGCAGCCCCATAATCTATCAGCACAGATAAAAACAAACATACACCGAGCTGTCGCTAAACGCTGCTTCTGTTTCAGCTCAACTGTTTATCTTCTGGTACATTTCCTCCTGGAGCATTATGGGTAATAATCTCCTTAAAGACTTCCAAACACAAGACTTTTACATTTCTTTTATAATTTGGCGATTTGGCCCAACGACAAAGAACACGTGTTGCTCTTTAAAGCCAAACGAGCTTTGTGGTGACACACTTTTATTGACTATAAAAGCAGCAGTGTCCACGTAATGTGCCTGGGAAAGTTTTAATAAACACATATATTATAAGTTATATTGTCTGTTTGAAATGCTGCTCGCTTGCACAAGAGAATGAACTAATCAATAGTCCTCCCTCTTAAAAAAAGAGGAGGGCCGTTAGCTGAACAGAAAGCAGCTCTGATTGTCCTGAGTCTTACCTGGCTGTTCTCCGACGTGCTCTCACTTTCCTTGATAATATTCAACATCAAACTGACCCAGCTGACCGACCGTCTGAGGGCCAGACACCTCTTATCCCTGGTCGCCTCTTCATTAGGCTGCAGACTCGCCATCACAAACACAACATGCACCATCAAACACTCCCAGAGGAGCTCTGGCTGGACTGCCGCACATTCCCCGGTGAAGCCAACACTCTTAATAAGCTCTAATCCGTGACGACGACTCGCTTGTTTGCTCTGAGTCTGCTGGATTTAAAGTTCATTAGCCTCATATGTGTTTTACTTGCTTTTTTGGTTTGTAAGATCTACAGTAACATAACCGTTTTTATTTCCACATGTTTCTTTGCACACAAAAAAGAAGCTGCTGGGCTTTTTGCAAAGCCTGTTTGAGAAGAAGAGGTGTTCAGGGGTTAAAGTCATAAAGGAAAAGTGAAATTCCTTTTTTCTTCCTCTCTCTGCCTCAGCACCTCAGGGTTATCAATATTTCACAAGGCTGAGAGCGAGGGAGGGAGGAAGAGCGAGGGAGGGAGAGACGGCATGCTCGGCCGACTGTGGCCTCAGGAGGAGCAGAGGAAGGAAGGAGGAGACGGAGGAGGGAAGGAGCAGGTTCTCTCCATCATCATGAGAGCTCCTCTACCTCTACAGGGCACCGTTATGACTTACAGCCGATACAGTGTGTGATTAAAAGAGAAAAAGATCAGAGTCTGTGAGATCAATAAATAGAAACTGAGAGAAAACGAGTGAAGCTAACGAAGGAGAAAGAAGTAAAGCAGCAAAGAGGGAAAAAGCACGTGAAGGTTGAACATATTAAACTCCACTGTGGCTCGTCTGATTTGTCGCTGAGTGATTTATATGAGTCATTAAAGTCCCATACAGCACACAGACTGCCACATCGTTCTTAAGGGCCACCAAGAAAATAGCATACACTGCTGGGTCCCTAAATTGCCTCTTGCATCCAAGAAACAGTCCAAAACCAGGAGCTGTTGTAGATCGAGGAGTCTTGGGAGGACACGAGAGTCTACTGGTGAAATGACCCGTACTGAAAAAAGGAGGCCCGACCGATATGCGATTTTTGGAGCCGATACAGATATCGATATTGGGGAAATAAAAAAGAATCGATTACGATATATCGGCTGATATCTTTCTTAGAGCTATGAAATCTGTAGAGATAGATCGATATATATATTTATTGTGCTGAACCCTCAAATGCAGTTATCAAACACTTGTGGAAAAGATTTATAATGAAGACAAGATGGTCACTCAACTGGAAAGTAACTGAGCATGTAAAATGAAGAGAAGATGAAGAGAGAAAATGAATCTGTAGTTTCCTCCAAAGCTCCAAAGAAAGATTTTTAAAGATGTAAGTTTAAGCTATCCTTTATTTTAGAGACAGTGGATAG
The DNA here is from genome assembly GCA_020745685.1 of Tautogolabrus adspersus. Lineage (NCBI taxonomy): Eukaryota > Metazoa > Chordata > Actinopteri > Labriformes > Labridae > Tautogolabrus > Tautogolabrus adspersus. Next base: position 1,849,293 of record CM036536.1, on the reverse strand, counting down.
AGTCGGAAATCAGGAAGAGAAAGAGAGCAGGGAATGAGATGTGGTAAAGGAGCCACAGGTCGGATGTCAAGCCCAGCAGCCCGCTTAGAGGACTATAGCCTCCATACATTGGGCGCTTACACTAACCACTACCCTACCAGCGCCACACAAGACGTCACGTTTATCCAAAACTGTTTCAGATATCTGAAGGGTTGAAGCTCAGATGAAGACATTCTGAAACGATGCCATTGGTTAGTGCCGTCAACGAAGCGAAACGCAACAATCTTGTTTTCCCTATCAGAAAAATTACCATTCTAGCAAATTAAGATATTCCTTTAGAGTTTTCCATAATCACAAGCTGTTGGCCAGATGGCAGAATAATAAAAACAATTTAAGCATCTCTGCAAGTCGCAGCCCAAGTCGCAGCCCCGTCTCCTTCCCCGAGAGAAGCTGAGTTCATGTTGGAGGAACTCTGATTCTCCAACGTAAAAATGCTCGATTTAGTAAACGTACTTGTTTCAACTCTTTAGTGCATTTTATTTTGAAGAGGAGGAGACCTTTGGTGGAAAATTTGATGATTATTCACAACATACATGTGAACAATAAAAGCCGTTTTCACAGACAGTATACACTCCTGAAGATTTCAGGAGGAGTGTCCCTGATATCATCCGGATCTGGTTGTTCACACATGCACCTCTCACAGCGGGAGATTATCTGTGTCAGACAGGAGGGGGGAAGAAGACACAGAGTCCTCTATACAACGCTATAATGAGAATATCTGTCTTTCTATCAATGCTACGTGTAGTTAAACAGAATCACAATCTGAACTAAAGAGTGGAGAAGAACATACTGGAGAACAGGAAACAGAATGCAGCAGGTTCATTAGAGCACGGAGATCGTAGAGGTGGCGTGCAGACAGTCTATGGTCGTGCAGCGATCACAGGGAATAAATGTGAAATATCAGGGAACCAGTTTTACATGTACAACTGCAGCGCATGTTTTTTTAGCTTTACTCTCAAGTTGAACTAATCAACTGTTTGTTCAGACGTGCTCAATCCAAAAAATGGCAGCATCTTCAAATTGTGTGGTAACCAGAACACAATGAATTCTTGTGATCATGATTTTACTCGTGTCACTGACCCCTCGCTGGAATCACTTAACAGAATCAGAAGTGATTAAAATCAGAGATGTAAGCCGGATAATCAGGGTCTGTCTTTCTGTAAAAATATGAGTCAATGTGACTTAAAAGCAGAGTGCGCGACTGTGTGGTTACTTCCTGTCAATGTTTGGCACACAGAAGCTTTTACTCTGGACTCTCTGATCCAGATCGCAAACTTTTTAGAGTGAAGTGGTTTATAAAACTGAAATAGTTCTGGTCTTTATTCCTGCAGACAGTGTTTGTTCCTGAGATGAAGATCTCTGGGGTTTCTGTTTCCACCTGAACACTATGTAGGTCAGAGGAAAATGCATTTATGAAGCTGACAGGAACATCTCTTTCCAGGGTGTTGTTAAGGAAAAACACACTGTCTAGTATTTTATTTCTCACTGGAGCTACTTTATGCCAGAGAATACGTCCCTGAGGATTAAGGAGACGAGGAAACCTGCTCGCATTTCCATGCAATTTGAGCGAGCAGACACCGAGTTTGTCGGAGGAGAATCATCTTTAAATTCATGTGACAGCATTTTTGTGATGGCAGCAGACGCCACCTGATCGGAGCCGATTGCCGGCGTGTTGGTTCCCTCTCGACGGGCTGATGTCAGCACAGAGGCTGGATAGAGATCCAGGATTTACTACAGAGTCAGGAACAGACAGGCTTTTGTTCCAGAGAGGAAAAGGCCGGCTGCTGTTGGAAATGTGAATGGCAGCTCTAATCCGGTGTCACACACTGCAGCAGTGCACATGAACACACACACACACACACACACACGCAGGACACACAGACAAGCTAACACAGATTTTACAGCCACTCAATCCAAAGCCATATCGTGTACTGTGTTTGATTATATTTATTTAATAAGGGAAGACTTTGCATTGGCGCCATCTGGTTGAAGTCAAACATGGAGTTGCCCAAGGACACCTTGGCAACAGTAACAGCAGGGGGGCAGGACACAGACCCTCCATCTGTGCACAAACAAGGGATCAAACAAAAAAAGGCTGAAGGCATCAAGGAGGATAATAAAAGGATGCAATTAGATGTACAGTATATGATCACTGAATGACTGATAAACCAGGTAGAGATAATGGAAATATAGTTTTATGCAAGGGAACATGCTAAGTATTTTAAAGTTCCAGCTTTCTACTTTTCAGAGTCATTCAATGAAAATAAGGGGAACAAAGACACGGAAAAACTTGTTTAAAAAGAGCTCCATAGACTTTTAGACACTTCTTTTTTCCAGGCAAACATTTGCGACCTTCTGAAAACGGCTGCTTTGCCCATTTTTGGGTCCTGACCCACCAGTTGAAAACCACTTCTCTAAATGCTAATCTGTCAAATGACTGGATTTAAGACTTCATCAGTCCTTGTTATCACACTACTCAGACTACACCAACACCATTAAGCTTGTTATGTTGCTTAAAAGTGTTGTAGTCAAGACCACACGACCAGAGTGCTCCGAGACCGAGACAAGACCAGGACCATAAATATCTCTGAAAAATCATCATCTTGTGTGCAGCGGGCGTGTCACTCACTTAGACCGTAACACCAGCAAGGTTGCGGCCGTAACCGGGGGATAAAAATCAAACTACGAATGAATTTAAGTTATTTATTCTTTTAGAAAGAGGCGTTTTCCTTCTAATCACAGGAATGACTCGGATAAATAGCCTGTCAGTGGCGGTCTTGACCGGTCTTGATTTAAAATCCGGAGTCTGCCCAGTCTGAGACCGAGAAGAGACTTGAACTCTAGATGCAATATGCAAAAGTACAGGCAGGGGGCAGTATGTAAGTAAGAGGATGTTATCAGTCTTATTAGCTACACAGCAGCTTATATTAAAAACTGAATACATACCAACTTATAAACACATCTTCACCTTGTAATCAACCCTAAACTATATCATTGTTATGAATATGACCATTGAACACAACCACAGCCTCCCTTCAACCCTTACAAACCCATCAAGCATGACTGGAACCACAACTTAATCCCAATAATGGCTCTAGTCTTGAGCTGAGCTGTTTTATTGTTTCGCCCTTTTGGTTCCTCAGTCATTTGTATTTCTCTAAGAACCTCCCTGCAGCCGTTTCACTTTCCCTCACACCCCTCCCCCTTTCGTATTTCCTTCTTTTCTCCCACTTCCTGTGATAGAAACAACATTTAACTATAAATAAAACGGCAGAGACGCTAAATGAGTTCACTATCTTTTTGACCTCACACCCTCAAAGCGGTTTCTCTTGATGATCTGTTAACAGCGGAGGTCAAGTGGTGGAGCTGTGCTCTCTGTTTGGACTCTAAACACCACGCTGCTCTACTTCCTCTGTCTTCTTCAGTCCATTACAGCAGACTGATGGAGTCCTGATGGAGTGGTGACCTATGACCTCAGGCTATATGCTACCAGACTGGGGGACTAGAGGATGTTTGACCTGACCGAGCGCCAAGGACACGCAATGAGCAGATAGAGCTCAAGCAAACACAACACTGAGGTAATAATGTGTGTAATGTTACAGTAAACGTGGGCAGCTCTGGTTTAGTGTTTAACTGCCGTCATTATAACTCCTTGATTGGTCTGTTGATGCTTTGGCCTGTCCATTCTATTGTCCTCTAACAATGATATAACGGCAGAGACATGTGTGCACTCCAGAGGATAACGAGGCCAAAATCTCCACGACAAAACCAGAAATATTACAAAGAAAAGGTCGGGGAATTCACTGATGCCATTCCTGCTTCCTTCATGTCCCTTAGCTCCACCATTGGGATACATTTTTACATTTTAGCTCCTCTGCTGGATGGTTATTGGAAAAGATTAATTCTGAGCGTGTCATACAGTCAGTTCAACACCACGGCCTCCAGGGGCCGAGGTTTTTAGACCGTTGGTCAGGTCTTTAATCCGTCCAGCCGACTCGATGTGTTGCCAAGTGTCGGCATTGAGCCACAAAGAGGGATTTACTGAAACCAAACGTGCCAGAGGACAGCCCTCCCAACAAACACAAACACACCAAACCCAGACTGAACAGCAACAAACATGCAGCTGTCACTCAAAGCCTCGGTTTGTCTGCTTGGCAAAGTTTCTGCATAAAGGGACCATCTGTCCACGAGATAACAGCACGAGTGCCAGTGAACATTTTAACTTAGACCTATAACTATATGATAATAACACTGTTTTCATTGTTAAATAAAAGTAAGTTCAACAAAATGATAAAGGAAGAGTTGTTGACGGGTTTAGGTTTCAGCTAAACTGCAAAAAGTGAACCAACAACTTGCGGTGTATCTCAAGGGTCAATTCTGGGCCCGTTCTCTCTCCACGTTCACTTGCTATTAGTCAATAAAAAAGTTGAAGTCTGAAAATGTATCATCATGTAGATGATATGTAACATATCCTTTAACCCCAAGGTTGTCCAAATTTTCAATTATTCCGAAACGTTTCCATACCACATGTTTCAGAATGATAAAATATCAATAATTTTAATGATCGACAGCATCGAAAAAGGGAGCACGAACAGGATGGCAACATTTCAGTACCATAAGTCGCGAACATCCATCCATTATCTTTTCTGCTTTTTCCACTGGGATGCACGAGCCGATCCCAGCTGTCATTGGGTGAGAGGCGGGGTTACACCCTGGATTGGTCACCAGTCACCAGTCACCAGTGTAGATATATATATAGAGACAGACAACCAGCCACACTCACATTCACACCTAGGGGCAACTTTAGAGTCACCAATTTACCTAATGAGCATGTATTTGGACTAGTTGCCAACATATTTGTGCAATTTAGACAGTGTGCAGGAGTTTGCTTACCATCTCTGGTCATTAAAAACAAGAATTTAGTCATTATGAGGGCCTAGGACTTCAAACAAGACAACAGTAACAAACAATATCTATTATTAAATGTAATGATGCAAGGATAGTTTGTTTTGTGTACTCTAAGTATCAAGAAACTGTCACTTTATGAAACCTGAATCTGCACATTAAAGCCTGAGACAAAACAGGTGCAGTGAAGTCCTGAAATCTGAGGGAATCCAGGTCATCCCTCCCTGCCTGATGTCCTCATTCCAGGCCTACTTCCTCAGCACACAAAAGCTATTTCAACTCTGTAAATACTGCATGGAGAACACACTGTTTCTGTGTCTCTGCACACAGATTCTTGTATCCCCTCGCAGCCTCTGAGAGCGAGGGAGGGGCTGATGGGAAGGAGGTTATCTGAGGCTGAAAGCTAAAACCCACTTGAACATATATAACCAAATAGAGAGGGGAGGCTGGGGGATTGCTGACTCAGCATCAATGAAACGTCTCCATCTGCAGCCCTGAAACCATGAGAGCTCAAACTGAGTGTTTATGCAAGAAAATTAAATACTGAAATATTTGATGAATGGGCTGCTGGCATTTTCCCTCACAAATTATCACTCCCGAGCTTTTTGCCTGATCTCATTAACTTCAAAGCAAAGTTTTAAGTATTGGTTTCATGTTTTATCCTTCGTACCTTCCAGGAAGCCAAAATCTTCCATCAATTAAAGCTCGAAATAAACATCAATATGCAAAATGTAAAGCTTTGAAACACTCATACCAATCACTACTATTTAACATCATGTGAACTTGCTTCATACTCGTGCTTAGGTGAGCCTGACAAAACCATTAATTATGTACCAGTAGGTACCATAATACCATCATAATAGCATTAATCAGCATATAGGCCCGACCGATATGGGACTTTTGGGGATGATGCCGATATCGATATTTGGGAGAAAAAAAATCTGATAGCGATTTATTGGCCAATATCTTTCTTAGATCTATCATCGATTTGTAGAGAAAGATAGTTATAGATACACATTTATTGCGTTGATGCCTCAAATGCCGTCAACAAACACAAGTGGACAGTAACTTGCATGGACACTGATGTAATCCATATAGCGCCCTCTGCTGGTGACACAGAGAACTGCTAGTATAATACAATATACTCAAATTAAATGCTGTTTGACTGGTGAGTAAATCAAGTGATATCTGCGATAAAATTAGCCGATACTGATAGTCACTGGATACGCTAATATCGGTCGACATTATCGGCTGGCCGATTAATCGGTCGGGCTCTAATATGCAGTAGATTACTTGTAGCAAGCATATATAACGCTGGTTCTCTCGTAAAACGCATCTTAGGTTATGTATTGTTTTAAAAAATGCTCTGCTCTCTCTCCTCGTTGCTCGTTCGGTCCAAAAGCCAAAGTTAAACAGTTTGATTCCAAAACTTGATGGACATTTTTACTAAAAGTCTGAAGACATACGTTTGAGCGCTTTTCTCAGGGGTATTCACAGTGAATACTCAATGAGAGTAACACATTCATCTATAATGGATACAACTACTAAAGATCTTAAACATGTCTTGAGGTTTTTTTTTAAAGGATTTCTATGAATATGACGGCGTCTTTCAGTGTGCTTTGACAGACAACGGCTTGTTGTTGCTCACTGGGCTGCGGCGTCACTTTTGATTACGACCAGAGAGACATTTGAGAGGTCTGTTGAGAAGTGTGAGGGTGCTGATGTGCTTTCTTGCCTAATATAAACTGGAGCTGCGACAGAGTGAACGAGTTCAGCTATGCTAACAAGGGTGTGCGCTCGAACAATAAAGAGTTGCAACCTCATGCACAGAACTCAAGGTGTGAAAAACTGCATGATTGTGTTTTCCTGCCTACATTCTTGCCTTTAACCTTTCACCGAATCAATCGCTCTGGAGTCAGACCTTTGACTCCTGAGGAATCCGTGTGAATCCCCTCCACTCTAGTAACACGCAGATTCTTACCTGGAGTCCCCTCCGCCTCAAAATACTCGAGTCATCCATGGTTCTGTGAGACCAGGTTTCTATTCCTTTTTGGTTTTCTTTCAAACAAAGCTACAAAGTTCAGGCACTTTCTCTGAAGTCCATCCACATAGAGAGAGTTACATCATGGTCGTCTTGCTCCTCATTCTTTGTCAACAAATGCACATGCTAGTCGTACACAAATTGAAGTTATCAAGTATTTCTTCAAGAGGCTGTCCCCCTTTCAAGTCTCTACAAGCCTTTTTTTGATTTTCTTTGACGCCTCTTCAAATGAGTCTTCAGTCGAGCAAACCTGGTTTGGTTCTGTGAAGAAACCCTGCGCACTATTTAAATAAAAAATGACGCCAAAACAAGTGGCAGCTTCTTGTTAAAGTGGACCAACGGTGTAAAACCTAAAAGGCTTCAGTGATATTCCATTTGTTTGTCTCTGAATCATTCCAAACAAGTTCAAAAAGGAATAAAAAGACACTGTAGATAAGGGAATGAAGAGCAGCTTTGGCGTTAGTTCAGAGCATCCCTCCTCTGTTTCGGGTTAGGGTTGGGTTAGGGTTGGGGTCGTTGTCCTTTATCTGGGTTTTTTTTCCAGCTGTTTGTGCATGAAGGTGCGGCCTGGTTGTAAACGACAGTGCTCCGTCCTCTCCTCTCTCTCGCCGTGAGAGCACGTGTTATTCCTCAGTCGGCTGCTCTTCCATTCATCCGTTCGTCACTGGACACACCCCTTCGCCTCTCTCTCTTACACTCTTCTTCTCTGCTTTCTAACCCCTCTGTTTGTTCTCCTCTCCTCTTCTGTCCCCCTCACAGCCTTAAGGCACTAGTCCAGAGGAGACTCCGCTGCTTCCATTATTCATGGGCGACTCGCAATAGAAATTAATGATGACAATGGGGCCTCAGGGGGCGGATGGAGGGAGGGATGAAGAGAAGACCAGAGGGAGGCTAAGCATAAATGGGGAAGGCACCAGCTTGCAACCCTCTGGCTTGATTAGAGCAAGAATAAGGCCCCGAAACTGTGCAAAAACACACGCAGGGAGCCCAATTTGAAGAGTTTATTTCAGATGCAGGGCGTGGATTGAGTCCACTGAGTTTAATAAAAAGTCCTGCCTTCTCCACGTTCATTCATTTTTTTTTGAAGAAGAAGAAAACATAGAGAAAAGGGAATCCACAATGAAACAATCACACACTCTGCCCACGCTTAAATTTGCTGGACTCGCACAGCGGCTGAAAACAAGAGGTTGTTTGTGTGCTAGCAGTGAGGAGGAACCTTGCACCCAACACCATGCTGAGGAGCTCCAGGACTCCCACACAAACCCAGACACACACATGTACGCCTGTCACACACTCCAGTCATCTCTTCGTCTCCAAAGTCCTCTTCTTCATCCTCTTCTGAATCGGATTTTGATCTTTGGTGTTGTTCCAAAAAGACTGCAGGAAGAAGGAGGAGGAGGAGAAGGGGGAGGAGGAGGAGGAGATCCGGCACAGCTGAGAGGAGAAAGTAGGGAGGAAGGAGGACTGAAGAGGATCTCTCCCTTTCCTTTCCTCTTGTCCCGTTCTTCGAATCTCTCCGTCTCTTGTGTTGCTTGCTTTGCTCTGTCTTATGTGTCAGTATGCTCACATGCTACGACTCCTCCCCCATCCTTTCATCGCACGCTCTCTCTCCCTCTCTCTCTCTCTGTGGAGGCGGCCAATCAGGCGCGAGCATAAGACAGATACTTTGCTTGCAATGAATGGAGGCAGAACAAGTGCTCCGCCTCCCCTCCCTCCCTCCCTCCCTCCTCTGCACTGTGTCCACCACCACAGCTTCACTCGCTGGTAGTGTTTAAAGCCCTCTAACACACACACACACACACAATCTGTGCTTTATTATTATGCATGGATGAATTAAATATGAGCGCACTGATCAGAAGCTTGACACTATTACTTATTCATCATGATGAGTTCAAATGCAATCAGGTTCCCTCTTTAACATTCCCCCCCGTCCGAAAACATGTGGACAGGCAAACAGGTCTCCTGAATTTGACTGTCGTAAAAGTTACCTGTTCTTCTAACACACGATACGATAAAATGTGATACGATGGTACAGTACGATGATACGATATGATGAGATGTGATATAATGACAGGATGTGATATGATCGTGACACGATGAAAGACATTAGAAGGTGTTACTTCGGTTGTCGCTGTCATGCTAATTTTTCTTGACGTCACTTCACGGTTTCCGTTTTGAATCTGCAACTCTCAGCAGAGATATTAACGATGCAAGATGGCTCACTCTTCTGCAACTCAACTGAAAAGAGCCACAGGTCGTACCCGAAACCTGGGCCGACCGCCTGGAGGACTACAGCGTCCACACATGGGGCATGTGCACCAACCACGACGCCACAAGCGCCCCAATTTGCAGTAAGATTATCGTAATCATGCAATTGCGATGAGCTGCGCTACAATGCGTTACAATGGGATACACTTTACCGTCCCAGTGTGGAAATAGTTCCTGGACTCCGGCGCTGCACACATATAGCAACCTCAACAGTTAAATCAATAAACTAAGACAATAGAATCAATCCACACGTCAACAAACAAGTACATACCAATGAAAACCACAAAGAACTTGCATTGCAACATTACCTAAACGTCACACGATCTGCTGAGAAAAAGCCCCATGATGCTATCGCACAACAGATACAGCCTTAAGAGAGACTATTATCTTATCAAAGTGAGACACCAAAGTTTCAGTCTCTCATCTTGTATTATTAAGATAAGATAAGATAAGATAAGATAAGATAAGATAATCCTTTATTCATCTCACGAACGGAGAAATTTACAGTGTTACAGCAGCAAAGGATAGTCAGCAGAAGAAAAAGCACACAGTGCAAAAATAAGTTAAATAGAAAATATCAAAAAAAAGTGTATAGTATAAACAAAATACTATCATGCACACAGTGCATATGAGGATGAACATGTTATTGCACAAGTAGTCCCATTAATTATTATTGCAATGCGTATAAATCAGGTAGTGATGACAGAATACAGCATTAATTATTGCACAGAGGTATAAGTGAATTGTCCAGTTTGTGGGTGAGTTTTGTGATCTACTGGGAGCAGGCTTGGTTGAACAGTCTGACTGCAGCAGGAAGGAAGGACCTGCGGTATCTCTCCTTCAGACACCGCGGGTGGCGAAGCCTGCCACTGAAGGAGCTGCCCAGTGCTGTTACAGTACCATGCAGGGGGTGGGAGACGTTCTCCATCAGGGATGATAGCTTTTTCATCATCCTCCTGTCTCCCACCACCTCAACAGGGTCCAGGGGGCAGCCCAGGACAGAGCTGGCCTTCTTCACCAGTTTGTTTATTAGACGTGGTTTCAGATGATGTTCAAGTGTTGTCCAGAGGGGGCAGGATGAGTTTGATGTCAGGATTTTGTGCAGACCAGTCCAGATTTTCCACAACAAATGAGGGGAAACCATTCCCATTGCAGAGCCGACTTTGTGCACTTTACAAATCTAGCATTAGAAACTGTGACAGACAATAAACTCCAGTGTTCTGCAGGGTCATATTGCTGTTTCTGTCAAAGGAGTTTGGTGGTTTTGGTTTGGTGGAGAGCGATTAAACAGATGTTTCTGGTAAAAGAAAATGTGTCTTAGCATTAAACCAAAAGGTCTTTCTCTGTAGGAATCCTTGAAAAACAATCTGAGCCTGTCGGGGACCAAAACAACAACTTTTAGAAATCATACTTAGACTGTTGTGATGCTGTCAGCAACGCAATCTACTGGAGCAATTCAGGTTTTTTTTGTTCGTGTTCATCACTTAGACCCAGGGTGTAAATATTGGGCGTGGCATTACCTATAAAAGTTTTCTTCACTGGTACAACCCAGTACAAAATAAACCCTAAGACAACTACACTGAAGAATCACCAAAGAAAAGCAATGGTGCCAAAGTTAATAGTTGCAAAAAGGATGTGTCTTATAAGACTGTTTGCCTGATAAGAGAAGCCTTTAAGTCGTCTTGGTTTCTTGGAAACTGTGAGATAATTTGTCCAAGATTTTTTTAAGAGAGTGATCCACTTTTATAAGATTACTGACAAGTAATGTAGGTGTTCATTGCAAATCTATTTCCCTTAAAATAAAAGGATTTTCAGAGAGCTTTTGGAGTCTAAAATCATTACGGTTCCTTCTGAATTAGGGACAGGATGACACAAAGTGCTGCCAACATCTTAAACAGGGCTCTATTTTTAACTGGTGATCCTCTCCTGCAACACACAGACACCCAGAGAGGGAAAAAAAGGGACAGAAAAACAGATTCAAAGGGAAGCGGAGGCAGATATTTTCGAGGCAGGGAAGGCAGAGTGGCTGGTGTCCTCCTACGCTCCACAGAGAGCGAGGTACTGATGAGTCACAGAGAGATGAGAGATTCTTAATGAGGGTGGGTTGAATAACTAAGACGAGGATGCAGCTTCTTCTGTAACAGCAGCTGCCGAGAAGGAGCTGCTGCATGTTTGTAATCACTGTTAAGTTTTAACACAACACACTGTGCAGCTACAGACACGAGTAGGTTCAGGATCAGACCTCATCCGCCTCTGTGATCCAGAGTAATGTTGGTGAAACAGTGCGAGGCCCCGCCCCTCTCTGTCGGGCCCCCTGGCTCCTGGTCAGAGCCTCTGTGTTAATGAGAGCAAAGGCCAAAGGGGCCACAGAGAGGAATGTTCACACAGCCCCAATGAGACCGACCGACACCAGCTTACTGACCGACTGTCTGCTTTTACCATCACGCAGAGGCTGGATAACTAGCTGGTCCACTTCCTCTGAAATAACTCGCTATGTAAGAGATGAAATCCTTATTTTACTTTATATCATAACTCAAACACATCGCACTGAAAGACCCTCTCAAAGCATTTTGTCTCCTGTCACAGACTTACGTAAATCTGTAGAATCAGCTAGGCCTGCACCTCGTGAGAAAAACAGTTAAATACTGTAATAACGACACGAGAGCATCAATCAAACACACCATGAGCTGCAACTCTCAGTTTTTAATTCATTAAACTGAGAGATCATTTTTTTCTACACAAAATTGGCACCAATTGGGGCGGCAGAAAGCCTAGCGGTCACTGCTGTACACCCCATGTAAAGAGGCGACAGTCCTCGCCGCAGTGGTAGTGGGTTCAAATCCAACCTCGGCCCTTTGCTGCACGTCGTCCCCCCGCTCGTTCCTCCCAGTGTTTCCTATCTCTCTTCAGCTGTCCTGTCCAATAAAGGCCTGACTATATGAATGAATTATAAGTGTATCAAAAGAACAACCTTCTGCAAGAGAAGTGTACACATTCATCATTCGAGGAGCTATGAAGTGTGAGAATAACTCTGACGAGCAAGTGTACATATTTCAAGACGTCTCATGAGTGCAGGAGAAACTTCTGCAGCCCTGCTTTCTCTTTCCTCTGTTGCAAGTTTCCAGCAGACGTCCACTTGACCCCGTGGAGTGCGTTCACATGGACTTGAGTAAACCTGCTTAACGTTGCGGCACTACAGCTCTAAAAATGTGTGAGCAGAGACATTAAAATCATGACCAGCCTTTAGAAACTCGCCTCTTACATTTAATGTTTTCTTAAAGAGGAAGGAAAAACAAGCCTCCTCCAGAAAGAGTGAAGAGCTTTGTTGTTGTCTTTCACTCGGCTCCACAGTCAAACATTTATCAGTCGGTGAAAAAAGACACGGGCCTCACTGTTACATGTATTTCTACCCTGAATAAAAGGAAGTACAGGATTGTGTTACATCTATCTTAAACCACAGAGAGAGATCTAGTGAAAGACGAGAAGCTCAGAAACCTGAGAGTGGAGAAAATGAGAAATGAGTGATGGTGACAGACAGAGAGAGAGAGAGAGAGAGACAGAAACAGAGATACGAAAAGATAGGCTGTTTTCCTCTCTGCTTCATACACAACTAATTAAAGCAAAAGGCCGTCCGTGCTGTGTTTTATGTCTCTGCTGGACTGGAGGTTAATTGAGACGGTGGCCCCGGCTCTCTCCGTCGATGACCAAAAAACAGCAAACAGCAGCATTTTCTCTCCCCCGCTTTCTCTAAATCTTTTCGGAGTCTCGTAAAGAGAATAAAAAACAACCCTTGTTTCTGTGACCCCGCGGCCTCTCTGTTTCGACCGCACAAACACTCTGTCTGTTTTTAGCTGACAGAGTCAGGCTGGTTGAGTCCTGTCAAAACCAGAGACCCACATACCTGACCTTCTGCAAGTCTCCACAGAGGAGGAGGGGGACTGTACAGACAATCTCTAGCTAACTGGAGGAGGGGACAGAATTCAGTTTCTTGAGCTCTATTCACACAGTATTACCTCAGTGTTTGGTGCAGCGCATTCGCACATGATAAGCAAAGCCTGTAATTGACTCCTATATACTGACATTTCTGGATGAAAACGTTGAGGCGCTGCAGGATAACCACCTCGTCTCTAGGGGCAGCATCACCATTTAAAGAGTACAGCCTGCTGGACATTCATTAGAAGAAGAAGACGTCCAACATCCCAACATCCGGGACACTCACACTTCTACAAACAACGAGCGCTATAATCACGTGAAAGGAACATTATTCACTCTTCGACATTCAGCTTCTCTGAAGGATTTAAGTTTGCTCCTTCTTCGACTCGGTCGCCGTTCTGTGTAGCGAGATGAGCCAGCTGAATTTGACCCTAAACTGCTCATAACCTTCGTTTACAACGCTCAGCACGGCCTCTGTTGTTCTCGAGCTTTTTTTTTCTTTTTTTTATACCGCCCAAAATTACTGGGATGCCGATTCGGACAGGATTACTATTATCAGAGGAGCTCTGCATGTGCTGAAATATGGACGCTCGATTAGTCTGAAACTCTGACTTTAAACATGTCCGGATCAACATCGGGATGTTCTGAGGATTTTATCTTTTTGAAGGATTTCCTCAACAAAACATTTAGAAGAATAAATGTCTCACACTGCTTTTTATCAGCATCAACATCACCGTCTCGGTCCCTCTGGATCTTTGTCAGGTGTGCTCTCGTCCTTGAGAGGGGCTGAGAGAAACGGTGATTCTGAGGGAGTAGGAGTATTTCTTCTCAAGGCTACAGATATATCCTCCCTCACACCTGCTTCATGAGAGAGTGGGATGTGAGAACACCTTCTTTAAAAGGGACAGAGCATTCACAGATTCCTGCTTAATCAACCTGCAGGTACATTTATATTATTTGCATTAGTTGCATGTTCCAGACGTCACACATCTTTGATTTTACCCTGCAGGTAATCTCACAAAAAAAAAACATGCACTGATTCATTCCTCCTAAAGGAACGAACACGTTGTGCCTCAACAAACACCTTTAAGAAACGACTTTCAACGTCATTTGTGCACGTTAATCAAGATTTACTGTAACTTTAAATAAAAGTCAAATCAGTTCATTTACAAATGGTCGATTAAATCGGCGTAGGTGAAACGTGTTTACATGGGCGTGCCCTCAAACCTGCTCAGTTCAATCATTTTGCAAACACACACGTACACACAGAGTCATATGAGAGTTTACAGAGGTCACTTCTTTAAGTGGCGTGTTGTCTTTTCACATTCCGGTCAAACATGAAGACGTGGAAACATTTGACCTCTGACTGTTCAAAGCTAAATATATAGAGACTGTTATCTCGTAGCATAGGAGCCTGAACACATGCACACACACACACACACACACACACACACACACACACGCACACAGACACAGACACACACACACACACACTGTATGCAGGTAGAATTCCTCATGACACCATGCAATCATGGTTGTCATGAATTTAAAGGAGCAATATGTAACTCTGACACCTAGTGTTTAAACTGGGTACTGCAGTCCAAATTCAAAACATTGGAGAGGATGTTTTATATGCAACTTTAAGTCAATCTGAACATTCCTGGCGTGCGTTGGATTACTCTGGTCTTGATTGTTGAATTGTTCCTGCTCTGGATTCACCCTGGATGAGTAGCACGGCTCTGCACAATGAGGCCCCCATCGATTCTTAAACGCACAGTTTGTATATTCCACCACCAGGGGGCTTTCAATAAAATAATAACAAAAGATGACGTTGAGGCTGGCGAGGAATCATGGGAGTGATTCTCTGTGCTACTCCACCACCCCGCCCTCAATGAAAACGAAATTGAGTCGACCGTAGTCAAGACGACGGCTGTAACCGACCTGAGGAAGAGAATATGTTTACCGACGAGTTAATGTATCCGAGTATAACTGACATGAGGTTTTTATCACAGCAGCTCATACAGCAACAGTACGGCAACTTTCAGGAGCAGCTCACACTTCCTTATGCAGCGGCCTTTGACGTTACATCCGGTGTTTCCATGGCAACGATAAACCGTGTGTTGTCACGGTTCTTTTTAGAAATATGAAATTACAGATTTCTCTGATAACTGTTTGAGGCAATGTAAGTACACTATAACAGAGACTGTTAATACATTTAGATATTTCAGTGTAACATTTCTAATAAAATTATACATTTTGTACGTTTAAGCTCCCTGCTGATAATCCAGTATTATCCAGATCATCCTCCCTGCAGCTGCTTCACAGTTTAACCCTTCCGGCTGCGGTGGTAGGCGTATGCCAAAGAGACATTTATAAATGGTATATGGACTTGAGCTCTTATATTTCTTTTCTAGTCTTCTGACTACTCAAAGCTCTTTGACACCGCAGGTCACACCGACACATTCACACACTGATGGTAGAGGCTGCTGAGTAAAAGGTCCGTCACTAACTAATCCCATTCATACACCGCTGATGAAGCAGCGGTAGCAACTTGGGGTTAAGTGTCTTACCCAAGGACACATCGGACATGTAGCTGCAGGAGCTGGGGATTTAACCCCGACCTTCCGGTTAAGAGACGACCGACTCTACCAACTGAGCCACAGCGCCCGCTGTAGATGAGTGGGTCATCGATTCATCAGAAGAAAAGAATCTGAAAATCACTGGGAAAATGTTTGCAACATTCTCAACCACATTGTTTAATGAACTGCCTTGTAAAAAAAGGAATATTGCTTTTATATCGATGTAAATGACCTTGACATATAGCTTCAAAAGATGTGAAGCACTGTGCCAAGCCAGCAGTCTGAATCTTTGCCCTGCTGGCTTTTCAGTAAATATTTTATGTGAGATTGGTGACGCAGGTTATTTCAAACTCAAGGGCTTTATGACTTTGATTGAGCAATGTCTCAATAGTTCCCTGTCTGGCTCTTTGTCCACATCTTTTATTGACCGTCTCTTTATTTACAGTCTGGTTGCTTGATTAGAAACTATTGAGCAGGGCTGAAAGCGCAGACATGTACACAGACACACGACACGTCTGTCTGTCAGTCAGTCAGTCAGGGCCAAGTCACACACGCAAACACACAACATGAAAAGGAAGTTATGCACATGAACGCACACACAGGCCGTCAAGTCAGACGAATACGTCATCCACTTGGAGTGATAAAGCAGCCGAGATAAAGAGCTCCTGTTCGTGTCACTTCATTCATCAGGCTGATGAGCTGGTCGGCCGTTAGTCTGACTGTCCTGCAGCCAGCTGGACGCCTGTGTGCACAACAACATCTGTGTGGCCTCAGATAAAGTTGAAAACACACAGGGTTGTAAAAAGATAGCTCTGAGGTGCTGAACCGGCGGCTCCCGAGATTCTTTTGTGAGGCTCTTGCAAAGATAATTTTTCATCAAAGTGGTTCCTGAGTCGGGCAACGCTGAGTACCACTGCTTTAGTGAATTCAACTCAAAAGTGATCAAACTGAAATGTTTTGACTAATATGATAAAACATGCTGCACGATGTGACGTGAAATCCACCGCACGCCTGCTGTTAGGACACACCGTTAGCCAAACGATTCACATCCCAACCAGAAATGGGGTTATTGAATTCTCCCGCTGGTATGTGATCAGTCCTTTGTTTTGGTCACTTAGCAGATTGAGGTGTCAGAAATGAAAATAACGATGACGGGAAAATTAGACTTTGAGTGTGAGGTAAATGTAGCAACTTTACAAACATCATAATGTGACTTTTAATCCTGAAAGAAAAGAGCGAGAGAAACACTCGGCCTGTCTGCGTGTTGGGATGACAGCTGAGCGAGTGTGTTTGTGCATTGTGCTGACAGCTTCTTCGCTCGTCTGTCTACACATTGTGCTGACACTGTGTTAGGATGTGTGTGTGTGTGTGTGTGTGTGTGTGTGTGTGTGTGTGTGTGTGTGTGTGTGTGTGTGTGTGTGTTTGAGGCTCCTCAGATTGGACAGCAGGAGAACACTCAGCCTGAATACATCAGAGCTGTGCTTGTTACAGACTGACTCAGATCTGATGTGAGCGCTGCATTCGAGTCGAGTCCATCCTCAAACGTCTGAGAAGAAGCTGAACCAATCTGTGCACGTCTCTTTGTCTCACACACACACACAGACAGGCACGCACGCACGCACGCACGCACGCACGCACGCACGCACGCACACACACAGGAGACAGCTCTGACCTCACATAATCACAAGCTTTGAAAATGAGCCCCACTGTTTCCTCTCAGCAGGACTCTTCTTTATCATCCAGGCCGGCGTTAATGACGGCTCTGCTCGGCTTAATGAGGCTGGATATGTACAGAAGAGGAAGAGGAGGAATTTTTTATGTCTGTGGAAGGAGCCGAGCGTGACGTGGAAGTAAAATCATTCAAGAAAGAAACAGAAAGTTTAAGCTCTTTGAAGCGGGAAACAAGAGTCAAAGAAAGTTGAAAAAGACAGCACAACATCAACTCATTTCAATCTAGTGATGCATGGAACAACAGATCTTTGATACTGAGATGCAGGCTTGACTACTGTAACGCTCTCCTTTCTGTTCGACCAAAGAAAGCAGTGAATCAGCTGTGATAAACTCAAAGTGCAGCAGCTCGAGTGCTAACGAAGACCAGAAAGAGAGCACGCTTTTCAACAATTTTAAAATATATACCGCATTGTTAATCCCGTCAAAGTCACTGACCATCACCCTGATGTTCGAGCTGTTTCTCTGGGTGTTTAATAATGCTGCAGAGTCAGACTTCGCTCACAACGACATGAGTTATCAACTTAATGATATTCGACTTGTATTCACAGGTATAAGATCAAACTGAGAGGGAGGAAAGCCAGAGGATTTTGATTTCTGCACTTGGTGAGGTTTTGGAGCCCTGACTTGTATTCATTTTTTCTTATCCACTGAAGAAGTTGTTTTTATCTGAGCACTTTCATTTTTTCCACACTTGTATTTCCTGCCATGACGGAGACATTTCTCAGGACTGCCAAGAAGAGAACTCCGCAAACAGTGAGACTAATGTTTGTACAAGAGCTGGAGTGGGATGCAAAGTCGATCTAAGCCAACAATAATTTAAAAAAAACATGTTTTTTAAAACGATTGTTTGACATTGTAAATATGAAAGAAAAGATGTTTCATAACAGAGAGGAGAAGAGGAGAGACAAGGAGGCGAGGGAGAGGAGAGGAGAGGAGAGGAGAGGAGAGGAGAGGAGAGGAGAGGAGAGGAGAGGGACACAGCGTTGCATAAAGCTCTATCCCCCATCAGAGGGGGGTTGATAAGAAAACGCTGAGTCAGCCCGAACAAGCTTTACACAGCGATGGGGAGGTAGGGCGGATGAAAGAGAACAAGGGGGAGAGAGAGGAGTAATCAGGCCAAAATAAGGGAGAAAGAAGAGGGTTAGAGGAGAGAGACAAACAGAGGACAAACTGTCCTATTTCCTCCCTTCAGCCTCCACTTAAACTCACTTTTATGAATCCGTGTTCATGTGAAGCCAACAGTACCCTCTAAAAATAAACAACTCAGCTTCAACAATTACCCATAAGACCTTGCAAACGGTCCAAGAAAAGGGAGAACACCCTGAACGCCCTGCACCACTGGATTCGTTTCTGGAACGCGAGCACAGCCATGACTAAGGTATACACATCACAAGAGAACTACAAGATCACGGGGGAATGAAGAGAAAAACGTGCAAACAACACATTGCTTTGTCACATTGCTTTGTCTTCTGATGTTGCTTTGTTGTTCGTTCGGTGCCTGTTTTGACGTAATGTTGATAAAGCGATGGAAAATACGATCATGAGTCTGTATATTTTGTTTTATTTTGAAATTGACCGGACGGTCTGTGCGTTTCCCTGTCTGACTTCCTGTCCGGTTCAATCTATTCTGTCCAGCTTGACTTGTGCTTGCAGCATATTTGAAACAGAGCAGAGCGTTGTGGCGCTGGTGGCACGCTCCGGAGACGGACCGCAGCGCACACGGAGTATGTGGAAATTGGGCGTCAGAGTTATAAAATACCAGTTTGCAAAGTACCGAAGAAATCTCATATTACAATCTGGGTTTCTGCTATGAGGTGGCAGACTTTTCCTTTCACCTGTGTGAATTGAAAAACATTTTCTCTACATAAATAATCAACCGTGACGTAAAATGAGAAAATGAGAGGGTCTGTTAAAGTGTGTTTTCTGTCTCCGGGTCTCTTCAGATCTCATCTGCAGCCCTGCAGGACTGAAGTGGTGTCTTATCACAGAGAGCAGTGGCAGTCTGCTCTGCTCCTCTGAACTCAGCTTTTTATAGCGTCCCGGAAAAATGGCCAACTGGAAAGCAAGCTCTTGACAATACAGACACCCAAACACACACACACACACACACACACACACACACACACACACACACACACACACACAAGCTGAGCTCATTTAGTGCTGCTGGAGGCGGTTTTATCAGCGACCGGCCGAGTTAAATCTCCTCTCTTCTCGCTGCGTTGAGCTGATCTCTATCTCTAAATGTGTGTTGGGTTTGCTGTTTAACTAGAGGGTTGAAAAGTTTAAGAAGTGTGTGTGCGCATGTGTGTGTGTGTGTGTGTGTGTGTGTGTGTGTGTGTGCCAATGCAGAGTTCAAATTCAGTTAAAAACATGGCTGACGACAGTGTCAGCTGGGTCAGTGTGTGTGTGTGTTTTTATTGTCCGGCTGGTGGAGACACACTGGAGACTTTCAGTGAACAACAAACAATGCGGCCTGCGTTCCTGCACGCACACGCACGCACACACACACACACACACACAGACTGTTGTTGTTCTGTCCTCGTTCCTTCCTCAGTACAAACACTCGGCTTTGTTTTGGACTCGCAGGAGGAGAGAGGAGCGAGCACAGAGCGAGGAGCGATATCAGACTGCAGGACCGGAAACACAACACAGACCGCTGTTTCTCTGCTACAAATAGACTCAATCAAATAAACCCGAAGCTACTAGAAAGCTAAACATTTGAGAGGACACCAGATTGCGTTGCCATTTGGTTGCAGGCACTAAAAATATATTTGTCATGTTCAAAAACAACAGCAGGACTTCCAAGGAAATTAGAGAGTCTTGTGAAATCAGAAACAGGTTCCAGTATTTTATCATCTAACCAATTTCACAGTCGTTCTTTGGTACTCCACCCTGGTCACTGTCACAAGTCTGATAGGACTTTCACTCCTGATATTTGCTGTAGGAGCTGCTTATGTGAACGCAAACAGACCAAATTTTCATTCAGACTTTATCCGGAGTTTCTCCTCCAGCTTCCTCGTATTTATTCTGCAGAAAGTCCGAGCGAGCTGATGTGAGAACGCAGCAGGATATAATCAGGAGAATTCACCGCGAGTGGGAGGGGGAGGTGAAATTTCTTCCTTGTGATCGGTGCACGACTATAGACTATCTGCACGCCACCGCTACGATCTCCATGCTCTAATTAAACTGCTGCATTCTGTTTTCTTCTCCGTACACAGCATTGCTTTAAAGACAGATATTGTCATCATAGCACTCTGCTGCTTCGTCCGCTACTTCAGCATCGTTTTTTTTATGTCAAGTCTTACCTCAGGAGACCCCCCGCCCCCCCTCCCGTCTGACAAGGAAAGTCTCCCGCTGTAAGGAGCATGTGTGAACAGCCAGGTCAGGAGAATCTCCGGAGCAGTCCTCTTGAAAATATCTAGATATTTTCAGGAGTGCAGATGTGAAAATGGCTGAAGTTAGAGAAGTCTTTCTTTTTCGATCGACCCTCTCTCAGAGATGTCTTCGTTTGGACATAAAGCTTTAAAAAGTACAGACACATTCCCCTCAGACATGTTGAGGCTGATGTCTGGCAGACAGAAAGCTGAAAGCGTCGTCCATTAAAGGGAAACTTCTGTTCTTGTCCAGTAATTGTGGGAAATATGTTTCTCTGCTTTTACGAGCAGAAATGAGTCAGGCCGTAAAACCTGAGAAAATCAACACTGATTGATTTTCACTCTCATTATCATCATCATCATCTCAGACTGAGTCTTACACACACAACATGGAAAAATACATCACGTCTGTTCAATGGGAAGAATGTAGCTTGAGCCTGACATGGTAAAGACAGACGTTGATGTGATGCATGTGTGGAAAGACGAGTTTTTAAAGACGTAGGACGCCCACAGCCCGATGTCTGATCTGCATCAACTCAGAGATAAATACAATCCCCTGAGGCTGTGCACACAACCCAGATGATGCACACAAATCTAATTACACCGTCGTGGATATAATCTTACAGAAAATCTGTTTATTTTGCTCCTCTGGAGGTTCTTTATCAGCTTTCTTACAAAAAGGAAATATTGTATCCGCTGCACATTGTGAAGTTCATATTTAGGCAGCTGAGGAGCCACATTTCTTACATTTCAGGCACTCGGGCTGTGTGTACTTGCTGTTTTCAGGAGATTAAAACAGCTAACAACAACAGAGTGCAAACACAATAAAGGGTTTACTGAAGGAGTGTTTTTAGTGGCACTGAGGAGAGAGAGGTGGAGGAGGAAGAAGGGAAATGCAGCGGTAGAAAGCAGCAGAGAGGGAGGAGAGATGGAAAGACAATTCAATTTGCTCTGCGTCATCAGAGACGGGCGATACGGTCACAACTGGATTACCTCATCCTGAGCAGAACGGGAGCAGCTCTGAATATCTCTGTGTTTATGTGAGTGTGCTGCAGGAAGTCAAAATGTTTTTTGCTTTTTAATTTGATATACTTGTATTAATCCCCGAGGGGAAATTCAGATTTTACACTCTGTTATTGAGAGACATGCTTCTGACACACACAGGCCTGAATGCACAAACAGGACAGCCACAGGAGGCGCCTGAGCTGGTGGGGGTTTGGTGCCTTGCTCAAGGGCACCTCGGCAGTGCTCGAGAGGTGGCCTGGCACCTCTCCAGCTACAAGACCAACTTCCATATTTTGGTCCACATTGGGACTTAAACCGGCGACTCTCCGGTTCGCAACCCAAGTCCCTACGGACTGAGCTACTGCCGCCCCAAACTAGCTCACTCGTAGTTGACTCCTAAACTAGGAGTGAGCAGAGGTCTGAGGATCTGCCTCCGAGCTGTGACAGACTCCAAGTGATAGAAATGATCGTGACATAGTTTTTAAGATTATTTTAACTTTTCATGATGCAGAAAAACTCCTCTCAGCATTTTCAGATCACTACTTCACCATGCAGGTGGCAAAAACAATCTTGTGCAGTTTGGTTTATAGTTAAGATGTCTGACATGTCGACCTTTTTGGATACTTAAAGATAAAACTAATCTTACTTCGAGAAATCAGATCAATCACGTTGTTGTTTCAAAGTGTTTTCTTTTAGAGACTTTGAGTTGTCTGCGTGTCACTAAGGGAAGAACCAAGAACTCATCAACGACCAATAACAGCTTAAGGGAGAGCGTTTTGTATTGATGCCGTCCAATCAATTGATTTCCCTCAGTGGATTTAAGGAACACACAGCATGGACTCACTGCTTAACGCTCAATAACAATCCATCTGTAGACGAGAGCTACACCAATCCTCTTTCGTCTGTTTTTTCTTTTCCTGCTCAGTTCTAACGGTTTCCTTTTCTCCGTCTCTTTGGACGACGACGGGAGCGTGTTGAGAAACGTTTGTGTTTGTAAGTCAGATCAAACTGCAGGAGGAAGCTCCAAACACGAGGACGCTTCATCTGTTCACTCTCATGTTGAACTTACCGTCGGCGTTTCCTCTCCTGCAGCTGCCAAAGCTTTTTTTATATATATAATTATTTCTCTTTGTTGCTGAAGCTTTCTGATGAGAATCCAGTGTCATTAAAAGTCTTTACAAATCGTCTTTGGTTTTTAATCAAACAGTAATGGGAGAATTAATGGTGTTTGCCATCCAGCTGCCAAAGCACTGATTTGTTTGGGGGCCTGTGGTTTGTATTTTCACTTCTCTATTACTCGTCTGGCTGTTGGCAAAGGATGAGAAATGTAGTTAGGAGGGAAGTGAGAGGAAAATAGATGACCGTGAGGAGCGAATGGAAACCAACAAACAGCATCGACAAAGAACAAAGACCGCCGAGAGTCTCAAAACAGCCGGCAACGAGACATTTTGAATAAAGCTGGCTGTTTGTTGTCCATGAAAAACGAATGAAATAATGACCCGTTAAAGATTGGGACGGGATAAGGTGGAGAAGGATATAATCGCTGTTCTTCACCACAGACTTGATTCAGGATTGTGTTCATGTTTTTAGACAAATAAAGATGATAAATAAACATTGACATACACAGGAGGACACCTACATCCTGAAGATTTACACGGAAGAAGTTGCCCAAGAATTGAAAGAACTTAAGGTTTCTTTAGTTTGAAGTCATTTGTGTGGCAGTCGTCTGAACATGAATGAGTCATCTGCAAACAGGAGAAGCCACCAGCTAGTGTTGTAGTACTCGAAACTGGTCTGTTTTGAAGTGTTGTCTCGGAATCAAAAGCTTTTTTACTCTGGCTTGTCTCGGTCTAAAACTGGGCGGACTCCAGATTTTAAATCAAGACCGGTGAAGACCACCACTGATTGGCTTTTTTTTCTATGTCATTACTGAGATTAGAAGGAAAACACCTCTTTCTAAAAGAACAAATAACTTCAATTCATTTGTAATTCTCACGGTTGCGGCCGCAACCTTCCCGGTGTCATGGTCTTAGTGAGTGACGCATCTTGCCTTGGTCTCGGTCTTGACTCTGCCTCGAACCCCTTTATGTCTTGTTCTCGATCTCGGAGCACTCTGGTCTCGGGTATGTCTCTGCCTCGGTTAGTGTGGTCTTGACTACAACACCACTGGCAACCTAATCTTTTTTGAAAACCTAAACCTTTTTAATTGTGGTACGAAGGTTGCCTATAAAATTCACAACTTGAGTACTCTCAGAATCCTTCTCATATTGAAGCAGGTTTTGTAACTTAAATATCCCTGAATTAATCAATATCCAATCAAACTGAGTCGAACCGGGTTCTTGTGAATCTGAAATCTGATTTGAAAACCACTCGAGACCGGATTCAAATTACAGAAGCACAAGCAGACTACATACTTCTTCAGTTCACGGGTGTTTAAATTGACACACTTTATACGACCAAACCTCCAGATATGAATATGTGAGTCAGCTCAGGTGTGTTTAAAACCCTTAACAGTCTGTGGTTACTCAGGCCATGAGGGAGTAACACCAGGATGTCCTTGGATGCTGGAAGCTGATCTGTATATAGGTCACTATTGATTAGAGAGAGTGAGTGAAAGATGCTGAGGCGAATACTCCGAGGACGCACTGTGTTCACAGAGCACACTGTTACCAGGCAGAAACACAGAGGAGGTCTCACTACACTGTGGACAAAGGCTCAGTAACAACATCGCTTGGTTTGAATTCATGGGAAAAGTTCAATTCAAGTTTTTGGTAAATGTTCTACTACTTTAAAAAAGGAACTGTTGAGGTTCTTAGAGGATAAATGACTCCAATAAATGTTTCATTCCTACACATGGGCGATAACATTTGCAACCTTAAGCCGGGCGTACACCGGGGTTATCGAACATCGAGTGTTAGCTAACATCGCATATTTTTATCAAATCGTTTATGCCGAGCGACACTGTACATTTCAGACCGATTCAGACTCGGTTTTTGAGTCGTACCAATAATTCTGAAGTCGGATTTTCGCCTGATCGCACATCGTTAGACGTGCAGTGTGCACTGTGGCACGACGGTGGATCACGGTCCCGTCAGCTGCTCCCGACCAGTCTGTGCCTAGCATCTTCTTTCCAAGCGCGGCTGCTCCGAGCGCTTGAGTTGAAAATCTTTCAACTTTACAGAAAGGCGCTGTTGATGTCACCGGCTCTCTTTTCTGTGTCCCCACATCCTCTTCGCTCCGTGTCTGATCGGGGAAATAAACGATCTTAAATAAAAAACATGCAGTAAAAAGTAACAGAGCTGTGTCGGTCATACAGCGACCTTTGTCAACAGACTGTTGGCTAACAGGGTTAGCTACCTTTTTGTGCACTTGAAACAATGTGTGCAGGAGTTTGTTTGCAATTAAAAACAAGAAAATACCCGACATCGGGGAGTAGGACCTGTATCTTTGCTGCTATGGAGTCGAAACCGGAAGCAGTATCGTTTGATTTTCTCTAGACTCATATCAAAGTTTAAAAATCTGGTATCATGACAACAACACTCCTTTCTTCATCTGTCACAGAATCTGTTTACAAATCTGCAGTCAGAGAAGTTTCATTTCTATCAGGAGCAAGACAAGAAATTGTCAACCTGCTCTCACTCCTTCTCTTATTCAGACGCTCTTCACCATAGGAGACACACAGGTCGAACAGATGAGTGTCCTTCAAGTGGGCGCTTTAAGGACTACTTGTGGATTCAGGACACTGTCTGCCGTCTGCTGTGTGAGCGAGTGGAAGCAGAAGGCATTAACTCACAGGGAGAAGAGAAAACAAGGTGAGACACTTGTTTCTGAGGAAGATGTGACTCAAATGAAAACAGGACTGATTATGTATAATGAGAACTCCAGGAGCAGGACTCAGGGACCCCGTCTATACCTGGAATTAACCCACATGTGTGTCTGCATACATTCTCTGGATAATGAGTTATGATTACAGGTCTAATCCGGAAAGATCTGATTCAAATAAATGTCTGTTAAGTCAATATCTTCCACCCAATGAGATAGCTCAATGGTGAGGTATCATATGGCCCACTGAATAAAGCCCTTACACTGCAGCATTACGTAACATACGACATGTTTGCTGCAACATCTCTTCGACAAATCGAAAGCAGCAAACAGGAAGTGACCAATTCACAACAATCTCCATCATAATGCAGAGGTTAGATTGTCTTTGCAAAGCTCAAACAGTTTGTGAGACGTCTTAAGTACAGGAAGTTTAAGGGTCAGTCAACACTCTCTGGTCCAGTCTGAGAACGGACTGCTCATGTATTGACTGCAGGGAGAGGTTTTCAGTCCTCCCCATCACCTTGATGGCGGACGGCACCAGATGAGCAAGCTTAGATTTAAAGTGAGCAGAAAGATGACCGTACCACGCTCACATCCCGTTCCTAAGGATACTCTCCGACACGGCCTGATAAAAAAAAACATGATCTAAGGGTCAACACCAAACACTCTGAGTCTACTTAAGATGTTCAGTCTTTCCAGATACACAAATGAAGATAACATGTTGTAAACACACGTTGTTCTACCTGTCTGTTTCCACGTGTCTAACAAACGGATGAAGAGCTGAAACATGCACACAGGGATTCATGACAGCTTGGTGGCTTATATGGAAACCTGGTGTACTTAGTTTTATGAGCTGCCCCACATGCTTTCTGTCTTGTAAGCACACACACACACACGTAAATGAATAGTCGTTAATTAGCAGAATGAGCGATCTCCTTTGTGATGAGGCAGGGCAGCGACATTCTGGATTTATGAGCGAGTCTCCTCTGGTTTAAAAAAACCTAATGCCCAACATCCATCACACTAACAGGGTTACAGCGTGCCTTCCTCTACGTCTCTTTCTTCTGTCTTTGCAAACCAAGCCTCTCCTAGCACACAGCGTAACCAGTAGCTCAGCCTTTATTGAGTCATTTAGACTTGAAGCTGCAGCCTCGGTCTCCGTTTCCAGCCACAGATCTGAGGTCAGTCAGAATCAGCAGATATGTGATCTCTATCGACCACATCTGCAGCCTGAGAAGATCCCATTACACCTTCTTTCTCCGTGCACTCCTTCCATCTCACTCCTGCTCTCTCTCTCTCTCTGTGTATCAGCATTTTCTTCTTCTCTGTGTGCATTATGTTACCCACGATCCATCACACTGTGAATGTATTGATCTGCACTGAAAGGTATTAATAATTAGGAGGAAAGCCGCACCTCTTCTTTGGAGGCTGAAAGTGAGTTTGTGTGAAATTACAAAGAAGAAGTGGAGAAAAGAGCGAGCAGGAAATACTGATGGAAAGAAGAAAACTTCAAAGAAAAACGACAGGAGAGCTTCTGATGATCCTGCAGATCACGTCCCTGCAGGTCCTTCACTACACAAGTATTGGCCATTCAATGAATTGACATAAAACACAAATAAACAGAGATAATGAGCTCTATTATTAGCCTGGACATCAAACAGGAACACCCACTGGTTTGTAAGTTAACTGGAGGAAGATAAGAAGCCGTCAGAACGAGCAGAAAGGGCTCGATCAAGACTCGCAACTCCTTATCGAGTTTCTGTGGGGGACCAAGAAGAAGAAGTGCTTGTGTCTTTGAGTGTGTGTGTGTGTGTGTGTGTGTGTGTGTGTGTGTGTGTGTGTACGTGTCTTCTCTGTCATAAGTGACCCCCCCCCCCCCACACACACACACACACACGCACACACACTACCACCACTACCACCACCGCGACCTCATGCGGTGTGTCTGTCACACTCTGCTCTTTGTGGAAGATATCAAACAGGCACACACACTCATCTCAAAGTGCAAATGAGAAAAACCACACTGCTTCAAAACATCATTAACCAGAGCTCCCAGGGTGTGAGGACGACGCACACACACAAACACACACACGCACACGGACACGCACACGCACACGCACACACACACACACACACACACACACGCACATGCACACACACACTGAGAGTCTTTAGGTCTATCTTTAAGTCCCAGTGTCTCTGGCTCTGGTTTTAACTCTGGAACAAGGAGACAATTGAGGGTGTAAAAAAGTGTGTTCACAATGTGCACCATAAACAAACTTAATTTAAAGTAAATCACATTGAAATCAGTTTCATTTTCAGGCTCATCCTGCTGAAGTGAAGCAGAGTGAAGCCGATCCGCAGCAGAGTCAGAGACTCAACAGATGAACTGGCTGTCAGGTGCTACTCTGGGATGATATGGACAATATGTTAACAGCCTTTACGTTGCAGATGCGAACACCAAACAGTGTCCGAAGTCTTGCTTGGAATTCGCTTAACGCTAATGTCTGGCCTCACCTGAATTACTGAGAAACGAGCGTACGTTCCCAGAGGCATTTATTGTCAATCGTACAATGTTTGCTAAAGGGTTCCCAGATCGGTGCATTGTATCTTCTAACGAACGAATGTTATCCCAGCAACCTAAGAAACGTCTTGTTCAGCACTCGGTCACACTGAAAACACTCAGAGGAGGCCAGCTCATGGCTTCAAGACAGCACATGAAAAACCAGTGGGCGACTATTTCCACAACTCTTATACAGTCAATGAGAATTACCTGTAAATTAACCACACTGTTATGTGGACAAAGAGTACAAGGGAAATCGTGGAGATCTCATCTTCTCCTCATGTTCACCTTTCATGCTGTCAGTCTGTGAAACCTATAGAGGAGCTTTGCATGACTTGCAAATTAAAAACCTCCTGGCGTCTGTGAAAACCCTAATTTCAGCCTCTGACTTAAAAGATTTGTTTCAGCTTCTGTCTCTTTAAGGCCCCCCTCCTAACGTGCCCACTTTCTTCTGATTGGCCAGCTCTCTGAAAGCCTTCCTGTGAGGGGCAGAACGCTGCAGGGCTGCCAGGGGAGGGCTGCTCTCCAGTGATGGGATCTATGTACGATGTTTCAACGGCTTACGTAGAGGCTGGAAGCCGTCTGGTGAAATTCTTGGTTTCATATCGGGAAACTATCGTGTGATTTGCAGAACAAGCTGTTTAGCGCCCTCTGCAGACTCATCCTGGGATTACTCCAACACGCACACATACACATACTGTCATGGATCTCTCAGCAAATCATGCCTTTCATTTCCAATTAACTCAGTTCATGGTTTTATTTATTTGATTTTAACAAGCCAGCAAAATATAAAAACACTCTCTCTCTCTTTCTCTCTCTCTCACACACACACACACTCTCCCTCACACATACATACACACACACACACACACACACACACACACAAAAACGCACAAAAACACACACATGACAGGTTGAGGCAAAAGCCAATAAAATCCTCCATAATCAGAACAGACATTTTCCACTTCCTGTTCTGACTGATGGGAGGAAGTTCCGCCTCACTAGACCTCACTAATCAATCCCTGCACGCAATCAGTCCACCTGTCAATCAACGGCTGAGCCACAGCGCTGGGTCTGTTGTGTGTGTGTAGGTGTAGGTGTGTGTTTGTGTGTGTGTGTGTGTGTGTGTGTGTGTGTGTGTTAAATAAATAAAACAGTAACCACTGAGAGCTGTCTGAGTGAGTTTGGAATGAAGGACAGGATTAGTGTGCGAGATCAATAAGAAGTGTGTCCTCTGTAAATACGTTTGTGTGTGTGTGTGTGTGTGTCTGTGTGCGTGTGTGTGTCTGTGTGCGTGTGTGTGTCTGTGTGTGTGTGTGTGTGTGTGTGTGTCTGTGTGCATGTGTGTGCGTGTGTCCTATTTGCTCATTCTGACATTCAATTACCTGCAAAGACATGTAACAGAAACACGAAGATTTCGACTGAACAAAAAGATGTGAGTCACAGAAGAAGAGGAGAGCTGCAGACAGAAAAGAAGATGAGTTTTTTTTTTTTTTTTTTTGGGTCAGCGGGGTGCAAGACATCACAGTTTACAAAAAGAGTCACACACACACACTTGGCATACGTGGCATTCCTGTCACGGACACCACTTTCAGACAAAAAGGCGTAAAGTTTGTCCTGGAGGCTGAAAACTAATCTGAGAGGGAGACAGATGAAAAATAAACAGTGAGTGACTGTGAATATGTGTTTGCTTTTCTTTGAGTGCTCCGAGCAAACATCCATCATCAGACCACAGCACAGTTATTATTCTCAGGGGAATATGAGGGAAATCAACAGACATACAGAGAAGAAAACCTCTCTGACAAGATTCAGCAGTGTACATTTACATTCTTTGAAAATGAAGGTTGTTTGAAGGCGAAGAGGCAGATACCACAAAACCAAAATCCCTCTGTGACCACGAGTTATTGTGGTTGATTCAATCATCCTGCGAGGATCTTTAAAGGAAGAATGTGTGACTTTTTGTTCCAGCAGATGTCGCCCTTGAGCACCAGCAGGAAACCAAAACAAACTGCTGTTTGACTACACCTTCTCCATACTGAAGCCTCCGCTCTCCTCCAGCGACACACTTCCAACCCCTCTCTACTCGCGTTTGCACGAATCAGTCAAGCACAAGCGGAAGACAAAATGTTCCTTGTCTCGAGCTGCATTGTTGATTTAGCAGGCTAATGTTAGCGCTCTTAAGTTAGCTCGTAGCTGCACATTGCATGTAAATTTAGACAGAATGACCGTGATCTAAACACAGTTACGTGACACTCATTATGCCTTCATGCCCTACTGATAAGTTACAGACCCTACCACGACAACGACAATGCTATCTAGCATGCCACATGACCCCATTGCTTTGTAAAGAACTCAGAAAGCTCAAGTGCAACGATGTCATGCACAGTAGGTGGTGAATGGTAATGCCATAAATAAGCTTTAATAAAAAGATCAATGGTTTGGAGAGATTTGAGTGTGTGAAAACCAACAAATCATTTTCCCCTCTTTCTCCCTGAACAAAATAAATGTGTTCAAAGTCTGAAACATTCTGGAGGAGGTGCTAAAACGCCCTCAAGCTAAATGTGAAGCCTAATCAAACCCTGTTAGACCCACGGGGCTCTAAGACGGTTGTTTATGTGTGAACACTGTGCGAGTTTGTTTGTACGTCTGTATTCCTTCTTCTCTAATCGTGTGTCGGAGTAAACAGTGCTGAGACCAAAGCTAGCTGAGGCCTGTGGGGATCCACAGAGCAGAGACACCTTCTTCATCTCTAC
The DNA here is from genome assembly GCA_020745685.1 of Tautogolabrus adspersus. NCBI lineage: Eukaryota > Metazoa > Chordata > Actinopteri > Labriformes > Labridae > Tautogolabrus > Tautogolabrus adspersus. The sequence continues at coordinate 1,818,277 of CM036536.1, read as the reverse complement.
TCTGCTTTTATCTGCTGTAAGGGAATAAATAAAGCCTGCATTACACCCAAATCTCACCCAGTCGGGCTCACAAACACACCGTTTGTTGGGTGAGAAAACAAGTTTGCCTCCCAAAGTTAATCAAAACAAGCAGCCGAGGCTCAATGAAGCATCGATTTACAGAGGAGGCTCGAAGCTGTACAGACACAGAAAAGAGGAGAGAGAATCGTCTCACACAAAGACTACAAACGCATTCAAAACATCTCTGAACTCGTGACAGTTGCCAAGGTGACAAGGACACAGTGTCTCTGCAAAGTTTACGCGTGGGCATGTGTATAACAGTGTTTATATGAGTGCAGGATCAGAGTCTTTATTCTGCAAAGTGAAGGATAACAGGCCTTTTTTCTGCAGAAAACCTCAACAACTGCTGGATGTACGGTCATCAAATTCCTGCATTTTTCCTCAGAGGATTAATCCAAATGACTTTGGTGATCTTAAAAAACGGGTCAAATGTAAAAACATTTTCTCACAAACTTAAAAATAGCTGAAGGGCAAATGATCTTCTAGAAGTCCAGGATGTACCCTGCTTCTAACCCAACGACGGCTGGGATCGGCTCCAGCCCCCCGAGACCCGAGCGGGACAATCTGTGTACTGTAGATAATGGATGGAAGTTATCCTCTGCTGTACTTTGATGTTAACTCTAACATAGTATGTTAACATGCTGAATGATGATATCTCGCCATCATAAGTGTATGCCTGTAAACATGTTAACAAGTTAAAAGTTATAAACCACGTAATGTCTCAAAGAGGAATCTTTCCTTTCATGCACTGGAGGCATGAGCTGTATTTACTGACAAAAAGACACCAAACTAATGATGGTTACAAACTGAACCCTAATCGTAGGTCCACATTAGGGCGTTTTGATACTAGGCACGATTGTTTCAGACCGTGCCTGAGCACAATTGCTCCCCCCCTCCCCTCTCCGGTCTGAGTTCACATTAGTAACATCGTTCCGTGCCCATGTACACTTAGAGGGGGTAAAAAACATCAATTCATGTAAAAATCGAGATTCTTCTCTTCTAAGATTTAAAATCGATTCATAACTTCCAAAAATCGATTTTTTTTATGTATTTATTTTGGGCTAATCAGTCACTCCCTGCTCTTTAACTCAGTAGAATGCCAAATAGAGCAACAAGAAATTCAGCCAGTCTCACAGATGACTTGAGTAGATGTACTAATTCATAAATAGACTGAATCCATGGATCCAGAATCGTTTTGAATCAATTCTGAATCGAATCCAAAAATCGAAATCAAATCGAATCGTGAGACACCCAAAGGTTCCCAGCCCTAGTATGTACACAGTCCAATACAGCAGGGGGCAGTATGCACATAGTTGGTTTGCAAATCCGCCAAAAAGCAGGAAAAGAAGAAGAAGCAACCATGGCAACCACTCACGGGCTAAGTCCATCCTGCTAACTGTGGATGTTGTTGTGATTTCTGAGATGCCAACAACCCTCTTCCTACGTGCTCATCTACCATGCAGCTCAGAGGATGAAAGCTGCGCGGATACGATGGTTTTTGAAGCGACAGGAGCTGTTTTGAATTACGTCATATAGCGGTCCACTTCCTTGTTTGAGCACGGTTGCGTCTCCTGAGGACCGGTACGAGTACAGTAAGTTTGTGTTCACACTGATCAAATGAACCGGACTTTGGGGTCAAGCGTACTCAGATCCGGGCTCGGGTCCCTTGTGTGAAACCTCCATAAATCTACGTCTGTAGTCTTCAAAAAGAAAAGGGCAGAACAAACTGGGAAGGAAAAGTTTGACTATCAACTTGAAGCAGGTCTTTTATTCCTCAGTTATGAATAACCAAAATAGTAGAGACTGAAAATTAAGCCGTGTTCTGCCGCCTAATTATTTCAGAGAAATTAGTTGCCTGGAGCCACGGCTGATGTTGTGCTTTGTTTTCCCTCGGTGCATTCCTAATGTGCACTGATCACATGCAGACGCTTAATTTTTCATGGTCTGCCTCTAATTGCCGTCTGCAGTCAGACACGCTGGATCACTGCAGGAGGTGAATTTTTGCATGAGAAAATGTGTGTGTGCGTGTGTGTGTGTATTGGCAGGTAATTAACTCAATATAGTCAAAAACTCAAGAGGAAGCAAATGAACCAGTTATTTTCTGGGGATGATTGTCATTTGCAGGCAGGAGGTAATTAGCCAAAAAGAGTCCAACGGAAAAGAAAAACGAGGAGAAAATGAGCAACCCATCTGACTCCTGCCCATTAGCTGCAAAGTAGTGGAACATGTGCAGGGCTGGAGATGGACTCGGGTTAATATTTGCGTGCACACACATTGGAAAAAACACTAAGGTCCATTCATCCGTGGCTCTACTTTTCTGTGCTTGGCTGGGAGGCTAAAAGCCTTTTGTTGCCAATAAGGTAGGATGTGAAAACCAAAGTGTGAGGACAAAAAGGAGGAGATGGAGAAAAAACAGGTGGATAAAAGTACGATTTTAATGCATTAGGCCAGAAAGAGCAAGAGATTAAATGAAGATATTCTTGCAGACGAGTGTGGAGGTTAGTACAGGTTCAGCAGCAGCTGACCGGTTACTCGTGGACTCTTGTTCTGAACACACTCCTCACATTTTCACCTGATTAAAGTCTGTCAACGTGAGGGGGAAAAAAACGTAAAGGTTGGCATCGATGAAACACAAGGGGAGAGGAGCGGCAGTCAGAGCCCAGAAGCTGCAGTGAACAACATGAGAGCTCGATTCTGCTTAATGAGAGCGTTTGTTATGAAATCAGTTCCCCTAAAACGACAGAAAGAGCTTTTAATATGCGAGACCAGTCGCTTGCTTTAATTATTTATCAGCCTATTTAAAAACTTGTCAGTAAGGACTGCACTTGGAGTAAGATCATAAAAAGTTTGAAGTTACAGCAGAGACACAAAATAAAGAGTGAAAGTAATTTGCAGAAGACCATTTAGTACTCGATGCAGGTCACTGTTACGTCTTTACTCACTGTCATTCCTCACAAAAAGGACCCTAATAGTTTACTTTGAAAAAACAAATAGTGTATGACATCAGAAGAACAGGAAATCCTGTTTGCACCTCCTTACCCATGGACTTGTGACACCCAGAAGTGACCTGAGGTCTCCCAACAATGTTTAATTCTAATTCTAATGTGACACGTTTTTTGTAAAATGGTTCAAATTAACATGTTGCCATATGGAAACTATATGTGAACATGGAGGTGATCTTAGTGCAGAGAACCTAATGGACCGCAATTAACTTAAACAGCACTGTCTAAATCAGAAGTCTACAACTTCTGATTTCATTGAAAAAATGTCTTTTAAAAAAGCTGAAAGTTTTATCTGGGCCTCTAATATGCGAATAATTCATTATTTGACAATAAACCATTTATCAGGACATGTTTCCATTAAGTTCCTCCCTCCCTCTGACAGCAGGTACACAAAGCTGTCAACTTCACCTCCAGCTCTAATTTTATCCCTCTCCCTCCTCCTCCCTCTCACCTCCTCCGCCCCCCGTGTGAGTTTTGTTATTACACTCTCTGGCTTGATTTATTTATTCTGTCCGTCACAGCGCTGCTCTTTGCCCCTCATCCCTCCTCCTGCATATTTTCCATCTCATCTCGGGATGCTCGGCTGGAGTTGTCGAAATCTCTTGTCTGCGGAGGTGTGAGATGTGAGTTTGGAAGTCAGAGCTGTAACCCTGCAGGCTTCCTCTCTGCCCTTTATATCTCACAGAGGAGACAAACAAAACAAAACACTGCTCATATTTAGGAAGCTGCAGAAAGATCTCACTTTTTTTTTGCTGCCTCAATGCTATTTCCAACAAACTTGGACCGAAAGTGAAGTTTTTACCTCAAATTCAGATAAGCTCACTCTTGAACACCAGTGTTGAGCTCCATATAGACTAAATTGCCTAATGATGAAGATCAAACTTAACCCTGTCACTGATTCTGACGTCTATCTGTGCAGTCTATCTGTTTGTATCTCAAACAGTGATTATGGGGTTCCTCAGGGATCTCTTCTGGGTCCTCTTATATTCTCTGTTAGGTGCCAAAATTAATCAAAATAGTAACTACTGTTTTGCTGATGACACACAATTTGAGACGAGGAAGAAAGAATATATTTGGATTCCAAACAGCTGGCACACAACTGCTGATCTGTTCTTACTAACTTGTGAATGTAATTGTCCAAATGTTTGTGTGCTTTTATATTGTCCTGACTTCTTCTGGTGACTCGGTTGGCTGGGAAACTGAATTGCCCTTTTGGGAACAAAAAAGTCGCCTGAATCTGAGCCTTGCTATGATACTGTAATGTGTCCTCTCAAGAAAGTCGACCAAAATGAGATAACAGCACTAAAACCTCAAGCAGCGTTACAAACCTTTCATAACCGGTGGGACATTCTGTTGGATTTTTCAAGAACAGTCAACATCTGCAGTAAAGTAGTTCACCTCTAAAAGCTCTCTCTGCTGTGTCTCCTCTCTGCTGCCCAGTCCAAGTTCAAACAAGGACACTGCAGTCGTCGTACGGAGCCGAGCTAAATGGACTCATCGCTCACCTGGACCTCAGGTACTGTTCGCCTGCCAGCTCAATTCAGCTCTAGACTTTCTTTTAAAAAAACATCCAATGACTCTTTTTGAGCTTAAGCCTCTCCTCGTCAACTTAAAGAGGATGAAAACATGAAAGCTGAAGAAAGGAAGGAAGGAGAAGAAAGTGAAGTGAAGACAGGGAGAAGACGATAAAGTCTGAACGGAAATGCAGGAAAGGGAAAGAAACTTAAACAAGGTCATCTTAGGTCTGAATGTTTTCTCAAAGCCTGGTTCGTAACTAAAGGGATTATACAAAGAAAGAGGACTGACTCATCCATGTAGCAAAAGAGCTGCTCTGTTTACATGCAACACACACACAGACTCTAACTCATTCTGAGCATGAAGGACAAATGAAGTTCAGCTATATTCATACACTTAGCATGACTGCATGCTGCATTAGACCAGATACAGCATGACGAATGATCTGAGGAGATTCCTTTAAAGCTAACTCAACCCGGGGTCCTCAACATCCCCAAGAAATAGACTATTAAAAATCAACACGGCAGCACCATTCACTTATTTAGAAGGTTAGGGCAATCAAATGATTCCACAGTGTCCTTAAAACTCTGAATCCACAATGTTCACAGGACGTGTGTCTTTAAGAGAGAGTGTGTCAAAGCAAAGTCTGTAGAAATATCTGTTGACTTTTATTGATGTAAATCTTCCGTTTCCTCAGCAACACAAACTCACTAAACCCTCAATGCCTCTTTTGAGATTCATCAGATGGACAAATCTCTCAATATCAGATCATTATACATCCTTTCCACAAGTACAGTAACTGCATTTGAGGGCCCAAAAACCCCTTCTCGGTCAGGCCCTAAGTCTATCAGAGACGTCTTTACAATCAGACTTTCATCGGGACCAGCAAAGCCATCAGAAAGAACGCAGTTCCATCCATCCATTCATTTTTTTCCGCTTATCCGAGGTCGGGTCGCGGTGGCCGCAGGTGAAGTAAGTCAACCCAGACTTCCCTCTCCCCAGCAACGTTTTCCAGCTCTTCCTGGGGGATTCTGAGGCGTTCCCAGGGTAGACGGGATATATAATCCCTCCATCGTATTCTGGGTCTACCTGGGTCTAGGAATGCAAAATAACGGTGGGTAAAAATGTCCGAGGTGTGTGTGTGTCTAAATATACGGCGGGCATGTTTGGCCTGTTGTTTCTCGGCAGGTGAGGTCAGAGAGTACAGCAGCACAGTTTCCTACTTTAGCGATGAATCATGTTCATGACAAGGGCAACTGACATGAATATGAAGAGGTGTGTGTGTGTGTGTGTGTGTGTGTGTGTGTGTGTGTGTGTGTGTGTGTGTGTGTGTGTGTGTGTGTGTGTATGTGCATTAGTCAGGTGAAAGTGAAAAGAAGCAGGACGGACTTCTTGTAGATATGAAAGTAGGAGATAAGCTGAGTAAAACACACACACACACACACACCCTGTCTCTCCTCAGAGAGAGTCCAAACCTTCAGCATGAGTCATCACAGCCTCGCCCTCACTGCTCTTCTACTCTGCTGTGCTTTTCACGAGGAGAAATCCTCACATCACATTCAGAGAGAAACACGAGTGTTTACTTTCTCGACTGGAGACATCTTCTACAGAATTAACTGAAGTACAGAACATTAGGGCACTTCACCATGTTCCTCTAACACTAATATGTGTCTCTAGTCCGTCTACAAACCCCCCAATGATGAGAAAAGTCCATCCTCTCCGTCTTTTGCCTGCTCCACTTTTCAGAGAATGTGTGCTCAAACAGGCCGTTTGGAGATTTTCCCTTCATGACATCACAAAGGGCAGTAACCCCTCCCCCAGGTGGGTGACACTCCCACAGCTAGGTGTTTGTTCTGCCCTCTGAGTCTGCCTTCTCACCGTAAACAATAGGGCATGGAGCGAGAAAGACCGAGCCACCCAAGCTCTTCCAGAGAGGGGCGTGGTCAGACACAGCTCATTTACATTTAAAGCTACAGACACAGAAACAGCCTGTTCTGAGCAGGGCTGAAATAGAGGGGTTTATAGGCATGATCAAATACAGGATCAGAGTGGATTTAGAACAAGACACTTCACAGACATGTTTTGGGGAGCTCTGAGACTTCTTTACACTGAAGAGGAGGAGAATATGTGACTTGGTCCGGTTTGTTTTGATGTATAAATCAAAGATGGCCTCTTTGTTTCATGTGAGCTCATCCTGTGCAGAAACGCTCTGATATCAAAGTCTGACTAGCCGCTAAAGCCGCCGTCTCTTTCATTATTTCTGTCAGTCACGCAGAGGAGAGCGGGAAAGAGCGCAGTAATTATTCAACATGTTCTCATGTATATTTAAGCGGCAGCTGCGTCAGCCTGTTCCGTCCACAGCTCCAACACAACACAGTGGATGGTGAGGTCATCGAGGCCGGGCGTCTGCAGACAGCAGGTGTTCTTCACAAAGAACTGCCTACACACAAATCTGCTCAATTCATCTGCACTCATGGACAACATGCACGGAGCAGTTTGTCTTCTTTTACTTCAATAAAAAGAGCCGACAAATCAAACTAAACATGATATGTTAGTTATTGGGCTTTGGAGGTGTGGGCGAGCACTTTGTGAAGTTAAGACAGAGCGAGATAAGCAGTTTCTCTCTGGCGACGCAACAATGAGATCATTATTAAGTTCAGGCCCGTTGATTGACTGGCGACCAGTTAAGAGTGTACCCCGCCTCTCGCCCAATGACAGCTGGGATCGGCTCCAGCCCAACACGACCCTGAACAGGAAAAAGTGGAACAGATAATAGATGGATGGATGAAATTTAGTTTCGTTTATTAGGATCCCCATTGGTCGCAGCATCAGTGTTTCCCACACATAGACGATACCTGGGCGGGCCGCCCGATTAAATCTGACCTGTTTTAATTAAATTCTTCGCATACGCTCTCTCTCTTCGTGCGTGCGCGATAGAGTGCAGGCGCTTGCTCTCTGGACATCAAGGCACTGCAAAACCAAGAGAGCAGTATCACATCCGCTTCAGAGAAAGAGAGAGAGAGAAGGTCCACTGTCCGTACACCCCTCTTGCTCCTTTGAATAAAGTTCACGTACAGCTGCTTGCTGCTGATGCTGTGCGGGACTCCTATAGATAAGGGAATATCGAGTGGAACTTTTCAAAACACGATGCGTACTCCTGGTGTTGGTGTTTGTGTCTGTGGGCGTGCGTGCGTGGATAAATTGAGCAGATGAAAGTTGTTTGTTGCAAAAACTAAAATAATTTAAAAGGGAAAACACATTTGATATAAAGACAAACCAAATATTAACATATACCCTAAGATAAGAGTAAGAAAAGGAAAAAAAAAAAGTATGATGATCTCCTGCACGTCCACGTCAGTCATATTCACCGGCTTGAATCGCATCAAATCGCTGAATTGTATCCACTCCTAAACTAACCTGCTGCGCTGTCATTGGCTGGAGGAAACACACCAGCTCCGCCCAGAAACGTCCGGAGTCAACCACAACAAACCAGAACAGTGAAATCCAGTCAGAGGACAGGGTCTCTGCAGACACAGTCACCACCACACATGTACGGAGGCCCAGAAGGGACGATGGAGCAGCTTCACTTTAGGATAATTCTATATTTTATTATTTTAGGGAAAAGTTACTGACTACATAGTTTTAGTAACGAGAAAATAACTAATTATTCAGTAATTAGTTTTTATAAATGACACATATCAACTCATCCTTCAATTATTCTGTTTTATAGACTTTAACCAGCTCTTACCTGAGGTCGTACAGATTCTATAAGGAATATAATCTCAGGGAACGAAAATATCAGTGTCAATCACCAGTGGACTATTTCCACTGCAGATTTCTTGAGGATAAGAATAAAAAATAAAGTGTGAAGTAAAATAAATAAAATAGAAAGTCTCAAAGAAATGCTAAACTATCACTATAGTTTTGCACAAACAGATTACAACCTTATGTAGATGTTGCATGAAGATTTAGGGTTTCCCAAAACGTTTCACTGTCTTTGACATGAAAATGTTTTAAGGCAGGTAGTGTCTCGTGACAGAAGGTGTGTAGGTAAAAGCTCCTGTGTACTGTCTGACACATACCAGAAAAACAACAAGGTGAGAGCTTTTTTTTTATCCACCTGACTGTGACAGTGTGATCTCCTTCAGACTCTCGTGTGCGTCTCCCTCCCTGCGGAGTCTCACTGCCTTTAACGACGATGTGCCAAAAAACACTCGAGCGTCGGCTGCAACAATACAGCAGCACTCGGCTTTTATCTGCAGCCCTGCGCTCGGCTTCCAGCAGAGCCTTTCATTTCTCTCTCCCCCTCTAAAACAAATGCTAATGCTATGCTAATCTGATTGTGTGTTATTGCAAAGTTTCAGCCCTCTTCAGTGGATGAGAACCGAGCTTTCAAACACACTCTGACTGAAAAGGATGGTTTTATTTCTTTATCCAAACCTCTGTTGAGTGTCCATACACACACACACACGCACGCGCACGCGCACACACGCACGCACACGCACACGCACACACACACACACAGCACCTGGCACTCACAGGGGTTACCAGGCAAAACTCCTTGGAAAAAACCACACACATGCACTTAAACAGAAGTGTGTCAGAGTCAGAGGAACCAGCAGAACCTCGTCCATTAGTCAAGAGGTAAACACCATCTGGACATCCACAACATACACATACACACACACACACACACACACACACACACACACACACACTCCATGAGCTCCATTCATTTCACGTAATACACACACACATTAACCTGACACAGGTGCAAACAGCAAAAACACAAAGAGACCCTGAGGGAGGACATTTCTGTCCATTAACATCCAGGGAGGCACAGCACTCTTAGTTATCCTCCGCACAGAGGGACAATAAACACTTCAACACTAATCCTCCTCCTTCTCCTGCAGCAGCATTAAGGAGTGATGTCATGCCGGCCAGGTAATAGATCAACCTTACCTGTTTGGCAAACAATGTCGCTGTGGAGATTTACCCTTAAAAACATGTTCCACAGTCTGTGATGAAACTGTCAGAGACTTCCTATAACAAATATGTTCATGTAATTTCATGAATAGAGGTGGTGGTAGTGGTTAAAATTATTGTATGATACTTTATGATACGCCAAGACACTTAAAGGTCACATATTCTCCTCCTCTTCAGTGTAAATCAGTCTCAGAGCTCCTCAAAACATGTGTGTGAAGTGTCTTGTTCTAAATCCACTCTGATCCTGTATTTGATCATGCCTATAAACCCCTCTATTTCAGCCCTGCTCAGAACAGGCTGTTTCTGTGTCTGTAGCTTTAAATGTAAATGAGCTGTGTCTGACCACGCCCCTCTCTGGAAGGGCTTGGGTGGCTCGGGCTTTCTCGCTCCATGTCCTATTGTTTACGGTGAGAAGGCAGACTCAGAGGGCAGAACAAACACCTAGCTGTGGGAGTGTCACCCACCTGGGGGAGGGGTTACTGCCCTTTGTGATGTCATGAAGGGAAAATCTCCAAACGGCCTGTTTGAGCACACATTTTCTGAAAAGTGGAGCAGCCTAAAGACGGAGAGGATGAACTTTTCTCATCATTGGGGGGTTTGGAGACTAGAGACACATGTTAGTGTTAGAGGAACATGGAGAAGTGGATTTTACATCATATGTGACCTTTAATGATTCAAGGTTAGGGCTCATTATAACACGTTACCTCTCGGCAGTGGTTCTCAAACTTTTTCTGTCATACCCCTCCTTGTAGGGCGATGTCTGCCAAGACGGCCGTGTGCAAACACATGAATGAATAACATTTATTTATGCCTTCTATGCAAATACATGACATGACAAAATACACATTTTAGCTCGGCCATAGTGCTTCATACAGCTTGTAGCCAAAGAACATGTCTGATGGTATAAAGAAAAAATGATAAATAAGATCGAGTCGCAGCAGAAACGGAGAAAATTCAGATGCTGTAGAAACCACAGACTACTAAAATAATAATACCACACAAAGGGAGAAGAAGAGAGATGGGTGAAAAACACAACAAGCGATCCAGGGGGGGCTCAGGTGTTCTTTCTAAATCCTAATGTGAGTCAATTCAAACCACGAGATGGAGCTTTAAACCGACTAATGTGGAAACTCTGACAGCCGTGACCCTGAGGAGCAACAGCGCGCTGAAATATGATGTGCATGAACCGCTGTTTACTAAGAAGGAGCGAGAGAGAGAGAGAGGGAGGGAAACAGCAGAGACTGCCAAGAGAAAGGAACACATTAATAAGGTTGCCCTTGAGAAATATAATAACCTGCCATCATTCGCTCAGCCAGAATAACTCTGCAGAATACTCTTTCCCTTTCTACCGCGAGGCTGCAGCTTCCTGCTGGCTGCATCGAGCAGAGAGAAACACGGAGAGAGAGAGGAAGAAGCTCATTTTGAAGTTGTTTAAACAAACCATAAAGGTTAAAGGTCATTTTGTGAAGTTATAAGACATGTGATGGACGCAGTCATGGGTTAAAATGAGGGAAACATTTGAAATGTTCACGAATGAAGTGTGAATGTCACAGAGTATCACATTGTGCTTATCAAACGTACACAATGCACACATGAGTAGTTAGTGTTTGTTCGCGTTACACTCTGATGCCATCTGCTGGTTGTTTTCCGACACTGTGTGGATTTAAAAGGGATCTAAAGCCTCCTTCATTTTTCAGTCGGTCGATTCCTTCCCTTAGACGAAATAAGGTGTAGGGTACGCACATCCAAAGAAAAAAACTCCCAGGTGCTGGATCAGAAATCAAACTGAAGGTAAGAATCACAAAAAGGATCAGCACACATTATAAGCTTCTACTAACGTGTGACTCGCAACTGAAGAAGATCTGTGCGACCGAAACATCGCTTTTGCAATTCAAGAAGTTGCAGGGAGCTTTTAATACAGTGTGTGGATCCTCCTTTTGACTCTTGCCCTCAATTCATCCCCCCCCCCCATGTGGCTTCACTTCAGGAACAATCTCAGGGCATTTCATTATCCTGTTGTAATCCCCTCTACAACCAGCAGGGGTCAGAGTAGTATATGTTTAAAGAGCTCACAAGGAGAAACCTGCTGCAGTCATGTGAAGTCAACAGTTCACTGAGCTGCATCCTCTTGACCAATAACACACGTACACAAAATATAACAAATACACACACACACGCACATAATGTCATTTCTGCTCCAGTACTTCCTCTCAGCAGCGAGCTAACAAGTGTTTCTGTGGATTTTAAGTGCCTCTGAGTGAGTGTGTGAGTGTGTGTGTGTAAAACACTGAGTCATCCTCAGTCTGCCTCCTGCATTGAGCTGGCACAGTTTCAGCCCCAACCGACAGGATCCATACGGAGACGGACCGCCTCACTGTGAGTCTGCAAATCTCTGACCAGCTGACTTTATTTCAGACTTTTTTGAAGGATCAAAAGCAGATTTAAGATTTGAGTCTTTAGACGTGCATTAAAGTAATATGATGAGTCATATGATGGTCTGTAAAAACCCTGCAAACAAGGTCATAAAAGATCTAAAAATCATTCAGAGGATTATTCTATCCAGGGCTTTGCATGCACACAGCCATCTGATATCTTGAACCGAGTAACCTCACACTTTGAGGAGTGTGTGTGTGCAGGGTTTAGGTAACTTACCAGGCCGGTGAGAGACGGCGCAGACTGTCCCAACGTTTGGCTCCTCATCCGGACCAGGTTGTTCGAATCTCCCGCTCCTGCAGATATTCCTCCGGTAGCCCCGTGGACTCCGAAACCCCCCGAGGGTCCCTGCCAGGCCAGCTGACTGACACCGGCGTGCAGACTGCAAGACAGAGGCAGCAGCTGCTTACCTGAGAGGACAGGTAAACCACAGAGTTAGGAAGATCTGCTTTCTGCTACTATGACCCAAATATTTGGAGGCTATTGTGAAGTTTAATTACTGATTTCATTGATTTAAAATGTTTTGCTTTGGTAAAATGAAGCAAAACTTTAGACCTTCTTAGCACGTTCTGCCATCCTGGACTTTAGGGGGTAAGCATGCTTAGACAAGGTACGGACTGCCTAGTGCTAGTGCGTCCTTTAACCCAACTAACCTGCTTTTCTGTTACACTTGGAAACTGTTGAGTTCACGCTGGATCAGACTGACGAAACTCACAAATGCTCGGTGATTCATAATCCGACCTGACTATGTTTTTACACGTCTCCACTCGGAGTCTCTGGATGAGATTCAAACCGGCTCAAAGTCAATCACAGCTCAATTTAATCCTGCCCTTTTTGGCTGCCGGTGAGCCCCTAACCGAAAGAAGACAAAAGAAACACAACGAACAACCCGGGTCCTGTGCATAAAAAACATAACCAACGATAAATCAGCCGCTGCTCATCCTCCTCCTCCTCATGGAATTAACATCATCACATGACCTCTGTTGGGTTGGAATATGGCGGGTAATCTGTGGTTGAATTTTCACTTTTCAGATTATGGACATGGCAGATTGGCGGGAGATTAAGAGCACGAGTGATCACGGGCTACAGGACGACCTCGGGTAACTCCCCTCCCAAGAACTTAATGATTGTACATTTTTTGGGGTCGAAATGACTTTAAAAAAGTTGTTGTATTTTTCCACTGACAGGCTCAGATTGTTGTTAAACACCAGAATCAGGTGTTATATTACTTATTTCAAACACACAAAACTCCATTGACAAAAACAATGCTCACGTCGAGCAGCATGGATAACGCTGTTCTGCCGCTGCCTCGATCAATTAGTTTGATTATTGTGTTGCTGTGTGACTCTGTAGTTGTCAATCGGGTGGTTTTTATGTATTCATATTTGTCCGACACAAACCAACAAAAAAAAAAAGGGTGTATGTTACCGGTCATGGCCAGGCTGCTGCGTCGGGCCCAGCTCTCATCCTGGCTCAGCTGCCGGTGCAGTTTGGATTTGGTGGCAGCGGTTGCCGCTGGCGACAGGTCGGGGTTACTCAGCTTCCTGAAGAGGAGAGGAGGCGGAGCTGCAAACTCCTTCTGTAAACGATGAAGAGGATGGAGAGAGAGAGAGTGAGAATAGTCATTAGAAACACAGAGTAGAGTCTCTAATTGTTATTATAATATTTTCATATATTTTACCCTCAAATGAAAGTCGGCCTTCCCGAGTATGAAACAAATCTGAGGACTTACAGTCAGAGTGTGCAGTGTGTGTGAGGGAGCGGGCTGAGTGCCAAAATAAAGTCATAAAACACGACACTAACCACTCGCTGACACCACGTCTCCTTCTCACATGGTTACACCACACACACAAACACACACAAACACACACTTGTCTGAACAGAAGACGCACACACCTGTTTTTTCTCAGCATGCAACAGGAGCATTAGAGGCACTATAAGAGAGCTCTCTGTGGTTAGGGATGAACAACGTGTCAGCAAACAGCTGCAGAGCGAGTGGAGAGTGTGATTTATCATTCAGTCTGTGGGTGTAATGAGGGAAAAGTTCCTCTGGACTTCCTCGGTATCCCAAAAGAAAGCTTGGGGAAAATGCATAGGAAATAACAGCACACACACACACACACACACACACACACACACACACTAACATGCAAGCACACATGCACACACGCACACACAGAGGGTCTGTGTGTAGGATTCTGCTTCAAACCGTTTTGGAAACGTTTCTACTCGGGCTATTATCCGCCTCTTTCTTCCTCTCTGTCATCTGTTTTGCCGGCTGACCCAGCCCGTTTGACAAGACTTTTCCAGAAACATCTGGACAGCCCATGTTAGCGCACAAATGTAAGCACGCACGCACACACGCACGCACACACACACACACACACGTGCGTGCACACAGTTCCCAGATGGCTGCACATGTGAAAGAGCTTGAGTGAAAGCCTGAGTTACCTTCAACCTGTTTCCCTCGAAACCCCTCGGATGGAAACACAAACAAACATCCATTAACTGCGGTAAATTATCTGCTGCAACAGGACATCAGCGATCAACATCAACATTAACACATGACGCTAATGGACTAACGGTGTCACTTCATGTCACGTCAAAGCAGCTGCTCTCATCTACAATCACAGCCCGATGCTAAGTGAGTCAGACAACAGCTTCACACTTGAGCTATATCCAAGTGCAGGGTGGGTGTATGGAAAATAAAACCCAACACGCTCTCTTTTGCAATATCACAAACATTCCTGACAAATGCACAGAGAGGAGCATCAGTTTCACTTTGAACAGAAGATGAAATATCAGACATGCAACAGAAATCCTGCAAAATGTAAAAAGCTGAAGAGTCTGCTTCAATATTTCTCAAAAGCTTCTGAGGCTACAGTCGTCGTCTGACCGGTCGCAGGTTCAACTCCTGCCTGTTCTTAAATAAAATCTGTTGCTACGCCCCCCATCTTGCGTTTTTTGAGAGGAGTGCCGAGATGCAGAGCTGTAGGTGATGACTGACGTCTGACTGACATGACCGTCAGACTTACATATTGCTCATTTGAACATGATCAGAGCAGAAATAACATCTTTACCTTTCAAACATAACTCTGATTGTTGTACATTATTTAATCCCTCTGGACTGGCAGCTTTAGCTGAGGCTGAAGATGATGGTATGCATCTCTCTCAGGGAAGACAACTCAACACAACGCCTGCTGAGCTCTGCAGCACAATGAATGCATTTAGAATCTATTGTCACGGTCTGTTTGTGTACTGCAGCTCTTTATTCTACCAGCAGGGGGCAGACAGACAGTACTCTGCAGAGGGAGAGTGAGATTGAAGACAATCCGATGATCTGAGCTTCCTGTACACACTGAAACTGAAATCTGTAAACACTGAAGACAGCTTAGAGGTCAGTGTGTGTGTGTGTGATTTACAAGAACTGTCACACAGTTAGCTTTACAAGACTTTTGTTTTCAACACACACACAGAGAAATCCAAACTACAAAAGCCAAGAAGTGACATTGAGAAGTAAACACTAGTTTTACTTGTCAGCCCTGCTCAAAATCAACAGAACACATTCTCACATCATCCAAATTGACTAAATCAGAGAAGGCGAAAGAAACACGCCGTTGCTTTTTCTGAGTAGCCATTAATGCAGCCGGTTAGCTCAACTTTCACAACTCCATCAGAGTAAAGAATAAGCACACCTGTCTGTCTGATAAGCACTGCACAGAACTGATATGTCTCCTGTCTGCAGACACAGAGGTGTGTTTTATCTACAGGAGTACAGATGTCCACATTTATCCACAGAATCCAATGAGGACATTTGGAATCGACTTGTACTGGCCATAAAAGGCTGGAGCGTCAACAATGAAATGACTTTCAGTGAACAGACACACTGGGGTTAAAAATATGGAGCACTTCCCATTGAGTTCTCCTTCATCTGCAGTTTTATGACCTGATGAGCTAATGCTTATAGAGTTGGTTTTTTGGTTTTCACTTTCAGTTAAATAAATAACGCACAGTGAGCAGAGTGGCCACTGCTTCCTTAAATCCTTCCTTAAAACTTAGTATTAGCATAAGAGTTGTCTTCAGACATGGGGAATTGCATCATGTTGGCATGCTCTAGTGCTAACAAAAGTGATGACTTCATCCCTGCAAAAAGCTACCCAAGTGTCTCGAAGGGGTTTGGTGTTGCACAAGCAGCAACCTCCGGTGTTTTAAAATGAAAATCTGCAACATCCTGCAGTTCCTCGGGTGTCCACTAGAGGCTGGCTGCAGATGAACAGGAAGTCACATACGCACCCATTAAAAAAGCCTGTTTTTACAGCAGACAT
Organism: Tautogolabrus adspersus; assembly: GCA_020745685.1. Lineage (NCBI taxonomy): Eukaryota > Metazoa > Chordata > Actinopteri > Labriformes > Labridae > Tautogolabrus > Tautogolabrus adspersus. Next base: position 1,801,956 of record CM036536.1, on the reverse strand, counting down.
TAACATGTTTACAGCCTGGTTCAAACAACCAAATAGGTCTGATTAGCTCATGTCTCATCGGCACACACTGTACGGGAAGTGAACTTTTTTGATGACTCATCAGTTTTTATTTGACAAAGGATAAGAGTTATTAACAATTAGGCGCGTAGCTGACAGGATTGAAAGGCGAGCGCGGTGTAACGGTTTGTCAGGAGGCTTAAAACCCGCCTCAGCTCCAGCTCTCAGCTTGTCTGAAAGTTAGGGTGAGACAGCATTTCCAGCATGGAGACCACCATCGATGGGACTCCAGCGCCCCCTGAAGGAACAGATGGAGGATGTCACTAATGCTTTGTCCACTAATACATGTATTTACAGGGTATGGTGTTGCAGCATCCGACCTGAAGCCTACCCCTGTCAACTACATACTACAGCACATACAGCAAAGAGAAGTCTGTGACGCTGCAGGTTTCATAAGACACCTACAACCCAGAAACAGCTAGCAAAAACCAGCTAGCATCAGCGGCATCATATCCATTAAAATTGGAAAATATATGAGGTGTGAAAATAAAGACAGTAACTTTCACAATTGTGGGGCAATTAAGTCCTGAACCTTCCCTTACACACACCTAACAAACAGCAGGAGATTGTCCTCTCTACTACTGGAAAAACTTTCTCCGATAGAGGAGAGGGTGGGAACCTTGTTAAGCGTGCAGGAGGACGACTTACATGATGGTGATGGTTTTGGTTTTTGGCATAGTGGCAATAAAAATGCAAGAGTGTAGAGGAGCAAGAGCGACAACACTCCCTCTAACTCGATGCAAACCGCCCAGACAATCACCTTCTGCTTTCACAAATCGTCTCACCTAAACATGAAATTGGACTGAATACACCTTTAAGTTTAAATTCTGGGTTCACTGATCCTAACATTTGTAAGCTCATTCGCAATCCATCAGGTTATATCTGGACGTTTTCAGGAGTGCAGTGCATGTGTGGAAGATTGAGTTTTGCATCCATCTTGCAGCCAAACTCGCACACCTTGAGAGCTGTGCATAATATACTCCGATTGAAGCTTCAAATGTGTTAAAAAAGAACAGTCTTTGACAAAAGGGGTGACGGAAATACACCTGAGGCAGTGGACTAAAATAATCCAGCTGCTTTTTAACTAAACCAAGAAGACGATAGTCTGATAAACACTTCACGAAGCGCTCAGCGGGGAACAATCCAGTGTGTGATCCATGTTTTCCTTTGATACACAAATAGATCAGTCTGCATCAACTGTAATAAAAGGATGTTCAACAGAGTGTCACAAAAATACCACAGGAATGTTTTCCAGGACATGCACTGAAAGCAGGAACTTCATGTACAAATTTAACGTATGTTTCCTAACACCAAGAGGGAAGTAAAACGAGGATTTCATCATCATCTTCTTCTTCTTCTTCTCTTTTTCTTCTGTCTTCCCCTCCTCCTCTCTGTGCTCCAGCTTCCCTCCGGACTCGTGTTCCCGCTGAATCACATTTGGGCCAACATTCGTCTTTTGTCACATCCCGCAGAGAGCCGCGCCGCACTTTAATGTAACACGCACATGTACAATCTATCACATCTGTCACTTCGCGGGGCTGAAACTATAAGCTCCCAGCTGAACCCAGCATTCACACCCCCCCCCCAAAAAAAAAAAAAACACACACACAAAGAAGAACACAAAGATTAGCAGCAAATGGACGCAGACTTCATGAGTGGTCTTTGGTGCATTAACGGAGGTTAAATAAGTTGAGGATAACCACAGACCGGACAGACAGACTTTAGTGCTCAGCAAAATCGCATCCTTTACTGCAGCTCAAGCCCACACAGCCAAAAAAAAAAAAAGCTCAATCAATCTTGTGTATTGTGTTTCTGGCAGCAGCAGCAGCCCAGCGATCCAAAACGTGATTTAAAAACTCTCTTGGCTGCGCAGTGTGTTGACTGTCGACTCCATGAGCTCCAATGGCTTGCGATTGGATTTTAATGCAGTGGATGGATGCAGAGGGAGATGGATGGGAGGGCATTACACAGCACAGTGCAGTGTGTGGGGTGAAGGACTGCACAATGAGTTTGTCATGTTTGTGCTTGGTTTAGGGAGGAAACAGTCACAAAGGTTTTTTGTGTGCGGGGGTGAAGGCAGACCACCAGCGAAGAATTACAGCGCTGTCTCCACGTCAGACCAACCACACCTCGACAATCAGCACTTTTTGTTTTGCTTTTTTTCTCTTTAATTTTGCTGAGGGGAAAAATGTCGGAGTTTGATGTTTGCTGTCAGCAAACTGAGGAGCAGACAGAACATCCACAGTACAGTCTGTACCTGCTGCTGCACATCTTTCATCACCTACACCTGTCATACCTCACTTAGCCATCACAACAAACATGATCTGAATATTCATCAACAGCCTACAAGCCCCCTCCTCTCTAGAGTGGATGCTCACGGAGGTTGCCATATCGCTGACACTGAAGCTTCAGTTTTTAACTAGCTATCCTAAAAAGGTAAAAAGGTAGGCGGTTTGAAGGCACCCCCACACGGCCGTTTTGGACGCCCCTCGGTTTGCCAGATATGAGAGCAGTTATCAGGTCAAACCAACAGGTGTTGCAGCGATGGAAGCGGGCAAGAGAACTGGTTCAGATAGAAGTGATTGTACCCGACCTAAAAAGCCTCTGCATGTTTCTAATAAGCTCCACGAGCAGAAACGTGCTCAAACTAGGATCAATATTGGAGATGCTTTTGAAAAATGGAGAGAGGTTAGAACGCAGAAAGGTTTACAGACCGATGCAGAGCTGGCAAAACACTGAAGCTTCAGTGTCCACCACATGGTGACCTGCGTGAGCATCCACTCTAGAGAGGAGGGGGGGGGGGAGACAGCTCTCTGCAATGTTTTGAATTTAGACTGCAGTACCCATATTAAACACTAGGAGACAGAGTTACATATTGCTCCTTTAAATTTTTCCAAAAATTCTGAATAATGCTAAAATAACATTTTGGCGAACAGCGACCATTTTTCATTCATTTTTTGCCATTGCAGAACATTTTTTAAACTATTTTTGGGTAGAGCTGATGGCCTAGCGGTTCAGTCACACCCAATGTACAGAGGCTTTAGTCCTCAAAGCGGGCGGTCCGGTTCAAGACCGACCTGCGGCTTTTTTTCCCGAATGTCATTCCTCTCTCTCTCTCCCAATGTCTAACTCTAACCACTGTCATATCTAAATAAAGGCAAAAAACTCAGGGACATTTTGCACACTTTCATCAATATGTTATATGGTTCAGTATATGATAAATCAATTGATCTGTCTCACACAAAACCTGATTTTTACTTGGTAATATATCCAAAAGAAAAGAAAGAAAAAGTTCTTATATATTAAATAAACACAAGTTTGCTGGATCTTTTTTGTTTGTACCAAAAGAAAGCTCTATGTTCAACATTTAGGAAGGTTGAAGGTGATCTGTGAAATTATGAGGGAGACACAAGTCTAAACTTGATCCCTGCAGTGTGTGTGTGTGTGTGTGTGTGTGTGTGTGTGTGTGTGTGTGTGTGTGTGTGTGTGTGTCACTGTTGAAGGTGAACAGGTTAACAGCCTGCCTCAGCGAGCTGAGGGTATTGAGCCTGTTACATCATGAGAATTACAACATGTGTGTCTGAGCAGGATTACGTTGCATCATGTGTGCTTCCTGTCTGTCAGCGGGGGGGCGGCCTGCAGTGCTGCGTCAGTGTAAAGTGTGTATAAGTGTGTGTGTGTGAGTATGTGGCTGGTAATCAGAGCTGCTACAAGTGCTGATGTGTTCCAGCTGTGTTGAGGCTGAACCAAGGTACTCTGGGGGGAAAAGAGGGGAGGGAGAGTTTTGACAGGAGGAGAAAAATGTGAGGAAAGGGAGCGGCGACTTCTGACGGATGGATGTGGAATATGGAGGGAGGAGTTAAAATGCGGCAAAATAAATGCTGCCTCTACTTAACTGGTATGTGAAGAAAACAGTTTGATGAAGAAGAAATCACGAAATCGTGCCTTTAAACTCCCAAAAAGCAACCCACAGCTAACACCACGCCGGGACAACAGCATGATTTAATGAGCTTTACGACTCCGTGCTGTAAAACTCATTCATGCCTCGACGTGAAAGAGAGCTGTGAGGAATGTTATTGTGACTTTTTTCTGTTTCCATAAAAACAACCACAGGTCAGAATTGAGTCCGTGTAGAGAAAACATGACTCTTCTTGGCTGCAAGAAACCCGAACGTGATGCCAGCTTAGCGTGTCTCCTCCAATATAAGCAAGCAGTTCTTCTTAATGACGCTTTAAGTGGACTAAATGTTCCTGCAAAGAGGAACATAGAAATGTTCTTTCCCTCACACTGCTCTCACCAAATTAAACTGGATTGGATCAAGATGATTGAAACAGACTTTTATGATTAAATAATCTGGATTACCAGCGCCCTAAAGGGACTACATACTGCATACTTTGTCCACAGGGGGCGCCAAAGTACACACTGAATGAAAGTTCCTTACAAACATAATTTATACTTAAATGCGGGGTATGTAAATTCCACCACCAGGGGGCTCTCAATCAAAACAATAACAAAAAATGACATCGAGGCTGGCGGGGAATCATGGGAGTAATTACCTCGGCTTCTACAGATCTAGGGTGCCGGATAGCAGAGCGTCACTCACCCCATGTACAGAGGCTATAGTCCTCGCCTCAGTTGACGTGGGTTCGAATCCGACCTCTGCTCTTTGCTGCATGTCATCCCGCTACTCTCTCCTCCCAAACATTTCCTGTCTCTCTTCAGCTGTTCTATCTAATAAAAAGGCCCCAAAAATACCTTGTGTATAGAAGTTGTTTTAGTCAAGGCCTAGAGAAAAGAAGAACACACTCACTTAAGCGTATTTAGATCACGGTCATTCTGTGTCAATTTACAAGCAATGTGAAGCTACGAGCTAACTTAAGGGCGCTAACATTAGCATGCTAGCACAACAATGCCGGCCACAGATGTAGCCATTTGCTAACTCTAGCGGAGGGGGCTTGGAGGTGTGTCGCTGGAGACTTCAGTATGGAGGAGGTGTGGCCAAACAGCAGCTTGTTTTGGTTTCATGCTGGTGCTCGAGGGCGACATCTACCGGATCAAAAAGTCCTTTAAAGTTTTCTTCCTGAATGCAGCCCTCTGCTGGGCTCGGGATAATCCCGTGTTTTAGGGGTCAAAGTTATGACAACACTCAAAAGTTTGAAACATTGAACACTTCAGGTATAGTCAGATAAAAACCAACACTGGATTACCTGATCTTTTGAACAACCACTCTCAAGATTTGATCGTATCCAATAACTTTTAACTGACCTGATTACTCTCAAAGCAAACTGGGCCCTTGACTGGAGTGACATTTATGGTTTCTGTATTCACCGTGTTCCAGGAGACATCAGTATCCATGCAGAGTAATGTGGCTTAAAGGTAACGGCACAGCTTCCCTTCTGTTGTTGATGGTAACTGAAAACACAGAGACCATGTTACAGCCTCTGGATCGACTGCAGGTTTCATTCTTATGACCAACCTTGAAGCAAAGCGAACGACCTCATCGCACCGCTCCGAGCCCTCACACACCTCAGAGAGCGTGAATTTACTTTCAGAAGGGGTCTGTTCTTTCCAGAAAACATACAGCGAGCACAGAGGAGCCATTCATCAGACACGGTGAACAGTCTGGCCAGACAATGTTTCAGCCGAGTGTGAACTACACGGCTCAGGAACCCGGACAAAACGTGCACATTTTACACTCAGCTTAGGTAGCAGCGCTGTCACATTAGAGATACAAAGACTAAATCTAACATTTGACTGCTTTACGTTCAGTAAGACTCCCAGGACGGCTAAACTGAAGATAAAAGAGACAACCCTGACCTCATTTTAATCTGGTTTTAACCCCTCTTACTTGGGATTCAGCTAATTAAAATAATCTCATCAGGTTAGTGTTTTATTCTTATGCATGTCTTCATTATGTATAAAAAAGACACCTTGAAAATGTAGCCTTGAAGATCTCTGGAGGTTCAGCTTTGATGCTTTGAGGCTTAATTATAACTATATTGTTTTATGCATCTTCTAAGTTACATTAGAAACAGATTTATTTTATTAGGACACGTGTTAGGACCTAGAAGCTCAGTTTTTGCTTTAAGATTTTAGCCTATAAGAAATTAAATCAATAACTCCCAACAAAGCTAGATGACGACATGAACTCAAAAAGATCTCTCTTCCTCCTCTTAAATGTCTCTGACTAAACCACGATTTCATGAATGAATAGGATGATCTCTCACCTGTTTCTGAATTGTTTCATTAACCTATTTGGCTGCATCCTAATGAGTTAATTTCCGGGGTTTCTGAGGTTAATTTCTTGAAAAAATGACCCAAAAAATAAACTAATAAGCCTCAGCAGACCAAAGCTATGTCCATCAGCTGGCTGTTTAAATGTCAATACATGCTGCTAAAACCTGAACTGTATTTTTTGAGGGTTTACTGCAGCTAATGTTTTGATGTGATCTGTGTTTCGCAGCTGTCACAGACTGTATATAAACATGGACAAAGTCTGAGTCAAAGTCACCGTTGGTTTCTGAAGGGTGGTTTTTTTCGAAGCCTTTTCATGGTGGTCGCCATATTGGAAATGCTGACTTTATAAATTTAACGGCAGACAAAGAGCTGGAGCTGAGGCGGGCTGCGTTCTCACACCAGCTCACTCACTTTCTGCAGAAAAAATACTAGGAGGCTGGAGGAGAAAGTCCGGGTGAAGTCAGAGTGAAAAATGTGTTTGGTTGCCTTCACACATGCAGCTCATGCAGAGTTTTGTGCAGGTGTGAAAGCACTATAAGTGGTTTGCCGTGAAATATGGCGATTGCTAAGTGCAAAAATGTGGCTATTTGTTTGATAATGTTAAAGCCGTGCGATTCCAATAATCCAATGGGGCATCATCTACCAATCACAGACGTCCTCCATCCTCTAAGCCTGTGCCTACGGTTCAAACTGACACGGCTATGGACTGCCGTGGTCGTGGCCTACAGGAGAGAAGTCCTCGACTTCTACACTACTGTCATAAGTGTATCATTGGTACTTCTCAAGTCGTCCCTCATACGGCTAAGTAACCTAGCTAAACTTAGCTAATCAGTTTATGCGTGTGCTGACGCAGAAAAAGCAGACAGGAATAAAGACAAACAACAGAATTAAACAGAGGATGATAGATGTGGTTTGTGTTAATAAGAGGTCAGACTCAGCAGGTGACCTCCAGCCTGTCTCCTTTTATGACCCCCCTCCCAGCATGAGCTGACCTTCACCGTCCAGCACGGGCCCACCGGGGGGGCAAGAGGTAAACAAACCAGAGTCCAGATAACAGGACGGTTGCTGTGGATGTTTTCATTAAAAAGGGGGAAAGGTTTGGAAGCAGCCGCACCGTTGGCTGAAGAGAGACGGGCAGAGAAAATGTTACAGCAGCGAGCTTTCTTTGTGAACAGTGGGTCGCATTCAGAAAATGTCACGCTGTAAAATGTCACTCCTCCCTCCTCGCCCCTGCTTTCTTTGTACTAAGCTTCTGTATCAGGGCGGTGCAATAAGGTGTTGCTTTTGTTTCAGTCTACACACATCAGTTTGTTTAAAGACTACATTACAAAGGGAAGACCAGAGGCAAACAATCAATACAATAAATAAATCAATACAATTAGCATTTACTGAAATTTAAGATGCTGGAGTTAGCAAATTTTAGCATAAAAAGTGACGCTTTTATCAATAAAAAACAATGTCAGCCAACAAGATTACATCGGACCCTCTGCACCCCCTTTGATCTGAGTATGAACTCTTGACTGACCCCCCCCTTCCGTGCCAGAAGCCCAGGAAGTCTTTTCCCAGCAGCAGAAGCCAGGCTCTCGAGTAGATGGAGCTCCCCTAACCTTCAGGGAGGTGATCTGGCACTACTACCACCGACATCCCTGACGCCCAGCCACCACCATCGGACTGTGTCGTCTCCACGACCACCGCCTGACGCCCAGCCAGCATCATCAGACTGTGTCTTCCCCACAATCGCCTGATGCCCAGCCTCCACCTTCAGACTATGTCGTCTCTCAACCACCGCCTGACGCCCAGCCACCACCATCGGACTGTGTTGTGTTTGTTTTTAATGTGCTGTCCTGTATATGGTTTCGACGTTTTTTGTCACTTGTATTGTGTCTTTATGCTCTCGGTGCCAGGCAAATTCCCCTAGTGACTATAAAGGTTTCATTCCATTCATATTGAGTCACATTTCATAAAGACTTTAGTGTCACTGTGCAGCTTTGAGATGTGCCTCATTTGCATTTCTACCATTTTGAAAAAGCCAAACCTGGAGACATCAGGTTCACCGCAGAGGAAAAGTTTAATGCATTTTATGTTTTGGAGATTTGTTGTGCATTAGTTACACAGTGGGCTTTAAAATCCAACAGTTACTCATGAATAAATGATGGAATGAACACTTAAACAGGCAACACACACACACACACGTTGGCATTTCCATCAGCCTCTGCAGGTCGTTGAGAGTAATAAGAAGGGCTGAGGAGTTAAATGGCTTTTCATGCAGCCGCTCTGCTTCAGTGATAAAGCTCATTAAACGTTTGACTCTGACCCAGCATCACAAAGACGACGAGGGAGTGAGTGTGTAGCTTCTCTGCGAGCTCACCGGTCAGGTGTGTTGTGCATTTTGTGTTTGCAGCGCAGTGACTCAGGAGGCAGCTGGATAAAGTCTGAATGAGAAAACACCTCAGGGTGTCTACCTGTCTGAGACTCAGTGCCAGATGAAATTATGTCTGGAATTTTATTCATAATGTAAAAAATACTGCAGAGTTTATCTGATTTTAAGAGCTCAAGTTGAGTTGGTGTTTTTATTGTGTGCATGTAGTCATTGCTGAAATAATAAACAAAGTCATGCTATGTCAGGTCTGTCCTCAAGAGGAGAAGAAACAACTTTTAAAATGTTTGTTGCACGGAGGTCGGATCGATTGTTTCTGATGCATTCAAGGAAGTCAGGAAATCTAAACGCTGATTGGCCTTCGCGACCCATCAATGGGTTACCTTCACTTGCATGCAGATTTTTGTTTATAGAGATAAATCAATCGATTAGTTAGTATGTTCCTCCTACTTGTGCTCTCCATGCTGACTGTTTCTCCTGCATACACCAATCTCTGCAGATACATGATTGGTCAATACTACTTGGACTACAAATGTACTACAAACTGTCCATACTAAAATCCAAGCCCCTGAGTACAGAGTCTACAAAGTACGTGGAATCTTTCGATGGAGATTAACGTCACACAAACAGTTTCACATCAATGAAACATCTCCAAGAGCAGATTGTGCTCCATGTTTTTGTCTCTCCAGCAATTTCTACCACCTAAAGCAGATGATTGAATTAACACACAAAGACAACATTACCACTAGCCATTGGCCCTGTCATCACAAAAGCCTGCGTGTGCACCAACCAGACACCAACCCCTCCCTCCTCAAAGCCACCTTGTTTAGAGGTTAAGGAACCAGCAAATTGGATTTCACAGCTCCACTGCTTAACATAACCTCCATGCTCTTCCTATTCATGATGTAATTTGAGTTCAAAGACACACAACTGGGGCAGAGGGTGCTTCAGCGGCCCGCAGCGCTGTCCTCGTTAAAGCTCTCTGCTAAACATAAAAGCAGGATTTTGGAGGAAGCATAAAAGACGCTGAGAACAGTTCATACTAGTTCATTTCTACATTCAATGGATTGATCTGTTTCTAAATGTTTCATGATGGGACGAACCAAATTCAGAATCAAAACAAAAGAAACTTATCGGTTTATTTGAACGTTTTTGAGGTGCACCTGAACCTGAACCTGAGTTCGAGTCTGATCTGTCTCTGCAGAAAAACAAGGACAAAGAAACACGATGTTGACGTATGTATGATGAGATGGAGCAAGCCTCCACATGTTTTAACCATCATGTGAACATTATGTAAGAGGTTCTGGCTTTCGTTCTGATGAAACCGGCCTCTCACGCTCCTCACAAGAACAACAATCAAGTGTTTCATAAAAGCTGCCGTCCTGTACCCGACCGGCTGCTGGCATGCAATCCATCTTCATAATTTTTCATGGCAAGTCATTACTTTTCCCAAGAACACACTCCGTCTTTCTCTGGCAACGCAACACAAAGCTAGCATAGCATGCTACGTTATTCCCACGGGGGTCCTGCTGAGCGGCCTGCCAGGATAAACGTGAGGTTTGGCAGCGGGCTAAGCGCGGTTAACCAAGCGCTCTCTGTTTGTAGTAACGGCTCGACCTGTCTGTCAGAGATCAGTGAACCTGGAGACTAATGGAGTGTTTTTTTGTTTTTTTTAACACGTCTGCATGATGGTACAGGAGAGACGTGACCCCTCCGGCCCTCCCGTCCCCTCACCACTCGGCCTTAGAGGTCAAGGTAGGGTCAAGCCTCGCATTAATTAGCTAGATTTAAGATAATAAGCTGATTTCATTTGTTTGTGTTTGGTTGAAAATTTAGTTCATCTGCAATTACGTCATTTTAGTTTTCCATTTACTTTTTCATTGTTACCGTAAAATCCAAAATAAAAGTCTCATGTGGAATAAATACAATCGTAAATAAATAACGATATGAGGAAGAGTCTTAAAATAAGAAGATTGAATATAATCGATTAAATGATCAGTCTAATAAAATGATAAAGGACAATGTCCGTCCATCTCCATCGACCGAGGACAAAGAAAGTTAACCAGGCTGTGACACGTCAGCTTCTCAGCAAATCTATTTCATACAAATATTAAAGTTATTAACGTTCACTTAAGACAGATGTTGTCTTTTTTAGTCGATGCTTGAAGCTGCACAGAGGAGAAACTATTATCTCGTTTTATAAACACAGTGGTCGACCATTTTAAATTCAGTCACAGGCTGCTATGATTACATTTCTTATTGCAACACACACACACACACACACAAGCACGCACGCACGCACGCACGCACGCACGCACAGTTTGTCTGCAGGTGATCAGCCAGCCCAAACAGCGCGGCTATGACTCAGGAGAAACAGATGGAAAAACCAGGAAGTGAAGGCAGAGGAGGAGGAGGAGGAGCAGGAGGGATGGTGAGCAGGACGAAGAGGATAGAAGGACGAGGAAGAGGTTAGAAGGAGGACGAAGAGGAGGAGGAGGAGGGATGGTGAGGAGGAGGAGGTAAGAAGGAGGAGGAGTACGAGAAGCAGGAGGAGCAGGAGGGATGGTGAGGAGGAGAAAGAGGATAGAAGGACGAGGAAGAGGTTAGAAGGAGGACGAAGAGGAGGAGGAGGAGGGACAGTGAGGAGGAGGTTAGAAGGAGGAGGAGGATAGAAGGAGGACATTAGAAGGCGTTTAAGTAGGATGAGTATGGGAGGAGGGATGGTGAGGAAGAGCATAGAAGGAGGAGGAGGATAGAAGGAGGAGGAGGATAGAAGGAGGAGGAGGATAGAATGAGGAGGAGGATTGAAGGAGGTGGAGGAGGATAGAAGAAGTAGGAGGAGGAGAAGGAGGGATGATGATGAGGAGGAGGAGGAATAGGAGGAGGGATGATGATGATGATGATGAGGAGGAGGAGAAGGAGGGATGGTGAGGAGGAGGATTGAAGGAGGAAGAGGAGGATAGAATGAGGAGGAGGGATGATGATGATGAGGTTTAAAGGAGGCGAGCCAACAAAACCAGAACACAAACATGGAGGTTATTAATATAAACTGTAACAGTCAGTGTGAGCAAAGTCTGAAATCATAAACACAAACCATAATCTACACACACACACACACACACACACACACAGAGAATCACTCTCTCTCTCACACACACACAGAGGATCACTCTCTCTCTCACACACACACACACACACACACAGAGAATCACTCTCTCTCTCACACACACACACACACACACACACACACACACACACACACACACACACACACACACACACACACACACACACACACACACACACACACACACACACACACACACACACACACACACACACACACACACACACACACACACACACACACACACACACACACAGAGGATCACTCTCTCTCACACACACACAGTATAATAAACGCTGTATTGACGCCTGAGGGATCTGTCATAATGAAACTATTAGGAGTCAGTCATTGTTGCCAGTCATGTGAAAACGTGTGTGGATAAGTTAAGAACTCAGGGAAACACTTTGTGGTGAATAGAAATATAATATCTGCTCAAATATTCCATGGTTTCTGCCTGAGGTGATATTCCCGTCAACCTTTCTCCTGATCTGTGATTAAGTAGGTCAAAGTCGAAACCATTACCTCATTCATTAAGTATACAACATGTTGTGTGACACTGTGATTTTATGATGAAGTGTGTAAAGTTGTTATCTCTAACATATGAGCCGGTGTTTATTTAAGGTGGGTACATTCACAACGTTACGTGCAATCTAATCATTGTTCAAAAGTTTTGCTTACAATTGTTGATAATTGAAAACAAACTGTGAATGTATTTAATCTGTATTAGTACAATTAATAGTATCACCTGCTGCAGAGACAAGACGAGTCCACAGGTGTGTAAATAAAATGTTTATAATCTCCTCCAGCAACCTGACATCCACTCAGACCTTTCACTGCATCTACACCCACCTCCTGCTTCCTTCCCTGACTTTGATCATGGCCACAGAATATCATAAAAGTATTCAACAAACACACTGCAGCACGCACGACATTTCCTCCCAAACAGGATGTCCTGATCACGTTTCCCTGATCCCTGACGGAGTCTTTCATTAGTTACAATCTTCTGCTACAGTGTGTGATCCAATATTTGAATTTCCAGTGTAATACAGCTGCACGCACACACAAACACACACACACACACACACACACACACACACAGGAAGATAATGTCATTACATTCCTGCAGGACAATCCCACCTTAGCAGCGCTGCCAAAACCTTCACCTGAGTCCTGGGACAAACTCCAAGACTGTGTAATCCTTCTGTGTGTGTGTGTGTGTGTGTGTGTGTGTGTGTGTGTGTGTGTGTGTGTGTGTGTGTGTGTGTGTGTGTGTGTGTGTGTGTAGGTCTATTGTTTGAGTGTGTAAATGTGGCTGTGTGTTTGCAGGAAGAGAAAGCCCATGCACAAGTTTTGAGCTCTTAATAATCTTCCTCAGCAGCAGCAGCATGCAGGAATCATTTAGGGCTTTGCAGAAAACTCCTGATATTTTCTGGAGGAGCTGCATATGTGTGAACGCAAACAGCCGAACAGCAGTCCTCCTGAAACTATCCTGAAATTTTCAGGAGTGCATGTGTGACAAAGGCTATTGATTCTCTGAAACAGGCTCTCAGATATTTCCCTTTTGTCCAAACTGAAACACAAAACTAAAACCGCCCAACATCTGAGTTTACTAAAGTTGTGATCGCTGCTTCAACCTTCATGTTGATGCTTTCTCAGCCGGCAGCCTCTTTGATATGACCACACTTTTTTACGAGACCATTCCAGTTAATCAATAAAGTAATATGCAACTTTTAGGGCAGCCAGTGTTTTATGTCTTGGTCCTCATAAATGATTTCCATCAGCCTCCCTCTCTGAAGTAAAAGCAGGAGACGTAAAGGGAAATAAATGTATGGTGTATGACATGACTCAAAACAACAGCACCTCGTTCTAGCCAGCTCTTTAATGTGCATATGATCTAATCACACTTTCCAAACATCCGTGTTAGTCTATCCTTAAGAAAGGGAGAAATGCAGGTTGCCAGATAGCCTTACGGTATGTGCAGAGGCTATAGACCCAACGCCAGAGGCCGTAGGTTCGAATCTGAACTCTGCCCTTTGCTGCATGTCATCCCCCGCTCTCTCCTCCCAACATTCCTGCAGGAGGAGAGAGCGTCCTTTCTAATAGACGCAACTTTAAAACATGATACACAAAAAGACAAAAAGATGCAAACAAGGCTGAGAGAGTCAGAGTGAAAGACTAAGGAAGTGGGAAATGTAATCACTTTGCTCCTCTGATTCTGATACTACTAACCCATGTGGTGGACACTGAAGCTTCAGTGTTTATCCAGCTCTGCATCGGTCTGTAAACCTTTCTGCGTTCTAACCTCTCTCCATTTTTCAAAAGCATCTCCAATATTGATCCTAGTTTGAGCACGTTTCTGCTCGTGGAGCTTATTAGAAACATGCAGAGGCTTTTTAGGTCGGGTACAATCACTTCTATCTGAACCAGTTCTCTTGCCCGCTTCCATCGCTGCAACACCTGTTGGTTTGACCTGATAACTGCTCTCATATCTGGCAAACCGAGGGGCGTCCAAAACGGCCGTGTGGGGGTGCCTTAAAACCGCCTACCTTCTCTGGTCCAAACAAATCCAGACCATTCAGGACCAGAATCTAAAGTTAGAAGGAGGACATACTGGCTGCTGCATTGTTGTCAGAGAAGCCAGCACTTCAACATAGCATGTTTCCTTGATGTCTGATCATAGAGTAAGCTCACGTTATCATCTCAGTCACTACACATCTTACTGACTGGACCTTTAAAGTCTAAAGTTTTTGTGTTTCTTGGTGAAAACCTGAAAAACAGCGACCTTCCTTTCTGGCTCAGACCAGGAAAGTTAAACTTTGGGAAAACTTGCTCGGACACGTTCACGTATTGTATGTCAACAAACTTAAGAAGCAAACTATCTCCTCTAAACCTCTGTGTGATCACTCATTTTAAATGTAAATATAAGCTGACAACACCGGTCATTATTGTGTTTACTTTGTGAAACCGCAGAGATTTAATTGTCTCAGTAAAGCAGTGCTGTAATTATACCGTTCACCTGGATGGCAGTACGATTTTATGAGCTAAAATTAGATCACAAATCACAGCTGCAGGGTTTTAAATTTAGAGACAAAAGATGGCATAAAAGGGACGGAAATAAGAGCAGCAATGAAGGCCGTCACTGACGTGTGTTTGCTGGATAAAGACAAAGAAGAAGAAGAGATTTAAATAAAGATTTCTACCCTAAAGAAAACAGAAAATGTATCTCTGCACATTGTTGTCTGGTTGCAGTTGCAGAATAAGACCTACACACACGTGTCTAAAAAGTGAAGACTTGAATTCTGTGATGCTTTTTGGTTTACATGAGTCACTTCTGCAGCTCACACTACCCTCCATCCAACACTGCAACATGTCAGTAACAGGCATGTGGCATGACTGTACTGAATAAAAAAAAAATAATGTAACGCTCTCTGTCCTACTCGTCACAGCTCGCGTGTTTAATTCCCTCAGGATTAAACCGATATCTCAACTTGAATGCTTTAATCCCGGGCGTGTCCCTGCCCTGTGGGTGTGTGTGTGAGTATGCGGCGTAATCACAAGTTTCAGTCACATCCGCAAGCCCAGATTGCCTCTGGTGAAAAAAATAAATAATCACAAGGCTGGGGAGTGTTCGCAGAGGAGAGGGGGTTTATGTTGAAAGCATTGAGGCGAGAGTGTGAGAAAATGAGGTTGAGTTGAAGAGATCTCAAGTTTGTGGTTTTATTTTGAAACGAGTGGCTTCAAGGGCGAACTGACTGAACTCAGGATTTATTTATTTCTTCTTTTAGACAGAGACGTTGTTCATAATACCTTCTTATGTACAAAAAGAAGAACTCAGCATTCACATTCAATGCAGGAGCTGAGACCTTGTGCACGGTCTTAACTCCTGCAAAGATGTTTACAGGAGAACATTACAGCTGCAGGATGCATTCTCTTCATTCTGTGCAGACTTTGAGATTTAATTTGAGTCGTATTTCTTACATTTCTTGGATGACTTTGACGTCTCACCCCAGGTGAAAACAGGTCACAGACAGGCTGACAGTTGTCGAGTGGCCAGCACACGGTAGTAGAGACTCTCAACAGTGACGGCAAGATGGAAAAGCAGCACGTGTCACGAGCCACGTCACATGAATATGCCACTTTGGGATGTGCGTGCAAGTTTATAAGCATCATATAAACGTTCGCCATGCAGCTGGACCATTAACAGATTTGCAATAAAAAGTAGTGCATTTCCCTCAAGGTGGAGGAATATAATTCTTAAAAGTGGGATCACACTTTCTGCTATTTATTATTCTGACTTGCTACGGTGGCTAGGCTAACCTTGTTAGCTGCAATTAGCTCTACTACGAGCTTTCTGGTATCATCGGAAACAAAATGCATGTAAAACTTATTTACGTTTCATATAGCCTTCATGAACAAAGAACAATACAAACGTATAAAATGATGTTGCACTCACTTTGTCAATAAAGATTAATAAAGTACACATATACGGCAGTAAATGTCATAAAGCAAGTCCACTAGTATTAATGTTCATATTAGTCATGGTGACGGAAGATTGGCGATTCCTGAGTGATAGATGAGTGGTGTGCAGCGCTTTCTTGTGCCCTGTCGCTGTCGAACTGGCCTGCCACGAACAACAGCAGCACGCTCCTGCTCATGAAGCTTCATATTCATGTGCCGTGGCATGTGCTGCTTTTCAATCTCAGCGCATCTGACTTTTTATTTGTTCAATTGGCTCAGACACTGTGAAAAACACTTGAGATTTTTTATAAATCACACCGCAAACTTAAAGATTTTGTGTTTTACAGTCGATTCTATTCTATTCTCCGATTCCGTCCGTGTTTTTCCACATCGCAGAAGTAGTAGGGTCCTATAAGTTGCTCAAAATCGCTGACTGTGCGTAAATATCATCGATTGGAAATGAGCCTTGCAGGAAAACGTAATTATTTAATGAATATTTTGTGGATGAATGGATGTTGAAATGCAGAGTGAAGCGCTATGAGTGGTCAGAAGACTAAAACAGTGCCCGATAAATGCTATTTCTGTTTATTAAAGGTAGTGTGCGTAGAGATGATCATGCACGCTCTGTGATTGTGTCGGACTCTGACTGGTGTTTTTGTGTTTTGTGCTCCTACTGTTAGCTGCTGAGCTGGAGGAAGCAGGATGTTTTGTTCGAAGCTCCTTTGCTGGCCACTGCCCAAAGGTTAATAACCCCCAATCAGGACAGGGAGGGACGGCCACAGTGACCTCCTCAAACACACACACACAAATATGAAGCACACACATCAGTCTTAACACACCCGAGACGGTCACGGCACGCCTGCCACATGAACACGCTGTAAAACCTGTCACACCCACTCAAACACACAAGCAGCTCGTGAAACGTGTGTTGACACAGTTTGTGTGTGCAGACTAACTGTGACATGAAACAGGGGCAGAGGTACATGCACACACTCACACACACACACACACACACACACACACTCACTAACACACACACACACACACACACACACACACACACACACACACACACACATATGCCTCCTCTACCTCGTTCTCTCACAGGATCTGGTCTCAGATCAGCACTTAAAGCACTCAGTGAAGGAAGTCAGACGAGCACCACACACCTGCCAAACACTGCATTTTTGGGACTCTTGCTGCCGATTGGTCGACCTCATTTTACCAGCAGAGAGAGGTAGTGAAAGTGGTGGGTTTCCTAAACTTGTTTCCTTCCCACGTACGCTTTTTTGTGACTTCTATAAAGTTTTATATAATCCAAGTGGGCCTAAAGAGTCTCTTTCACCCGTTCATGAAATCAGTCACACATTTTTCAAAATCTGTCGGCTTGTTTCCAGAAATAAAGATCAATCCACCCGTAACTGTATCTACTGTAAGCTGCTTATCTTGAGCAGGGTCAAAGGTTGGCCGCAGCCTCTGCAGAGTTTAGTAGAAATGTGCATAATCTCTCATAGTTTTGATTCAAAGGAGCTCTCTACTGGTGTCAGGATGCGACATGAGGTCACTTGATATGCACAAGGACTTACAGGGAAGCGTTGCGTCAAAGGATCCGTTTTAGATGTGCAGGAATTTACATAATAATCATCTATAGCTCCCTACATGATGCTGAAATTCAAATAAACCAAATTAAAGTTACAATGCGTTAAATGTCTTTATTTTTCTCATTATCATATCTGTTATGATTTCACCTCAGGTGATTCTGTTTCCGAAGCCTGTTGCTCTCTAGTTGAATATGATTTATAGCTGCTATATTTAACAGCATGATGGAGGCACCAGCTGCGCTGTAGTCACAACACCTCGCGGACTCTTATGTTGTTGACCTTGTTTTTTCAGATCAGGTCCGTATTTTATTTCCAACCCTGGAGTGCACGTCACAGTTTGTACACCCAACATGCTAAACTGAACTCTGGTTCTGGTTTGTTCTGGTTGACTTGGAGCGATTCTGGGCAGGAGCTGGTGTGTTTCCTCCAGCCAATGACAGCGCAGCAGATGAGTTAAGGAGTGGATACAATTCAGCGACTGAACGCCAAACTTCTAACTCATTCCTAAACGAGGGTGAACCTTGTGTTGGCTTTTACCCGTGGACGTGGAGTTGGTCTGCTTTCTGTTGGACAGGCAGGTGACAAACACCGGCGGTTAGCTTATGCTGGCTTGCTAAGTTATCGACTTGTCAATGCCAACAAATGTAATGTTCTTTGGTAGCTTGCAGTGTAGGTACAAGCAGTAGACATACACGCTATCCCTGCAGGGGCTGTGCACTTCTGGGGGCGAGGATCCCAGGAGGAGCTGCCCAGATTGACTGTTGTGTTTACAAGCTGCAACGAATATTTCTACTGACTCTTTCTGTAAAAAAATGAGAATTGAATCTTATTTTCTGATTTAGGGAACAAACTAACTTTAAGCAGCCAGTGTTGTGCTGACAGAGTTAAACTGAGGGAGTATTCAGAGATTGACTGATTAAAATTATCTTTATTCACAGCAGCCAGACGTTTCATTTCCTGCTGATGTGTTGCGAGTTCCTTTCGACTCTGACAGCAGCAGTCAGATTCAAGCTGCAGGTTTCTGCTTGTAGCATTCCAGCTCTTCTCTATATGACCTTGTATTCAGAGGGCCAAAACTGTGATCTGTAACACAGCTAATCACCCACAGGTAAACAACTTTATAACTCATCACACAGGAAGGTAATAAATACACAAGCATAAACACTGATCTAACTTTGTTCTATCACTAACACACAAAGAGGCCTCAGGGGAAACAACAACACAAGAGACTGCCTCCAAAGCTCCACTTTTCATCAGAGTGTTAGCAGACTGCTGCCAAACACACACACACAAATACACACCTACACACACGTAGACACCAGGGTTTCAATATTAGCATCAGACGTTAAGGTCATAAAAGTTACTGAGCCCTCAGGGAGTTTCGTATTTATAAGTTTGAAATCTTTTCAAAGCTCTTCATACCTTTGCACCAACAAGAGTTAGCCTACAAGGCAACAGTTACAGAAGTATCTGTCGCTGTAACCATAGACTGGCTGAAGCTCCAGTTAATGGGCCAGCTCGCCTCGCTCTACAACCCGGATGTTAAAAAGCAAAGTGGACAGATAGCATCCCATACAGTAGGGGCAGCACGGCTTGTCAATATTTCGCTCTCTAAATTGAAGATAAAATTGCATGTAGGCTGTGTCAGGTTAAACTGGCATATCCACATTCAGCACAGACATGTGGATGTTAACCTGCAGAGAAGACTGAAGGCTGGTGGTGTTAGCGCTGCTAACATCAGCCACATAAGGCAAACCAAATAACATTGTTTACTCTGACAATTTTGAATAAGCTGTGCTCGATTTTGAATGTTTTCTGAGTGTTTTCTTACCTTCAGACTAGTCGGTTAAACAGAATTTAGATATCCTGTTAACAGATTAGGAAATTAGTCAGCTGAGGACATCCCTGTAATCTGATAATTTGCATAAGAAAAGATTGATACGTGGCAGCAGTGCATCGATACAAAACTGCCACAAAAATATTGCAATAAAATGTTGATTTTCCCCCAACTTTACACAGAACAGAAGGATGGAAGAAGGAGGGTGTTGAGGAGCAGGAGGAGGTGGTGAAGAACGAGGCAGACAGGAGGGGGAACTAGCAGAAGAATAAGGAACATGAAGTAAAGGTTCTGTCAGTAAACGGTAGATTAATGTGGCTTCAGCTCAGTGTGATATCAGCACATCACTCAGCTCTGATGAGAAAGGAAGGGGCTGAAACAGAGAGACATAATGCAGCACTAAGCAGGGACAGAGTGATGGATTTTCTTCATTAAGGAAGCCGCGAACCAGACACTGACTCTCGCTTTTTTTCAGGGTTTAGTAGACCAACAGCTTAGTTTAAAAGCTGCATGTGAAAAGCTGCTGTTAAGACACTGAAGCACGGGTTGATGAGGCGACTCCTGACCTCACATCAAAAACTTCTTACAAAGCTAAAAAACTCAAAAACACAGGGAAGGTTTGAAGCTTTGTAATGCTTCCCTGTCATCCTGTGTGTGGTTTAAAGTCCTCCTGAAGCCATCGCTCAACACAGCAAGACCGTAATAAATGCCATTTACATGTACTGATGTATAGGACCCTTCAATTCTGTTTAATGAGAGCTTCATATGCCATTCAGCCTCCTGCATCTGCCTCCCCATTAACACCTTTTCAGGCGCCCTTAAATTGCACACATTAGCCATTTGAGCTCCATCAATCAGCTCCTCGGCCTGTGCAGAGCCGGGGTGACAATCAGCCGGGAGTCCCAGAGGTCGTTCTGGCTGGAAGGCTCCCGAAGCTGATCTCTAAAGCTGGTTAAAAAACTGAGTGGGGGAGGAACTCGCTCTCCCATATCATCGCAAGGGAGGCAGGCTTAATGGTTAACCAAACATAAACCTAATGAGCAGGAAAGAGTAAAGAGCCAAGGCTACTGTTGGGACAGGCCGTGAAACAACCTCTAGTGAAGCTGTGTATTGTTATAAACGTTTGAAATGTATCTAAACTACTGCCAATACCTGATATAGTGTTCTTTTGCTTGCAGCAGATTTGAGTTAAAAGTACGACTGCATCGGTTTCCCCTTCTTGTATAGATTTTCTTCAGTAAACATCAGAAGAGAGCTAACATAGAAACACAGGAAAGGTGCTACATGTGGATGAAACGGTGAATGGGGGAAACTGAACGACCAAGCAGCACAGCTGTGACACTAAAGACCGTTTAAGCTTAGATTTCTATTCCCAGCCTTCACTTGAGGCAAACTTCCATGTTTCCAACGTCAAAAAAAGCTTCCAAATGTATCTGTGCAGAGGATGTCGAAGACTACGATACATTTTCATGGTCAAAAGAACAATTTCCCAACCTGCATTCAAAGCTACATTCTCCAGATGAAGAAGAGACTTCTGCAGTAACTTGATAGTGCTCTTCAGAGACATGAAAAATGTCAACATGTAACTGCATGTATGCTAATAAAAGTGTGGAGATTTTGCCAGAAAGGCTCCTCAGTCATCTGGAAATGGCTCTGTTTGGCTGAGTCCAACCTTGAGCTTTCCACTGTTTGTCTTGAATCTATGGCAACTGAAAAAGGAGAAGGAAAACTGGTTTATATCAGCATCTCAAACTTTGGAACAAAGTCAAGAGGGAGACGTATGTGGAAGAGATGTGCACAACTTGAAAACATGTTATAAAAAGGCAAATACATTACGGGGCAGAGTCAAGCTGAAGCTCAAACATGCAATGTGTTTAATCATAAAGTACAAAGAATGAACTGTTAAAAGATGGTTTTACTTAAATAGCTCACATATTCTGCAAAATCTACTTCCCCATGTTTCTCTAACTCTAACATGTGTCTCTAGTCTGTCTACAAACCCCCCAATGATGAGTAAAGTCCATCCTCTCCGTCTTTTGCCTGCTCCACTTTTCAGAAAATGTGTGCTCAAACAGGCCGTTTGGAGATTTTCCCTTCATGACATCACAAAGGGCAGTAACCCCTCCCCCAGGTGGGTGACACTCCCACAGCTAGGTGTTTGTTCTGCCCTCTGAGTCTGCCTTCTCGCCGTAAACAATAGGGCATGGAGCGAGAAAGCCCGAGCCACCCAAGCCCTTCCAGAGAGGGGCGTGGTCAGACACAGCTCATTTACATTTAAAGCTACAGACACAGAAACAGCCTGTTCTGAGCAGGGCTGAAATACAGGGGTTTATAAGCATGATCAAATACAGGATCAGAGTGGATTTAGAACAAGAAACTTCACACACATGTTTTGAGGAGCTCTGAGACTTATTTACACTGAAGAGGAGGAGAATATGAGATCTTTAAACCAAGCCTATCTTTTTTCCTACTTCAATGATGATTTCTTAAAAGAGAAAGAAACACATTTCTTTGTCCATCATGATCAAATAAGGCGGGTGTGATTTGCACAGCCAGACCTACATTCTGGTTTTGCACGGCCTCCATTCGTGTTACCTAAAACCCTCTTGAGCTGCAGCTGGAATCCGGTGAATGCAGGAGGGAGCGCTGATCACATAAACTGCAATCCAAATAAATGCGAGTGGTGATGTAGGAAATATGAGATGTTTGGATAACACTGTTCATCGCAACCTGTCGCCCAAGCTGTCCCGAGCCATCTGCTCTGTCGGTGTGAGCGTTACGGTCCTGCACAGCAGAGAGACTCGACGTTTATCGAGGCCAATACTGAAGCTTCTCATTCTGTCAAACACAAAGCTTCTCATGTTTCTGTGACAGGAGCGAGCATGGCACAACAATTAAACATCAGATCCTGTCTGATCTTCTTTTATCCTCTCTGCTCCTTTTGTTTGTCACATTGAGGCCACAGACGTCAATCATACAACACAAGTACAAACTTTATAAACTTTGCACCTTTATCAAATTTGCCATAAGTGATTTGTGTGCTCCAGTATTGTCTTTGCATCCCGTCTTGAAGTCTTAAGTCCTTCTCTGAGAGCATCAACATCCATTTGTGGAGTGGCTGAAGCGCCAGTGTTTCCTTCTTTAATACAACACACGCTTTCCAGAATAAATGGGTATTTATTTCAACATATTTTGGGAACTTTTATTCATAGGCGTAGGATGTTTTTATAACTAAAATTACGTTACAGAACAAGGGAATTGCTGCCTCGATAGATCCCTTATTTGCGTGTTATTGTGTGACTTTGGGGTTTTTAAATGGCAGGCTTGGATCCAGGGAAATATGTGTTCCACACAACGACACTAAAAGGGTAACAAATCAAAATACCAGTAGACAAGTAAATGTCCCATTCTGCAAAGTAAAATTACTGTGTTTGTCAATGTTTGGACCTTTCAAACGACAATGTCATCGTTTTTTTGCAGATTTGTTGCTTTTTTCTCATTTTCTGAGTGACTTACATTTCTGGAAAACTAAAAAATAACACAGAAATGTTCCTAGAAGTCGTGACTTTCCACGCCTTTAAATTTCTACATAATATCAGGATTTTGCAGCTTTTAGCTTACAGTGAAAATCCTCTGTTTAGCACAGCAGCCCTCCCTCCTCCCCCTCATTAACACTCTACTGTACAGCACACTGTTAATCTGCTGTAGGTTATTCTGTCTACTTTCAGTCTGACCTAATTAGCGTCTCACTGCTGGGGGGGCTTCACATGGGAACATCATCTTCCATAATGTCACAGATTATCCTCCCATCTCTGGAAAAAAATCCCTGGAGGCTTTTTTCTTCTAGTCATTTTTGGAAGTCAGCTGCTTGTTACTCTCACAGTTTACTTCACGCTGGAAAGTTATACGGCTAGGGTAAGGGTTACCTGGAGGTAAAGAAAGTAACAGCTACTGTCGGGTTAGCATTGCATTAAAGCTTTTTGCATTTTCACTCACTGCTCTTTTTCTGGGCTAGAGCACGCAAGGGGTAGAGAACGAGCAGGGAGACAGGGAGGCGTGATTGGTTCATCAGATTGGTACCTCGTGGCAGACATTGGTCAAAGTTTTTACAGGCTTACAACTGCTACAGATGACGGATTTTCTTTACCAACCCTGCCTTCATTGGCACATAATTAGCATTTCAATCAAGCAACGTCTGATCAGAAGATTCGGTATCCCACAGCAGACAAATATTAGCGTTTTGCCAATTCCTGGTCATCTGCATGCTCTACTGTTTTGCTACAATCACAGAAACATGAAGTAATGAGGTTAAACACCATCCTGACGTCGCTGTAACTGCCTCTACTATGGAAGAAAGAAGGGCGATTTGAATAAAAGGTCAAAAGAAAAGCAAACTGCAGGAAGGCGCGAATGAATATCCAAATACCTTAAGCAAAGAGAGGTGCACTTTCAGACAAATATTCGATATTTTGTTAAGACAAGGCTGTGCTGGATCAGTCTTTTTATTTGTTGAATATGATGCAAATACAACACAGCAACCTTTCAAAGCTAAGGTAAACAATGGCAAAGGAAGCAGGCGTTCTGCTCACACAGCTGCAAAAAAAAGTGGCCCAGGCGGCTGCAGTGGAACAATGTCTGACAGGGTTTATTGTGTGCAGAGACTGCATTGCTTTTACTGCTCCTATTTAACCGTGTCACAGAGCACAAGCGAGCAGTAAAACAGGGATGGGTCAGGACCAGAGAGAAACCCCAGACTGGAAACAACCAAGAAGGGCACGAGGAGGAACACTCCTATCAGCCAATCAGCTGCTGGGAGCCTGTGAAAGGCCCCACAGAGGGGAAGATGAGACGCTTCCAACGGGTAAGTTCAACTGTCAGGTGGAGAAGAAGAGTTTTCTCCAGGTTATTTGAAGATTTTGACATTTTGACGACTCTCAGTTAAAAACATTTCATAACCATCAGATTATTATCCCCCAGACGGGACATAATTCTGAGGTGACCTCACTACAGGAAATGGATCTACCATTTCCCCGTGTGTGAAGTCGAACCAAGACTTCATAACCAAACCTTTAGCCTCCTACACACTGTGCCATTTTTGCAATCATATATGTTTATTGCAGCCACACTGTGCGACACAGATCTCATAACGTTGGGTACGACATGCATGTACACTGTGCGATGAGGTAGTGACCGGTAGGCTTGGAGGCGAGTGAACACACAACGTCAATAGCCAATCATCTTTAATCTGGGACGGCCTAAAATCGTACAGCCTGTACCCGGCATTTGGCAGAAGTCTGCTCAAAAGAGAATGGAAGCTTTGGTACAGGGAAAAATGAGGCAGTCTGATATTTTAGTACAAAGAAAGTATATTGTGACATATTTTGGGGCCTGAGAGCGCGGCATTGATTAGTTGAACTCCCTTCCTCTGCAAGATAAAATGACTGGTTTTGTCAATGAAGGCTTTGAAGAGAGTGAACTAAGGACGGCTTCTAGTTTTAAAAAGCATATGATACTTGAACAAAAAGGTCTGTATTTGAAAGGAACTTATCAGTAATGTTGTCAGACTCTTAAATTCACAATATGAGCCAGAGCCAGTGAGTCAGTAACACAAACAAGAACTCTAGACGTGCTATGCTCAGGCACAACCCATGGATTGTATTTCAGCTACTACAGCCTGGTCTGTTGCTGCAGGCTGAAGGTAATTCTTCTTTTGGTCATTTAGTGCCCCAAAAAATGCAAAGAATAACCCCAAGGTTGGAAAATACTAAAACAATCCTTTAACTTCTTGACCGTACATTTTCATTTTCATTGTCGTACTTTTTGCAGAAAAATCTGTTGGGACAAATTTACAGAGAAGTACAAGCTGACTTTGAAAGTATTAAAGCTCCATAACTCATCATAATAACCCAGCCTTTTTAAATGATAGGTGTGGATAAAACACTCTGTCTGGTGCTCTGTTTGCTCGTACTCTTTCACACAAACAACACACGAAACAGCAGCAGCTCAACAACATCTGTCAGACTTCCCATGACACAATAAAGCACATTCCCTAAAACTCAACACCTCCCTCCCCTGACTCCAACCTGGCTCAAGAATTTTAACTTTCCACTGTTTCGTTGATTTCCGGACAAAGTGCTGATACTCAAATATTTAAAACCTGACAGCTGAGGTCAAACCACATCATTTATCCCTCATTATTCACATCCATCCCAGAAGGCAGGGCGGTGCGGGGATAACGCACGACAGAGTCAGTCTGATCGGACGTCTGGAGCCTGAAGAACATGACTTCATGCAGAAATGTGAAACTATGAGCTTCAGCAATGATTTCATCTTTGGAAGCAGCTCTTATCATTAAAAGAAACATATCAACTTCTATTTCAAACAGAGACTCGTGAAGTCTGAATCTTCACAATCAAACACACATAAAAAGATTCTATTGAACACAGACCGGCCTATTAAAGCATGATGTGTGTGTTTGAAATTGACGATTCATGTTTCATACAAGCAGCGATGATTTGTAGTCCTCTCTGTCTACAGTTAAAGGACTTCAAATAACTGAGTAATAAGAGTCAGACACATGATCATAACTTTTAAATCAACACGAGGTGCCAAAAGCACATGAGAAACATCAGTATGTGCCGACTGCGTGTTCACATCATGCACAATTGTTTCGTACCATGCCCAAGCACGATTGCTCCCCCCTCCTCTCTTCCTCGTATGTACACAGTCCAAAACAGCAGGTGGCAGTATGCACATAGTTGGTTTGCAAATGCGCCAAAAAGCACAAAGAAGAAGTAGCAACCATGGCAACCACTGGCGGGCTGAGTCCATCCTGCTAACTGTGGATGTTTTAGTTATTTCTGAGACGCCAACAATGACCCTCTTCCTACGTCCACATCTACCGTGCAGCTCAGGGGACGAAACGGACCCCAGCTGTGCGGTTTGTGAAGCGACATGAGCCGTTTAGAATTACGTCATACAACGGTCAACTTCCTCGTTTGAGAACGGTTGCGTTTACATCTCCCACGGACCGTACCCTAGTATGGTACGTTTGTGTTCACACTGATCAAATTAACCGGACTCTGGGGTCAAGCGTACTCGGATCCAGTATGAAACCACCCTTATGTTCGTCGCAGCTCTGGTTTTTAAAATGTGAGTGAAGATCTTAAGTTTTTTTAAGCTACCAAGACATGTTGGATCATTCAAATAAATAAAAAACTCGGTGTGGAAAGTACACAGGTATCGACATTTTGACAGTCTTTTGTCACATTGGTGTAAAAACATCTAAAAATTCTTTCCAGCATTCAAAAAAATTCTCCTATATCAGCTGCCAAACTAATCATTGGCCTTTCCCCTTTTAAATTCACTGATCTACAAACACAGAGTTCAAAAGATCACATTTATTTTTTGCAATGCCACAGAAAAAAAACTAATGCTTTACAAAAAAGAGTGGACGTTAATCTATCCGCTGAGTCATTACACAAACATCATCTTCACTCACCATCAGAGCAGAGATTAGCTGTCACAGTGCACTTCAGACTTCCCCCACTAACCCGCTTTGCACTCGCTTCCCCTAGCAACCCAACAGACGCACTCGTTCAAACACACACATTCAATTTCATCCGCCGAGGCATGCACAGTACTCAGAACTCTGTGTCCTCGGACACTTTTGATGCAATCTGTGATATTTTCAGCTGTTCAGTTGCAAAGCAATCTCCACAAATGATGCAGAGCTGCAGGAATGGAGAAATGAGAATCCCTAGTAACACCAAAATATATTTGACCGACAAATGTCTTTAAGAAAGGCAGCTAGGGGGCTTATACTCACTCTGTTTGGGACCAAGAAACCGATGCAACTGCACACCAGCTGCATGCATCATTTCACCACTATTTCATCTTCAACTGTGGCTTAAAATCAAGCACACGCACAATCTAACACTCATTAGTTACCCTAATTAAGCTGCCTACAATGTGATGAACACACTGCCAGATTGCTCTGTTTTCAGGCTCTTCTACACGCCGTGATGTTCTTATGAATCCGATCTAAACAGGTGATTTCAATCCTGCTATTTGACATCAGATCTTTAACCCAGATTTCAAAACTAAATTCTGGAATGAGTGATTGAGAGTAAGCGAGGAATTAGAAAATCAACAATCTTGCAAAATGATGCACAAAGAGCAGCATACAACTTCAGGCATTCACAATCCAGAGAACAACAGAGGAAGACACAGGCCAGTCAACAAATCAGTACAGGAGCCCGACGGACTAATCGGCCAGCCGATATCAGCGACAATCGGTATCAGCTAATTTTATCGCAGATACACTATATTGCCAAAAGTATTCACTCACCCATCCAAATAATTGAAATCAGTTGTTCCAATCACTTCCATGGCCACAGGTGTATAAAATCAAGCACCAAGGCATGCAGTCTGTTTCTACAAACATTTGTGAAAGAAAGGTTCGCTCTCAGGAGCTCAGTGAATTCCAGCGTGGTACTGTGATAGGATGCCACCTGTGCAACAAGTCCAGTCGTGAAATTTCCTCGCTCCTAAATATTCCACAGTCAACTGTCAGTGGTATTATAACAAAGTGGAAGCGATTGGGAACGACAGCAACTCAGCCACGAAGTGGTAAGCCACGTAAAAACGACGGCGCGGGGTCAGCGGATGCTGAGGCGCATAGTGCACAGAGGTCGCCATCTTTCTGCAGAGTCAATCGCTACAGACCTCCAAACTTCATGTGGCCTTCAGATTAGTTCAAGAACAGTGCATAGAGAGCTTCATGGAATGGGTTTCCATGGCCGAGCAGCTGCATCCAAGCCACACATCACCAAGTACAAGGCAAAGCGTCAGATGCAGTGGTCTAAAGCACGCCCCCACTGGACTCTAGAGCAGTGGAGACGTGTTCTCTGGAGTGACGAATCACGCTTCACCATCTGGCGATCTGATGGACGAGTCTGGGTTTGGCAGTTGCCAGGAGAACGGTACTTGTCTGACTGCATTGTGCCAAGTGTAAAGTTTGGTGGAGGGGGGATTATGGTGTGGGGTTGTTTTTCAGGAGCTGGGCTTGGCCCCTTAGTTCCAGTGAAAGGAACTCTGAATGCTTCAGGATACCAAGAGATTTTGGACATTTCCATGCCCCCAACTTTGTAGGAACAGTTTGGGGATAGCCCCTTCCTGTTCCAACATGACTGTGCACCAGTGCACAAAGCAAGGTCCATAAAGACATGGATGAGAGAGTTTTGTGTGGATGGACTTGACTGGCCTGCACAGAGTCCTGACCTGAACTCGATAGAACACCTTTGGGATGAATTAGAGCGGAGACTGAGAGCCAGGCCTTCTCGTCCAACATTAGTGTGTGACCTCACAAATGCGCTTCTGGAATAATGGTCAAAAATTCCCATAAACACACTCCTAAACCTTGTGGACAGCCTTCCCAGAAAAGTTGAAGCTGTTATAGCTGCAAAGGGGTGACCGACGTCATATTAAACCCTATAGATTAAGAATGGGATGTAACCTAAGTTGATATGCGAGTCAAGGCAGGTGAGCTAATACTTTTGGCAATATAGTGTATGTCTAGATGTATTCACAAGTCAAAAATCTTTTCATTTGAATTCCACTATTTTTTGCACACAAGTTAATATCTTGACTCTTGAGCACAACATAATAACCTTGTGCTTTTTTGCACACAAGTTAACATCTAAATTGTGCGAATACCGTAATTATGTTGTGCACACAAGTTGATGATGATAACTTGTCACGCAGGATAATTACCTTCTGGTGCAAAAGTTATTATCTTGGGCGCACAATAATATTCTTGTTTACTTTCTGGGACTGCAGAGGGACTGCAGAGGCTCCCTACATTTGAGTAAAGCAACAGAAAAGTTCAGAATAAAAGTCTGTATGTTCTCTTTAGTGCATGTAATGTGTGGTGTTTGAGCCCTCTGCGTGGACTGACAGGTTCAACAAGGACACAGATACACCCTGTAAAAGCTACTGTGTCTTCATGACTTCACTACTCACCACATCTTTGTCCTCCCCTCCGCTCAGCTGCTGCTCCATGTTGCACAGTTTCCTCTTGTTGTTGTTCTCTGTCCTCTTCATGTTCCACTCCAACACACTCCTGATGTGTGTGTGTGTGTGTGTGTGTGTGTGTGTGTGTGTGTGTGTGTGTGTGTGTGTGTGTGTTTTGGTTCGATCCAGCTGACAGCCTCCTTGTGTTGTGGCTGCCGACTCCGCTCTGTGACTTCACTTTAGCGGGCTAACAGGCTCACTGACACCTCGCTGCCAAAATGAAACCCATCGCTTGTTGATGCAGTCTGTTGAGTTTTTGTGAGTCCAGTGAATAGTTTCATCTCCGGTCAGAAGACAGTCCTGCAGATGAGGCTTGCTTATCTTAGAGCCTTGCAGCACTTTTCATGCCGACTCCACATCTGGATAACCGCTTTGACAAGCTGTCAATCAAACCGGCGGCACGAGCGCGCGTCAGTGTGTCCTTGAAGACAATAAGAAGGGTTTATTTTGGCTTTCAGAAAGGCAGTTTTATCGTTTTTTCCGGCAGAGAAACATCCATGATGCGGTGTTTCCACTTCAACTAACACAACTTGTCAGTAACTTAGCTGCTGCTAGCTCCCTGCTGCGTGACTAGCTCAACGGCTAGCCAGGCTGCCTGCTAACGTTTACCTGCCCACCGTGACACCCATGACAGGTCTGTCTGCGCTCCTAACGGTCGCTTTCCAGGTGAATCCCGCCCGAGCTTCGTCGGCTTTTTTCCGTCTCGGTGACTTATCCGACCGTCTCTTTCCTCTCCATGTGTTCCTCCATCCTCAGATAAAAGCTAAGCTCCGTGTGGTAGTCCCCGGGTTAAGCTCTGTGTCGAACTGCAGCCGCGGCACGGCACGGGCTCAGCCTGTTTCCTGACTCTATCGCGGTAACTGTGACGAAAAGCTGTCGAGAAACGAGAATTCAACATCCGGTTTACGTTACCAAAACAAAAGCAGCGCGCACTCAAAGAGACAATACAGATATTACTGTTAACGTGTTTATTTTGTTGTTGTTTTTAATTGATTAATCTTATTTTTTTACATTCAACAATGATGTATTAATATGTTTAGATAAATCAACGGAGACCCTGAAGTCACAAAAAATATTTTATTTTTTATTTTTTTGCCCACAAGAGATTTTTTTTAACTTTTTGTGTCTTCAGGGTCTCCGTAGTAATCATATATTGTATATGAGCTAGGTTCATGTATATATTGTCATGTTTATTCAAATAAAAATATCAACTATCTCTTTATAATTTTATATTAATGAATTTAAATGTGTTTAAAGCTAATAAGTTATACTTTCTAGATATTTGGACACATTTGAGGCAACACAGTAATGTAGTGTTTATGTGTACATGTCTGAATGTATGTATATATATTTTTATATATGCCTAAAGTAACAAGATTATTATCCATTTTCTATATCGCTTTTTCCGCTGGAGCCAATCCCAGCTGTCATTAGGCGAGAGACGGGGTACACCCGGTACACTGGTTGCCAGTCAGTCACAGGGCTGACATACAGAGAACCAGCAGCCAGAGGCGCTGCTTGTCAACAGGGAAGGCAGGCAACTGCTTAGGGCCCCAGACCAGTAGGGGGCCCCAAAGCAGCGTCCGAAAATGTGCACATTTTGGAATCCTCACTAAGCGGGCCCGATCTGACAGCACTCACTCTTGTTGCCCTGCTGAACACTGATTGGAGGGCGCAGTTGAAGGACCACCCATTTCATTTTTGCCTAGGGCTTCAACAGACTCTATAGATTCGCCACTGCCAGCAGCCTCACTCACATGCACACCTACGGGCAATTTAGAGTCACCCAACGAGCATGCCTTTGGACTGTGGGAGGAAGACGGAGTACCCGAAGGGAACCCACGCAAGCGCATGGAGAACATGCAAACTTCACAGAGAGGCTCATGTCCAACAGGAAATCGAACCAGGAACCAGGAACAACTTCACCACCGTGCAGCACTAAAAATAGTTAACTCTTTAATTCAGAAAAAAAGCTTATTTTTTAGTTTCACAGGTGAACACAATAAAGTAGAAATGTATCGTGTAGCCTATATCAATGCATTTGGTCTCAATTCAGTGGTATTGTATCTTGTGTACGTCTCCATGCCTTGATTAAGAAGCATGCCACTTTACTTTTAAAGGGACTTTACTCTACTTCCTGTTCTGAGTTTCAGCTTGACCCTCTGAAAACAGTCTGAGTGAAGGTTTCCCTATGTCAAATTCCTCACGAGCCACAAACAATGCGAGCCATGTGTCAACACATAAACACGTGACAGTCAAAATTAAAGATCAGTAATACAGTTTTTTATTTCATGTTCAGTACCTACCTGTGGAAGTCTTCACTCCCTGTGTGTGTGCAGGAAAGTGTCAACGAGTACTATGATAGTTTATGATTGGTTTGGTTGGAGTCTGCTGCCATCTACTGGCAGACAAACGAGCCTAAAATTGAAAAAGTCATATGAAAGCCATGTTATCCAGTCTTAATGTCACTGTTTCTGTTTTTAATTCTGAATTATATGAAGTAAGATGTCAGGGAAAATCCTGACGCTATGAAATGACACAAGAAGCTTGATTAAGATCAAAATGTATTTTTTGAAAGATTGATTTTCCCCAGAGCTTCATGCTGGCGTCACGATGGAGAGCTGTTGCTTTCCAGTGAGAAGGTTACTGGTCTGAATCCCCTTCGGGTCAGGGCCTCTCTGTGTGGAGTTTACATGCACTCCCCGTACAGTACATGCTTGGGTGCTCCGGCTTCCTCCCACAGTCCAAAGACATGCTCGTTAGGTTAACTGATGACAATTTAGAGTCGACAATTAAATTGCCCATAGGTTTAAATGTGTGTGTTGCTGGTTGTCTTGGTGCATTCACGTGATGTCAGACACATCGGGAAAAACGAGTTTCCGAGTTGTAAAATACACATGAACGCCTGCTCAAGTTGGAACAACAACTTCGGAAACTCGACTTGCCGACTTGACGTCAGAATCGTCATCACATGGGGGGCAAAATGTGTTTTGTTAACGTTGAAATACTTTTTATTAATTCACTTTTTGCACATCAACTTTTTGCTAAAATATAACTCATAACAGAGACATTCAGCCTTCTTCTTCTTCGTAGCATCCACGCTGTTTGTTGCTGTTGTTACAACATTCCGACTTTCCAAACTGAAATCACGTGAACACATTGAAGTTGGAAGAACGACTGCCCAACGTGGAAACTGGGACCACCCGAGGAGCACATGAATGCAGCAATGGACCAAACGAGCAGCACCTGAAGGCAGCGTTAATGAATGAACTTTCCTTGTCTAGTTTGTGCCCTTAACTGTTGCTTTTGCCTGTAACACCTGTGAAGCTGAATTCAACTTTACATCTGAAGTGACCAAACAAAAACAAAGACGGATGTTGTTTTGTCCTTTTTTATTAAAAAGGTTCTTTTCTTTTTACCCCAAAACATTTTTTTTAGAAACAGAACATGCATAGAAATACATCTGGTCTTTGTCCAACAGCATCAAATAAAAACTTGCATTGTACGCTCTCGTCTTGAATCTGTACATACATGAGGTGTGGTTCATGAAACCACACAGACACTGAGAAAGACACTGAGTTTGACCTGCGGGAGATTACACAACTAAACACTTCAACTATTTTAACAACTGATTCATCAATACGCAAGTAGTCCACTTTGGTTGATCTTATTGCTTTATAAATATGTAACTCTAGTGCGTTTGCATGATGCTACTTTTCCACTTTTTGTTTGAAACACCTTAAAGGTCACATATTCTCCTCCTCTTCAGTGTAAATAAGTCTCAGAGCTCCTCAAAACATGTGTGTGAAGTTTCTTGTTCTAAATCCACTCTGATCCTGTATTTGATCATGCCTATAAACCCCTCTATTTCAGCCCTGCTCAGAACAGGCTGTTTCTGTGTCTGTAGCTTTAAATGTAAATGAGCTGTGTCTGACCACGCCCCTCTCTGGAAGGGCTTGGGTGGCTCGGGCTTTCTCGCTCCATGCCCTATTGTTTACGGTGAGAAGGCAGACTCAGAGGGCAGAACAAACACCTAGCTGTGGGAGTGTCACCCACCTGGGGGAGGGGTTACTGCCCTTTGTGATGTCATGAAGGGAAAATCTCCAAACGGCCTGTTTGAGTACACATTTTCTGAAAAGTGGAGCAGGCAGCAGACAGAAAACTGACTTTTCTCATCATTGGGGGAACTAGGGACGCATATTAGTGTTAGACAAACATGGTGAAGTGGATTCTGCATATGTGACCTTTAAGCTCAAAATGAGAGGCCCATTAAAACTCCTTGATTGTCAATAAGCCGGAGATAAACATCTAAAATAAGCTTGAACAGAAAACATGGCACTTCTTTAACAACCCAAACATCCACAAAATGCAAACCATAAAGGCTATTATTGCACAGTAACCCAAAAAATTGCATATTTTTTCATCAAAGTAATATAAAGGGCGTTGACACCACAGTTCATGCACAAAAAACAATTAGCTACGCTTCTATACAAATAAATCAAGAAGAACTCAAAAAGAAAGAAAGCCAGTGTAGAATACCAAATTCCAGAAAGGTTGATTTGCACAGTGAGCGCCAGAGATCCTGCAGAGGATTCAAAGAAAGCATCCTAAATTAAAGATGATTAAGAATTGATTGTTTTCTTGAAAGTGATTGTCATCTCTAGGGAAACAGAAATATTCACAAATTAAGCATGAAAAGAAAAATACACCTAAATATTTATATTAAAAAAAGATAAAAAAGTGTGGTCCGTATTCTGGTTTTAAAGCTGAAATGTCATCTCTCTTGGACCGTGCACTCTTACATTAATCAATCTTCTTCTTCTGTTGTGAGTCTGTAACTCATGCTTGTTTTTTTTAATAACACTGGTTCATTATGCAGCTGCACGCCACAGCGGCTCCGTGAGAAGGCTTTCCATCTCTGCAGGTTTTGTGTTTCAGCAGGACAAACTGGGTTGGACCCTTATTTTTAAATATCTGACGAATCCGTATTTGAACAGTAATACTCTGGAGTTTGAGCTAGAGTTGATGAATCTGTCTTAAATCTGAGTAAATGCGAGGAAACATCGTCTACCAGCTATGTGACTAAACTGCCTACTGGTAGTTCTAGTGTTTATCAGTAGTTGGCCATTTTTATGACACTTGTTGTACAATGAGGACTAAACAAAAACTACTGTTTCATCAGAGAGTATGGCTTTGTTTCCACAAGCTGCTCAAAGCACATGCAACTACTCTACACGCTAACTACAAACATGAGGCTCGACAGAGACTGACAGGAAGCACTTTGCAGTTTGGTTTTGGCTTTTCTTTTTAAAGCCCCTTTCCTGCTGGTGTCATGTGGAGTTTCATTTCTTGACTTCCTGCTGAAGTACGAGGCTGAAGTCGGCTTCTGATTCAGAACTTCTGATTGAAGAGTTAAGACGGATATTTTCCTCTTATGTGTCAAAAGGGAGACAAATGATCATGTTCAAAAGCAGAAAATAGATGTTTTTTATATCGACTCAAATCAGCTTAACATTAAATAATGTAAAGGTTAAGCCATAGACGGTTTGACAAAGTGGACGCAGGGACGTATAGCTGTTAGGTCGCACCACATGTACGGAGGCTGAAGTCCTCAAAGTGTGCAGGCCCAGGTTCAAGTCCGACCTGTGGCTCCTTTCCCGCATGTCTCTCCCCGATTACCTACTCTATCTTCTGTCCTCTCGAGTAAAGGCAAAAAGACCAAAACTAAATCAAGCGGACGACAAACGTTGGTTTGTGGACGCCCTGAAAGTCATGGTGAGACCGGATTTCCAGCATGGAGACCGCCATCGACGCAGTAACAGATGGGTGACGTCACTCAGGCTTTGTGCATCAATATTTACAGTCTATGATCCAAAGCTTTGTGTTTGAAAAAAGTGGGAAAATGAGAAACTCTGAATAAAAAGCCAACTTCAGCCAAACTCAGTCTGGTCTCGTATGCAGAAGAAAAAACATTTCAGCTGATGTCCTCTCCTCACAGCACCTGCACACACGTCTCACTGATAATAAAAAACTACAATCTTTAACATTTAGTCACTCTCAGCGACCTACAGAAATCTGACAACACAAACATTCCTCTACACTCAACTGAAATGTTCCTCCAGCCAATAAGAGAGCCAGAACTTTACAGCGTTTTCTATTTGAACTGTAGATGTTGATTATGAAGAGGAACTTGGGGCTGGTGCATTACAGGAAGGCTGACTGTAGGGGGCGCTCGTGGTGGTGAGCTGCTCCCTGGACAGCAGAGGAGGAGGTGGTGGAGGAAGTCCGAGGCCTCACGACACCCCAACCAGGAGAGAAGGCGAGCTCACAGAAGCCTCCGGCATTTTCACCTGAAACACAAACAAGGAGACGTTGAGAAAAAGGTTATTTCATTACCTTACTTAACATTCGTCATGATTCACTTCAAGAACCTGGTGTCATGATTTAGTGTAGATCTATTGTGTCTGTTTTCATGATGCATATGTTGTTTTTTAAGCAGGTTTAAGGGTTTTTAAACGTGCCACCATCTTTAAATGGGTCATCTCTCAACTGGGAGGTCGGGGGTTCGATCCCCAGCTCCTGCAGCCACATGTCCGATGTGTCCTAGGGCAAGACACTCAACCCCGAATTGCTCCCACTGCTTCGTCAGCGGTGTATGAATGTGTATGAATGGATGAGTTACATCTGATGGTCACTTTACACAGCAGCCTCTACCATCAGTGTGTGAATGTGTAGGTGTGACCTGCGGTGTGAAAGAGCTTTGAGGAGTCAAGAGACGAGAGAAGAACTCAAGCTCAAGTCCATTTACCATTAAAATGTGCTACCTTGTGTTTATTATGGCTCATATTTGCAAACACAAGTCACAGACTCTGGTATTCTCCTTTACTTTCTTCTTTTATGTTTCCTTTTCTTTTGATATTTTCTTTGTTTTTCGCACCCAAACACCAGGACACATTCCCTGTATGTGTAAACGTACTCTTGATTCTGATGTGATGCATGATTTAGTCAGAGCAAACTCTGTCCCACACTTTGCTAAGTGAACAAAATAATCAAAGGAACAAACCAACATTTACCGTGCACATTAGTGGTTTTAAAGGGAATCATTAGTAACTTGAAAACGTTAGCTCCAGTGGATAACGGCTGCAGCGGACACAACATGTTTCTACATCGTCTTTGGAGTTAAACACACACTGCAGCCATGCTGAAACAACACACTGTCCCTCTGTCCAGTCTTTCCCTCCGTCTCATTTCATCTTTTCATTCCTGACATCTCACTTGTTGCATGCATCGGCCTCTGTAGGCTTCAAATCTGTATCATACATTGCTCAACTTTATTTCTGCTCATATAGATGCGTGTGCTTCAAAATTCCTCTTGACAATAATGTTCCTCAATGATTAAAATCTCTGCACAGACATGTGGCCCTGATAGTTTGTCATACTGCACTGAGAACAAGTAGAAACTAGTTGGACCTTCTTCTAGTTTGAATCAAATGAAGTCACACAGGCTGAAAGCGGGAAATGATCGTTATTAAAAGGGTTTTCAAACAAACACAAGCAGCTTCATGACGTTATTAGGGGGCTGAAGAGTGCACAGCATAGCAAGAGGACTGTACCTTTGCTGAGCCAGGGGTGTGAGGGAGAGGAGGAGGAGGGGGATGGAAAAGAGGAGGCAGGGGAAGGGGGAGTAGAGAAAGAGGCGCGGTGCAGGGAGGAAATCCTGAGCTCGTTCTCCTGAGGAGACTCAGCAGGAGTCAAAGGAAAGAGACACAGCAGAAGAGAGGTGAGAAGGTGTGTGGCTTTGTCTCTGCTTGTTAGGAAAACTAGGCATGAGCCGAGTTCATCCCACCTGCAGGCACAAAAGATTTAAGTGAAAACCAGGACTAACGTGATCCAACTGAACTCACCTGTAAATTTGTCTTTGCTTTCCTCAACACGTCCCGGGTCCTCGACACTGTAAACAAACACACAGAGCGTCAGTAAGTCGTCATTTTCATCATGAATTTCATCAACAGAAGGTTTCAGATGAGCAGTGATCAAAAGCTTTCCTGAGACTGAAAATGAAGAAACAGGAAAAAGTCAGATGGATAAAGGGTTAAAGGTTGAGGTCTGTGTGTTGTCTTTGTGTTTTTATGAAGCCTGAGGCTACAGGCAGTGCCTCATCAGACTTTCAGTTTAGACTGCCTTTCTTCACAATGAACTTTGCTTGTAATCAGGAGAGTCATTTATTGATAAGCTAATGATGAAACATCTTCAAATGTTTCAAACTCGTTGGATTAAAGTTGCAGAGATCTGCAGTGACAAAGAGATCAAATAACAACAGACAGCTTTGCACAAATAAAAATAAATCAAATGTAAAAACTGTTACATAAAAGTCATTTGATCTTTGTATAAAAATGAATCCAGTGTTGTGGTTGTATAAGATGTAAGAGGAACAACAGGAGTATCAGTGACTCACGTTGGCTGACTATAAAGTGCTCCATGCTATCTTTGGTGAGGTTGGAGCTCTTCACTATCTCCATGGCGTCCTTTAGAGCCTCCTCTTTCTCAGAGAGCTTCAGACGCAGAGAGACGACCTCCTCCCTCAGAGACTGATCCTTTAAAACATGCACAGACATATGGGGTAAGTTCACAACAAGCACAAAGCTGCAGAAATCATCGCTTTAGGACATTGTCTACTGAATACATTTCGATTAAAGGTCTCATATCCTCCTCCTCTTCAGCGTAAATAAGTCTCAGAGCTCCTCAAAACATGTGTGTGAAGTGTCTTGTTCTAAATCCACTCTGATCCTGTATTTGATCATGCCTATAAACCCCTCTATTTCAGCCCTGCTCAGAACAGGCTGTTTCTGTGTCCGTAGCTTTAAATGTAAATGAGCTGTGTCTGACCACGCCCCTCTCTGGAAGGGCTTGGGTGGCTCGGGCGTTCTCGCTCCATGCCCTATTGTTGCCCTTTGTGATGTCATGAAGGGAACATCTCCAAACGGCCTGTTTGAGCACACATTTTCTGAAAAGTGGAGCAGGCAAAAGACGGAGAGGATGGGCTTTTCTCACCATTGGGTGGTTTGTAGACAGACTAGAGACACATATTAGAGTTAGAGAAACATGGTGAAGAGGATTTTGAATAATATGTGACTTTTAAACGTCACCTGTCACCTATACAATCATCAAATGTTCAACTCGTGCTGACTCTGTTTTATCAAGTCCTGATGCCTAAATATTTCCTTGCAGTCTGACATTAAGTGCTGCAGACTTATTTCCGCAGTGATTCAGCTCTCACCTCCTGGATTTAAAATGTTACTGTCAGAACACATCAGAGAGTGTTGTATCACAGATAACATGAGATAAATATATTAAAGAGGCTGTGCTGACGTCACTGTCTCGTTTTTCTCTGATGAAGCGCCCATTTAAATCTCAGCGTTGTTTGTTGTCTGACCTGTTTGGTTTCACTTTTGTCGGGCAGAGCTGCTCTCCAGAACATCCGGAGCAGAGAGTCCGACTCCTCCAGGATCTGTCGGAGGGTTTTAGCGTCAGAGAGCAGCTTCCTGACAGAACCTGAATCAGAAAGCTGAGAGACACAATAGACAAGGTACACTTGAGTCAGACACGTCACTTTGTTAGCGTTTGAAATGTCTTATTGCAGCAGCAACAGAATATCGTTTGTGTTTGGCGTATCTCATCACTCCTCACAGATTTTATTTTGCAGGCAGAAATTTGAGAAGTGATGAGTTGAAATCTTAAACCTCCAATCAGGGGCCTACAGGTGGATGTTGGGGTGGTGGTTGAAGCACTAGCGCTAATAGAGCAGACGGAGAGATGGGATAATTTTGCAATGGGGGACTGCATTTGAGAAGGCAAAGTCGCAATTGAGGCTCCGGTGAGGTCGAGGGACGACAAGGAGAGACTGCTCGGAGGACCTGAGTGATTGTTTTGGGGTGTACAGGATTAAAAGTTATGATGAATAAGAGGAGGCTTAACCATGGCGTGATTTAAAAAGAAGTAGTAACATTTTAAGTTGAATTCTAAAATCAACAGGGAGCCAGTAAAGGGAGGCGAGTACAGGGTTGATGTGCTCCCGTTTTTGCAGCAATAACCTCAATCATCAGCTTCAGCCACAGCAGCACCACCTGCTCTGTTCAAGCGCATCTCTCACCTGATGAAGCCTGAACTCTTGAGCCGCGTTCAAAGAACTAAGGCCGACCTCCATCTTTCGGAGGAGAGCGCTTCCCTCCAGGATCTGCTGCTGCAGAGCCTTGAAGTCATCAATGTGGCCCACTGCGTGTCGGCCATGACGGTTGGCGAATGAGCCATCTGGGGCCTGACCCTGCAGAGTCGAGGCTGCAAGGAGGGAAAGCAAATGAGTAGAGTTAAATAAAAATGTAAAAGGCTTCCAAGAAGTGAATTAAGGTGAGAAGAGAATAAAATGAAACTCTGTCTCATTGTGGACTGAATGTGATTTTCTCACCCTGATTGTCTGCTTCAGCTTCTTCTTTGTTTTTCTGAGCAGGATGCAGAGGAGAAGACGGACTGACGAGTCCAGTGTCTCTCACAGGCGGCGAGGGGACGTTATCTGTGAAAGGAAAATATCTATCATCACTGAGCTGCAGAAATCCTCCTCTCTAAACAACATATTTCACAGTATTTGGGTTTTTAAAAGTCATTTTGTTTTCCACACTGACCGTTGAAGAGTTTCCTCCTGGATCGAGGCAGCGCGTCGCTCTGTCTGCTCAGCTGCTGCTCCAGCTGACTGTGCAGCTCTTTGGGGTCAAACGCTGCGCTGCTGTGTCCCAGATGGGCGCTGTCATCGGCTTTACCTGATTATGAACACAAAGACACAATTGCCAATCAAAACCCACTCAGTCGCCTTTTTTTGATAAATGCACTCCTGAAAACGTCTGGGCAGTCTGCCCCCAAACTCTTCCTAAGTTGCTCTTTCATATATTTCTATAGGAAACTATTATAAAGACGGTAAGAGGCTGTAGATACAGTAGAGTTAATAAAGCAGCTCGTACCTGTGTGTGTGTTTGCAGGGACTCCACACACTCTGTGGTACACCTGCAGCTCACACTGAAGACCGTGGACCAAACTGCGGCTCTCAGAAAGCTGCTGCTGGAGGACGCTCACCTCATGCTGGAGTCTAAAGACAAGGACACATAGAGATATGCATTATTTATCAGGATCCTAAACCCTTATTCTCTCTCTCTCTCTCTCTCTCTCTCTCTCTCTCACACACACGCACACGCACACACCTGTTGACGGCCTCCTGGTTCCGCAGTCTGTCCTGTTTCAGCTGTGAAATCTCACGAGTTCGGGCTTCATCCTCACTTTGCTGCTTCCCAATTTGCTCCGCCCACCTCAAAGCCTCTAGCTCCGCCTCCTTTAACCTAGCCCGGTCCAGGAGCGACGCCTCCCTCAGCTGCTCCACCTCCTTA
Source organism: Tautogolabrus adspersus (assembly GCA_020745685.1). Classification (NCBI taxonomy): domain Eukaryota; kingdom Metazoa; phylum Chordata; class Actinopteri; order Labriformes; family Labridae; genus Tautogolabrus; species Tautogolabrus adspersus. The sequence continues at coordinate 1,760,759 of CM036536.1, read as the reverse complement.
CTGCCCTCTGTAGGAGGACACATGACAGTACAGGGATGAGCGAAGGATTCGAAGCCAAATGAACATTAGAACCAGAACTTTGAATTCTTGCAGAACATATTGAAATCTGCTAAACACAACTTTGAAGATTAAGATGTTAGAAATCTCAGTGATGTTTGTTTTGGTACTGAACATGTAATCTGACCTCTGGTGGCTTGTTTGAGCTGGTTCTGCAGACTGACGTTCTCCTCCTTCAGGAGTCTGATCTCACTGGAGAGCTGACTGACCGAGTCCAGACCCTGGATGTAGATGTTGGTAGGAGCACCTGGACAGAAAACATTGATGCAAATAGTTCAACCACCAAAACTTTATTTAAAAATGATTGTATATAGTATTGAAGGAGCAATATGTAACTCTGACACCTAGTGTTTAAAATGAGTACTGCAGTCCAAATTCTAAACCTTACAGAGAGCTGTCCCCCCCCCCCCCCCCTCCTCTCTAGAGTGGATGCTCACGCAGGTCACCATGTGGTGGACACTGAAGCTTCAGTGTTTATCCAGCTCTGCATCGGTCTGTAAACCTTTCTGCGTTCTAACCTCTCTCCATTTTTCAAAAGCATCTCCAATATTGATCCTAGTTTGAGCACGTTTCTGCTCGTGGAGCTTATTAGAAACATGCAGAGGCTTTTTAGGTCGGGTACAATCACTTCTATCTGAACCAGTTCTCTTGCCCGCTTCCATCGCTGCAACACCTGTTGGTTTGACCTGATAACTGCTCTCATATCTGGCAAACCGAGGGGCGTCCAAAACGGCCGTGTGGGGGTGTCTTAAAACCGCCTACCTTCTCTGGTCCAAACAAATCCAGAGCATTCAGGACCAGAATCTAAAGTTAGAAGGAGGACATACTGGCTGCTGCATTGTTGTCAGAGAAGCCAGCACTTCAACATAGCATGTTTCCTTAATGTCTGATCATATAGTAAGCTCACTTTATCATTTCACTCATTACTGATCTCACTGATTGGACCGTTAACAAGGTGATGTCATCTAAACACGACATTCATTCACTTATAAATTAAATGGCCTTTTCTGTATTTTTCCCCCAATATTTATCAAATAAATAACTTATTTCATAGAAATTATTAGAAAAATGTCCTCTAAGTCAGAATGCAATTTAGTGAAGTGTAAAACAAAGCCAAAGTGTGTGTGTGTGTGTGTGTGTGTGTGTGTGTGTGTGTGTGTGTGTGTGTGTGTGTGTGTGTGTGTTTGTTTGCGTGTTACCTTTCTCCGTGGAGGTGCGTGCCAGTTTCTCCTCCAGCTGCTGTCGGAGGCGGTCGTTGGTCTGGATGGAGTCCTCCAGTCTCTGCCTCAGACTCCTGATCTCCCTCAGGTGCTCCTTCATCAGGTCAGCACCTACAAAACATAATTATCCAATCTAACACTGTGAGTGTGTCGGTGGGTGCGTCAGTTAACCAGGTGCTGATACAGGTGCTGCCTCTGATTGATCAGTGCAACTGGAATTGCTGCTTCCTGATTGGATCAAGTCTGACATCACAGCTGTTAAATCTCAGCTGCTGCAGTCTGCTCAGCCCTTCACCTTTCACTTCCAACAAACCCATCCTTAGTGTGTGAATCTCCCCTTTGACCTGTGTGTGTGAACTGTGTAGCTCTGATATCAGAGCGGGTAGAAGAAAGCTCACCAAATAAGGAACTTTGTACTTAAACCCAGGGAGAGTTGTTAGGCTCTAATTGTGTATTTACCTGTGTTACTGGTGCCTGACTGGTAACCAGACGATCCTGATGACAGATCAGCTCCCAGTCTGACTGGTCTGGGTCCATAGGCCATATCCCACAATGCACTACTCTCCAGCAGACTGGCCCCGGCTTTCATCGCCATGCTGGCGTCCAGACTGCTGCTGGTGGCGCTGCTGAACGGAGACGGCTGGTATCCGTGAAAGGAGAGAGGGAGGAAGGAGGAGGAGTCGGGCTGCTGGTGAGCGAACGGGAAACCCTGAAGAGGTTTGGACTGAGGGGTCGAAAACCCTGAAGAAGAAGAAGAAGAGGAAACAACATCAGGTGAGAAGGTGAGTATAAGAAAAATATACTCCAGGTTAGACGTAGAGGCACGGACGCACTGTTGTCTGGTTTAAAAATAGAGAGTGTTAGTAAGACGGCAGGAAAGGAAGAGTTAAAGACAGACAAAGGGTTTTCTTTTCAGTTAGTTCTGTCTCTTTCAAACGCTGTCATTAGTGTTTAAAGATCTCTGCAAATCCTTCATAAGCTGGGTGATCGGGGTTCATTAAGCATCAAATGAGGAGCCCATATTTAATGAGAGAGAGAGTGCAGTGTGGTAAAGATAAAGGCAAAGAGGAGAAGAAGAAGAAGAAAGAGAGAATAAAAGGAAAAGGTCGTAGGGGAGATGAGGATTAATGAAACTGCTCAACTATCTCCGTTTCACTCTGTGCATTCACATGCAGCAGCATCAACATCAAGATCCTCATACTGATGGAGAAGGGATGCAAAGCAGCTTAAACCTGCACTCTTCCTAATGACCAGCAGGGGGCAGGAGTGTGTCCATACTCTTCTGACTGGGGTAGCTGAATTTGTCTACTCTATAATCTCGAATATGCACACACAAAGAAATGTTTGTTCACCCTTCCATCTCCTCTAATCTTGTCTACTGTGACTCTGAACAATAAAGTATCATACAGATGACTTTAACTTCAACACAACAGAGAAGCAAAATCTTCTAAGCTTCATTCTGTACGGGCTCTAAAAGAAGATTTTTGTCCAAAGTTTATACTTCAAAATTGCATGCATGCTGCTGTTCATGTCTGACTTACAAAAATACATCCACAGCAACAGCAAACATTCATTGGCAATGTCATCAAAACGTTGCCAACAAAAAGTTAGACCGTGTGCTGGAGTTTGCCTGCAGACTCATTCCTCTCTGAAGAATTACATGTGCAAAGTATTTTTCTACAATTTTAAAGTACCAATAAAAAAAAATGTGCAAGATTGAAAACTACGAGCAGCCCGCTGCAAAAAGCCCAAGTAGTTGATTTTAGGATAAGCCCCGCCTCTGATAAAGCAAATAGCTAATCATTGTCTAGGATTTGGCGTTTGCCAATTAAATGTCACTGATTCTACTGATTCATCATTTTGTGGGGTCAATTGAGCAATTTGAATTCTCGTCGATAAAGGAGCAGCATGAAGTCCTTTAAATTAGTCTGTAGTCACCAACGCAGGCACACAAACACTCATGCATGTACAGTCAGTCTGACGCACTCTCCGTGTCTCCCAGCTGCCTTTGTAACATCTGCAGCTCCTGATGCACCTCGGCCAGGGAGAAACCTGCTCCCCTGCTACCTTGGTACGAGCTCCGCAGGGGTGTGGGGTGAGGATGGAGGGGCAAAGGGACCCTCTGAGTGTAGGATGAGGAGAAGGGAGGCTGAAAGGTGAAGACTGGAGCTGGGAGGAGAAGAGAGGAGGAGTTCAAAGAATAAAGGAGAGAATCAGGTAAGAAAAAGGACAGCAGGACTGCACAGAGCAGCGGCTCACAGGTATCATGTGGAGGTAGAGTCCATTCCTACCTGTGTGACTCTGCATGTCTGCAGGTTTAAATGGAGAGTTGGGGCATTGCATGCTGGGACAGCTGAGGCAGGACGGGGATCTGTGGGATGAGGTGATGGATGGAGGGACAGACGGGTGATGGTAGGTGGAGCCGCTGTGAGAGAGGTGATCTGGAAATGAACAGAGTGTGCTTTAACTAAAGGACGAGATGGAGGGAACAGACACCAGTGAAACGTGTGTGTGTGTGTTTCACCGTGTGACAGAAGAGCCCAAGGAGTGCATCATATGTAATGGATGTGTGGAAATCTTGTGGAAATTTGATGCGAACCGAGGCAAATATAAAGCTGGGGCGATAGATATTTAACTTGATCCAGAAACAACATTTCATTTCCATCAGTCTCGTAATCTTTTGTCACATTTATCAACCTTTTTGCAGAGTCTATTCTAGTTTTTAATTCCTTTTTGCTACTCACAAATCCTCAACACTGCAGCAGATATTTTGCTCACTTCTGGAGACTACTGCAACAAACCCCAACTTTTCCAAACAGTTCCTCCTTTTAAGCAGTCTAAACACTCCTATTGCACGCCCACTCAGTATTCTTGTGCAACATTTGGTCAAAGCCCAGCAAGAACAACTTCAAAAGACCTCTGATCACATCTCTGAACACCACATTGCCTGGGTCAAAGACACTAAATTCTGCCGACTCGACAATGTGGACTAATGAGTCAGTCTTTGTGATATTTAACTGATTTATCCGTCCAAGTAGAGCTGCAGGGGGGCTAATGATGATGAGCCAATCAGTCCCAAGCATTGTCCTGCTGTGTTCTGAAAAGTATACTGCCTAAAAAAGCCTGAACACGTCTTTTCAATATTCGTGATGCCAGTGTCACCTTTGCTATGCAGCAGTGTCGACTAAAAAAGATACAAAATTCAGGCAAATATACAGATCCTTTGTGATTGGCTGTGGAAAAGGGAATCTCAACTCCCTACAAGAATTGGCTTAAATGGCTAAAATGGCTAAAATGGAGGCCTGATACAGACAGAATATAAGGAAACTGATCGTGACAAAAATCCAGAGCAGGGACTCACAGAGAGGTCCTGTATGCATGTTTTGTGTATTTGCCTCTAAATGGAATCTAGAGTAGACAGAGTCGGGAAATCCGATCAGAAAATGTGCTAAAAATCAGTGATTCTTCAGTGCAGTTTTCAACACTCTTCACACACACACCATTCAGGTCCCTGTGTGTTCTCTGCAGCCGTGTACAAACTCGTCTGAATCAGGCTGACGTGTGTGTCCTGCTCTCACCCGTGCTCAGTCTAGTAGACGACGACGTCTGTGTTTCCTTCTGACCGAGCTCGCTGGCAGCGTCCACATCAGAGCAGAGCTCCAGGTCCTCGTTGGCCGAGCTGTGCTCATCGGACACGTAGGAGATGCGATCCGATTGGTCGGTGGTGTCTGAGAGGGCGTGGCTGCTGCAGGGCGTGTCAGAGCGATGAGGATGATGGTGGGTGTGATGCTGGTTCAGTTTGGCGCGGAGAGACTCGATGACTTTGTCTTTCTGCTGCAGCTCCTTACTCAGCCTGTACACAAACAAACAAATACACATATATAATTATTATGTGTTAGAATCAGAAAAGGGATTCAGTTCACTTTATTCCCGACCACAAGTGAATATATTGGGGGGTTTGTCGAGAGGCTAGAGACACACATTAGTGTATTTTACATAACATGTGACCTTCAATAAAATCTGTTACTTCTCCTGCACAAAGTCTTTGAAATCGTGAATACATAAAGCGACAAAAATGTGCACACACACACACGCACACACACACACAGACACACAGACTTTTACATGGTCACACACATTCACAAGCAGATCGTAACCTTTAAGTCGGCCGCCTATATTTTTCAAAATGCAAAATCAGATTTATTCCCGGCGTGTCTCCTTCTGATCTGAGTACGATATAGTGAAAGTATGTATGATGTAACACGCTGTGTGTGTCAGCATCTCTGCGTGTAAGTTCAATCGTGGTCTATTGGACGTCTTTTCTAATTCAGGACGGAATTTACGCTCTACTCACATTTAAGGTAAGTTGCAGCTGAGATAGTTCCAATACAGGCAGAAGTTACACCTTAAATCTTACACCTAGCTCCTATAGTAGGTGTGACGTCCTCTGTAAAATATGGTTGTCATGGTGACGGTGTTAGAAAGTAGGGATAACGTCGACGATGAGGAGGAGCAGAGGGTTTTACTGGTTCTCCCTCAGAAGTGTTTGATGACTTTGAATTTACTGTTTTAGTTTTCCATGAGCCCGGATCATTTCATTGTCCAATCAGAGAGGACTGTTAAATGACCTCATGTTGTAGTCAGCTCATCATAATGCTTTGTCATATCGTACAAACGTCTGAGTTTGTGTTTGTGGATTAACGTCAGTCGTTCGTCTGTTCAGAGACGATCAGACACGAGAGAAAAGACCGGAACAAACATTGCGTTAAGAAAAATGCTGCTCACTGATTGGTCGCATCGAGTTAAAACATCACATCCTCACAATATTTTGGTTAGTTTGGACGTCACGCTTTACTAGTTATGATTAACCTTATGTCCCCATGGTAACAATGACACATCTTAAGTTACAAACTCATTTCAACGTTGGGTTTAGTGTGAACTTTAAACCAGAACTAAACCTGAGCTGCTGCAGCAGACCGCAGACGTCCAAGTGGAGCCTACATGTGCTGAACCTGTGTTAAAGGGACCCAGTAACGGCTTTGAATTGTGTTGGTGCTGGGATCCGTCCAACCCAAAAGAGAACAGGCTAAATAGGCTAAAGATTGGCACATCATTTTGTTTGCAAACATAGGTACTAGATGGGTCCCCAGTGGGCCAGATCTCATACTGGTCCTTTATGGAGCCCTTAAAGGGTCCTAAAACAACCAGTCTTGGTTAACACATGTAAGGCCTTCTTGGAAACTGGGATCGAATTCGGGATGGTCCCAGGTGGGTTTCCCCGAGTCCAAATTTGCCCAAGTGTGGACTTGTTGTCTACAGAGGGGTCATTACTGTCCCAGTTACAAAAGAATGATGAGGTTTCTAACCTGCAGAGTCTAGTCTTCTTATGTCCTTTGTTATTGGACCAAATCATTTCATTATGACTGATTTTAGTGGAATTTTCTCCTCTTCATTTCCATATTTGATTTCACTTGTTTGCACAGTTGAATAGCAGAGAATGTGGATCTGAAGTGCTCTAATAAAACTAACTTCTTGGTTGTTAAATGTTTCCCTTCTTTGTTTTTGTGTCTTACTTGTCGAGTTGTGTTAGCAGCGCCCTCCTCTCTCTGTCCGTGATTTTCTTGAGGAGCAGCAGCTCTCTCTCCTGAGCTTTCCACTCCCACAGAGTGAAGGAGAACAGTGAGTCTCGGTACAGCGGGCTGCTTTTTGACAGCATGGCCTTCCACAGAGGAGCCATCTGCCCCCCTTCAGCCCCCCTCTGCTTCCCCAGCCGACAGCCCTCTGCCTGGGCTACTGACGGGCCATCCCTCCCCCCGTGTTCTCTCCTCTTTTTAAGCTCCCTTGTCGATTAGATCTTTTCCTGTCGTTGTTTTTCCTCCCAGCTGTGTCACCGGAGGTAACCGAACGTGGCTCATTGGCTTCGCTGCAGAGTTCGTGACCCCAGGCTGCGTGTGACAGCAGGTACAGCGTGAGCACAGGATAAAGGGATGGAGGGATGACTGAACGTGTACCAGAGCAGGTGAAAAGCAGAGTAAATCCTCAGATTAGGCTGGGGCTTCCCAGAGAGATGGATTCTGGTGACTCCCTTTACCCACACACCTAGACACACACTCTGGGAGCGTTTGGCAAAGAAATCAGATACTGAGGTAGCCAAAACTGCATGGAGAGCATGTAGAGTGTGAACGCTGAAGCCAGGAAACCAATAAATGTTGAAGCAGAATTAAAAGATTTGTGCATTCATAGCATCAACAAGCTGACGTCCAAATGTTTTAGATCCAAGCAAAGCTGATCAGTCGGATGGTTTGGTGACAGGAACAGCTGCCAGCATAGATTAAGAAAACCCTATCCCAAGTGAAGCTCCGATATAAGCACAATGTAAAGGTTGTATCTACTCTTACAGCTTGTGATGAGGTTAGGCATGAAATATATAATTATCTCTGTGGTGAATCAGCTGCACACTGACTCTCTCTTCATTTTTGCTCTTCCTATTGGTGCAGGTCTTCAGTCCCAGAAAGAGTCTCTTCTTTTTGCATCTTTAAAGTCTTGAATAGCGCTCTTAAGGGAAAGCCTCTCATGGGTACATCCTATCCCACCAGCAGCATCAGCAGCAGCATCAGCAGCAGGAGGAGCCCCGAGGGAGAGATGTAGTGACGAAAGAGCAACACGAAGAGGGAGGAGAGGGAAAAGAGGAGGGGTATGCGTTTAAACGGATGTCCGGGTCCTGAGGGCTCGTGCGTTCACGCTGCACTGCCCACCAGAGAAAGACAGCGAAGCAGAAGCTGAATGAATGATCGTCCACAAAGGGGCTCTGCGTCTTTTCTTCTTGTTTGTATTTTCAGAACAAATCTTTGCCTGCAAGGGTTCCTCTTTGAGGCTTTAAAAAGTGTCTCGTGTCGTGATCCACGTCGCAAGAAATGTAGAAACTTAACATCCAGCTTGAGTTTGAAGGTAACCCAAGAACACTCTTAAAATCTGCATCATCCATCAGTCCAGCATTTAAAAAGATCCAGTTTGTGATGCTTAAAATCCATCCGAGTGCTGCAGGATCTAAATCATCATGTGCTGCTCCCGATACACTAAAGCAAAGTGATGCTCTCTCTGTCCTGCTCCGTCCCTCTGCGGCTTCCCCTCACGTTTTCCCTCGCTCTAACTCCCCCTCCCTCTCTCTCCCTCTCTCCCTCTCTCTCTCTCTCTGCGTTTAGCTGCTCCTGACCTATTTCCCTCCCCAGCGGAGGTTTTAATAACTTAACCTGATTAGAAGCCATGTCACCATGCGCAGGGCCCAACGCAGCGAGCAGAAGCCTCAGCAGCATTTCGACATCAGTGCAATCACATTTTATATAAAAATGTGAATAAGAAGAGATCTAAGTCGTTTTACAGGAGATCAGAACTCTGTGTTGAGGTGAAATGTTTGGACACTGTAAATGTGAGTAACTGCAGCTTTGTGGCACACTCCACAGGACCCTAACCCTAATCCTAGGAGCCACAGGTCGGATTCGAGCGCGCTACCGACGCCCCCCTAAAAGAAGAACTTTAGCGGTTTAATTAAACGTCAGCTTCAGTGGGTTTTAAAATAAAGTTTGCCAAGGTTGCGACTTTGAGGAAACAGATCTCTGAAGAACTCTGTGCTCCAGTTTTTTGACCTTCACGATCACACTAATCAGAAGGTATCTGTGTCATTGTCATAGTTCTACAAGTATCCTACTGGACGATTAATGAGTTAGCCTTGAGCTTAGACATTGCAAATAGAGGGGTTTATAGGCATGATCAAATACAGGATCAGAGTGGATTTAGAACAAGAAACTTCACACACATGTTTAGAGGAGCTCTGAGACTTATTTACACTGGTTGATGAAGAGGAGAATATGTGACCTTTAAATCTCCAGACATGGACGTAAATGCCTCGCACTGTCACTCTGCTTCCACTGCTGTGAGCATCGCCATCTTATATCCAGAGACCACCATTTTTATGAACCACCATCGTAAGGTCAGGGAGCCTATTGGCTAGTGGAGGAATTGTGGATGGAGCCAAAAAGTAACTGAATAGTGGCTTCAAAAAAGGTGCTTCCCCACAATTTGATAACTCTGATCTTCTACAGCTACACACTTCTGGTATAAAATAACAAAAGCAGCCTGAATGTAAAACTAAAGACATCAACATGGTCGTGCAAAGCCAACAGTAGTAACGTTGAACTACCTTTGATATAGCATTTGTATGTTAATATGTTTTTTTACAAGAGGTGAACTGGCAATGAGAGGAAATTATATGGCAGTGAACATTTTATAAATCTGCTGGTGCAAAATGAAAGAGCACAAACACAGGGTGGTTATTTTTCTATAAGGGGACAGTTCGTTCTGCATTACTCCAACATGATCGTCTGTACATCTGCTCGTTAAAACCCACAATATGTCACACTGGCCGGGTGTGAATTAAGTCAATGCATAGGTTAATGCACAGGCTGACCCCCCCACACACACACACACACACACACACACACACACACACACACACACACACACACACTGTATCTCCGCTCTGTCAGAATCAGAGGGACACTTTCAACGAGATGGCCGCCACAGAAAACATACTTGCTAATTCTCCCTCACATCTGGTTGGCCATCTGTGCTGCAAGGACATGATGTTAGATCACTGCAGGCTCCTCTCTCTCTCGTTCTCTCTCTCTCTCTGAGGGGACACTCTAATTAATCACTGAGCGTAGTTTGTTTACTCGAGTGTGACCCAAACTCACCGTTTTCTACCCAACAACAGGATGTGGGCAGAAAGAGAGATACAAGATTTTTTGTGCATGTTTATTTCAGGGATTTAAAAACCATGCATGCTTAAAAAAAATAACTGCAAATGAGTCTTTCTAAAGTTACGAATGTGAAGTCTATAGATTGTAAATGGTGCCCTTTGCGATCCCCGTGCAGCTGTGTGACTCTGACGTCTCTCTCAGGTATGAGAATCGCAGAGCCGAGTTATGAAACAGATTTAGGTGCCGTGTTACACGTGACTGAACATCCAGGACATCCAGCGCTCATCCAGAAGAGATGGCCACAAGCTGAGCTTTCACATATGGCCTGAAAGGGACAAGACTGCGTTTGAAATATTCAGACCATCAGGCATATAAATGATAAAGCACCTGAGAAGCTTAGTAAGCTGTTTTAAAGGAGGTTTGGTCCTGGACACTTTGGAAACAGTCCTGATGGAAACCCTTCTTGGCGAGTTCTTTGGATTATCTGAAATTTAATGTGGATTATTTGACTTTTATACCATCCTGAAGAGACTTCCTCTGGACCAGCAAAGTGACTCCCCATCGCTAATGACTCAAAAGGTCTCTGGTCTACAAGGAGAGTTCCTGCTGCTTAAGACAAACTTTGCACAAATCCTTTTAAATCACATGTCTAAGAACAGAGTCGTTCACAGACTGAATTTGCAGGATTTCACAGAAGCTGTGACTCTTATATAAGTGTATGCTTATCCTCTTCCTCTCTCTGCTGACTGCCTAATTATCTGACCGACGGACCGGACAGCGAAGGTCCTTGCTCGGTCACTCCAGCAGACATTAATGAGTGCTATGTTTGGGATGAATGGGTGGTGGTGGAGGGTGGATGGAGGGTTACCCAATCATGCTCTGCCCTGCGGTGATGTGTGTGACATCACAGGGCTCAGGGGTTTTGTAAGAAGTGATGTCAGAGCAGCGTCTCCGACTTAACGAGCAGCTGAAGGGCTCAAAGTGACGTGGAGCCGACTGAGAGCAAGCGGCAGCAGAAAATAAGAGCTGACGTGAAAGAAAACAAATATGACATGTGGCATGAAGAGCACGGATGTAGGACAGGAATATCCTCATGTTTTCTCACAGGTAGAGCAAAGAGATATAGGTGGAGTGACCGCTTCTAACTGCACAAACATGTAGCCTCTGTAGAAACTGTTGCACGTATGTTAAGGCTCAAATCTTTGCTTTCCAGTCTGTAAGCAAGGTGTCCACATATCACAGAAATTGCAATGCTAAATTAACAATGTAGGGATACTCTTCAATGGGGCAACAATGCTACAAATAAAACATGAATCAGATAGCATAAAGAGGCTAATAAAGCAAATGCCTAAGCTACTTTTACTCGAGAACGTCTGTACCATAAACACTATAACCAACAGCAGAAGGGGCTTTTGCAGGTATTACAGGAGAAAAGAGAGCAGATGGGAATGAAATAAAGATGATGAAGGAAGTGTGAGGTGTTAGCAGGAGGAGATGGATGAGTCAAACGGACAGGATAAAAACAAAGAGACCCGAGATGGAGCCCTGAGTGACACCAAAAGTCTTTTAGTAACGTGTAACTCCACTTAAGTCACACAAACCATTGTACCAAGCATGTTTAAGTAAACCCAACCCATGCTAGAGGTGGTAGGTGGTCTTTGGTTTCCTCTGAAAAAAGAATAAACGCTCTAGCTGTTCTACTTTTTTATTTAATGTCATTTTAAACAGGATGATGTAAACAATCTCCTGCAGCTGCTTAAAGGAAGAATATGCAACTTTTTGATCCAGTAGATGTCGCCCTTGATCACCAACATGAAACCAAAACAAACTGCTGTTTGGCCACACCTCCTCCATACTGAAGCCTCCGCTCTCCTCCAGAGACACACGTCAAACCCCCCTCTACTTTCATTCGCACAAAGGAGTTATCCATCAGAACGAACAAACCATAAATAAGCACCATTAAGGGCTCGAGCTCTCACCTGTGTCCTGCATTGTTGTGTTAGCGGGCTAATGTTAGCGCTCTTTAGTTAGCTCGTAGCTTCACCAATGACTGTGATCTAAAAACTCTTCTGTGACATTTAAATAATCAGTGAGTATGTTCTTCTTCTTCTCTCTAGTCCTTGACTAAAACAGCTTTTATACACAAGGGGAGGAGCCGGCCGTCCCGTCCATGTAAACACGGCTCTGACAACAACACAGCCAGCGGGACTCGAGCTTCTCACTCATTGTAGACAGTCATGACTCAGAGACACATTTACACAGGAGAGACTGGATTTATGATATATTGATGTGGAACATGTCGCACATTCTTCCTTTAAAGGGTGAAAACTGCTTTTATAATAATACTACCAATAAATCCATGAGGATGCACATTCAAAGAGATATTTGGGCTGTCTGTGTCCGTCCCCCCTCCCTCATTTATTAACCAATTATCTCCATCGTTAATTAGAATTACACTGTGAGGTCCTCGCTGATTATCGAGTGAACATCTGATTATTCAGCCCAGAGGACTGAACATCAACCGAGCGTCACACACCAATACTTTCCACTGGCAGACATCCAGCCGGCCGTTACACTGCACACAGTGACAGTGACATAACACGCATGTACAAACACACACACACACACACACACACACACACACACACACACACACACACACACACACCATGCAGACTGAGCGATGAATGAGCACTGACCGGATGGCGAGCAGCTCTGTCTTCTCATCTGGATCTTCAGCGTGATCTCCTGTAGGAAAGCCAAAACATTATAAATGAATCAGACTAATGATGAAATGTGTCACTTCCAGGCCACCGTATCTTGCTTGTATGAGCGTTCAACAGAGGCATTACTCACGTCCGCTGATCTTGGCGCTGACTCTCTGTGCGAGCGCTCCGCTCTGAGCCAGCTGCTCCCTGAAGCTCTGGCCCATGTAGTAGTCGATGTCGTTGGCCCTCAGCAGCTCCTCGAAGGCCTTGGTGGTGTCGCCCAGGTGCTGGGTGAGGATGTTACACACGCCACGACCCTCCCTCAGACGCTGGCGGAGGTGAGACAGCTCTCTGGCCTGAGCCTGGATCAGAGTGTCGAATTTACTGCAGAGAGAGAAAAACACAGAAATGAGTGCAACAGAAAAACTGAAAATCTTTCGAATAAAACATGAGGACAACAAAGTGCCGTCTAGACCTGGTCTGCCTGTAAAGCTTCTGCAGATAATATTTGTTATGAATTGGCGCTATACAAATAAAGATTAATTGAATGTTTTTAATAGAAATCTTCATCTGCTGAGACCCTCACCCTCACATTCATCACTTCCAGACTAGACTACTGCAACAGTCTCATCTTCTCACACACTCCTGTACCCTTGACCACATCACCCCCATCCTTCATACCCTCCTCTGGCTCCCCATCCCCCAGCCTGTCCACTTCAAACCTCCATAACCTGGCTCCCTCCCCACCTGTCTGAGCTCCTCCACCGGCACACCCCCTCCCGCACTCTCAGGTCCCCCTGCAGGACTAGAACTGGTCCTGGGGGGACAGGTTCTTCTCCATTGCCGCTCCCAGCCGCTGGAACTCATATAAGATACCCCCCCTCACTCTCCACCTTCAAGAAATCCATGCAAATGCACCTCTTCTACATCGCCTACAACGATCTCTGATCTCCTCCTCCTCCTCTTACATTATTTCTTCTTTGTTTTGTTGTTGTTCTTTGTTAAGCATCTTTGAGGACTCAGAAAAGCGCTAAACAAGTCTAATGTATTATTGTTATTCACTGTTTTATCAAAGCAAGTGAACAACCCCTCAGTAATGATTTCTCTTGTCCAGTGAGGGTGTGTGTGCAAGATACAAATAATCCCAGGGACATTAGCAGCCTGATATTATGAACCACAAAGTCCCTTTACTCTTTTGAACACATGGGCATCATTTGTAGTCCTTCTGGAGACCTTCTCTCAACAGGATCATTTTAATAACGGGATTAACAGCTTTAATAATGAGGCCCAACTGTTGTTCATGTTGTATCATATATGCACTTGTAGCATTTTAGACACACATGGCTTGGATGCAGACTGACTTGTTGTAAAGGGAAACATCTGTGTCGTGACTTTCACAGCCTCAATCAGCCTTTAAATGAAAGCACTAAACCTCGACTGTTGTCACGCTTTGATCTCACATGACAATTGGGACAGTTTGTTCTCGGCCTCATGTCGGATAATCCGTCTGACTTTCAGGCAGTTTGCAGAAAAGAAACATCTGTGGTTCAGTTGATGAACATGAAGTGATACTGACAGAGGCTGACGGGATGTCTGATGCCTGCCCTGATTGACGGATCACTGTACACACTGAAGGGTATTATTTACTTTCCAATTAAATCAAAGGAAAGATTTTTGATCTGTGGTCTCTCACCCGGGCCAGGTTGCAGATTTTGTGTCCTCGCTGACCGACTTCTTGCCTTCTTTCCTCAGCTGATCCTCCAGAGCGTCCACTCGGGACACCAGCTCCTGCAGGCCTTTGTCAGGGCGGGGGTGACGCGGAGAAGCCAGAGGACCTCCGTCAGACGACTGCCAGCCCTCGTCCTCCTCCGCCCCGCTCTGAGAGGACGAGGGCTGGAAGGACCAGTTGACTTTTCGTGGAGTGGAGGGTCCACAGTCGCTGGAGGTGGAGAGGGAGCGGAGCCGGCTCTGCAGCCCGCGGATCACCGCCTGAGAGCGGGACAGTTGGGAGCGGAGGTCCTCCACCAGGCGCTGCAGCGATGACGTGTCCTCCACGAACCCGGAGCTCTGGGTGGTGGTTTTAGTGAAGGTGGAGCTGCTGCTGCTCGTCGGCCACCACTGAGAACCGCAGTCAAGAGACGTACACATCTCCAGGTCGTCAAACTCTGATGTGGAGAAAAAAACAGACACATATTCATCGGGCTAATAATTTCAACTAGAAGGGAAAAAACAACGCCTACAGTCTCAGTCAAAAGCTGCCGTGTTTTCCTGAAATACAAAATTCACTCAGGTGCTTATGGAAGACTCTCGTTAAAGCAGGAAAACAGAGTGAAATCAAATGTTTGGATGTTTGTCTCCTTAGGCTTCCGTAGTATAATGTTTGAAATGTTTGCCCTGGAGTTAAAACAGCTCACTGTTTTATGAATATATTTTGACATTATGAAGACTGTTCTGATGATATTGTTGATTGTTAGAGCTGCCCTCTGCTCCCCTCTAGTGTTTATTTGAAGCTACTACAACCACAAAGCAGCTCTGTTCCTATTTCCTGCAGAAGAATTGATAATGTATGTTTGAAAAATCTCATCAAAGAGTGATCTGTTTGATGTCTCTATTTTTCCTTTACTTTTTCTTCTTTAAGTACGTCTAAGACAGTCGACAGGTGTCTTCGCAGAGAGTGGGACGTACCTGGGCTGCTGGTGTCCTCCCTCTCGGCCTCGTTCTCACTGCGGCCGCAGGTCTCGTAGCCCAGATCCTGCAGGTCCACCTGGATCTGTTTACTGTCCTGCTGCACCGCTGTCTCTGCTGCAGGGACACAGAAGAAGAAGAAGACTCCGATTTACGATGATGCATTTGCAGTGAATGATTTCTTTCTGTAGACTTTTACAGAATTGATAATTGAAGAATAAATCAACTCACTGAGCAGCTCTCTGTAGTCTTTGAGCTGCTCAGCCTGAGCCTGCACCGTGGCTTCAGACACCATCAGTCGCTCACGCAAATCTTTGCTCTTCTGCTGCAGACGAACCGTCTTCTCACACTTCACTGAGGACTGAGCTGCAGAGAGCTCGCTGTCTGCACCATCCTGGAACGAACACATGAACAATAAAGGGCATTCATTTACTTTTTACAGGCGCTTTTTTTGTCCTTGTAGACTTAGGAGTCGTCCTCAGTACCTGTGAGGAGTTGTTGAGCAGCTGCAGAGACGCCTGTCTGTTGTTGGTGCTCTGATCCTGCTGTGATAGAGACACCTCGGTGTCCCAGGCGTCCCAGATCCCAGAGCTCTCCTCCTCCTCCTCTTCGACCTCCTCCACCCCCTCTATGGTCACATCCAGCTCCTCCTCTTCCTCCTCCTCTGCCTCCTCTTCGCCATCCAACACCTTCTGTTCATGACTCTGGTTCCTGTCAGGCTGCAGGTGATGCTTTAAATCTTCATTCTCTGCTCGCAGGCTGTACAGAGCTTTCCTTCAAAACACACAGAGAGACATCGAGTGTTGGAAATATTTGCTCGTTTTCTTGTAACTAAAACTATTTAGTCAGTAACTTTTAAAAGAATAAAATACAGATTAACACAAAAGTAAAGCTGCTCCATCATCCCTTCTGGGCCTCCGTACATGTGTGGTGTTGACTGTGTCTGCAGAGACCCTGTCCCCTGACTGGACTTTACTGTTATGGTTTGTTTTGGTTGACTCTGCACCTTTTCTTGGCGAGGAGCTGGTGTGTTTCCTCCAGCCAATGACAGCGCAGCAGGTGAGTTTAGGAGAGGATGCAATACAATTCAAACCGGCGAATATTGGGGATGCAGACGTAGCGGCACAGAAGAGAAAATATAATCACAGTGACACAGAACGTTAACGTAAACGAGGGTGAACCTTGTGTTGGCTTTTATCCGTGGACGTGGAGATGGTCTGCTTCCTGTTGGACAGGCAGATGCCAAACACCGGCAGTTAGCTTGTGCTAGCGTGCTAAATTATCGGCTTTTCCATCACTACAAATGTAATATTGTCAGGTAGCTTGCAGTGTAGGTACAAGCAGTAAACGTACACCCTACGTCCTGCAGTGAGTGTGAGCTTCTGGTGGCGATGAGCCCAGGAGCAGGGGCCCAGTTTGAATGTTGTGTTTACAAACTGGAACCAACGTTTCTTTAAGGTTTTGAAGCATGTGTGCTTTAAAGGATCTGATGTTTAACAGAATATTAAGTGTGTTCATTCATGCACTAAAGAGATTTTCTGATAATACAGTTTAAGAAAAAGAAAGTACAATATTGGTTTTCTTGATACAGTGCATGTTCATGGAAATGGAGCAGCACTGAACAGTTTCAGAAAACAGGAAGAAAATCTATGAGCTGTCGTTGTAGCAGACAGTCAAAGTTTATCAGTCTTGGTGAGATTTGTTTGCAATAAGAAACTCCCTCGGTGTAATCCTCTCTGTAATCATCTTACCTCATCTGTGAGAGGGACGAGAAGCCGGCCTTCTCCAGCTGAGCCTTCAGCTCTCCCAGCTCTCTCTCCACCACCCGCTTCTGCTCCACCAGCTGTTTGACCTCCACCAGCCCCTGACCCTCAAACAACAGATCAGTGGATGGAGACTTTCCAGAGCCCTGTTTGGACACACAGTCAGAGTAATGAGACGCACAGTCACCATGAGCAGCCTATTGTTTTTTAAATGATCTCATTACACCAATCCAAAATGCAGCAGCACGTCTGGTCTTCAACCTACCCACAGCATATGTCACTCCCCTGTTGATCTCCTTACACTGGCTCCCAGTTACTGCTCACATCAAATTTAAAACTCTGCTGATCGCTTACAAAACAGCGACAAAAACGGCTCCTCCTTACCTAAACTCTCTCATCTACACTCCCTCCCACCTACGACCTTAATGATGATGATGATATTAAGGATGGTTATGATGCTGATAAGAACTTTCAAAATCAGCTGTTGATGTTGTGCTCTGCCTCTGGTCACTTCCTGTCAGCACCTGTACTCTGCCTTTGGTCACTTCCTGTCAGCACCTGTACTCTGCCTTTGGTCACTTCCTGTCAGCACCTGTACTCTGCCTCTGGTCACTTCCTGTCAGCACCTGTGTGTCCGATCAGACTTAAAGCAGTTTGTTTTCACTTTGTTTCCTTCTCTCTGGATCCTTGCTTGTGTTGTACTTACTCTCTCTGATTCTCATTTTAGATAAAAGAAACAGGTATTGATGTTGTTTGGTTTTCACTAGCATTGCATTCCAAACCTTGTTCTGGAGCCTCAGTTTGGACTCGTCTTCATCGACGCTCTCCGTGTACTCGCTGTTCAAATCCTCGTCGGCCTCTTCTTCGTCCTCTGAGCTCAGCTCTGCAGGAAGGAGGAGAAAAGAGTTTGATTCATCAGCGTCACAATAACTTCTGTAACATTTATCTTATATCTTCACTTTCAACTTTTTTGTGTGCAATTCAGCAACTGTTCCTCTGGGAGTCAACAACACACGCACGCACGCACACACACACACACACACACACACACACACACACACACACACACACACACACACACACACACACACACACACACACACACACACACACAAACGAATACAAATGATTCCCCCTTCATTTTTTAATGACACATAAAGAAGATGAATGTTCAAAGTCCCAATTTAGTACTTAAAAAAGAGCATGCAAAGTCCTGCACAGTCTAACTTGCATATTCTGGTCCTGACACGTTGGCAGTAAGACAGAGTGCAACATTTTCCTCCGCAGCTGTCTTATAAAAAAGAGGTGTAAAGTTTTTGTTTACAATTGAAAGTACAAATGAAAATGCTTCACTGATACAAAAACTACCAGCAGCCTTCTGCAAAAATCAAAACCTCATAGTTAGTTTTAACTAAGTCCCGCCTCTAACAGGGCAAATAGCCAATCACAGTTAAGGAATTTTGGGGTGGCTCCTGGGTAGGCAAATCAGATTTTCTAGGTGGGGCTCTTTGTATTTGAATGAATAATAATGATGTTTCTTATCGTTTGTATGTGAGGCTGTAAGTCAGAAGTTATGTTAACGTGCTTAACGACACTCTTGAAAAGGTTTCTCCTGATCAATTAACAGTTTCATCAAAAATAAGCAGATCTGAAGAACAAGTGGGGAACTGTGCAGAGTGAAACTGGGATGCTCGAGTCACACTTTGGGTCTTAATTAAATCCCAATGTTGAAGCCACTGAAAAGGGCCCGTGGATTATGGGTAATCTAGTCATGGATGGAAAGTAAATCCTGGATTTGAATTTCTCTGAATGTCGAGGATTAAATTCATTAACAGCTTCAGCAGGTAAGGTTGTCATCATCATGCCGTTCCTAGAATTCCTTTTTTTGTTGCCGTGATATCGAAGGTGTCAATATTGTGTTTTTTTTACTAGTATAGTATCAAAGTTTGTAGTCCTGTTGTCATGACAACGATATTGTCAGGCGTGACATAAGATCTTTGTGTATTTAAAAGTCACATATTGTGTCCCTAGTCTGTCTACAAACCCCCCAATGATAAGAGAAGTCCATCCTCTCCGTCTTCTGCTCCACTTTTCAGAAAATGTGTGCTCAAACAGGCCGTTTGGAGATTTTCCCTTCATGACATCACAAAGGGCAGTAACCCCTCCCCCAGGTGGGTGACACTCCCACAGCTAGGTGTTTGTTCTGCCCTCTGAGTCTGCCTTCTCACCGTAAACAATAGGACATGGAGCGAGAAAGCTCGAGACACCCAAGCCCTTCCAGAGAGGGGCGTGGTCAGACACAGCTCATTTACATTTAAAGCTACAGACACAGAAACAGCCTGTTCTGAGCAGGGCTGAAATAGAGGGGTTTATAGGCATGATCAAATACAGGATCAGAGTGGATTTAGAACAAGACACTTCACACACATGTTTTGAGGAGCTCTGAGACTTATTTACACTGAAGAAGAGGAGAATATGTGACCTTTAAATCATTTCTTGTGTGTTGTTTCTGTTACCTGGAGACATTTTGTAATATGATATTTGTTTTATTCTCAATAACCGTTGAATGTGATTGGGAATAAGGATTTAACTATTTACAAGGGGGGAACTCTGAATCTGAAAATGTTGTCATCTGTTTTGCTCCATGTGTATATAAACACGGCTTTCTTAAAGAGACAGTACGCCTGCTGTACAATCACATAAAAGATATGCTCAGGGTTTGTCTCAGGGCTAACAGCTATTGGGGCATTAAATCCGTTCATATTATAGTCGTCTAGTTTTGGTGTACGATAAGGAGGGAACGTGTGGAGCTGAACTCAGTGCTTAAGATACTGTGTTTGTTTTTGGGGTCTTCATGTGTGTAGAGGAGAAACAGGGCGGGACGATTACAAAAAAACTGTTCAAACCATGAAATCCTCCTGAAATCATAAAGGCACGATGGAAAGGTTTATTGATGACATGACAGGGGTCAAAACGGTTTTAAAAGACCTCTTGACCTGAGCACACACGTTTCTCATTCTCCAGTTTGAACGTTCATACTGTACTTACTGTGCAGCAGGTTACGATCGTACTCATTCATATTGAACCACAGAGATGCTTCTGACAGTTGTTGAATTGCACACAATCTCGTGAAAATCACAAAAGCAAACTCACTGTTGAAATATCACGTTAAAGGAATGCAGATCGTGAAGTTATTTTCTTATTTTCAAACAAAGAAAAGCATTCAGAGACGGGCTGATTCAAGCTGCTGCACATGCAAAGGCACACACTCATCCACATATTAGAACCAAATACAAAACATTTACACAAACATTAAACAGAGTGAATGATGCTCGTTTTCCTTCAAGTTAGAAAAAGTGCTGAATTAATTAATTGCACTGAAATATGTACAAAAAAATCACACCAATATTGTTCCAGGTTTTTCTGCACGTGACGTTAAAGGAAGAATGTGCGACATGTTCCACATCAATATATCATAAATCCAGTCTCTCCTGTGTAAATGTGTCTCTGAGTCATGACTGTCTACAATGAGGGAGAAGCTCGAGTCCCGCTGGCTGTGTTGTTGTCAGAGCCGTGTTTACATGGACTAGAGAGAAGAAGAAGAACATACTCACTGATTATTTGGATGTCACGTAAGAGTTTTTAGATCACGCTCATTCTGTGTCAGTTTATGTGCAATATGAAGCTACAAGCTAACTAAAGAGCGCTAACATCATGCTAAAACAACAATACAGGACACAGGTAAATGTTGTCCGCTGCTTGCGCTTAAGGAGGCTTCAGTATGGAGGAGGTGTGGCCAAACAACAGTTTGTTTTGGTTTCATGCTGATGCTCAAGGGCGACATCTACTGGATCAGAGTCACACATTCTTCCTTTAATCAGGAGCAGAACCAGAGTGGTAAATGTGCATGTGGAGCATTCATGACATCATAAAAGCATGTTATATTATACAAAATGAAAACACACAGACATAGAGTTTTCGTCTAAAAGGAGCTCTTTGTCCACTTCTGTCAAATACAGAGCGTCTGACGTTTTTAGAGGCTCTGATGTTACAACATGACTGACTGCTGTAGCAGGGATAACGGGATCTTTGAAACAGAAGAAGAAAATGAAATAAATAAATAATTTGTCTACTTTTAGCATGCTAAAGATAGATATCCGTCCTCGACTTTGGTGTGCAAATCAATACCAAAATTGTTAACACACATAAACCAGAGGAGCTCTTTGAAATCAAACAAGTCAAACTTCATGCAGTTTGTTGAGTGGTTTTTAACACCTCTGCAGTTCCCCATCTCGTTAATGAAACAGAACTAAAACAGCTGAGAAACACTCGTGGTCGCCCGTCATGTTACCACCAGTGGATTCAACAAGTTCAGAGTTAGTTCTGACACCCAACCACCACAGCAGGACACTCCCCACACCAAAGCGTGCCTCCCCCTGCCTCCTGCAGGAGTTACAGATACTGTCCCATGCTCCTCTGATGCCCACCTCCAAACTCAGGCTGCCTGCTGTTGGCTCGGTCCCGGCCCAGAACGGGGCCCCTGGCCGGGGGCGCCTCCTGCTGGAATAGGCTCTCCCTCAGCTCCTGAACCTCCTGAGTCAACCGCTCCACCAGAGGGAGAGCCGAGGGGTCCACCATCTGCCTCTGGAGGTCCTGTACACACACACACGCACACACAAACACAAACACAGGAGACCAGGATATGAATACACATACATCTATTAATGTATGTGTGTTTACATTTTTGTCTTATTGACTCTCTTTCCTTTGATATGCACTAACTCTGTTCTCCGAGTCCTTCAATATGTCCTAATTTAGTTGGTGAATGTATTTTGGAGGTGGGTAACCGCTCAGTTTTCACCAGATGCTTGGACAAAATGATGAACTATAAAACAGAGTGTCTCCCTCTGACTGACCCTGATCAGCTCCTCCTTCACGTGCAGCGTCCTGCTGAGTGACTCCACGCTGTTAGTCTGACTCCTGCTCAGCTCCTGGCTCTCCTTCTCCCTCCACAGAGACAGACGTAGCTCCTCCTGCAGGGCCTGGATCTCCACTGCCAAGTCTGCTCCTGAGTCACACCTTGATCCCACACCTGAGCTCAACTGTCTGCGGAGCTCCTGGAGCCTGGCCGTCTGCTCCGTCATCACCTCGTCGAGCCGGCTCGCAGAGTCCTGCATG
Source organism: Tautogolabrus adspersus (assembly GCA_020745685.1). Lineage (NCBI taxonomy): Eukaryota > Metazoa > Chordata > Actinopteri > Labriformes > Labridae > Tautogolabrus > Tautogolabrus adspersus. The sequence continues at coordinate 1,738,392 of CM036536.1, read as the reverse complement.
GAGACTATCGTCAGTTTTTCACACTTCATACTCGACCTAATGATTTTTACTGAGCTCTTCGTCTCTACCTGGATGTACTGGTCCCTGGAGCTGATGGTTTGGAGCAGATCCTGGACATGCTCCTGGTGGTCTTGTGCCTGCCGTGTCCGGTCGGCCAGCACTTCCTGGAAGAGGCGGTCCTTGAGCTGGAGGCGGACCTTCAGTTCCTCCAGGACATCGCTTGGAGCTGATTGGATCTGAGCGAGCAGGGAGCAGCGAAGGTCCTGAAGAGAAGAAGAAACAAACATATAACCCACCGAAACAAAATGTTCATCTCTTATAGATCGTTGTTCACATCCTGTGTGTACCTGAGCCTCCTGCGTGCGAATGTGCAGCGCCCCCTGCAGCTGGCTAATGATGCCGTCTCTCTCTCTCAGGGTGCGGCTCTGTCTCTCTCCGCTCTCCTGCTGCTGACGCTGCACGTTCCTCCAGGCGTCACACACCTGCTCCAGCTCCAGAGCTTTACCTCGCAGCAGCACCTCCAGGCTCTGACACAAACACACACACACACACACAGATAGTGAGCAGTGTAGGAGTGAGTGTGAGAACAAGTGTGAGATGTGTGTGTGTGTTCTTACAGTGATGGTCTCCTCGTTGTTGGTGAGCACGCAGCGTTGCCTCTCCAGGTCTCTCTCCTTTTCTCTGAGCAGCAGCTGGAGACGACGAAGCTCCTCCTCCTTCTCCTCCATGCAGCGAAACTTCTCGTCCACGGCTCGCTGCCAATAGGACAAAAAATATCAATCAGTTTTTGTTTGATCTGCCGATAATCAAACCGCTCAGACCTTTCTCATATTCTCATAAAGCTCACAAAAAATGACATCTTTTGGTCTGAACGTGAATCTATTTGCCACTGACTTGTGGAAAATCCAAATGTACGTCTCTTTGTTCAAAGGCACTGGCTCAATACATGTAATGTGTGTAATTTACCTCCAGAGCTCGGTCCCTCTCTTTGATTCGCTGACGGAGTTTCTGAAGGAGAGAGTCTCTCTTCTCCTTTGTATCCTCCAACAGCTCACAATCCTGAGACGAGGACAAACAGTCAGCAAACAATCAGTGTGCGTCTGTGTGTTAGTGTATGTGTGTGTGTTTGAATGAGTCGTATCAAGGTGACATAATATCTAACAAAACAGGTAATGAAACAAAGACGTGGCAGTGAGTTCACTTTGTCACAGAAGAAGTGAAACTGTCCTCCTAAAAAGTCACCTATAAATGAGTTTCAGTATTTTGGAGCCTCTAGTGGTCGACAGAGGAACTCCAGCTTGTTGAACTTTGACATTAAGCTGTGCAGGTTTCTGTTTGGTATGTGCGGCATGCAGAGTATTTACTCTGTGATATAACCCTTGTATAAACCCTGTGAGTGTGTGTGGGTGCTGGTAAAGCCTCATTAAAGCATTTTTATTTGTTTCACTGTGAACAGTTTGTAAGTTTGAGCTTGTCGAACCTCAATCAGCTGCTCTTTGCTCAGCAGAGACGTCTTCAGCTCTTGGATGGTCCTCTCTCTCTCCTCGTCCTCACTCCGTCTCTCCTGCTCTCGCTCTCTCAGCTGCTCCTCTCTCTCCTGCAGGGCCGATCGAGCGTTCTCCAGAGCCAGCTGAAGGTCCTGAATATAACACACAAACACACACACACACACACATTACACACAAACGTACAAAAGACAGAGAAAAGCCAAGATGCGCGGTGATCTGATGCATACAAACACATCTTCCCTTCATGAAAAAAAATGCATGTTCCTTGTCCAAGAAATAAATCTATTGTTGCCTTCATGTGCTCCTCAGAAATATCGTATTTACGAGTTACGAGCACTGGAACGGCCCTTTAAAGTCATAATTACGAGTGGGAAATCATCCACGAAAAAACAACCTTACTGCTAGCGTCCATGTTTGTTGCAGTTCTCCGTCCAAAGCGTTTGAATGCATGTATGTTGTTATTACGACAGCACATCTTGGACGAAGGATATTTCTGAGAAGCACATGAAAGCAGCCTCTCCTCCTCCTCCTCACCTGGTTGTGTCTCTCCGTCTCCCTCCTGTGCTGCAGCGCCCCCTGCAGGTCCTTCTCTAGCCTCTGCAGGGCTCGGTTCAGGTCGTCCTGCATCCTGGCCGCCTGTCTCTGGCCACGCTGGCCGGCCTGCAGCTCCAGCTGAGCCTGGAAGAGAGACGCCTGTAGAGCCAGCACCTCGCCATGACCACGGATACTCTCTGTACCTGAAACCTGCAGGTAGCACCCAGCAGGAGGTTAGTCAGGCACGGGTAAAAACAGAAGGACATTAAGATGCACAAAACGAGACAAAGATGCTAAGGAGGAAAAGTGGAACTCTGATCTTAAATCGTAGTAAAAGTGAAATCGGGGCATTTACATATTTTTTTGTGAATGGATCTTGTATTTGGAAACTGTGTGTGTGAGCAGCTGCTCAGTGATGTAAAGAGACTTTACTTTGGTGCCACTCAGTGTCAGGGCGGAGGACAAACCTGCAGCTGCTGCAGCTGGCTGCGGTTGGCGAGCTCTTTGAGAGAACACAACATCTTATTCTGTTCCTCGATGACACGACACAGCTCTGCAGCCTGCACACACAAACACACATAAACACACTTTTTAAAGATCAAACAGTGCAGTCCCTTCAATATTTGACAATCAACTGGGATCATTTTTTCTCTTAAAAGAACTCCTTGCTGTTTGTCTGTCACCTGTGCATCTTTGGAGTTAGCTGTGTCACTGATGTTCTGGATGTTTCTCTCCTGTTTCTGGGCTTCCTCCTGGGCTGAACGAAGCTCCAGCTCCATCTCACTGAGATGCTTCTGCAGCTTCTAAACAGACATAAACACACACAGCTGAATCAGAGCTTCCCTGCAGACGTTTGTTAAAGCAGATTCAGACAGATGAAGTGCTTGGCTGATGTTTGCAGGAGGGGGACATGTTTTGGTACCTGGTTCCTGGTCTCGCTCTCTCTGATCTTGGTCTGCAGCGAGCGGACCTGCTCCTGGGCTTTCTGCAGCTCGCCCACACACTGACCTGCAGCGCTCTCATACTGACTGAGCTGACCCTGCTGCTCATCAATCAGCCTCTGGAAGACACAGGAATCAAACGCAGGTCAACTCTCGATACAAGGAGAGAAAATAAACAGTGGGACGATTATTATTGGCCGCTGACTGACACAGTTACATCGTGCCGCCCGTCTCTGCAGCTGTGTCGGGAATGATTGAGTGAAAGTGGAAAGTGATGTCAGCTCACTGTCGGATGACTTCCTGGGGAAGCAACTGTTGCTACAGCAGCATGTTGTTGACTTCCTGTTTTGATGTGTAATGATATGATGTCACGCGATTCTATAAACGGCTTGTGAAGCTTTTTCTTTAGAGCCGTTTCAAACACGTGTCAAATTATTGAGTAAAATATATAAGAAAAATTTGAGACTTCAGTTTGTAAGTCCTAAAAGGTTCTTACTAAAACTGTAAAAAGAGGTTGTTTTGTTTTGTTCAGAAAGTAACTTCTCTTGTGGGTATAAAAAGTCTGCACATTTCTGATTTCTTCTCTTCCTTTTCTCTTCAATCTGATTTGAATCGTTTCCTTTTTTCACAAAGTTCTTGACATTTGATGAATTTACTTTAATTGCTTTCATAGTTTTGAACCTTTTCACTCTGCTCTCGGCTCTGTTTTCACGTTTCTACATCTTTCTAACATCGCGCCCACCTGTCAATCATGCTACACGCCTAACTATGGATAACACGTATCGTTCATAAAATCAAATCAGACCTATTTGGTTTTTTGAACCAGGCTGTAAACATGTTAATGTCTGCTGTGAAAACAGGCTTTTATGAATGGGTGTGTATGTGACTTCCTGTGCTTCTGCAGCCAGCCTCTAGTGGACACTCGAGGAACTGCAGGATTTTACACTTCTGCTTTGGCTTCATTAGTTAAAATGATTCCTGCATGTGGACACATTTCCCCTGATTGGCTGACCTGCAGGGCTACAAAACTGAGACACCATCATCTCATTTTCTTTGCAGAGAGTGGGAACTTCTTCTGCGACTATGTGACTTATAAACTGTGTGTACGTTTCCTGATTCAGAGCACTGACAGCTCCGTTATACAGCCGGCTTTATTACTGTACAACAGACAAACACACGAACATATAATAGACCATCACAGAGCTGCCTTGTCTCTGCTCTCTCTCTCATCGTTAACATAACAAAAGAGAGTTATGAAGCCCGTGAAGCCGGAGCAGACTGACTGACTGACTGGCTGTGGGGGCTTGGAGACTGTTTCCACGGCAACGGAAGTGTTGCTAGGATACAGATGGGGGGGTTAGAGTATTTGTGCTCAAGTCCCCGAGAGGGTGATCAAGGCAGCGAGCGTGTTCGGCTTCATCAGCGGAGAAGGAGATGAGCAAGAAAAGAAAATCCTGAGAGATTTGACCTCGGAGAAAAACACGGAGAATAAGCGGCTCAGCCTTCTTATAACCATTTCTACACTTTACAAGTCTGTGCAGACAAGCGTAGTACTTTAAAGGTTCATGTTCTTGTAATAAATCAGGTCCTATTCGCTCTCACACATTCAGAGATTTTCACGCCTCTTCATTAGACTTTAATGCTGTTTGGATGTGTGTCAGAGGGCTGTAATCAGGCTGCTCCTGTTTGCTCTCTCCACTGTTCCAGAAGGAGAGTCACATGTGTCATCTTCAAATATAATTCTACTATTTCATGAAGTCAGGTGACTTACAGGAAAGATTAAAGGGTCATTCTAGTACTTTGAAACATGGTTACCATTTCGTTTTTAACATGATTTTGGCGGTAGTATATGGGTTATTATGGCTGCATCCTTGTTTTTGTCCCTGACAGGCTTCGGTTGTTATTCTAAGAGTCTGACAACATCACAGAAAGAATCCCTGCAGAGAGAGACCTTTGTTCGAGAGGAAGAAGCTAAAACAGCTGTTACATCTCTCTCTGCAAAGAAAGTAAGTTGCATCTTGCAGAACTTGTAAGTTGCAAGCTTAATTCTGGTCTTTTCTTAAAAGGTCTGTTTGGATCCAACACAACTTCTCTGCAACACTCGATATCAGAAACGTATTTAACATAACTACTCGAGACAGCGCTAGACCAGCAGATCTCGTTTTCTGCAAGGTAAAGTTAGGTTTATTTTTAACGGTGATCGGAGTCTTTGAAGAGAGAGATGTGACAGCTGTAACAAAGAGGTCTCTCTCTGCAGAGATCCTCTCTGTGATGATGTCACACACACTTGAAATCGGAAACAAATAAAAGAAACTTTCAGTAGACGTAGGTTCATGGGGCACATTTCACCCAAAAGATTGCTTTGCAGTCTTATTTGTAGCTGCTGTCTGAATAAATCTACTGAAGCGATTCCTCTTAGTCATTTAGGTCCCTATTTTGAAAAACAAAGAAAAGGGCCCAAGTTTAGAAATCCTGAATAACCTTCAGAGACAAAATGAATGATTGGAAAAAAAGTATTTAAAGCAGCAGAGGCCGAGGAAACCTGTAATATCGTCCCTGTCCTTAGTAAATCTTGGATACTACTATTTCCCATGATGCAACTAAATCTACCCTGACAGCCTCAGCTTCAGTGAGGTTGAGGTCATCCGGTAAGTAGTCGCTGTAACTACCTGCTGGAAGCGAAACGGCCCACACTGAATATAATCATCCATCCACTGCTCCTCCATCTCTGCCAGCTCCGCCTGCAGCTCATGCTGGGCACACGGGGTCACGACCTCTGAGGTCACCTGCAGGTGGGGGTACAGATCACAGTCTGCCGCCCCTCCATAGGGCGACCTCGGCTGAAGGGGCAGGTGCAGCGACAGACTTTGCTCCAGTTTGGCTTTGATCAGCACTGGGAGCTTGCTGCCCCTTCGAGTCTTCACCGGCCGGTGCTCCCAGCTCCTCAGGAGGTTCAGCGTCACCTCGAGCCCAGAGAGGGAGCTCTCACTCGGGGGATGGTCCCACAGAGGCTCCCTCCTCACTGGAGCCTCCTCTGGATCTTTCTCTGGTTCTCTGTCTTCTCTCTCTTTGTGGTTGGCAGGAGTGCAGCCCACGTCCACGGTGGTTTCAAGAGATTCTACGGAAGATGCCAGGCTGGGGCTCGTCCTGTCACATAAGGTCTTATCTGTGTCCGCTAAAGAGGACTCAAAGGCGACAGTGGTAGTCTCAGACCCTTCAGAAGTTTGAGCAGCATCCTCCGCTCCTTGATTGGACGGTGAGTAGCGTGTAGACGGGCCACAGGATGTGCTCCTACGCCCGATTTTACGAGGCACCTTACACACCGCCTCGTAGTCAGAATCAGCAACCCGCAGAGCCGCACACCCCTTACACCGCCTCGGCTTCTGCCCTGACAAAGCATCTCCGGCAGGGCAGTGGAGGAGGTGGTGCTGGTGGGTGTTTTCTTCCAGGGTGGAGTCCTCCTTATCGGCCCAGGATTCATACACAGAGTACGTCAGATCGTCCTGGATCATATCAGAGTATCTCACATCCTGCAGGGCGGACAGATCGACCACAGGAGAGTCCTCAGCCATTGCCTCCGTCACTATGACCTCCATGACGGCCCTGGTTGGAACTGTATTCCCATCCTCTGCGTTGTTCTTGCGAAACAGTCCCCCAATACACTGCCTGAGCCGGTCTTTCTCCAGCAGCAGCTTGTGGAGGCGCTCCAGAGACAGTGCCTCCACGCGGGCGATGACCGTGTCGAAGCGGTACATTCGGTCCAGCATGAAGGTGCACTTGGAGCAGGCGAACTCCCCACGCCCGTCCCGGGTCAGCTCGTGGCCTAGAGCGTGAGAAAGCAGCACCTGGAGGTTCACCTTCGCAGCCGGGTGAAAAATCCATCGACGCTGGTTGCCGCAGAGCTCGCGGGCGCAGATCCTGCACGACTCCTTCATCTTCACCGGGTCCAACATCGCACAAAATGAAGTCAACTTTAAAAAATGTTGTTGTCTCTAAACATGCGATAGTTTCTTTGGATGGTGGTTCAAACGTTTCTCAGGTACGTCTCACTCCTCAGATTTAAAAAACCTTTAAGTCAAATACACAGACTTTGCAAAAATTCTGATACGTCAGAATCACGTTCAAGAGTTCCCTTTCTTTGCAGGTCTTGTTCAGAGATGCTTTAATGGGTTTTTGTCCCTCTAGGGCCACTGTCTTTTGATTTCCTGTGTCAAATCCCCATCTGTTGTCATTTAAAGATACATATTGCTGTGTTTTTTAGACTGAAAATGTAGAGGAAGACAATGTGATGATCTGGCCAAAATCTAGGTAGGATTTGTTTTGTTAGATATTGATTCTAAGGTCAACAAAAAAGTTGAAATCTCAAATCTGAAGTTTAAATGTAGATGTTTAACATCAATATCAGTCCTTGTATAAAAGTCACAAATGCTCAGTTTCTCAGTTGCATGTCTTAAACACAAATAAATCCGGATAACTTAATGATGGAGTTAAAACGAGGAAGCTGCAGCGGTGTTTGTGCGAGTAGAAAAATCCAAATCTCGTGGTGTCACGCTGACAGGAAAACGTGATCTGAAGCTTTAATTCAGTGATGATTTCCAGGCAGAGAGCGGATGTTGCTGATGGTCACATTTTCACTTCCTCGCGGACATGTGATGACAGATCGATCCGGTTTTGTAATCCTCTCGGTTCTCCGTTAAAGTCCTGTCTGTGTTTTAACGCCTTTGAAATCAATGACGCCTCCCTGCAGGCTGCAGCATCTCCCCCGCTGCAGCAGCTGCCCCCGGTATAATCCGACACGAACACGGAAAATCATAAACGATCTTTTCTCGTCGACCGTTCAATGTTCGCTGATTCACCGGAGACGGTCGGTGTCCCTGCCCGGTGTCCTCCTCACCCTCAGCGGCCTCATCAGCTGTGGATGGAGGGAGAGGCTGTCAGACCTCGAGCAGCTTTCACACCGAGACAACGTTGACTGAAACCAAAGATCGTCTCTACGTAAGAAGACGTCTCACTCCGCAGCTGTAACTAGTCCTGGGTGCTGGCTGCAGCCTTGTCTTCATTTCCCCACAATTCATAATAATTACAATACGTTTAATTTATGAAGCGCTTTACAAAAAACTCTAAGACACTGTATATTATTAAAAATAAAGAGATCTAATAGAAGGATGGGGATGACTGCTGCCAGTTTGAGTGTTAGTGGGACTGAACCAGAGCAGAGGGAGTGGATGGTTGTGGTTATGAATGGGTGAGATGGCGGGGAGGTTTTGACCAGATTGGATGGGATGGGGTCGAGAATACTAGTTGAGCTTTTCATACCTGCATTAGGGAACACAGGAGAGAACTTAGCTTAAAGTTTGAACTCTTTGATATTTCTTGTAGCAGTCCACTGGTTCTGTTAATAAAGATTTACCATCTTACAAACAAATTAAAGCTTCAAACACGGACAAACAAACAACTGATGATGATTATTTTTACGGTCTTCTACATTTGTGACAGAGTGAGACGTCTCGCAGCTGTCTGGACTGAACCATTCTACAGGGAACGGGAGGATCTCTGAGCCCCGCCCTCTGATGCACCAACTGTCTGTTTTTAATGAGCACTTGGAATTCATCTCACACAACAAATGAATTCCCCCTGTCTTTAATTAAACATCTTTGTAATAAATCAAACCCTTTCCTTTAGAAGAGCCCAAATTAAACATCTTTGTGACATCATGTTGAGTGATTCTGAAAGCCTGTTTTTTACTGTTATTTTAGTCTCTGTCCAGTTTTAGAGCTTCAATACTCTCTTGGTTTACATTTGGATCACAGTTTGTACATTTAAGGAGAAAAAACATCCAACAAGTTTGTTTTTTTAAATCACTTGTAATCTATGGAAGCCCTAAGAGGACAAACATCCACAAAACAAATTTAAATCTCAGCTGTTTTCTCGAGATCTCAAGAAAATGACAAGTGCCCTTTGCAGCCTTGCAAATTCTGCAAAATTGCCGTAACTAAGCTCAGCCGTTGTCACGTCTCTGTACGTCCACACTGATTCCGTGACGGCGTCCCAGTGGGAAGCACGGCACAGCGGGAGCTCCACATACACACACAGTCAGACATGCACACACACACACACAGCCCTGTGCTCCCCCGCTGGCTCTACTGATCCCCGCTCGCCCCTCTAACTTCTCTGTTACTACCTCTGAAGACGGTACAGAGGGGGGATAACTTCGTCCCCACATTACGCCTCTGCAACATTCAGATTAAATTTAAAACGCCACAGGGGTGTAAATACTGTGGCTTGAAACGACAGTCTGAACAGGGCTTAAAACTAACTTGTTATCGCGGGAAAAAAAGGAGTATGATAAAATGTATAGATGCATGATCTCTGAGGGCCACCGTAGTTCATTAAAGATAGATATTTAGATCTACCATCCTAGATAAATAATTTCTATTTTGAGTTTTTCATACAGATAGAAGACATCTTTGTTGTTTGCCTCATGCATACACATTCGTGCCTCGGTTTGTTGCACTTTAGAGCTTCAGAGTCTCAAGTTACTGAATTCAAACATTTTCATGAATGTAATTTGTGCTTGTTGTTTTTCTTTGCACCTTATCTAACTTCGTAAAGCACCAATATGTCGGAGAGTGTGTCCAATCTGCTGCGTTCAACCTCCAACAGCTGGAGCAAAAAGGGCTTTGTGCACAAACTTTAGAGGTTGTGTTCAGTGTCGGGGGAGGAGCATTGTCCGTACAAAATAACAAAAAACTGGACAAGGTTGTTAAACTAGGCAGCAAGAAAACTGGGAAGCAAACGTTGCAGCATTTCTTACCTGACAGACCGGTACACATAGAATTTAGCCAACAAGATTACAACTGACCCTCTGCATCCCCTTTGGTCGGAGTATGAACTCTTGACTTCAGGGTGCAGGTACAGAATGCCCAGGATGAGGACTAACAGAGGCATCAGATCCTTTGTACCCCGCAGTGTTCAGCTGCTTAATAAGCTCTGATTATACAGGACGAACCTCGGCACTCTGCACTTTATTTAACTTGCTACTGAAATCTCTCATTTAATCACGTGATGCTTTAATCTGTTTTTATGTGCTGTCCTGTAAATGTTTGTTTGTATCGTGTTTTATGCTAACAGTGCAGGACAAATTCCCAAAGGGGCGATAAAGGTTTCATTCATTGATAAAATATTAAAGTTCTTTTTCTCTGCAGATCTTTAATAACTCAACATCGTGCAGCAACTTGTGTCCTTACTGACACAACATTTTCAGTCTCTATGAAGTCAGTCTAACTCTGCGTGCAGGGAGTGACCTGCACAAACAAGGCTGGACTGTTTTCCATCAGGTTCATTAAATCCTCTGAATCGTCAGCGTGGAATGAGTTCATGTGTTTCCCAGGGGCGCAGAGTCCTGGACCGGCCCACACGGGAATGTCACACAGTTACAGAGGAGAAGGAGGGGGAGGGGCGTTTATTCCCCGGATAGTGTCAGTGAATCATGAACCTGTACTCTGTGCTCATTAAAAGCTGATGTCATTTTTTTAACTGACACTTTCAGGATCTTTTTCCCACAGACGAGTTGCTCATCTGTCTTTAATCTACGCGGCAGGATGGATGAGTTGTTGACAAAGCAGTTCTCACATCTGATTTGTGTGTTTGTACGGTGTGTGTGTGTGTGTGTGTGTGTGTGTGTGTGTGTGTGTGTGTGTGTGTGTGTGTGTGTGTGTGTGTGTGTGTGTGTGTGTGTGTGTGAGAGCGTGTGAGTTTGTGAGCGTGTGTGTGTCGACCTCCTCTGACTCTGTTCACATCCGTCAGCCTACAAGCCCTCTGGAGACACAACACCAAAACACTGATCTGCTGGAATGAGCCAAGCAATCAAATATCAATTAATCCTAATCAGAGATATGTGCCAAACACTGCTGACAGACCTCTCACTCTGTTTATTTTTCTCAGAGTGGCAGAAAAACCAAAGTGTGACAGCGGAGGATTAACATGGATGCAGAATGAAGACACGTCTTCTCCCAAATGTCTCAGTTTTTTGGAGTGCAGAGTGAGCGACAGATTCTCTCTGTGCAGCCGCTTTGTAAATTACATATTTGTATTTAAACATCCAGCAAACGGAGAGATGTGCATCAGTGAGGAGGCATGATGAGCCGTTTTGGACGCCCCTCGGTTTGCCAGATATGAGAGCAGTTATCAGGTCAAACCAACAGGTGTTGCAGCGAAGGAAGCGGGCAAGAGACCTGGTTCAGATAGAAGTGATTGTACCCGACCTAAAAAGCCTCTGCATGTTTCTAATAAGCTCCACGAGCAGAAACGTGCTCAAACTAGGATCAATATTGGAGATGCTTTTGAAAAATGGAGAGAGGTTAGAACGCAGAAAGGTTTACAGACCAGTGAAGTAAATGGCTCAGAAAGAACAACATGGACTGCTGTGAAAGCCTCAGTATGGCATGCAGTGCTGATGAAGCCCCACCAGGGGGAGCTGACTCTCTATTTGCTTTTGGTGAAAACTTGTCTTCATGTGGTGCAATTCACTCCCAAGAGAACACCCTAAATCACTCAGTTGGTGTGTTTTTGGAGTGTAAAGAGCTGAGTGTGTGCTTCACATGTTAACATATTTAATTCATGTTTGTCTTACCTGCATCTTTTCTTGGATTCTGCGCTCACCAGGGCTCTGTGGACAAAGAAGAAAGATCCTGTTACACTGGAAATTTAAATTTCAAGTAAGATGCATTTGATATTTTGTGCTAAAAAGTTCCTTGAAACTCAGTTTTGAAAGCAGACTGTAAATATGAATGTTTGAAGCCTGAGTGACATCACCCTTCTGTTCCTGCAGGGGGCGCTGGAGTCCCATCGATGGCGGTCTCCATGCTGGAAATGCTGTCTCAGCCTAACTTTCAGTCAACCTAACGACAAGCTGAGAGCTGGAGCTGAGGCGGTAACCCTACTTCAACTCTCAGTTTTTTCCAGTTCAAAGCTCATCCTACTCTATTCTCTACTGATGGGTGTTGTGTTTGGATGTCTGGACCACAGAAATATCAGCAGCTGTATCAGGTAACACGCACAGTATCTATTAGAATTAAAAATACATGATGTAAAGTGGAGTTTGAGCCCCTGACAGCGAACCACTCTGATGTAAAAATAACTGTACAGAATGTTTGTGTCAGCTGAAACATGCTCGTGTGTTTATCTTCCCCGTGTGCAGCTTTGCCAGAGCTCCACTGACCCACATGTGGACGTGAAAACAGTCAGACTGCCTGTCTGAGGTCTGAGCCAAAACACAAAGATAGAAGAAAAGAGGAGGTAACCCGATGAAGAATTTAGCCTGCATGTGGCTCACACCTGACCTGGATTTAAGGCTTTAACCGTAGACTGATTTCAGAAGTGTGTTCAACTCAAAAGACATTCTTTCTAACGGCCAGCAGGGGGCGAATCAGCAGGTTACAAAAAGACTCAAGATGTTCCTACTTCTCCGCTGATTTATTCCCCACAGTAAACTTTATAATAACGAGTTTAAGGTCTAAATGTCTAGTTTCAAGTCTTCCTCAACACAGCATGATGTTCATTTAGTCACTTATGATCCCACTTTGAGACAAACGGACCAGAAAGCATGGGAGGAGTCAGGGCGGGGCTACCTGTGATTGACAAGCGGCCACTACGACATGCAAAGTCTTGTTCAGCAATCAGTTTTGCTAAAAAAAAATCAAAACACATTTTGTCCAAGGCCTTCCTTTCCTCTTGCAAAAATGAGCTTTTCAGATTCATATCCTAAATACTGTGATGCAGCATGCTACGCGAGCTAGCACAGGCGTTAGCTCAAAGCTTAGCATTTGCAGTTGTAACTTTTTGAATCCATAAACATGAATTGAATTCTGCTTCAATCAATGTTTAAGTAGCTTAATGGTCAGCTGGTGAATAAGCTATACATGCACAGATTTATTTAACCTTGATAACTTCTCTCCAGCTCCGCCGTCTAATGCTAACACGGTAACTTCTGCCTCAAAAGAGTTGGATGGCAACAACCAAAAGCCCAAACTTTGAGGGTTCAGAACTGCAGCTTCAAGCTCTTGTGCGGTCGGTTGTGTTTGTGCGCTCCATCAATCTTAACCGAGTCAGCGTTTAAACTTTCATCATGAATGAAGTTCTCAGATTTTAAACAAACACAGGCTCTGCTTTCATTTGTACGCAAATTGTTGCATGAAAAATGTGATGTCCTTTCATCCAGTGTGCGTTTATCTAACATATGGATTTGTTTGGATCTCTACAGAGGGTGTGTTGATGTAGTCAAAATACCTCCGCTTCTTTTACTTTCTCTTCGAGAGAAGAAGACAGATTGTGCACTCTGACCTCCAGCTCTTCGACGCGGAGATCCAGCGAGTGTTTCTGCTGTTTCAACTCCTCGATCGTCCTGAGACAGAGGCAGAGAAAGAGAGAGAGAGAGAGAGAGAGAGAGAGAGAGAGAGAGGCACACAGGTTAAAATGGTCACAGCTGCATTGAAGGTCACTGTCGGGGTCAGTTACAGTTTGCAGGTCAGAGCTCTGGTTCTTTGTTCCCGGCACGATGCTGTTAGTGACAAGGTCAGTCGATATCAGAGTGGGCAGCAGTATCAGAGCACACTGAGCTGAGAATAGCAACAATATCTCCACTAGACACCTCCCAGGATAAAAGAAAGCCACTACAGACTGAGCATGTGCAAGAAAAGTAAAGGAAAGAAAAAAAAAGTCTTTAAGCGGCGAAATAGTTCAAACAAAGCTGAACAAAACTGCATTGTTTTCTGCAAATTTTAGTTAAATTTACCTGTCTTTGTCGGCCACAGCGTGCTGGGTGAACGGTCCACCTGAGCCTCCGCTCTCCTCCATCCTCTCCACCATCTCTCTCTCCAGAGCGAGGCAGCGCTGAGACTCAGAGTCCGCCAGCGAGGCCATGCGCTCAGCCTCAGCGCGTGCTAACTCGGCCTCCTGCGCACAGCACAAACAGCAGGAGGCTTAAAATCCTCGTAAATGCTCCTGTTCAGTGATTGTTTCTACACACTTATTTAAAGGGTTATTCCACTTCATTTAGTGTCATTGACTTGCCATCAGTTGTTAGCATTTTAGGACAGGTGTGTGTGTGTGTGTGTGTGTCTGTGTGTGTGTGTGTGTGTGTGTGTGTGTGTGTGTGTGTGTGTACCTCCTGCAGCAGCTGAACTTTGGTTTGCAGGATTTCCTGCATGTGGCTGATCTCCTCCTGACGCTCTGCCAGGCGACGCTGCAGCTCTGCTTCGCTCTGATTGGACAAGCTCTCCGCCGTGGACCTATGACAGGGTGATAACATCAGACACCAAATGATGCAAAACTTGATCTTGACGCCTTCTTTTTTGACATCTCTTAAAGGCACAGTATGTAGATTCCACCACCAGGGGGCTCTTTATCGATACAATAACAAAAGGTGACGTCGAGGCTGGCGGGGAATCTTGAGACCAAGACCGATCTCGAGTACTACAACACTATCTATAACTTATGTAGATTCACAATCCTTTAAGCAGACGGCAAATGTTTTGATAAATAAACTCAATAAAAAGCAGCGTTTGATTTGTGAGATATTGCCTCTACAGTTTCCCCTTAAAATGAAAATGTTATTTTAGTAGTGGAAGAGTTTGTATTCATTTCATGTGCATAACAATCGTCTTCTAAAAGACCTCGGGTGATGCTGCTGGTGCCTCTTCCATACTGAAACTTTCCGAGTGATTAATGTGTTGGTGGACATTTAATCGCTCGTGTGGGATTGCAAAATATTCCAGACAAACAAAAGGAGCACAACAGAGGGAATATCAAACGACTTGAGCAGAGTGAACTTTGTCTGCTGGGGACTGAAACATGGACCCCAAGCTCAAACGTCTCCTGACCCTCTGAGGAACGAGGAGGGGGTGGGGGGTGGGGAGGGGGTGGTTAATGTTGAAGCCGGTCTGTCGCTGCTCCACCTCTCAGCAGCTCTAACACTCAGCGTCTCGTCCTCACATCAGTCAGCCTTTGTTAATAGCTCTGATGATAAACCGCGGCCTCAGAGTTTATTTATAAAAGAGCTGGGCACAGAGAGAGAGAGAGAGAGAGAGAGAGAGAGAGAGAGAGAAAACGCCTCAGAGCTGACCCCCCCCACTACACTCTGACACACACACATTAACCCCATTCCAGGCCCCCCCCCCCCCTCGTTACTTTGACGAAGATCTGAACTGACTAATTGAACTAATTACTGCCCATACTGCACGACGACACCGTGACACTGAGCTAATGCTGTAGCAGAGCCTTCAAACACTGATGGCTACAGAGTGAAGAGAGGGAGCGACGTATCAACAAATAATCTGAGTCCATCCATTATTTCATACCGCCTTTCCCGTTCGGGGTCACAAGGGGGGCTGGAGCCGATCCCAGCTGTCATTGGGCGAGAAGCGGGGGCTTCTGAGGCAAGACATGGTGTATAAAGAACGACGTGGAAGTAGCGGACAAGGCAACAGAGTCCTCTATACGACGCTATAATGAGAATATTTGTCTTTCTATCAGTGCTACGTGTAGTTGAACAGAATCACAATCTGAACTAAAGAGTGGAGAAGAACATACTGGAGAACAGGAAACAGAATGCAGCAGGTTCATTAGAGCACGGAGATCGTAGAGGTGGCGTGCAGACAGTCTATGGTCGTGCAGCGATCACAGGGAATAAACATCACCACCCCCTCCCACTCGCTCGAGGTGAATTCTCCTGATTATATCCTGCTGTGTTCTCACATCAGCTCACTCTGACTTTCTGCAGAATAAATACGAGGAGGCTGGAGGAGAAACTCCGGGTGAAGAGAGAAACATTCATCTGTTTGTGTTCACACATGCAGCTCAGCACGAAGACTTCAAGAGTTTTGTGCAAATGTGAAAGCAGAAACAGTATGAGGGCTTTACACTTTAGTTTCATCTTTAAATAGAGCAGAAATGTCTCTCCTTAAAAACCACGAGTAGTTTTCTTAATAACGTAAAAGTGAAAGTGAGTATACGCTGTTGTTTGCAGACTCGATGTCGTCCTGCTGATAGTGAGTTAAAGTCACAGACACACGTAGAGACAGACAGCAGCCTCACAGACAGGTGCTGCAGCTCAAATAGTTCCCGACTCAGCAGCACAACAAACCACAAGACACCTCTGCCCTTTACTCCGCCTGCTCCACTACTTTCTGCACCCTCCCCCCTTTAAAACACAACCCCCTCCCTCTCTGTCCCCCCCCCCCCTGCCCCAGAAACACAGAGCCACTTCATCCTCTTCATCCCTCAGTGCTGAAGCCATACATGGCATTCCTCAGAGCTTAGACCCGTGTTGTGATAGTTAGGTGAGTCTACAGGCCGGCGGGCTCACGTGTGATGAGAGTCCGCCGGGTCTCCAGGCCGCCCGGCTTCTGATGGACTGATGGACTACAGATTTAAAGAGTGTTTTGGGCGTTCTCTGTCAGACTTCCCTCCCTGAAGACTTCTCAATAAGTCTGTGCAGCTCAAGCAGCTGAACATTTGAAAACACCTTTGGATAACTTTAAGACCGTTTTAAAAGGTGTTATTTGTTATTTGCAGCTCTCATGTGAGTGATGCGGTGGATGCATTTGAAGGTTTACGGCCTGGGAACTCAAACTCACATCATCATGGAGACTGAAAATGAATCAATCAATGCAGGAAGGAAGGAGTCAGATACTCACAGAGCTTTGTCCACAAGCTGCTGCTTCTCCTCCAGCTCATTTTTCAGACTCTCCACTTCAACCTTCAGCTCGATGTTCTGAAAGAAAAAGAGACGAATAAAACAAAACGATTACACCTTAAAGGCAAGACGAGGTTATTTATGTAGCACCTTTCAGACACCAGGGGATTCAGAGGCACACGAAGCATTTCAAACATTTTATAAAATAATATCATGTTTGTGCATTTAGGAAATCAAAACTTCTGCAGAATGCACGCATCATTTAAAGAAACTATACATGTGTGCATGGTCAGATGTGCACGTACATGAACACACAAGCATGAAAAAAAACGTGTGCACATGCAGACATGAAAATACAGAACAAGATAAGAATAATGCATCCCACATACAGTATACACTCTAAATAAAATGACATGAAAAAGGGCCTAAAAGGGAGTAAAGCCTAATGGAGAATCCACGAAGGAGTAAAAACCACAAGAAATGATGAAGGGGGTTTGATGATGTTTCTGATTTTAAAAACTCGATAGAGACGATGTGAGAACATGTCGGGGATGCTCCTGCTTTCAGGAGAAATAGACAGTCAATGTATCTTTTACATTTCTAACCATACAGATTAAAAAACACCGGATGTTTTTTATCCAGATAGAATATTGGTCAGAAAAGAATCTATAAGCTGATTCATGCAAAGGCCTCCAAACTTCAAACCAGGAACCTCCTCGCTGTGAGGGGACAACGCTAACCACTGCAGCACCGTGCAGCCAGTCATACAAAGGCCACCGAGAATATTAGATGATAATAATAATAATAACTTTTATTTGTATAAAAGAAGAGCACTTTTTAGAAACAAGGAGAGCAGAAGCAAACAAAACAACAAAGCATAAGAACGCAAATAACAACAAAAAACCAGGACAGCAGAGCAACCCACGGAAGAGACACCTGACCAACAACAACAACAACAACAACAACAACAACAACAACAACAGGAAAAGAACCCAAATAAAACACCTGACCAACATCAGAATCCAAGCAACATGATAACTCATATAACTCTTGATAAGTGCAAGAAAAACAAGTTTTCAGTTTGCTCATCATTTTGAGTCCGAGTGTGTACGTAAAGTATCCATGAAGCTAAACGAATGCTTCAAGTTAACTTCACAGTCAATCTATCACCCTGTTAGAGACACACAGCTGCTGCACACAGGTGAGTCCAGAATCAATAACTAACAGCGTACTCTGTGCACAGCCAGCCTACAGTATATTCTGGAGATGTACGGAGCTTTCTTATGAGACGTAAACATTGAAGCACGTCATTATAAAAACTACAGACTGTGGTTGTTCATCAAGCTCTGATTTCATCGACTGTAACCACACGTTAAGTATCGAGGTTAAAGATGCTGGTTTCAGCACATCAACTCACAGGTTCAGAAACACGACTCAGCAGAGGGAAGAATGATTGTGTTTATCAAGCTGTATGTTGTGCACAACAAACGTAAACATATTTCCTCTTTAGTGGTTTTTAGAGGAGTCAAATCTGAGTTTTTTTCATGTGGACTTCTACACAGAGAGAAATATAAAAGGGCTTCCTCGAGCTTCACGTGCTGACCTGTTTTTCAGGGAGCTCTGCAGGACTATAAATAGCTGGTGGGGATATGAGCACCTGCTGAATGTGTCTCCTCTGCAGCCAGCCTCTCCAGTGAGATATCCCCACCTCCCCCCTCTCTTCCCCTCTGCGCCCAGCAACACCTCCACTTTTAACTTCTGGCTCTGAGCTCGGAAACAAACCGGACTGAACTGGCTGTTAGTCCGCTCATGTGCAGGTATCTGTCTGCGGCGGTGATTTATGTTTCTGTACATCAGTTTTAGTTTTCAGGTCAGTAAAGTGCAGCAGGTTGATCACTGACACACTGACACACAACACAGATGCTGCTGATACTGTACCTGCAGGGCGGCTCACATGCGACGTGTTTACACTCATGTTGTGCACATACGAAATGCAACTAGAGGGATGCATGTACAGTGTGCGTACAGCAGGCCGGGGGGGCTCTCATGCTAACATTATGTGGGTCATTGGATGTGTAGTAGCAGACTGAAAACAGGTCAGAGTGATTCTGCAGGGGCAGACATGTGGGGCGTCGCAGACACACTGCTCTGTCGGTTGGTTTTGCCTTCCAGGACACACGAAGGAGGGCATATTTTTCTGCATATTTTTCTTCAATTTCACAGAGAAAACTGATTTGTTTCTATTAGTAAATGAGCTGCAGATATGCTTTCATGTCCAAGCTTCACAGAGCCGTCGCGGTTCCTTCCGCAGAGTCGAGCAGAGTTTACAGTAAACAGGCTCCTCGGGGTCAGGAGCAGCTCAGAGTGAGATCATGCTGGAAACACACACTCACAAACAGAGCAGCTTTCACACCTCTGCTTTGATAAGCCCATAAAAAAAACATACTTGGAGTTTGACACTAAAGACCCAGTGGGCTGTGAAATGAGAAGACGTTTCCACAGAGGCTGCACTTTCACCTCTCATGGTTTACCAGCTTTGGTCTCTGTGGATTTTATGACTCTAGACTAGACTTATCTCAGCAGGCCTGGCTCAGTGTTTACAGGCGAGTCTCTCTTCTATCTGCAGGTGAAAATCGACCAACCTGCTGTAAGACACATGGTTGATATCAGAGAGGTTCTTCTTGAATACGGCGTCTCAGAGACATAAGAGACTTAACGTGGGCAGAGTTTCAGATCGTGAGGTAAACGTATGTTGGAGTAATCCCAGGATGAGTCTGCAGAGGGCGCTAAACGGCTTGTTCTGCAAATCACGCCATAGTTCCTTTACGGGATAGAAGCCTTTACGCAGTGGCAATTCTAGAGTGTCTTGGGTCCCTAAGCAAGATCAACTGGGGTCCCTAAAACCAGCGTTCATCACCATTATTTCCGCCATTGTCCCAATGCTTACTCCTCTTTTTTCTCTCCTATAGGCGGATCATTCCTCTTCATTTTTCTTTGTTGGGCAATGACAGTGCTTCCTGTCAAATGGGGCCCCCTTAAGGAGGTGTCCTACTGTCATTGCAAACATTTGCACATTTTGGGCCACTGCTTTGGTTTAAGTCTGTGATCTCTCAGGGGCCCCCTACTGGTCTCGGGCCCCAAGCAGTTGCCTGCCTTGCCTGTTGACAAGCAGCGCCTCTGCCTCTACATAAGCCGGTGAAACCTCTTACATAGGAGCCCTGCAGCGTTCTGCCCCAACGGAAGGCTTCCAGAGAGCTGGCCAATCACAAGAAAGTTAACGTGGTGTGTGTGTGTGTTGGGGGGGTGTTTACAGACAACATGAAAGGTGAAGATGAGGAGAAGAGGGGGTCTTTAAGAAAAGCTGATCTGTATCAGAAGAAAGTAATCGCTTCACGATACAGTTCTCCACATGTGCAACTCTCAGCTGAGATATGAAGGAATTGATACGGCTAAAGAACCAGTGTGTTGTTGTTTGGGAGGACGGAGGGAGGTTAGGGGGTTGGTATTTAGCACTAATTCCCCCTCCAGAGACACCTGGTTGTGTTTAAGAAAAAGATAGAAACATCAGTTGTTTGGCAACTGATTTTGAAACATCACGTTTCTGGGTGACAATCTTGGATTTTTGGAGCCAGAATGAAATATATTGGACGAGAGGGTGGACTGACAGGCTCTTGTCCATCACAGGTAGACCCCCCCTAACTCTTCCCCCTCTTTCTGGTCTCTTGGGACTCTGGGGGCTCAGTCTGTAGGGACTTGGGTTGGTAACTAGAGGGTTGCTAGTTCAAGTCCCAGTGCAGACCAAGTCTGGAAATTGGGCTGGTAGCTGGAGGGGTACCAGAGGAGGAATCCAAAAACAAGTTCAGGGTTGCTGAGAGGCCTGAAGCAGCTGCTCAGTTTGCTCTTAAAATACTGAAACAAACTGAAGCTCACTGCCTCTGTGAGTCTCTGACGGGCAGAAAGTTATGACTGACAGTTTGTATGAAGTGCAGCAGAGCAGCCTGAGAGCTGCTGTCAGTACTGATCAGTGTCGGAGACAAACCTGCAGCTCAGAAAACAACACACTGACTGCACCTCACAGCAGATACCTACAGAAATGCTTCATGCACACATGTTTGATTTTTAATCATTTCATGCAGATTTGATGAGCTGAATTTCCTGACTCACCCTCTTGTGCACTTCATCGCTGCTCTCCTCGAACTTCTGCTGGATCTTCTCCTCCAGGAAGTAGATCCTGAGCTTCAGGCTGAAGTTCTCCTTCTTCAGGTCGTTCAGGTGCTGCGAGATAGTGCGACAACCGGGGAAAGCAGCGTTAGACATGACCACAGGGGGTTCTTTGGAAGGGGGCATCGCAGCCCCCCATTTAGTGCAGCGTAACACGTGAAAAGACAGGGCTGAAGAGGACGTGTTTGTCTATCCTAATGATAAAGAACTCAGATCTGCTCTCAAACAGCAACACACAGGAACGAGAACAGAATCATAAAGTGGACTCGAGCTCCTCTCAGCTCGGGTTTGTTTCAGGAGGTCAGAGATGGCAGGGAGCAGGGGATTATGGGATGAGGGAGGGGGGAGTAAGGGGCGAAGGGATGTTTCCTTTTTTACCACGAGGAAGTCATGCCAAGAATCTGAGACAGGAGCGTATGTGTGTGTGTGTGTGTGTGTGTGTGTGTGTGTGTGTGTGTGTGTGTGTAGATAACAGGCAGCTGTAGAAGCTTCAGTCAGAGCTGTGAATGTGTGAGAGATTTGATCACTTTGTTTTTCCACATCTCGACATCCATACATCGATTAAACAAAAAACAAAACGTATCTCCCTCTGTCCCAAATGTCTGACTCTATCCATCCATCCATTAACTTTAACACTTTTTCCTCCATTGAGGGAGGCTGTAGCCAAATCCCAGCTCTCATTGGGCGAGAGGCGGGGTTACACCCTGGACTGGTCGCCAGTCAATCAGAGGACTGAAGACACAGACAACCAGCCACACTCACATTCACACCTACGGGAAATTAAGAGTCAAGCATGTCTTTGGACTGTGGGAGGAAGCCGGAGTACCCGGAGAGAACCCACACATGCACGGGGAGAACATGCAAACTCCACACAGAGAGGCTCCTGTCAGACGGGGATTCAAACCAGGAACCTCCTCGCTGTGAGGAAACAGCACTAACCACTGCACCACCGTGCAGCCTACTCTACTCTATCCACTGTCCTATCAAATTAAGGCATTAAAAGCCTAAAAATAACCTCGACCCCCTTTCAACCTCGACCGAGCAGAAAAAGTCAGTGTAGAGCAAAAAGAGCACACTAAGTGAACATCTATGATCCTTGTATGTAAACATGTCATGACACTGATCAGTCTGAGGCCACTAGGAGGCGCCGACACTCCACCTGAGCTCAGAGAGAATCACATCGCCTCTGCAGATCGGAGAGAGCGGCACAGATCCAGAGGCTATTTAGAGAATCTGCTGGCCTGCGGCTGTCACTGAGGAATGCTGCGGTGTTAGAGGCTGATCACAGACACACTCACACACACACACACACACGCGCGCGCGCACACACACACACACACACACACACACACACACACACACACACACACACACAAACATGTTCACATTCTGCAGACAGAGAAGAAAATACACGTAGATAGCTGGAATGTGAACTTCGAATCATCTGTCTCCAGCATTATACATTTCAGCCTCGATTGAGACCTCAGTGGAAATTTGAAAAGCTCCCCTTTATCACATTGAGCACTTATTTCTTCTATTATGTGCAACACTGACACAGACCTTACATTATACCTGCACGCCTGTATCAAAAATACAACACGTGTGCTTCTCAACAAAGTGAGAGGGGCCGTTTAGCTGACATGTGACTTTGTGTACGTCCTGTTATCTGCCGGTGCTTGAAGCCTTTTTCTTAAATCCAGGCAGAAACTTCCCATCATGCAAACGAGGAGACAAGAGTGCACAACGTGCTTGAATCAGATAACTGCTCGGTGAGGCCTTCAGAGTAAAGAAGTCGAAGAACAGCTGTTCCATAAAGTCTCAAAACAAGAGAGAGAAAAAGTTGTTTGTTTGGAACACTATGAGGTGATGTGTCAAGGTCAGAGGAGGATTCATGAGATGTTGTTTCAACGATGTTTGGTTCAATCTATAAAATGTCACATATAGTAAGAAATGTTAATCGGGGGAGGGACCAGACTAAGAGGGATTATGAAGCAGAAGAAATGGGAGCCAGAGTGAGGGTAAGATGGACCGTGAGATCGACAGACGGATTGGCTCGGCGTCAGCATTAATGCGAGCGTTGTGCTGGACCGTCGTGGTGAAAAGGGAGCTGAGCCTGAAGGCAACGCTCTCGATTTACAGCTCGATCTTCGTTCCAGCTGTTACCTGTGGTCATGAGCTTTGGGTAGTGACTGGAAGATAAGATCGCGGATACAAGCGGCCGACATGAGATTCCTCTGGAGGGTGTCTGGGCTCAGCCTCAGAGATGAGGAGCTCGGACATTCAGGGGGAGCTCGGAGTAGAGACGCTACTCCTTCTCATCGAAAGGAGCCAGCTGAGGTGGTTTGGGAATCTGATCAGGATCCTCCTGGACGCCTCCCTATTGAGGTTTTCCAGGCACGCCAAACTGGGAGGAGACCCCGGGTAGACCCAGAGTTCTTTGCAGGTTATTATATATCCTGTCTGGCATGGGAACGCCTGGATCCAGTCGCCTAGGACCCAAACAGACTCTCTTTTTTTGATTGAGAGCCCCCTGCTGGTGGAATTTACACACTGTGCGTTGCATGCTAACAGCACGCTGATGATCTGACACTGTGCAAGAAAAGTTTTTCTAATTCTTCGTTTGAAATACACCATGTGTCTAAAATGAAAAGGACAACTACATGACTTCAGGAGGATCCAACACGTTTATATTGAAATGGATAAATTGATATTAAAAAAGCAGGGCCGTCCTCGAACGTTAGTCCACATGTTCCTGATCTAAACCTCGAGAAACACTCCGAGTCCTCAGAGACCCTGAGAAGGAGAAACTGGCCGACTTCAGCGAACATCAGCCAGACCTATTTGTCAATAAGTGATAATCAGGAGAACGACCCAAAAATATATTAATGATGACAACATTTAACAACCTCAATGTGACAGAGATTGAACACACAGAACCGCAATCATCCTAAAATCAAACCAGATGAGCGCTCTGGATATTTGCACACATGTTGTAAGAGCTGATCGAGGATTGAATCGGACACACGCACGCACACACACACGGATTAACGCACACACACATTGAGAGGTTTTTGGCGAAAAAGACAATCGAAGGAGTTAGTCGCAAGTGCATCAACTACTCTGAGTCGACAGGCGTTGGAGGAGAGACGGTGACCGCAGCGTCTCATCCAGAGGTCAGAGAGAGAGAGAGAGAAGACTGAATTTATTTCAACACGACGCGCCCGTGAAATGAAATCTCCCTAATGCTGCACGACTTTTCCAGCGTCAGATCATAATCCAATATTAGAGAAGGAAAAAGGAGCACAATTAGGACCTTTTTTTTCCAGGCGCGGGATGCTCGGACTTTCTATCCAAATGTGTGGCGTTAATATAGAACCAACCGAGGAACATTTATTAGAATCAGAAAGAGTTAACGCCGCTGAACATTTGGCTTCAAGAAGTAAAAATACAAACATGATCTCAAAGTCTTTCATCAAAAAAAAGATCTTACTTCAGAGACCTGTTCTGATGCCCTTCAGTGCACCTGAGGCCGTCGCTCTCCGACATGGTAGCAGAGCTAACGGTCAGACGGTGAGGGGTTCACGTGAAATAAACAAGTTTTGAAACATGTTTGAAACGCGAAGTGAAACTTTAACAAGCTGAAGGAGGCGCATTCAAATATCTCAATTAATAAAAAAGAACTAAACCTGTTTCTTACATCACCTCAAATACTTCCAAAAGTTACCAAAGCCCGAGAAATCTGATGTTATTTTCGTAACGGGACGTGTCTTGTCGCAGCAGCCGCCATGATGAGCCGCCATGACAGACACGACATGTTTATTGTTGCCACGGAAACACAGGATGTTACATCAAAGAGCGCTGCATAAGGAAGCGTGAGCTGCTACTGAAAGCTGTCGTACTGTTGCTGTATGTGCTGCTGTGATAAAAACGTCATGTAGATTATACTCGGATACATTAGCTCGTCTGTAAACATATTCTCTTCCTCAGGTCGGTTTCACCCGGTCGCCTTGACTACGGTCAACACGGGGGGTTCGTTTTCATCAGGGGTGGCAGTGGAGTAACAGAAAAAATCACTCCCATGATTCCTCGCCAGCCTCGACGTCATCTTTATGTTATTGTTTTGATTGAGAGCCCCCTGGTGGTGGAATATACAAACTGTGCGTTTAAGAAAAGCCGAAACTGTAAAACAATATTTTGGACGTTAAATCAAGTTGTAAACTTTTTTCTAACACGTTTTAGATGTTAACTATAACGTACATGAGAACCGTCTTAGGACATAACCATGACAACATGAAGGTCAAAGAGCGGAGAGCTCACAGAAACTTTATAGACATTTAAAATAGTTTGGTCTGTACTAACAACCTGCATCACATCAGGCTGTTGAGGATTTGGGTCTTCAAACCAGAAACACTATAAGAGGACGATCTTGTCCCATTCCTGTCCATTTGCATGCACAACAGACGGCTGTTTTGTTGCCATGGCAACACGACGGGAGGCAGTCATAATAGTGTGCTAAAAAAAAAACTCCACCTACAGCTACATCTTCACGATGAGAAATGTTTCAAACCTCTTTCAGTAGGGGGCAGGACTGTAATTTGGAGTTTGCATGTGAGTGTGTGTGTGTGTGTGTGTGTGTGTGTGTGTGTGTCTGTGTGTGTGTGTGTGTGTGTGTGTGTGTGTGTGTGTGTGTGTGTGTGTGTGTGTGCGGTGTGTGTGTGTGTGTGTGTGTGTGTGTGTGGATATGTGTGTGTGTGTGTGTGTGTGTTTTGGATTGGCAGAGCGCTGGGAGTTTTCCCTCTTTACCGGTAACAGGAGCCGCTTGATGCCAGCTAGCTCGACATTTTCCAGCCCCGCTCTCCGGCGCTGCCAAACCTCTAATGCAGTTCTGCAGGGGGAACGTCTGATTGTGTTTATTGTGCTGCCACGGCTCGACGTAGACACGACGGTTAAAAATTATAATTTGTAAACCTAATTAAATCATCAAGAGAGCCACTCAAAATATCCCCAGGAGCTAATTACAGACCTGGACAGAAAGAGAAGGAGACAGACTGCGGATAAAACCTGCACACACTGTAACATAGTTTATTATATCCCATGTCAGATAACCCTGGTGAAGCATTTCCTATGTTCTTATTTTACAATGAAAACATGGATATCACTTTCTGTGCATTATGTTTGGAGCCTGAGTCAGGACGTGTTGAGCTTAGCTTCGGCTGGCTACACACTGGACGACCGATTTTAAAAATCGTGGGAGACCACAGACATAAAGACAGATTCCACAGGTTGTTATAATCCTCCGAACGCACACACTAGACGATGCAGACAGACCACCAGACTGCACACCTGCCGTTTGGAGTAACGATGTCACAGTGGTGATTGACAGGTATGAGATCGCACAGAAACTCGAGTGACGCGACTTTAGGAGAAAAATAAATATGGAGGACGATCGACGTCATCAGCTGACTGTCCTGGCTGAGAAGATGGTATAAACTCTTTATGGTCTCTGCCATGTTGTTAAAAGTATGTTACATCCGGTTTGTGATGCTTCCCGATGTGCACGCTCTCATTGGCTTCTGCAGGTATTCCGTCTGAGGCAGCCTGATCTGGAATAAAGATTAGGGAGCTCTTTAGCTCAGCACTCGTCTCCAGTCGGTGTTTTGGGGATGGAACTGCACAGATTGAGTAGATCAACTTCGCCGACTTTGATGTGGTGAAAAAAGCAGCAAAACAAACAGGAAAAACCCCAAATGTGTGACGAATGGCTTCCAACAAAATCAACACATATAATCCGGTGTACTTAAGCAAACCTACATCTTTAGCAAACCCCCAAAGATGGGCTCAATGCTTTAAATCACAGAGGAAGTTCGATAACGTGCAAAGCAGGGACTGAACTGTAAGTGGTGAATAAAGAAAGGTCAAGTGGAGTTCTGCATGCAGGCTGCGGTGTCTTCAGTGGGAAACAGTCGGTCACACAGCTTTGAAAACCTTGGCTGCCCTCTGTGTTTAGCTGCAGATTTTTCTGCGTTTCCATGGCTATTTACTCCGGGCGCCATTGTTTTACTTTAATGATGCCAAAAGAACAAGAGGCATGAAGCAAAACAGGATCTGAGTCTGTTTAACGGCACACAGACACATGCTGAGTCCAGGCGTTTAGAAACAGATTGTTTCTGCAGAACGAGGCCCGAGTATGAAGTGGATTATTCACCTCCGCTCCACAGCGAGGACGAGCGAGGAGCCTGAGCCAACGTCTGCTCTGCGACTCGTTCAAAAACAGGGGTTCATTTATACGGAACGGAGCAGACGAATCATCTCTGCATACAGAGTCCTGAATAAAATCACATTCGGGGTTGTTTGGGAGAAAGAAGTCGAGCGAAAAACAAGCAGCATTGTTTTAGACTCAGACGTAGACTCTATTGTTCCCAAGTGGAAATTCTTCTTTACAGCATCTTACAGGTTTGACAGCAATCAACATAAAGTGGCAGCACAACAGCACGTGGAGAAACAACAGTTTACAGTACACACGGCCGATTCAGCGGGGCCAGCTGTTAAGGGCAGTCATGGCTGCAGGGATCAGGCTTTTCCAGAGCAGAATCAGCTGGGTCTCACAAAAACACCTGCTTTCAAAAAGTAATGGTCATTGCTAAATATGACGAGGAGTCATTTCTTCGTCTGCTGGGAAAACATCACTTTTCTATTCCTGACCAGTCACAGGCCGCGAGGTCACAGCTAACCAGAGAGTGTGTGGAGTTAACATCACGTTAAACCACAGCTGAGGTCATGTTTCTTATAAGAAGCATGGAGTCATAAAAACTGCATCTGATGATTCAGGGCACACTGGGTCTTTTATCCCTGCTCCCTGACTGACAGGCCGTCTGGGGCTGATCCCTGAGAGGACCCATCCATCGCTATAAAGACTTGATTTGAGTTCCTTCACTGGATGCATAACGATCGCTCTCTGCAGGTGAAATCATGCCAAAGAGTTCTGGTTTTACAGGACTTTAAAAGCCTGATCTGACTCATGTTCCTGCACCACTTCCCCTCTGGACCCTGGCTGTCTGAGATACCTGACCCCCGGAAGTGAGAGCAGGCTGTGACGGATGGCCTGGAGCCCGGGGGTTCGGGTTGATGATGCTGGTTGATACTCCCAGAGAGAGGGAGGGGGGAGAGAGGGGAGTGGGATCTGGGTTCAAGCAGCTCCTGCGGCTAAAACACAGCTGCTGCTCCTCCTGCTGCTGCTGATGTCTTTGAGTCCCGGCAGGAAACCTGCAACAACGCCCGGTCAATGCAGCCTGCGTGCAATGTCCAAGAAGAATAAATGAAGGTTTCTGGTTGACTTCCAGGGATATTGAGTGTCTACATTTGCATATTTCTGTACGTGTGATGTGGGGGAGTCTGCAGACACGCTGACATCTCCCCCCTGTCCGTGTATCGGATTATTAATTGCATCAAGAACGAAGGCGAGGGGCAGAAATATCCGAAACATGAGCCAACAAACAGCTTTTTCTGGATGCAGATCTGACACCAAACACTCTCCATCTCTCCTCCATCCCTCTTTCATTCAGAGAGGTGTGAGCACTGAGAGTCAGCCAGACAGGAAATGACCTCATCCAGGCACCGAGGGGCCGGGGATCAACACAAGAGATAAAAGCAGAGTGTTCTCCAGAGAGGAGAGCTGAGAGAGTAAAAGTGAAGCCTCCTCCAGCTGTGTGTGGACATTTCTGTGTACATGTTGTGCAAATGTTTGAGCTGCTTCAATATCTGAATAGAAAGACTGAATCCAGAGTGGTCGTGATCAGGGTTCAGACAGATTGCAAACATTTGGATGGTTGTGTCTTATTTAGTCGCAGTTCATTACTTCACTAACTTCACTATGAATGTGTTGGCTTTGTGTAACTTTAATGGTTACAGCATCCAAACCTTCAACAGTTCAAGAGGAGATAAAAAAAGGGTTTTCAAATATTTAAAAGGAGAAGCAAAATTCACGTCTGAACACTGTGAGAGCGACGGTGCAGAAGACCTGAGGTGAAGTCGAGCAAAGCTTGATGCTTCTAGGTCTTAAAGTTTTAATTTCACTAAAGAGAAGACGAAGTAAACAACGAAGAAGAAGGAGAATAAAAAGTGGAAGAATTAAGACGACAAAAGGAAAGGGAAGTTACAAAGAAGAAACAAAGACAAAAAGGAAAAGAAGTTGAAGAAGGAGAAGACAAAGACGAAGAAGATGAAAATAAGAAAGAACACAGAAGGAAATGAAGAAGAAGAGGAGTGCTCCTGCAGCGAGCTCCCCGGACCGCTCAACAAAACAACAGTTTGACAATCACTTCGTCATCCGAGTCGTTAATCAAGAAGAAAATGTTAAACATTCTTTTTTTTCAGTCTGAAGATTTACGGCTTCTCTCTGCTGCCAGGGAAATCTTTTCAACAATGATCCAGCGAGCAGTCGGAGGAACAGCTTTGGATCCAAAACACAAAATAAGAATCACAGGTTGGAAGAGCTGGCACGCAGATGGTCAGCGTGAGGATGAGATTATTATTAACGTGCATAAACAGATTTAGTGTTGAATTGTTTCTCCGTCAGCTCTCTGCAAAATGGAGTCATCTGCAAATGAGATGCATGCAAGAATAAATGCTCCAGGAGTTATTCCTGCAGTCTGCACACAAATTGGGTTTTTAAAACATCAGACCTGGAAGGTGCTCCAAGTGTCAGGCTGTGTTTCCACCATCTGACGTATTGAATACCCCACCAACAAGTTCCTGCAAAGTAATTGGAACTGTACTAACGCTAACGAGGACTGTGTTCACAGTGCTACGAATAAAGAGATGATACAAGGAGAGAATAAACTGTGAGTGGTAGAGCTGGGTGCAGCATAATGTTTGTACAGTGTATGATCTAACTGGAGGACTCAGGGGTCTTCAGGCGATGGGGAGGCTCATATTCTGTGCAGAACAAAGAGGATGACATCATGCAGCATTCAGAGACATCTGAACGACCACATCATCAATCACAAAGAGGTCTGATTGAGTTTTCTCCATCCTGATCCCTCCCTCTCTGCCTCTCTGCCGTCACTCACCCGTCAGTCAGAGGCGACTCCAGCACGAGGATTAAAGACAGGAAGAGAAATCAGGAGAGAAGGAGAGCGCACGAGTTTGTTGGATAAAACGAGACTCAAGCCTTAACATACGATTACTCACTGACCTGTTGATCAGCAATGATCGCCATGTTCCAGAATCCATTTTTATTCAATCAGAAGCAGCAGACATGTTTCTCTTTTCAAAGCCAGCACACTGCATTAAGAACAGACGTGTGACTGTGCAGAAACACAGTGATTCATGTGTTGAACAAATATAGTGTTAAAACCAAAGGTCGGGTCATGGTTGCAGCAGGCTAAGCAAGTTACCCCAGACGTCCCTCTCCCCAGCAACGTTTTCTAGTTCGTCCTGAGGGATCCTGAGGAGTTCCTGAGCCAGACAGGATATATAATCCCCCCAGCGAGGTCCTGTTGTACCCCCCGGGTCTCCTCCCAGTTGGACGTGCAAAGAAGACCTCCAAAGGGAGGGGACCAGGAGGATCCTAATCAGATGCCCAAACCACCTCAACTGGTTTCTTTCGATGCAAAGGAGTAGCGGCTCTACTCCGAGCTCCCCCTGAATGTCTGAGCTCCTCATCCTCTCTCTAAGGCTGAGCCCAGACAACCTCTGGAGGAAACTCATGTCAGGGCCTGAATCAATGACCGTATTCTTTGAGTCACGACCCTCAGCTCATGACCACAGGCGAGGTTAAACTGTTAAATCGAGAGCTTTACCTTTAGGCTCAGCTCCCTCTTCACCACGGCCCGGGTGCATCACTGCTGACGCTGCCCCGATCCATCTGCCATTTTACCCTCACTTGTGATCAAGACCCAGAGACACTTGAACTTGTTCACTTGAGCCTCAAGCTTTTATGTTCTCCAAGGTAAAATGACAGTTCCTCTCCATGGAGTTTGGTGTCTTTAAAGAGAGCTGTGTACCATTTGTTTCTTCTTCTTGGACAAAAAGTTTGATCCTTGTTGTCAGATACTTAGAATAACAATCTTACAACTTAGAATGGGCCTCTTTTTCGCCTACAGATTTCGTTGCAGTCGTTTTAGCCTGTTTCACAGCTGCAGGCAAAAACCAATCTACTGGAGAATTTCCCAAACTGTCATTGAGACCCCATATTATTTAATTATGAAAAGGTTCCACATATTAAACGTCCTGTAACCCCCTTTAAGACACCTCTGGGTTCAGCTTGGCCCTGGTGTTGGCTGCTCTACAGCTTCTAAATATTTAGAGAGTGCAAACATCTCTCAGGAGCTGCATGTGTTCGCTGACTGTTGGCCTTTGTAATGGAAAGACTTGATTTCTGCAGATCGGACAGGAAACCATCCTGCTAAGCTAATCTTCCACAAACCTCCGCTCGCTCGGCGGTGATGCCAGAGACAATCAGGAGACATCAACACACACACACACACACACACACACACACACACACACACACACACACACACACACACACACACACACTCCACATAAACAATGCATGCAGACACACAAAGTTAAAAACTGTGATTATGACGATTCATTTATCTTCAGATCGACGTGCACGCTAAACCGCAGAGACAACAAGAAAAGGAGGGCGAGTCGGCACAATCTGCACGTCTAAACACAGAGTCATTACCAAAAGCAGAAACTAATACCTGCTCCCAAAGTCTCTGCAGGCAGCACGAGCAAGGCCACGCACATTCCTCCCATCAGTTTGTGTAAGCAATGATAAACATGTTACGTCTGATCATAAAAGCGTGGATTGCGTGTTTCCCGGTTTTCCCATGGTTTTATTTCAGAGGGAGAGAGCGTCTGTGACTCATTTCTGTATGTTTATGGCAGATCTAAATTATGGTATCAGGTTCGCCCTTAACCCAACCAACTGCCAACTGTCATGGCCGACTCTCCCGTACAGGCCACTTTTTGTCTCCGGGAAGCAGTGTAACCCAATCTATCCCCGAGTCTCTGGCTCTCCGCTTGGATTCATTTGTGCTGTACGTGGCGAGAGAGAGAGCAGAGAGATCTGAGAAAACAAACAGAACAAAGTCAGACGTTCTTTTTTTAAAGTCTTTTTTCCTCAAATAGAAAGCAGAGGAAATGCTGCCGGCAAAGCCACGTTTTATGAATGAAGCCCAGCTGACGAGCAGAGCACGACTGTAAAGACCTGATGGATGTGTGTGTGCAGACGACACACACGCACGCACGCACGCACGCACACACACACACACACACACACACACACACACACACACACACAGTCAGACCCTCTATCATTACTGTAATGACAGCGAGGAGAATGTCAATAACATGTCTTTAAGCTTCTCTAATCAATGCGACTATACTGAACCTGCAGTACGACACTGCACCAACAGATGGCGATGTTACAGAGGAAGCTGTGACTGCCTGCACTCAGCATGTAGGTCAGGACACGATGAAGATCACAGAGAAATTCAAATCATCTCTGCATTATTCTGAGAAAGCTTTTCTCCACAGCAGCTGAATCTGAATCCTCTCTCTGTCTCTAAAGTAAACCACAATGAAAACAGGTAACGTTCTGTTTCATAACACCTGCAGGAGAAATGTTTGCACGCCCCATGTGCGGTGGATGTGGTCCTTAAAGCAGGTGGCCCAGGTTCAGGACCGGCCTGTGACTACTTTTCAGCATGTCACTCCCCGCTCTCTCTCCCTGATTTAGAGTCCTATGCACCGCATAAAAGTTAATTTCATTTTTATAACAACCAAAGCAAACAAACTCCTGCACGCTGTCTAAAATGCATAAATCTGTTAGAGCACCGAAATTTTGCCAACATATTCCTGCAATTTACACCGTGTGCAGGAAGTTTGACTGCAGTTTAAAAGGGACACATTCCTCTACAATGCACCTTCCACGTGAAATAGATTACAACAACGGAGATCGTATCGGTTTAAAACACGTGGCGTTGAAAAGCATCAAAGCATTGAACACTTTGACAACCTTACGTTACACAAATGATTTCTGCAGTCTGCTTATTTTTGTTTCACTTTATCCGGGGGATGTTTTTAAGTTTCCAAACTGCATCTGACAGCAGCCAGAGGAAACACAAAACACACCTTCCTATTTAGCAAAGTACACACCGTAATGTCTTTAACTAATGAAGGTCATGCATCCAGGGGCCCAGAGCATGGACTCACCGTCAGGCTGTTATTACAAAAACACATGGCTGATAATTAGCAGCTGGACTGTTTCCCTTTGTTTCTCAATGATTTTTACTTTGTGAGGTTTGAGGCTACAGACACACACAAACACACACATGTGCACAAAGAACAAGATGGTTGTGAGGGAATGACCAGTGAACGTCCACATGGCTGAGCATGGACGTGTGCACGAATGACTCCATGGATATTTGTGTTGGCCTACAATAAATGTGAAGCGAGTACAGTCAGTGTGTGCGTAGAGTCGCCCATGCATGCGTTGAATGTGTGTGCATGCTCTGTGTACTCTGGATGTGTGCCCTCCTTTCTGCTGTCTGTGGATGGAAATCAAAGGGACACAGAGCGGCGCCCGAGGGCCTCGCTGCACTGAACCATCAGCTGGCAGGATGAGGAGCGACCATAATGAGACAAAGAGGCAGAGAGGGGGGGAGGAGGGCGGGGTTAAAAAAGGACTGAATGACGTGATGGAGGGAGGAAGAAAGAGAGGATGGAGGGACAGAGAAAAGCGACATGTTGGAATAAAGGAGGGCGTCAGGGTTGCGTTCACATGCAGCTCTCGGGTGTTGAGTTCGGATGTCAGAGTGATAGACCGGTGTTCAAATGTGTCCTCATTTGATCTCCACTCTCACAGCAGGAGGTATAATAATACACTGGACTTTTTCATACACGTGTAACAAGGACATCGATCCACAGCCACAGTTGGCAAAATTTGGCGTGGCTCGGAGTGACCCGTGTCTGACCCAAACCCAGACCTGCACTTTGACCTCTTTATCATTACTAACAAGACGTCTCATTTTGTTTAAAGTCCAACATGCCTCCTTTGTATTGTCAAACACAACACGAGACAAATGCACACAAAGACAGAATTTATTCAAATGCAGTGGATAAGAAGCTACAGATTCTGCAGACCTGAGGAGGATTATTCCAGAGTTTAGGAGCTGCAGCTGCAGCACGATCACCTCTGGATTTAAAATATAAACGAGGCCCTGATCAGAAGATCGGAGAAGGCGGCAGCTAGAGCTAACACTGGTGTAACTTAGCACGTTAGCCCCTCTTTAGCTCCACCCTCTCATCCACACTTGTGGGTCCAAAAACAAGATGTCACCCTCCAAAATGTCAATCTCAAGCTTTAAAAGGTGACTTCACATCACCGTGGCGTCCATAATTGTGTAAACAGTCAGTGATAAATGCACCCAAAGGATCATGTTACATTAGTAAAACACTTGGAGTCAGAGTTACATGTCGCTCCTTTAACCTGAAAGATTTCTGAAGTCGTGCAAGAAAAAGAAGAAGAAGAATATGATGTGCACAGCGTTAATGCGCTAAGGTACGTTCCACCCCCGGTTTGAGAAACATGCAGAAGAGAAACGTGATATTTTTTATTGAAATAACATGTCACAGCTTTTGTTTCCCACGTTATAAAAACCAACACCAGCTGTTCAGACAGATGTGTGTGTGTCTCTGTGTGTGTGTGTGTTTGTGTTTGTGTATGTATCCAGTGTGACGCCTGTCGTTCAGTGTCGGTCCGTCTTTGTGTGGAGCATCGAGACACCATCATTATCTCGAGCACATCAGCGCATCACTCTTTGAACGAGCTGAAGATTTTAAATGTTTCAGAGACTTCTCGTCTTCACGTTTTTATTCATGAGTTTGTTTGGATTCAAGTTTGACTGGAAAACTTCGTGAAATCAACCGATAACTGAATTTGACCTTTCTCTCTCTTGACTCACTTCTTTTTTTTTTTCCAGTGAAGCGGGTATAAAACCACAAACATGGAAAACACCGTGGCACTGCCAGCTGAATTATACGTTCCCCGAGCGCCCGGCGGCTGCACTTCATTAGCTATCTCCACTCTACCTTTCTCTGACAAATTCAATAAATGTTCATCTGGTTCCAATCAGGCCCTCGTTAGCAGTAATTGGCCCGGTATTTACTAACAGCATTACTCAACACGGGCTGGCGCGGGCTGAGCCGGGCTGATCCGAGCCAGGCCGCATTCAGCCTTCTGGGTTTGTTAGTCAGCTGCCAATCCTGTGTGCCCTGCAGGGACCCGCTATCTCCGCAAGGTCAACTCTCCACAACCTGAAATCCTCCACAACCATTTTCCCTCATTAACTCACTCACCGCTAAAAAAAAAACACTTTCCAGACTCAGGACTCAGAGTGGATCAAGACTTTGTAAACCCCTCTCACATGCAGAATGCAGATCCTGCACCACTTTACCAAACACCTCGGTTTACTTCTAACGTCATCTCGTTTTCTACGACTAATATTTGAAGAAACGAGTTTCAGGCTTGGAGAAAATAAACCAAGAGAGGTGTTCAGGGAGTCAGAAGATTAGAGTTTAACTCGAGGTCAAATGTTTGTTCTGATAAAGAAACAGAAGCACACTACTTTATCGCTCTCATTATCCAGAAGAAAATCCCCGATCACAGGAGAACTACAAGATCACAGGAGAACTACAAGATCACAGGAGAACTACAAGATCACAGGAAAACTACAAGATCTCAGGAGAACTACAAGATCACGGGAGAACTACAAGATCACGGGAGAACTACAAGATCACAGGAGAACTACAAGATCACGGGAGAACTACAAGATCACGGGAGAACTACAAGATCACAGGAGAACTACAAGATCACAGGAAAACTACAAGATCACAGGAGAACTACAAGATCACAGGAAAACTACAAGATCACAGGAGAACTACAAGATCACAGGAAAACTACAAGATCACAGGAGAACTACAAGATCACAGGAGAACTACAAGATCACAGGAGAACTACAAGATCACAGGAAAACTACAAGATCACAGGAGAACTACAAGATCATGCAGGATTTAAGAGAAAACCGTGTAAACAACATGTTGCTTTGTCTTTCTGAGGATGGTTTGTTGTTCATTCGGTGCCTGATTTGACGTCATGTTGATAAAGTGATGAATAATATGATCGTCAGTCTGTATGTTGTGTTTTATTTTGAAATTGACTGGATGCTCTGTGCGTTTCCTTGTCTCACTTCCTGTCCGGGTCGATCTATTCTGTCCAGCTTGACGCGTGCATGCAGCGTACTCCGTCGAAAATAGACTCTCAGCGTATTTGAAACGGAGCAGAGCGTA
The DNA here is from genome assembly GCA_020745685.1 of Tautogolabrus adspersus. Lineage (NCBI taxonomy): Eukaryota > Metazoa > Chordata > Actinopteri > Labriformes > Labridae > Tautogolabrus > Tautogolabrus adspersus. The sequence goes on along the minus strand of CM036536.1, from coordinate 1,702,132 downwards.
GTGGCGCTGGTGGCACGCTCCGGAGACGGACCGTGGCGCTCGCTGTGGAAACGCAATGATTGACTGAGATTGAGATATATGCTTGTATAAATCTGTCTCCGTCCGATAATGTACTGTTTATGTTGTTTGGTTTTTACTTTGTCGTTGTGGTTTTATGTTAATTTAGCAATGACAGTAGGATACCTCCCTAAGAGGGCCCCGTCTCTAGTTTTGACCTGCTAAGCTTGGCACGCTTTTTTGCTTGAAAACCAACATCTGTCAATGAAAGTCAGCGAAGCAAAATGAAGAGGAATTATCCGTCTGGGAGTGAAGAAAAGAAAGAGGAAGAAGAAGAGGAGTAAGTGTCGGGAAACTGGCAGACATGAGGGTGATGAACGCTGGTTGAAGGGCCCCGATGAATGTTTGCCTAGGGCCCCCACAGACTCTAGGATCCCCACTGGGTGTCAGAATCCCACAATGCCACCAGTTTCTCTCAGGTTTGAAAAACAAGTCCGAGTTTGTTCTAGATGTCAGAATTTAATCGATTTGGTACAGCAGATAAACATCGGCTCATGCAGCATTATTCGCCGCTGTGCTGATGTCTGTCAGCAGAGATGATATCGGCCAATACGGATGTTGAACCGATGCATCCCTACTTTGAATACTATATATATTGTTTGCCTGTATTTGATAGGACAGTGGATAGAGTAGGAAATCGTGACAGAGCGGGAAATGACATGCGGGAAAGGAGCCACAGGTCGGACTTGAACCTGGGCCGCCCGCTTGGAGGACTATAGCCTCAGTACATGGGGCGTGACCAAACCGCTAGGCCATCTGCGCCCTTCATCCCTATTTTAAAGATTTTAAGAATATTTGATTGATTATGGCAGTCACTTAGTTCGTCACTCGACCTGACAGTAACTTGAAACGTGTTGGAGGCGTGTGAGTGTGCGTTTGTACCACGCAGCACCCCTCAGCGTGGTTTTCTACAAATATGTACAACGAGTGCCAACGAAGAGCTCTTCAGTTTAAAAATGTTCTCAACACATGAGTTCCAGTCTGTGTTTTATCTTCATACAAACATTATCCACGGCCTCCACTAGCTTCGTGCCACCTCAGGGAGAAGCTTTCACTCAGTCCATCGTCATATGGTTCACACATGTTGGACAGAGGTCGTGTTGGAGGATTTTGCAGGAGTTTGAGTCCAGCTCGGCTCAGCGTCTCCCAGCAGGGGCGTCGTCAGCGAGCGGCTCTTTAGTTTGATGGTTCAATTCTAAAGTTTCACTGCAGAGAGGAAATATTTTCACAGGCTGAGGGTCACATTCAAATCACATTCGTGAGGGACTATTTTGTGCAGCGGATGAAAGCAGATTTGGTACTCCAACGTCAGTGTTAGGAGAGTCAGATAAAGGTTTGGCTTATTCATTTGGCGTATTGGTTTTGTTTTTGGACAACAGTGAGGCTCCATGGCAAAAACAGGAAGAAGATATATCAGTTTTTGAATCCCACACAACGCTTGTCAGTGAAATAAATTCTCTGTTATTCATAACAAAGTCATGTTGGACGGGAGAACAAGGCTGTACGACATCTAATCGAGCTTGAAAACATGTTGAAAGGCCGTGCAGAAGGATAACGTACGAAGAGAAGCCGCTGAGAAGTGACTGAAATCCTTTTTACAGCGTCTGAATGTGAGAAGAGCGATAAAGAGAAACAGACAAGGAGGACGATCTGGGATAGAAAAAACCATGAACTGATGAAAGTCAGGAGTTTCTTTGCTGCTCCTGGTTTTACTTGTTCCCGTCTGCTGACAATTATTCCATTTCAATTCTCCCTTAATCACAGATAAGTCAGCGGGGTTTTACCAAAAAGCACCTGTCCCTGAAGCACAGCAGAGAAACTGAGTTTCAACACCCCCGTCTTAACGCTGATTCCAGGAACCCTGCAGTGGAAATAAATGATGACACATGGGTGCGTAAAGAGCCGCTCCAAGTTCGGGATTTTATTTTTTTTCAAACAAACATTTTTCCTCCCTTTTCTCTGGCAAGTGTCTGAGCGTTCTCTGGTATGTGAGGAGGGGAGAGAGGCCTGCTCTGCACATGTCGCTCTTTCACAACCTTTTAGAAGAGATCCCAAAAGAGAGAGAGAGAGAGAGAGAGGGAGAGAAAGAGAGATAGAGAGAGAGAGATTTAAAGACGACAGAGCTCTGCACAAAGTATCTGTGGGAGCAAAGCAGAAAAGAGAGCGAGACGAGAGTGGAGAGGAGTCGACGGCTTTGATTACACACAGATCTGGCCTTTTAGCAGGCCGCAGAGAGACTCTATAAAACAAAAACAAATGGAGACCATCAGTCAAAGCATCAGTAATAAGCTACAACAAGCAGCCGGCTGATGGGAAACACACCTACTAACAATCAGAGCAGAGAGACTACAAAGATACGAGAGGAGCCTTGTAAAAGCCCACATTCAATTTCCTCTGTAACGAGGAGGTGTTTTTGATAGAGAGGCGTTGTGTTCGGAGCCGGCTCTTTGGCGCTTTAAAGGATAACCTTCAATCTCTCCAACTAGTCATCCTTCCAAAGAAACCCGGCAGAGTTTGTGTATCCACGTTTAATTTTTATATCCTTTGTGTGTTTTGGCCTTCAAAACCTTTTTGTTCTTAAAGTGCTCTTCCAAAACTCTTTCAGGTGAACGCCTCAACGGGGCCAGAAGTCTTGATTTTATGCAGATGGTGATCCTTGTAAAACGCTCTCTCTGCATGGAACAGATCAAGTCCAAATAAAGAGTAACAGAACAAAACCTTTAACCAATCTTGTTAAATGTTTGAATTTATTTACTGTCACATGCACAACATCTAATGCACATGTAGGTCGTAGCGTACGCAGTTTGTTACCTCACCATGAGACGACCTCTGTTAGTCGTAGTAATTATGACAGGAGAAAGAGAGAAAGTCCGGCTGGGTATGTAACGTCAAAACCTTTTACAGGACAGACCTTAAGTTGTCTTTAGCACTCTGGACCTGGATCACAAAAGGATCGTGCGGCATTGCGCGTGACCTGTGAGTCAAAAAAACACGTCTAATTCACAACACACTCACAAAGGGTTAAACGCTCCCCTAACTGCGCTTCAGAGCAAAAAGCGTCTCCTGGTGACTGTGATGTTTGTGCATATTTAAATGAGCTGTTATGCAGTCGTGCAGCTTGTGTCAAAAAGGGTCTAATTCACAAACACCGGCGCTTACAGTCACGCACAGTTAGAGTGAAACCTCATCTGTTGCAAAATTAAACCGATGTGGACTGTGCAGTTCCTCGAGTGTCCACTAGAGGCTGGCTGCAGAAGCACAGGAAGTCACACACACACCCATTCTAAAAAGCCTGTTTTTACAGCAGACATTAACATGTTTACAGCCTGGTTCAAAAAACAAATAGGTCTGATTAGCTCATGTCTCGATCAGCACACACTGTACGGGGGGTGAATGTTTTGATGACTCATCAGTTTTGATTTGATGAAGGATAAGAGTTATTCACAATAAGGTGCGTAGCTGACATGATTGACAGGTGGGCGCGGTGTAACGGTTTGTCAGGAGGCTTAAAACCCGCCTCAGCTCCAGCTCTCAGCCTGTCGTTAGGTTGACTGAAAGTTAGACTGAGACAGCATTTCCAGCATGGAGACCGCCATCGATGGGACTCCAGCGCCCCCTGCAGGAACAGATGGGAGGCGTCACTAGGTTGCTAGCCTATTGGTTAGTGCACAACACGCAGCCCATGTACAGGTGCTGTAGTCCTCCAATTGGACGGCCTGGGTTCGAATCGGACATGTGGCTCCTTTCCTGCATGTCATTTCCCACTCTCTCTCTCTCTTCCTCGATTTCTGACTCTATCCTCTGTCCTGTCTCTAAATAAAGGCATAGGCCCCCCCAAAAAAACACCTTTACATGAAAGGGTTAAAGAAACATTATGAATCTGTTTATTTAAATAATTTCTCCTCTCAAGCTTCTTTTCATGCAGTATTTAGCAGAGATTCTGCCCCACGTGTCAGATTTCAAAGTGAAATAGAAAAAGATCATAACCAACAAATCCTGAACCATGACTAAAATCACTGTCTTTAACGTCCTTCCTTTCTTGTCTTTCCCCCAGGACTTGTGGTTTCAGTCACTTTAGCATCAGCGTCTTCTACACCGGATGTTCTCCTCTGAAGGTGATTGGTCAGAAGCACTTTTTCAGACTGTGGTTTCTCTGACCCTGCCGTTCAACACTGACTGTACTGTCAGGGTAATTGCAGGATCCGGCCGACCACGAAGAAGAAGACGAGCGATTCATAAAAAAATACTTGTGTTTTTCTTCTTCTGCCTTTTGTTTGTAACTGTTTCCACATGATCTGCGGGCTCCGGGGAGGGCAGATGATGAAATATAATACATACGTTCCTCCTGAATAACAAAAACACACACAATGGAGCTTTAGAACACACCGAACAACACAAAGAGAAGACAGCACACACACACAGAAACCACCAGAGATTGTGTGTGTGGCGTCTCTCTCTCTCACACAGATTTACGTGACGTTTCTGGAGACTTTCGAGGAACAAAAGGAGACGCGAACATGTCAGGACTCAAACACAGATCAGTCAGGTGTGACGTTAATCCTCAGAGCGCGTGTGTTCAATTACTGCAACGCTTTAACCGAACAATTATCATCCATGACCGACAACGTGATCAAGTCAATATGTCGTCTCTGACCCGCTGGAGACGAGCTCCGATTTATTGCACACGGCTGGGATCAATTAACAGCGTCGTGGAGCTCAAACTGTAAATGCACAGATTTTCAGCCTCTCCAGATGGTGGCGCTAGTGCAGCACTGAGCCGCCGCCTGAGTGAACCATCAGCACACACAACCCACTGTGAGTGTCCACAGATGCTGCAGGGTGCTGATGACATCTTTATGAGGCTTTTTGTAAGTATGCAAACATAATAGTGGTGATTATACATCCAATAGTTCAAATGTAATGACTTTTTAAAGGAGCTCGGAGCGAACATCAGCTGAACAGAAGAAGAGAAAGTTATCTGTCTTTACTTCAGGACAGTTTTTTTTCCTTGATTTTCTTGGATGTAATGGAGATATAAACAACAATAGTTTTGGCAATAAGCTAGATTTTTGACTCAAGATTCTCTTTGACACGATTGAGAAGTTTTGAAGAAGCAGTTTTGTCGCAATACCAGAATTTTAAACAGGTGTCGATATGATTCTAGTGAAAATCAAACCGTATTTACACCTGTCTGGATATCAAAAACAGAAGTCCCAGACACCAAAAAAACTGGAGTACTTCCTGTTTTTAATGACCTATAATTGCAGGTTAACTCCTGCAGACTTTCTTAATTAAAAAACAAACACGTGCCGAAACAGCAGCTTTGGTAGAAATATGAACTTAAGATCTGAAGTTGATTTAAAAGATTTGGTACTTTTCATTACTCTCGATCATTAAAATAACAGATTGTTCTTAAACATATCAAAGTATTGAAAACCTTAAACTTATTTTAAAGCTTTAAATCTGCTTTCATCTGTCGAGTGTTAAACAATCATTATGAGTGTGTTTACGTGGACGTGAGTGTCCCGGTTCAGTTCTGATCCGTTTTTTTGTTTGTTCATGTAAACATTATATCACGATTTTGAGAAACTTGATTTTGCTGCCTGGAGAACTCAAACCTGACCCCGGTTTCTGACAGCTGACGAATACCTGCACAGGCCCGGCCTCAGCTTAGTGACGTATCATCAAAACAAACATGGCGGCGACAACGAGAGAAATGAGATGAGAAAGAGAGGTGGACATGTTTCATATTTGTTGGAGGGGCACCGGTGGCCAGGCGGTGAGTGTGCACGCCCCATGTACAGAAGTCTTTGAGAGCGGGCAGCCCGGGTCGAATCAGACCTGTGTCTACTTTCCCACATGTTGTTCCCCACTCTCTCTCTCTCTCTCTCCTGTTTCTGACTCGATCCACTGACCTATCTCTAAAGTAAAGAATCACATCAGATGAAATGTTTAGCTAAACTAGAACATAATCTCTGCTTTCAGATGTTTGTGTCAAAGCGTGTCTGTGTGTCTGTGTTCACGCACACATCAGAGATTTTAGAACAAATTTGATGAAGAACAGGATATGTCATCCCTAATCGTGTGTGTGTGTGTGTGTGTGTATGTGTGTGTGTGTGTGTGTGTGTGTGTGTGTGCGTGTGAGTACATCTGCTGCCTGGCTGAGCTGAAAGCTGATCTGCTCGATCGATCGTCTGAGTGCTGCTGCGGTGAAAACTGACTCCTGACTGTCAGCACGTCCATTACCGCTCATCAGCTCGTCCTCCAGATACACTGTAAAAAATACTCTCTGCTTCATCCTGCAACACTCTCACCTCTTCTACTAAAAACAGAGAGTATGCATTCAAACATTGTATGGATCTTATAGAAGAGAATCTGTGTGAGATGTTAGTGTCAGATTCTTCCACCTTCATTAGCAGAACCTGCGGAGGAGTGGGGGCGCAGTTGAGTTAAATGGACGCCACGAGGAAGACGCCAAGGGGCGAGACACTGAAGACAAATGAGTAAAGACTGATTTAAGGGTTTTTTGTTGTGTCGACACATCACCACGGGTTAATGTACAGCTTCATAACTTACAAAAGAGTGGGTTTCTGTGGTCCATGGTCACAGCATGAACGCAGGTACCTTGCAGTAAGTCATCCCAACGCAGCCCACATAACAGACAAGACAGTCTCGCATACATTCAGGGAAGGTAAGTATTAGGTAACACCTTCATGTTGAATGCACCACGTAAGGAGAGGCGCTAGGTGACGGGATCCCGGGCCCTAGAGTCAGGCGTTGGGCTACTTTTAGTGTAGCAGCGTTACAGTCTGTGACTAAAGCAGGATACACACTACAAGTTAAACAAGTGGATTTTAGACCTTTTGACAAAACTCAGTAAGTCCTGATTTTTTGATGGTTCTTAAGATGATCTTGTTACATGTTCGTGTGGTGTGAGGTGTGTTAAGACTGATCTGCTCTGATCTGAAGGATGTCGGAGACGTCCCGATTTCAAATCTTAAATGGTAAATGGACTTGAGCTTGTATAGTGCTTTTCTAGTATTCTGACTTCTCAAAGCTGTCACACCGCGGGTCATTCACAGACTGATGGCAGAGGCTGCTATGTAAAACATCCATCAGTACCAATCCATTCATACTCATTCATACGCCCACTGATGAAGCAGCGGGAGAAACTTGGGGTTAAGCGTCTTGCCCAAGGCAGACATAGAATCTGATCGCCTCTTGTGTGGATTGTCAGCTGCATGAAACGACAGCCAATCGGGAAACAAGCTGACTGAAGAGGTGGTTTATTTTTGGCATAAATCTGTGCACAGTTACTATGAATTTAAAACTTAAAATATATACAAATATGTAATCTAAGCGCTTGTTTTTCTATTTGTTTTAGCTATAAATCAAAGTCGAGACTTGGATTGAGCTGAGGATGTTTTGCAGTGTGGGTCAGAGAGGGCGCAGACAGACATCCTGGCATCAATATCTATTCTTAGTGGGAGATCTGAGAGAGCCCAGAGGAGGAAATTTGTATCATACTTCAATATCAGTGAAGGCTGTGGGTGAGGGTGTGCACGATGTTTCCTGAATAAAGAGAGCAGTCTGTTGTTGTTTCCTTTAGGACATACTGTCACTAGACGGCGCCTTGTTTTTAACCTTGAAGTTAGTCTGAGCGGTACTTGTGCCATAGACGGATGTCTGTAACCGAGCGCCTACTTTCCTTTTGCCTCTCAACTTAACAGTGACGTGAAGGTTCGTAAAGCTTGGACACAATATTGCTCATGAATGATCAAATAGTAGCCGTACAACCGGGCTTTGTAAGGTTAATGTGTAGTTTTTATTAAACAAGCATTGTGGTTCCTCCAGTGTCCACTAGAGTCTGTCTCCTGCAGTGAGTCAGTCCCCATAGAGCCCCATGTTAAAATGTCCAACTTTACAGCTGCAGTTCCTCCAGTGTCCACTAGAGTCTGTCTCCTGCAGTGAGTCAGTCCCCATAGAGCTCCATGTTAAAATGTCCAACTTTACAGCTGCAGTTCCTCCAGTGTCCACTAGAGTCTGTCTCCTGCAGTGAGTCAGTCCCCATAGAGCCCCATGTTAAAATGTCCAACTTTACAGCTGCAGTTCCTCCAGTGTCCACTAGAGTCTGTCTCCTGCAGTGAGTCAGTCCCCATAGAGCTCCATGTTAAAATGTCCAACTTTACAGCTGCAGTTCCTCCAGTGTCCACTAGAGTCTGTCTCCTGCAGTGAGTCAGTCCCCATAGAGCCCCATGTTAAAAAGTCCAACTTTACAGCTGCAGTTCCTCCAGTGTCCACTAGAGTCTGTCTCCTGCAGTGAGTCAGTCCTCATAGAGCCCCATGTTAAAATGTCCAACTTTACAGCTGCAGTTCCTCCAGTGTCCACTAGAGTCTGTCTCCTACAGTGAGTCAGTCCTCATAGAGCCCCATGTTAAAATGTCCAACTTTACAGCTGCAGTTCCTCCAGTGTCCACTAGAGTCTGTCTCCTGCAGTGAGTCAGTCCCCATAGAGCCCCATGTTAAAATGTCCAACTTTACAGCTGCAGTTCCTCCAGTGTCCACTAGAGTCTGTCTCCTGCAGTGAGTCAGTCCCCATAGAGCCCCATGTTAAAATGTCCAACTTTACAGCTGCAGTTCCTCCAGTGTCCACTAGAGTCTGTCTCCTGCAGTGAGTCAGTCCCCATAGAGCCCCATGTTAAAATGTCCAACTTTACAGCTGCAGTTCCTCCAGTGTCCACTAGAGTCTGTCTCCTGCAGTGAGTCAGTCCCCATAGAGCCCCATGTTAAAATGTCCAACTTTACAGCTGCAGTTCCTCCAGTGTCCACTAGAGTCTGTCTCCTGCAGTGAGTCAGTCCCCATAGAGCCCCATGTTAAAATGTCCAACTTTACAGCTGCAGTTCCTCCAGTGTCCACTAGAGTCTGTCTCCTGCAGTGAGTCAGTCCTCATAGAGCCCCATGTTAAAATGTCCAACTTTACAGCTGCAGTTCCTCCAGTGTCCACTAGAGTCTGTCTCCTGCAGTGAGTCAGTCCCCATAGAGCCCCATGTTAAAATGTCCAACTTTACAGCTGCAGTTCCTCCAGTGTCCACTAGAGTCTGTCTCCTGCAGTGAGTCAGTCCTCATAGAGCTCCATGTTAAAATGTCCAACTTTACAGCTGCAGTTCCTCCAGTGTCCACTAGAGTCTGTCTCCTGCAGTGAGTCAGTCCTCATAGAGCCCCATGTTAAAATAAACATGTTTACAGTCTGGTATAAAAACAGTTTGGGTCTCTAGAGCTCATTTCTCTCTTCAACTGTACGGGCTGAATGTTCATACATTCATACAACTCACCTGTTTACATTATATTAAGGTTTAAAGGGATGTAGAATTAGGGGGTGTGGCCTCTTTGAGTGACAGGTGGGAGCTGTCTGCTAGGTGTCCCCTCAGCTAATTCAGTCCCTGACCTTTAACCTCTGGGCCGTGTTTGTGCTGTTGGAGCCTTTTGGAGATTTGTTCCTATAAATATCAGACTAATAATCTGTCTCTCTGTGAGCTTTATTTTACTAACAGACCGTCCAACAAGTCTGACAAAACCTTTAATGCATTAGTCGACCATGATGGCTCAAGTTGGACGTATGTGATGCTGAATTTAACATCTCAACACGATGCTAAATGTCAGAGCTCAAAATATTCAGTTAACTGTCAGGTGAGAGGACATTTCTGTGTTTTCTTATTTAACGAAACATCTCTGCTCCTGTGTTTCTAGTGTTTCCTGTGCAGAGCTGCAGATACGAGCTGCACAGAGCAACGAATCAGATTCAACAGCTGGAGGGTTGAACACACACACACACACACACACACACACACACACACACACACACACACACACACACACACACACACACACACAATATTCTGACCTATTTTCAAACGCCACAACGAAAACTAGGAGAGCACAAGACGTGCAGAGGAGATAAAGGGAATGAAGAGAAATCTGTCGTGTAGATCGCACGCTCACTTCAGCTGCAGGATGTGTGTGCTCTCTCTGTGCCATACGGATCCATACAGGATCCATTACTGACGGTCTGGTAACAGTAATCCGGCTCTGACAGACCTTTCATAGCGAGTGTGGCTTTTTTAGAAGTGAACACTGAGACGAGGGCAAAATAACAGATTAACAACCCTAATTTGTCCTGAGGTTTTAATGGCAGAAATTATACGCAGTCCTCCTCCTTCTTCTATCAATCTGAGTGTCTCTGCGGTCGGTTTGAATTCACATTTATAGGCAGACATGTGCTTCCAATTTCTCCTGTGGACTAATAAAGGCCATTTGAGAAAGGAGCATTTTGATTGGGTGATATTTTCTCCTTTTTTTAAAAACCTCAGGCCTGCAGAGCGAGGATGTTTGACAGTTACAAACGCAGCTCTGGCAGGTTCGAGTTTCCAAACCCGCCGACTTTAAACTGACGCAAATGTGGAGAGAGACGCACACACACACACACACACACACACACACACACACACACACACACACACACACACACACACACACACAGAGGTATAACCTGGGTTCAAAAATCCAGTGCTCTGTTAATATGAGAGGACCAACATTCGCTTCCACTGTCAGGAAAACTTAATGTAAAACTACGGTGGCAAAGAAAGGTCAAAAAGCTGGAATCTGCTCTGTCAGAAAGGGGAAACTTTTCAGACAGGACTTGGTTGTGTGTCTGCTATTTATTACAAATGAGTTGTGCCCGTCTCCCGTTTGAGAGTCAGCGCTGTGATCTGACTTTTATTTTATGTCGTGTCAGTTTTCCCACAGTTTGAATTTAAAGCAGAGACGGAGGAAATTCATCTCAATGAACATCTTGTTTGTAATGTTTTTAAAAGGCCTACTTTTCACTACTCGGAGACCTTGTGTGATCCAGACGTTCATGTGCAACAACTGGGTGTCATGACTCATCTTCTCTCAGGAAAATAGTTCTCTACTAATACTATTTCAGCATTAACAATGTTTGGTCTGTGGAAAAATGTCAGGGAATCCTTGCAAAGAGTTGGCTTAAGTTAAGTTCACATTTCAGACGCTCAAACATATGATACTGTACAACCCGACAGGATTCGATTCAATATGCTACAATACTGTGCTGCCTTGTCCCGGCAGCAGAGACCAGGCTCTCAAGTAGACAGGCTCTCAACCTTCAGCGAGGTGATCTGGCACTACTACCACCCGACGTCCCTGACGCCCAGCCTCCACCATCGGACTTTGACGTCCCCACAACCACCGCCGTCCTCATTCATGCACGGCCTGCTCCGACCTCCACCTCAGCAGAAAGGAAGTGTGGACAACAGGAACGCGAGGAATACAAAGGAGAAATCCTTCCTGCATCTTATCCCGTCTCCCACTATCCCATTTTTCTTAACATGAGTAAGATCTTTAACCTTCACTTTTGTAAAGCGCCTCGAGACAACGCTTGTCAGCGCTATACAAACAATGATTGATTGATTGATACAATACATTACTGTACGAAATGATCCTGTACATCAGCTCACTCTGACTTGCTGCAGAAAAATACTAGGGGTCTGGCTGGAGGAGAAACTCCGGGTGAAGTCTGAGTGAAAAATGTGGCTGTTTGCGTTCACACATGCAGCTCCTCCGGCAAATATCTGGAGTTTTTCCAGGAGTTTTCTGCAAGTGTGAAAGAACTATAAGAGTTGCACATACACGACATGACATCTGCCAAAGATACACACAACCTGCAGTGAGGGATTTCACACAACAAAAAGTTTGCAAACCAGGACACTACAGCCTGGAGTCTGGATAAAGAGTAAGACCTGTCACTCACAGGATATAAAAAGAAGGCGTTGGCTTGCAGACACAGAATAATGTGACTTTAGAAGCTTAATGTTTGAACCTGTGAGCTAAAAATAGATCAAACATGTGAATTAAATGTTGTGTATGCCTGTATAACTGTGCTGCTTTAATGCACTTTATTGGCAGCTTGAAACCAGTTCATGTGACTCTTAAATAATACGATGTGCAGCTTTAATGTCTGTACTGTATTTTACCGTGATCTATTCTTTGACAGACTTTGTGCCTTCCAGCTTTAAGTGGCTGAACTGCGTCCTGAAAAGCTTTAGCGATCGAGCTTTGTGTTTTCAGCGTGAGGAGATATTTTCCCCTGCAGCGGCGCGAGTGGAGGCAGAGAGCCGAACTCTTCTTGGCCGCCTGCTTAGATTCGACATTAGAGCGTGGAGGCAGCTCTCCTTTGAAGTTCTCCTCTGACTCTCCCACTGAGGGATGAAGGGATGAGTCATGGTATACGCAGACGGGCAGCGCAGACGGCAGACTGGGAGGCAACTTAAACAGCGGCTTTGTATGAAGAGATGAGGAGAAAATGGATTGCATGTTTGAATTACAGTCGATACGTTGCAGACCTGCAGAAAGCCTTTCAAGGACCAGTCCATTGTTTTATGCGTGTTTCACAGCATGTCAGACTTTAGAGTTGAAAGCTTTCCATGAATGCTGCAGAGTTATTTCACCGATGTTTATGCGTTGCTTCCTGAATGCCTTCCTTATTTTTCACTGCAATCAACAGATGCTGAATGACCTCTTTGTGGATAAGTGAAAGTTAAGATGCTTATTCTACATGTGAGAGAGTTTATTTTAGATCTCAGGAAACAAAGACAATCGTGAAGTAAAGTTTTCCTACCTTAAGTTAGGATGACTTAAAGGAAGAATGTGCGACATGTTCCACATAAATACATCATAAAACCAGTCTCTCCTGTGTAAATGTCTCTCTGAGTCATGACTGTCTACAATGAGTGAGAAGCTCGAGTCCCGCTGGCTGTGTTGTTGTCAGAGCCGTGGAGGAGGTGTGGCCAAACAGCAGTTTGTTATGGTTTCGTTCTGGCGCTCAAGGGCGACATCTACTGGGTCAAAGAGTCGCACATTCTTCCTTTAAGGAGTGTTCGTGTTTACTGACATTGTTCCTTGCAGCTCTCACATCTAATGTTCACGGTTCTTCAATCAATTTAGAAAGGATTTGCAAGTTAGGAAGCTCCTGTTGTTCTGCCGCAGGATCAAGTCTTGATTAGCGTACACCAAGCAGACCCTTAAGGACGTGTAGGTGTGTGATTGAATGTAGGTTGTGCCAAAGTTTGCAAAGAAGGAGATTAAGTGACGTCAAATGAGGAGTGATGCAAAGACTTTAAAATGTTTCCTCACATCCAATACGTCAAGCTGAGGAAAGTCAAAAAGCAGTTTCTACACAAACACATTAATCTGATCTCCTCCTGCTGCAGCTTTTTCCCAATACAACCCGATCTCTCCACATTCATGGAGGTAGGAAACCAGAACATTCCTCTTCTATAGCTCTGTCCTTAACTAAAGGAGGAACAAGGTAATTGCAGAGAGCACCTCCAGAGTTATATCAGACCCATAATGCACCTGGCTCAGCTCCCAGAATCCATTACTCTGGCTCAGAACCAGAACCTAGAGGAAAAACTGCACAGCAGACATTCATTTAAAAAGCCTAAAAAATGTCTGCATGTGTGGCCTCCTTTTATTTATTCATACATCTCCTTCTAACGTCGATTCAGGGTTTTTTGGAGCTTTTATTTGGATGATTTTGAAAAAGCTATTCAGCTGTCAAAAGTTTAAGAAGAGTGTGTTTGCAGTTTAAGACGGGGTCGTGAGAAGTAGGGGTGCTGAGTGTGCTGCAGGACCCCCGAAAATCAGGCACAATTAAAAACATTTAAATCTATGTTGAGCCCGTTTTACAGGATAAAGATGAGGTACACCGACACACGGGATTGCTTTATTTCCCATTTAGTAACTGTAAAATACTTCCTGCAGAGTGATACTCACAGCCGCTCGGAGCGTTTCTATCGCTGTGCACAGTCTAAGAAGTCAAAGACACGTAATCATCCCATCAGACAGAGCAGCATAACTAGATGTTACTCTTTAATTTTGAGGTCACGTTGATTATTCTTATAATAACTTCTGAACGGCGCCATCAGCTTTTCTCCCTCATTATGTCACAAGCATGCACTTACAGAAAAAACAGTGACTCCGAACCGTGAGAGAGAAAGAGAGCTCGTACAGACGAGCGAGAGTGAGGGAGTGTGTCAGAAACAAGAGCTGTGTCTGCTGCAAAAAGCCGACACGACTGCATGGACATCAAACGCGCTGCAGATTCATAAACAATTCAAAGTGGAAAAAACACATATTCAGAAACAACTGCAAATCAAGCGTTTTCAACAGAAGTGCTCCAGGCCTGTAGGGGGCGCTCTGTGGGACAGTTTATTATTGACCGGAGAGAGAGAGAGAGACCAGGCACTGAACGTCATGTGTAGATGTGAAAGTTGCATCGTTGAACGACAGAGAATAAAGTCAATATTACAGATTTAAAGCGAGTCCGGCTTTGATTTCGACATCGGGAAAGAGACAGCCAAGCGGGGTCATGTCACTTTCAGATCTCTGGGATCCTCGGGATTCACGGATCCAAAGCTGAGCAGTTTCAGTGTATCACGTGAGCTGACAACAAATACTGCAGTGTGAACAGAGCTGCTTCGGATTCAAACTTCAATATCAGATGAAACTCTAAAAGATATCCATCCAATCAGAGAAGGACTGAGGGTTAAAGAGAAATCCTTGGTGTGCAGCATTCTTAATATCCATGTAGGAGTGTCCATAATGAGAGAGGCAGAGAGAGAGAGAGAGAGAGAGAGAGAGAGAGAGAGAGAGAGAAAGAGAGAGAGAGAGAGAGAGAGAGAGAGAGAGAGAGAGTATTACAGCATGATTGAGGGAAAGAATGACGGGAGCTGTGGAGAAACAGCAGGAGAGACGCGAAAGAAGCTCTTTGACTCATGCAGAGTTTCTGTTGCCACATCATCTTCCCAAACACACCTACATAGTGATTACCACAGAGCAGAGACAAGCCTGGACACACACACACGTACACACACACATATACACACACACACACACCCACACACACACACACACACAGCAACAAGCTTCCCAACCACCAGTGAAGCCTCGTCTCTCCAGCTTTCTTTTTCCAGCAACCATAGCCTTCTCTTGTTCCCATCACAACAGCAGCATAACAAACTTTTCCAAACAGCATGTAAGCACGTGAGGGGGAAGCTGACAACACATCTCTTACCTGTTCAAACTCTCGGAGGCTGTGCATCTGTACAGGTGGGCCTTTTTCTGTTTCATCACATGAGAAATCTGCACAGACAGGAAAAGAAGCACACGGTTAGATCGAATCTGAGGCGTGTTCTAAAAGAAAATAGGTGACGGAGGAGTATGAAGTAGGATTCATGCATGGGGAGCTTTGGTGAATAAGCTCCTGCACAGTGTTGGGGGATGTTTGGTTGATTCGTACAAAGAGAAAAGGAGCACACATTCCTCTAAAGTCACAGATACTCTTACTGGATCTTAAAATTCTACTGCAAGGCTCTCAGTAGAGTTGACTTGGGATTTTTCTTTTTTTACATATTTCGATTCCTGAATGACGGATGGTTCAACGAGTTCTATAGTTTGTTCCAGTACACCAGATAACACAGACCTGGCAATAATGTTCTGCACTTCATTCTGACAGACTTCAAAAAGCATTACATTTAGGGAACAGTAGCCTAGTGGTTAGTGCGCGCGCTCCATGTACGGAGGCTGCAGCCAGGGTCGAGTCTGACCTCGGGCTCCTTTTCACTGTCATTCCTCACTCTCTCTCTCTCTCTGTCTCTCTCTCTCTCTCTGCGCAGTGTTTAACTCTATCCACTGTCCTGTCTCTTTAATAAAGCATAAGAAGCCCAAAAATAAAAGCACCAGAATCAGCCGTTATATCATTTTCATCATCGTCACCAGTCTGGATTTGACCCTGTAGATCACAGGAGTTGCTGGTCGACCATCGCCTTGTTCGGAGACTTTTAACGCTCTAGATGGCTGAAACTGTCTGTGTGTGACTATTACTAATGTTCAGTAACTTGCCCATCACTGGTTATCACGGGGAAAAGGAGTGAAATAAAATGTCCTCTCCGGGCTTCTGTACTCGATGAAATCATTTCATTCACACACACTCAGCAGCATGCACACAGACGAGGCTTGTCTGCTGTTTGAATCAAATAAATGTATTTCATCTGTAAACAGCGAGGTTTAAAAGTTCTCATAAAACATCTCTGAGACGTTCTGATTAACCCTCGCCTCAATATAACCCTATTAAACCTGGATATATGGCCTGTGCCCCCCCCCCCCACACACACACACACACACCTATCATGGTACATTCCCGTCCAGCTGAAACTCCTCCAGAGGTCTTAAGACGTCTCAAAGCCAAACTTCTCCTCTCTAAAAGGCCGGGAGCATTTCCAGAAAACTCCACGCAGGAGGGATTCGTACAATAATTTGTGTTTTATTCTTTTAAACAGCGAGCCAATAAGGGTGGGGGTGGGAGTGGGCGGCGGGGTGCCAGATCCCAGGGGGCGTAATCAAGACGGTTTTGGCAGGATAAAGATTTCTGACGGTTCTTTAAAATTGCGGCACATTAAATATTATTAAGAGCTGCTCTGTAGCAGAAAGGTAGAAAGGGATTCTGGACGGACGCCTGCTGGGAGGTGAACTGAAATGACGCACTGCTACAAGCACGCAAACACACACACGTAAATATATGTTGTTTTACTGCACCTGTGAGGAGCCTTTATTCATAATGGACTCCCTTATTCCAGACAAGAATCCACACCAAACCACACCACAGCTTTTGTAATCTGTGTGTCATGATGGATGTCCATCTTGATCTACCAACGGGTACAAATAAGGTCACCTGAACCCGAACATCTGGCCTTTGATGAAAGTCAGAAACACGATTTTCTGACACGTTCTTCCTCATAAGTCTCTCTCCCTCTTTTTTTAGGTGTCTGCTTGTGTAAAGAAAACAAGATGTTTAAAAGTGAGCTGCACAGATGTATGACAGACTTTTTTTTAGCTATAGACAGCGACGTTAGCTGTTTCCCCCCGTTTCCAGTATTTATGCTAAGCTAGGCTAACTGCTTCCTCACTCCAGCTCTGTGCTAAACACAGACAAAAGAGCCTCCATCTTCTTATCTCATTAAATAGCAGATAGCCTGGCTACACACACTCGATGTTCAAATCTTAACTGATTTTAAAAACGGAGACCCTAAAGGGGGGCAAGAGAACTGGTTCAGATAGAAGTGATTGTACCCGACCTAAAAAGCCTCTGCATGTTTCTAATAAGCTCCACGAGCAGAAACGTGCTCAAACTAGGATCAATATTGGAGATGCTTTTGAAAAATGGAGAGAGGTTAGAACGCAGAAAGGTTTACAGACCGATGCAGAGCTGGATAAACACTGAAGCTTCAGAGTCCACCACATGGTGACCTGCGTGAGCATCCACTCTAGAGAGGAGGGGGGGACAGCTCTCTAATGTTTAGACTGCAGTACCCATTTTAAACACTAGGAGTCAGAGTTACATATTGCCCCTTTAATGCATTAAAATTGGACGTTTATTAGAGAGCACTTTCTCAATAAATTCATAATTAAATCATCTTTAGGACCCTTTTTTAAACTTCTTTACTAAAGAGTCTTTTAATTTGAAAACATCAGATTTTGGATCATTTTCCCTCACCCGCTTCCATCGCTGCAACACCTGTTGGTTTGACCTGATAACTGCTCTCATATCTGGCAAACCGAGGGGCGTCCAAAACGGCCGTGTGGGGGTGCCTTAAAACCGCCTACCTTCTCTGGTCCAAACAAATCCAGACCATTCAGGACCAGAATCTAAAGTTAGAAGGAGGACATACTGGCTGCTGCATTGTTGTCAGAGAAGCCAGCACTTCAACATAGCATGTTCCCTTAATGTCTGATCATAGAGTAAGCTCACTTTATCATTACACTCTCTACACATCTCACTGATTGGACCTTTAAAGTTTGTTGTAGGCTAAAGTTACTAAAAATAAAGAAGGCTGGTTGTCTAAATGAAGCCAAACAGACTCAAGTGTGAAGGAGGAGAGAACACAAGCTTACAGCACACACACCTTGTAAACGGGTGGAGGCTGTTAGCGACACACTCGCTCATTCATACACTCATAGTGATAACACGCGGTCGTTCATCCAAACAGCTAATGAGTCAACACAGACGCCTGTGTGTGAGCGAGGGGGGGGACGACTCTCAGGAGGGGTTTATTTTGTTTTTCCTGTTAAAAGGTTGACCTGTGATGTGGTCTTTTTTAAAAACGAATCGATAGAAGAAAGGAGAATTTAATAGATTTAGGATTTCTACTCACCCATCGTAGGTCCGACGCTCTTCGGCCTGGCCCGTTTCTCTCCACAGTTCCTGAAATAGAGACATCTTTCAGTCCATTGCCCTCAGACTCTCCACCAGCAGCCACACACACTGATCCTCAAACCTGCACTGAAACCAGTTTATCCAGATTTATACCAACTATTCCTTCACCTTCAGCCTACCTGCTGCTCCTCTAACCGGCTCACTGAATGTGTGGTGGACTCTCAAAAAGCTCAGAGGGTCAAAAATAGAGCAGGGCTTCTTCTTCGCACTGACATGTCAGAGACAGCAGGACACTCACACACGGGAGGAGACTGAGTCAGCGCATGCTTCGAGTCACACAGTCATCACTCAGCAGCTGAGACAGTAAACAAAGAGAGTGGAGGAGTCCAGCAGATCCTCCGCTCACGACGAATCTAACTCTCAGAGGGCTTTTACCTCGCTCTATTTATTATCTATACACTTCAGTTAAAGGGTCATTCTGGTGTGTTTAAACCTGGGACCTTATTTTAAGATCATTTGGATGATTAAGACCAACGAGTACAAGAAGCTTTGGAATTGCTTCAGTAGATTTTAAACCAGCTTTAATGGCTGTCATGTGATTATCAGGAACTTTTGCATCCAATCTAAAAGTTGTTGTTTTTGTCCCTGACAGGAAGAGATTGTTATTCTAAGGGCGCACTCACACTACGCCATCCGTACTGTGCCTGAGCATGTTTGACCCCTAAAGTCCAGTTCGTCTGACTAGTGTGCGTGCTCCGATCCGTGCTTAAGCTTGGTACTCTTCCTTGGCCCTGGCACGCTTCGAAGAGGTGTGCTTCGGCACGGTACAGTTGCTCATTCACGAGCACAAACAAGGGTACACAATGTGGACATGACGAATAATCGATCCCAGCCTCCATTATCGAGAAATTTAAGTGCGCCGGTTTCTCCTCCGTTTGACGTCATTGTGCGACACGGTCACTTTTATTTACATGAGATTAGTGATATGGCAGACGTAACCATGCTAGTGCTGGTGCTAACGTTGCTAACTGGACTTTTTACATGCTCACACAAACACAGTTACTCTCCCAAATATGTTGACGAGCAGAGACGCCTGATTGGACGACGGAGATCACTGCTGCTTCTTACAACACTCCCACCACACAAACCTCGCCACGAGACCCGGTTGGACTTCAGGTTGGTGGGACAACTTTGAAAATGAAATGGTCATTGCAGAGGAATGACGAGAAAGTCCTTAGAATAACAATCGGCGCCTGTCAGGGACAAAAACAACGACTTCTGGTGGACGTACTCTGATGGCCCCAAAAGATTGTAGTGCATTCATGGCAGCCTTTTTTTTTTCGCAGCCGACTGAAGCAACTCAAATCTTTCTCTACCTAGGCTATTAATCATTTTGAACCCAGAATAGAGCCCAGGAATACAGGAATAAACCTTTAATTGCTGTTTTGCGTCACGTAAATTAATTACAGGTCTGGAAAATCAAAGCTAAGGTGATTCATTCAAACCCAAAAGAGTCAAAAGGTTTTTTGGCGTTCACTGTGATCTGGGTTTCCTCCCAATTAGCACGTCCTCTGAGCTTCTCATGAATAATCAATGAGGAAGATTAAGTGAAAGCAGATCCCACCGAGCTGTTAAAGCCGCTTTTATCAGCCGAAGTGAAGACACGCGAGGAGCCTCCCATCAGGGTGAGAATGTAATGAGCCCCTACTTATCCTCTCTGAATCAAAGGCTTTAGTGGAATCAGTGTATCTAACAAAATCTTGACCACCTAGGTGTGTGTGTGTGTGTGTGTGTGTGTGTGTGTGTGTGTGTGTGTGTGTGTGTGTGTTTGCCACTTGGTGCCGACAGCTGAAGGAGATGTGAGTAAACGTGTGACAATAGGAGCTGAGTAGAGGACAGTAACGTCCTCTTTACAGCCTCCAGCAGCTGAAGACCACCAGAGCTGTGATCAGCAGGCTGGACTGAAGGTGTGAGAACAACATTTGTGCTCTCTTTCTCTCTCTCTCTCTCTCTCTCTCTCATTCTCCGTGTGTGTGTGTGTGTGGTTTCTCTTCATGTAGACCTTTAGCTCCCTGTTCACTAACATTACAACCACAGACAGTAAATATTAATGTACGAAGCCTGAGTGATGTCACCCGTCTGTTCCTGCAGGGGGCTCCGGAGGCTCATCAGCAGCAGCCGCCATGCTGGAAATGCTGTCTCAACCTAACTTTTTAACTTTAACCTAATGACAGGCTGAGAGCTGGAGCTGAGGCGGGTTTTAAGCTTCCTGACAAACTGTTACATCGCGCCCACCTGTCAATCAGGTCAGCTACACGCCTAACTTTGGATAAAACGTGTGTGTGTGTGTGTGTGTGTGTGTGTGTGTGTGTTTGTGTGTGTGTGTGTGTGTGTGTGTGTGTGTGTGTGTGTGTGAAAGCATATCTGGTGATGTTTATATTTGTTCACTCGTACAGTGTGAGATGATGTTACCACCTCAACATTTATACAATAACACCTTACTGCCCTGACCTGCTGGGGGTCAGGATCAAGTGATGCACCGGCACCAAAGAACTTCAAAGTCAAGGCTAAATGAAGATCAGATATAACATGAGGACGGGAAAACGTCAAAGCTTATCCATGTTTCTTTTCACTTATCGAACACAACACCTGGTTTGTGATATGAATATAACCACCAGTTTCAAAGCACAGCCGTGTATCTGCCAGAACTTCTCCAAACCCACATGAACACATCTTCTGCTCTCTCGCAGATCTTTAAGTTTGCACAGAAACAAAATGTGTCACTGCTGAGTTTTGTGTACATTTGTTTTGATTAATTTCTTCCAAATGGAAAGACACCTAGAACATTTGGATCTGATGTAATGGTGCAATCATAGAGTCTGTATATTCACATGTAACCTCTTCAGTAAAGATCTGTAAATGCATAAACAACTGAAGGTAGAAAAAGTGGAGCATCTGTAGAGTCTCTGACTGCATGTAGAATAAAGTGCAGAGTGTTTCAGGCTTGAAGAGGTTAATATGGGCACAGATAATTCAGGCTTTTCACTCAGCCAATCACTGCCCATCATCCAGGAGCTCCACATGTTTGAGTCCAGACCTCAGTCGTTATGTAACACAAGCACAAAGGTCCTCTTTTCAGAACTTTTCACTTTGTTCATCTGTATTCACTGCACATGAGAGGCTTATACTCACATTATGTTCATTAATGCACACAAAACAAAACAACACAAGCTCACCAAACTGACCACCATGACTCATCAGAAGATCATCAAACAGCCTTACCTTCCTCTGTACAGATATCCACTCATGTTACAGCTGCAGAGATATCCAAAACACACAAATTAGCTCCAGCAGCAGCTCAGCTAGTTTCCCCTCAAACTGTCAGGTGAGAGTCATCGGTGTGAGCGCCTCCTCAGACCTGCACACATCCTCAGACTGCACACACAGCTCCTGTAAACAGTCAGACGTGGCCAAAACAGCAGCCAAAGAAGCTGCGAGTGGTGAGTAAAACCTTCCAGCCTCCTCAGACCCGGAGCCGAGTGACCACAGTCAGGCAAAGATCCCCGCCGAGCACCGAGTCCAGAATCTGACGTGGCAGCCAGAGGAGGTAAACACCGGCGGGGAGCAAAGGTACACACACTGCCTGGTTCAGCATGAAAGAGTGATCTGTTTCAGCACGCTCCAAAACAGACGCTTCACTAGGTCTCTGTGTGTGTGTGTGTGTGTGTGTGTGTAAGTGTGTGTGAGCATGTGCACAAACCACACCAACGTCTTCCTGCCTTAGCCTGTGAAACAGTCACTAATCTGTCAATGGACTATTTGCCTCTGGTATGTTTTGAAGGCAGGGTGGAGCACGCACAGGGCACCCTAATGTGAGAGAGAGTGTGTGTGTGTGTGTGTGTGTGTGTGTGTGTGTGTGTGTGTGTGTGTGTGTGTGTGTGTGTGTGTGTGTGGTTATGCATCCCCTCCCGCCCCTGCAGGTGTGTGTGACATGTCAGAGCAGGTCTGCAGCAGGTAAAACAAGGTATGGCTCCCCCACAACCAACACACACTCAGCTGCTTTACATTCTCCCTGCAGCACGCACACACATGCACACGCACACACAAACACACACACGATCTTTGTGATAAACCCACATTATTTTTGTGCATTCTCTCTGTGTTTGAAGGCGGTTCAAAGAGTACACTGTGCAGCTGTGTTGACTGGATTCAAACAGACAGGCAGTACATTCAGGCTGCTGGACCGAGCTCAGGATCAAAGATGGACAGCGGCGGCGGCAGCGGGCCGGAGTCAGAAGCAGAGGTCTGGATCACATGCGTGAAATTCCTCCCCAGAGCTTCTCCAAACAGGAGGGTGCGCTTCTCTAGAGTTTTTTTTTACCCTGACGAGACGTTTATTTTAAAATGACTCAGAGACAGGCCTCGTCCAATGAGGGGCTTTTGTTAATACTAAACACATACAAACTTTTTCTTCTTATAACCTGCTCTTCAGGCCACATCCTCCCTTTAGCTCCCATGGAGACTTTATTGTGAAACCCTCCGGGCTTCGCTGCACAAAATCCACAAGATGGAAAAAAAGATGGACGACTAGGAAAAGGAACATCTCTGTCCACAGGCACAAACGTCACAGGGGCGTAAACATCCTGCCCTGAACTGGCGCTATGAATCGGGCTGTGATAAAAATGACAAGAGTAAGTCGCTAATGGCCTCGTGGTTAGGTCGCGCCCGATGTATGGAGGCAATAGTCCTCCAAGGCGGCGGACCAGGTTCTAGTTTGACCTGTGGCTCCTTTACAGCATGTCACTCTATCCAGTGTCCTCTCAAATAAAAGCCAACAATCTAAAAAAAAAATGACAATAGTGATTGAAAACTTCCAAACCCACTGATTCCAAACGAGTTCAAAATTCATAAACATTCAGAGTTTGGTTGACTCAGCTCGATGTTCAGACACATAGCAACAAACAAAGAAGAAGAAACTTCACTGACCGTCACTTCTCTCTAACGTCAGGCCTTCACACTGAGGTTGTCAAAATGTTTGACACTTTGATATTTTTGGACGTTTTAAAAAATCCTCGTGATCTCGTTTAAACAAACACGATTTCATATTGAAGTGAGTCAAACAAAGCATCTGTCTGAACAAGTGTGAATGAGAAAACACTCGGAGATACCTGGTACGGATACCTGGACGAGCCGCCTCGGTCTGTACCTGCAGAGGGGCGCTGTCAGGTGGTCACTGCTATCAACAATCTCAGCTGTAAAATCTCCCAAACATTTAAACCCAACAATAGACGGCCTGCAGAGGAATAACCTTTTTAGAAACTGATAAAGAATAGAGCTTTCAAAAAGTGCTGCATGGCCATTTTTAAAGCAGAGCAGAGTCTTTCTGAACACGAGCACCTGCAGTGTCGGGGACGTCAGGACTGTGTGTAACCTGCAGTGTGCACAAACACACACTCAGTATACTTCACTGTGTGCTCGTGTTAAAATGTAAGGAATCTCCTCTCCTCCTCACATACCTGCCTCACATTCCTCACATGCAGCCGGTTCTCTCAGGAGCTCTGAGGGGCTGCAGGCACGCAGGTCTGAGCCCACCTGCAGGTCTGAGACTGGACCAGGAGACAAACATGTTACACAATCAGCCAACCCTTCACTTTCTATGATTTACTGCTCGGTTAGCTTGGAGTCTTCGATGTTTAGTGAAGTGTTTTCAACTTTCTGTACGCCGGGTTTACAGAGTTCACTAACGGGGGGATAAAAGATAAACGTGAAGGATCAGAGGATGTCAAATCAAACATCTCTGCTGCAGACATGGGGTTTATGTTGGCTCAGTCTGCTGTGAGCAGACTTTAGACTTCTGAACAACCCCAGAAAGAGCTCTGATGAGGAGTCGTCTCATAAAGGTAAGATAACACATCGTTTCACATTCAACTGTCTGCATAACTCAAGACCTGGATGTACCCCCCATTTTCTTAAACTAAACAACAATAACATTGAGATCATGGCTGTGACCCCAGGGGCCAGGTTGGATGGAGACAGGTTGGAGCACCCCGGGCGTCATCATAGACTCCACCCTCTGTTTCCACTCCCACATCAAACATGTCTTTCAATCCTGACCTCTCCTGACTCTGGCCATCACTCTCTGACTTTGTGGCAGAAACTCCAACTCAAGCCTTCATCACTTCCCGTCTAGACCATTGCAATGGAGTCCTGTCTGGGGTACCGAGCAAAGTCCTAGACCTGCTCCAGTATGTGCAAAACTCCGCTGCCAGGGTCCTCACCCACACCAAACCCTGACAGCACATCACCCCAACCCTCTTCCTTTTCGGCTGTCTGCCAATTAAATCCTGCATCAACTATAACATTCTACTTCTCACTTACAAATCCCTCCACGCCCTCGCCCCTCAGTACCTCTCCGACCTCCTGCACCCAAACACCACGTCCTGTAACCTCTGGTCCTCAGACACTCGCCGGCTCTCCACCCCCCCGCCAGACTCTGCACCTATGGAGGCCTACAGCATCACAGCCCCCACCCTCTGGCACACCCTCCTTTCAAACATCCGACAACCAAACTGCCTTTGATCAGGTAACCTGAGAAGGATCTGAAGAACGAGAACAGGACAGTTTGTTTGGGATTCTAGCGTCACGTGGTCGGGGGTCGTTATTTTGGTTTAAGGTTGTGGCAGACCTTCTGATCATCTCTCTGAGAGAAGGAGGGAGGAGCTCCAGAAAGGAAAACAATAAAAGGTGAAGAGACAGAGATGAAGTTTGCAGAGAATAACTCACACCCTGTAATCATCCAGATCACAGCTTCCATCCTTCTGAGTGAGCCTATATTTAGGAATCACCTCATCCCTATAAACAGATATCTGCAGAGTGTGCAGGGCAGGGACAAAATATACATCCATTATCTAAAACGCTTATCACGTTGCAGGTCGCAGAGGGCTGGAACCGATCCCAGCTGTCATTGTTCTCCAGCCAATCACAGGGCTGACATGTCGAGACAGACAACCAGCAACACTCACATTCACACCTACGGACAATTTAGAGTCACCTGTGAACCTAACCAGCATGTCTTTGGACTGTGGGAGGAAGCTGGAGTACCCGGAGAGAACCCACACATGCACAGGGAGAACATGTAAACTCCACACAGAGAGGCTCCTGTCAGACGGGGATTCAAACCAGGAACCTCCTCGCTGTGAGGAAACAGAAACCGCACTAACCACTGCACCACTGGCAGCCTTTTTTTCCATCCATGATTTGTAACTCGGGTAAAAAACCTCACAGATGTACGATTTTTAAACTTCCAAACCAAGACGTCGACATGTCCCTATCAGGAGTATCAACCCAGAAGTTTTCTGATCAGTTCATATTAAAAGTCCAGAGGATGAGTCTAGAGATGACAGTCTCAGCCTCGTCTTTGGACACAGTGATGTCTTTACTTTCATATTCTTTCACGACGACTCATTGCTTTTGTTTTTGGTGCAGATTTGAGAAAAACAGACAAACTCCTCTGAGTAAATCTGCACCATGTGACATCAATGTAACGCAGGACAAACCTTCTCTGCAGCATTGTTCTGTGGTTCAGGATGCTTTTTTATGCATCATCTCGCCTCCAGACATTTTGTGTTATTCAGTACTCAACATGAGATTTAGAGGAAATATTCTATGTGTCGTTCTCCATCTGTAAAGAGACGCAGACCTCCCGGCTCTCGGATCACATCCAGGGTTGGGATCGATGTAACTGTCTAATGAACAAGCTGTCAGTGAAAGTCTCTGAGAAGAAGCTTGTGTGTTTACAATCTCTAAGAGTCTGACAGTGTGGCCTAAAGTAATCCTGCTGCTGGTGTAACAAATCGAGCAGAAGCGATGATTTCAATGTTGAACTCTGCAGAACATCCAGAGACTAAAAGAATGATGTAATGATCCGAGCTGTGTTTGGTTCAGTGTGAGGATGCAGCCGTGATTATTCTCCTGCAGATGTTTCCACTCAAACCTGCTCAAAGATCATTTATTATTCATAGGCATCATGACAACCCCCCCCCCCCCCTTTAAGGCTCATATTACGAGAGCAGAGCTTTAACAAATAATCAATAAGTCAGTGTGATGTTTGGGTCTACAGGACTAAGGCTGTTAGGGACAAAAGGTTTTTGGAAGCATCGACTGCTGCAAGGTGACCTTTTGGCCACAGGCAGGTCCTGTGAGGGGGTTTAGGAAACTCATTTCGGCCGCTTGTATCCAAGATCTCCTTCTGTCAGTCACTGCCCAAAGCTCAAGACCACAGGTTGGAACACAGATCGACTGTTAAATCGAGAGCTTTTCCCTCCGGCTCAGGTCCTTCTTCATCACGACGTTACCACGCAGCGCCTGCGATACTGCGGACGCCACTCCAATCTGCCTGTCAATCTTTTACCCTCACTCGTGAACAAGACCTTGAGATTCTTGAACTCCTTCGCTTGAGGCAGAGACTTTAAAATAGCGTGTAGTCTTTAGACTCTGCCTAAAGACTACACTTACTTATTTAAAGTCTGTGATTTAAAATCAAAACAAAAAAAGACCTTAGGGGGCCCCATCTGACAGCACTCACTGTCGCTGCCCTGCGGAGCGTTGCATCCATTATCCCTGTGAGAACCTAAGCTCGTCAATGAAAGTCAACAAAGAAAGATGAAGAGGAATAATCCCTCTATAGGAGATAAAAGAGAGTGAGACTCTGGCAGAAATGATGAACGCTGGTTAGAGGGACCCACAATTGGATTTTTGTGAAGGCCCCAACAGACTCTAAAATGTCCACTGAGGCGAAGGTTTGAAAACTCCCTACCTTTAACTTTAAGAGACTTTAAACTTTCTTTAGACAGCAAACCGTCAAATGACCTCCTTACACACACACTCACACACACACACACACACACGCACACACACACACACGCACACGCACCCACACACACACACACATATTGGGCCTGTTGGGAGTTCAGCAGCTCAGGAATCAATAAATCAATACGGAACAGGAAACAGATATCGGCTCAGAGTATTCAGACACCATCAGACAGCTGCCTCACTCTGACAACATCAACACAATGACAGAGTCCTGGTTGACAATTAACTGCAACCTATTGAGCAACATGAGCAACATCTGCTGCAATAACCGCCACAATGCAGGGCATACGAGTTCATTTAAAGTTGTTGGTCTGAACGTAATCATCACGCACTCTCTCCTCATCATTAATATGAATGTCTTCAATATGCAGATGAATATGAACTGATTGCAGTGACTCTGTGGTGAAGCCTGTTTACCTCTCAGTGCCTCTCTAACGTCGTGTCTCGCGGTGACAGCTGCAGCAGCGGTCTGCTCTCCATCGTCTTCTATAGTCACGTCGACTAGATTCCGCCACGTGCATCACGGCATCAACGAGTTCCTATAATTAGCCTACCGATCCGTCCTCCAGCTCCGGTTAGAGTCCAAATCCGTCCGCGGGCATCACCGGTTGTTCCCTGAGTCTGGAGTCAGAGATGCTGCCGCTGCTCAGACGCCACCGCCGGTGCTCCCGTTACAGCTCATTGGTTGGCAGCATCCCCCCCGCGACCCAATAAAACTGGGTGTTCTCGCGTCAGAAGCTCTCACCCCCTCCCTCCCCCTCCTCCCCCCTCCCTCCGAGCGGTGCGGTGAACCCAAACATCAAAGGGAAAGCCTCGTGATGCGCAGGGGAGGCCGCGTCGCGTGCAGCATGAGAGACTCATCAATGTGTGAGGAATAAAACGTGTTAAAGAGGAGGGACGGAACAGAGCAGAGGGTCAATGAGGGGGGGGATCAAATGTAAACAGATGGATGAAGACCCCCCTCCTCCTCTGCACACAGGTAGCTGCGTCACAAGGAGGGGAGAAAGAACCATGATTCAGGAGGGTCATTCAGGGTCATGTGATCAGGTTTGTTTGGGGTATTGGTGGATATAACTTCTCCTTTAACTCTGTCTGTGCACCAGTCACCCAATACTCAAACTGTTCATGTTGTTTAAGATAAGATAAGATAAGATAATCCTTTATTCATCTCACGAACGGAGAAATTTACAGTGTTACAGCAGCAAAGCAGGATAGTCAGCAGAAGAAAAAAAGCACACAGTGCAAAAATAAGTTAAATAAAAAATATCAAAAAAAGTGTAAAAAATATACATCAAAACAATTATGTAGAAAGCCAGTAACAGTCTGTATGGACAAAATACTATCATGCACACAGTGCATATAAGGATGAGCATGTTATTGCATGTTACATGTTATGAGGATGAACATGATATATCAAAACAAGAGTTATAAAGAAAAAAAGCCAGTAACAGTCTGTATAAACAAAATACTATCATGCACACAGTGCATATGAGGATGAACATGGTATTGCACAAGTAGTCCCATAAATTATTATTGCAATGTGAATAAATCAGGTAGTGATGACAGAATACAGCATTAATTATTGCACAGAGGTTTAAGTGAATTGTCCAGTTTGTGGGTGAGTTTTGTGATCTACTGGGAGCAGGCTTGGTTGAACAGTCTGACTGCAGCAGGAAGGAAGGACCTGCGGTATCTCTCCTTCAGACACCGCGGGTGGCGAAGCCTGCCACTGAAGGAGCTGCTCAGTGCTGTTACAGTACCATGCAGGGGGTGGGAGACGTTCTCCATCAGGGATGATAGCTTTTTCATCATCCTCCTGTCTCCCACCACCTCAACAGGGTCCAGGGGGCAGCCCAGGACAGAGCTGGCCTTCTTCACCAGTTTGTTTAGTCTGTTCCTGTCTGCAGCCGTGACGCTGCTGCTCCAGCAGACCACTCCGTAAAGGATGGCTGATGCCACCACAGAGTCGTAAAAGGTCCTCAGGAGTGCTCCCTGCACTCCGAAGGACCTGAGTCTCCTCAGCAGGTGAAGTCTGCTCTGGCCTTTCTTGTAGAGAGCGTGTGTGTTATCAGTCCAGTCCAGTTTATTGTTCAGGTGAACACCCAGGTACTTATAAGAGTCCACTATCTCAATGTCCTTTCCCTGAATGTTCACCGGTGTGGGAGAAGTGGGTCTGTGCCTTCGAAAGTCCACCACCAGCTCTTTGGTTTTACCCGCGTTGATCTGGAGGCAGTTCCGCTGGCACCAGTCCACAAAGTCCAGGTTGAGTTCTCTGTACTCCCCCTCGTCCCCATCAGTGATGAGGCCGACAATAGCAGAGTCATCAGAGAACTTTTGTAGGTGACAGTTGGTTGTGTTATGGGAGAAGTCTGCAGTGTACAGGGTGAAGAGGAAGGGAGCCAAGACGGTCCCTTGCGGGGCCCCTGTACTGCAGATAACCAGGTCGGACACACAGTCCCGTGTCCTCACAAACTGTGGCCGGTTGGTCAGGTAATCCAGAAGCCACGATGTGAGGTGCAGGTCGACTCCTGTGTGTTGCAGCTTGTCCCCCAGGAGCCTGGGCTGTATGGTGTTGAAAGCACTTGAGAAATCATAGAACATGATCCTCACAGTGCTCCCAGCCTTCTCCAGGTGCGCGAGGGATCTCTGCATAAGGTAGATGACTGCGTCGTCCACACCGATGCCTGGCTGGTAAGCGAACTGCAGCTGGTCCATCGATGAGCTCACCAGGGGGCGCAGATGGTGAAGGACCAACCTCTCCAGGGTCTTCATCAGGTGTGATGTCAATGCCACCGGCCTGTAGTGGTTGAAGTCCTTGGGGCGGGAGGTCTTTGGCACCGGTACCACGCAGGATGTCTTCCAGAGCTGTGGTACTCTCCCCAGTTCAAGGCTCAAGTTGAACATGTGCTCCATAACCCCACAAAGCTGGTCTGCACAGGTTTTGAGGAGCCTGGAGCTGATGCCGTCTGGACCTACTGCCTTCCTGACCTTTAGCCTCCTCAGTTCTCTGTTCACCTGGGCTGTTGTAAAGGACAGGCTGGCGCAGGGCAGAGAGATAGATAATAACAGAGTGGCGACACTCCCATAGACCTTCGTTGTAAAAAATGGCGGCGCTTTGTACCGCCTACTTCCGGGGTATGGAGCTCGGATTAGTTCCAAAGTTTGTCATTTCGGCGTTGGACCTCGTTCACTTACATTGCAGCGCGTCGAATAGTTCCAGAGGTAAGTTGCTGAAATATCGACCTCTTTTGAATTGTCAACTGTCTATATTGCACCAGAGGCCCTTTGTGATGCTTACACTGGTCTTCATTTGTATATGCACAGCGTAATTATCTATATTTTATCTTGGTTGTTGCAACCAATTTTCAAGCATTGTGTGTTAGCTAGTTAGCTAGCGCGATTTCGCCAGCTGTGAAGGTAAAGTAAGAGTCCGGTAATGAATCGCTAGCAACTTTTATATTAATGATGTTGGGTAACTAACAAGCAGGATTTAGATGTATTGTCAAGGAGTTTTAATTTATTGTGGCTTTTATCCGCTGAACCTGACCGTGTTAGCCATCGTTCGTTAGTCGATTTTGTGTGTGATATATATTCATCTGTTTAATGAGCTCGTGATCAGGGCATGTCAAGACATTGTCTGTGACTCGTGATTTGAGCGAGGGTTATATAATTAGGAATGGCAGGAATTTCAATTAGTGAAGCATTGCTTTGCAGAAACGGATGATTTATCATTGGTAGGTAACCAGAGAAATAACACTAGTGAAATTAACATTCCTGCCTCTCTCTCTTTCTGTCATTAGTCCTGTTATAATGCAACTCTTTCTCTTTAAGGCTGCCCTGTCCCCCAGGGATGTGCCTTTAATTGGTGTGGACTTCACAGGCTTTCTTCACATTTGTAAGTTTACTATACTGTATACTGTTGTTATGTGTTTTTGCTGACATCCACCTGGATGGTCATAAAACCTACTACTTCTACAGAGTGACTGTAATGAATGCAACTATCTATTATTGCATTATTTTAAAGACACCAATACTGTCAATGTACAGTTTTTGAAACACTCTCATTCTCACTGTTCTCTTGACCCACCTGGCCTCTCTGGAGTGAAGGTTTGCCTTTCCCTGATGTGGAGTTTACAT
Organism: Tautogolabrus adspersus; assembly: GCA_020745685.1. Classification (NCBI taxonomy): domain Eukaryota; kingdom Metazoa; phylum Chordata; class Actinopteri; order Labriformes; family Labridae; genus Tautogolabrus; species Tautogolabrus adspersus. The sequence continues at coordinate 1,670,777 of CM036536.1, read as the reverse complement.
GTGTTCGCTTTCTTTCATTGTGAGTTTACTAGCTCTTATTTTAATTCTAGAAGAGCCAGTATCAGATAAATCTAGCATATCTGACCTCACCTCTGCTTTCTGTCTCCCTCAGAGCACCAAGGTCCATGCAGCCTTTGTCTCAGCATATCAAACACCTCCCCCAACACTCCTGGCTCCATTTTGACATGCTGCATCCTCCTCTGAATGGTCCTGATGTCGGGCAGAGGCATATTCATGGCTTGGAGGGTTTTATATCCTGTAGTGCCACAACAGAACCTAATTCCAATTGCTTTTTTCACGGTTTCTTTGCCCCTCCATATCCCCCCCTTTTTTTGAATGCCCAAGTGCTCGAATTTTGTCTGTGTTGAAGATTTTTTTAAACTTTTGATGAATCAAATTGTGTTTTTTTCTTAATGCCAAATAAATCCTTTTCTGTTTCACTCTCTCTGTCTGTTATGTCCCTTTCATTCCCTTCGATCTCCACCTCAATTTCTCCCTCAATCTCTGTAACAATAACAAGGTATTCTTGCTGTCATATGTGTATGCTGCCTTAGATTTGCACCCATTGTCATTTAAGGGAACACTACACTCCTATAGTGACATTCATCTATTGGAAATGGATATTCCCCCGTCTATTTTTGTTCTCATAATTGTTCTTCTTTCTCAAACACACGCACAAACACAAGCACACATTCTTGTTGTCTGTCATTGTTTAATAAAAAATAGTTCATTTGCAAACCTTCATTTGTATCAGCCATCCTTACATTGATGTCTCAATAGCTGTAACAGAAGTTACAAGTGATTTGTTAGAATAGAATTACTTTATTGATCCCAGACTGGGAAATGATTTTGTCACAGCAGCAGTGGGTCCACAAAAAAAAGAAGAAAGAAAAACACTCTGTACATAAATAGAAAGCAAAATATATACAATGTGTATATACACAGTGCAAACTATAAACAATAATAATCTATACAACTATACAAGAAATAACAGGACCAACATATACTTCTGAATGTGAAATAGTAGTTATTAAATAATAGTTAATTGCTGAAGTTACTTGGGTTGAGTTAAATCTTAATAGGACTGCACTTACCTATAGACCCAAACATACAAGCCTCAATGAGTTTTCATTCTGTAATAGTTTTGAGAATATGTGTATAGTTTAATCTTAAAATGATATTCTTAGTCTTAACATGATCATGTTTCACGTTGTGGTCCTGGGGGTGGCCGCTTTCATCAGAAGAAGTATGCTAGCTGCTAGACGAATGCTGAACGGACCACGGCAGACCTCTTAGCGCGACTACGGAGGTAAGCTAACGGCTGAATCGGAATTTATGAGCAAAATCAGGGGAATCAATAATACAGCCCAGTTGTGCTAAAATGAAAATCACGAGGCGTCTATCATCAGATGAATGATATGGAAAAGAAAAGTTAAACGTGAACACTAAGCTTTTCCCTCTAAAAATGTAAAACTTATCTAAGTAATACACAGCTTTTCGTTGTCACCCTGACTCTCCAAATGCAAAACTGACATTTGCAATAATGCAATAACAGCTGAAAAAGTACTTGGGTGTGTGTTTTTATAATATTTACCGTTCAATAACGCAATCGCTGCTGTCTGTCCCATAGAAGAACATGACAGCCAGCGTGTGTTTGGAACTATTAGGGCTTACATGAACCACGTGACTGCCCCGGCGGCGACATCATAGAGTGTCGCAACTCTTAGTATCTCTATAGCTCTGGCGCAGGGGGGCTGTGTGCTGGTAGTGGTGGGGGTGAGGGGGTGGCTGATAGTGGGGGGAGCAGAGAGTGGTGTGCAGGGGGGTGGGATGGGGTTGGGGGCAGAGAGTGGTGTGCAGGGGGGCGAGATGGGGGTGGGGGCAGACAGTGGTGGTGGTTGCATCAGGATGGAATGAGTCGGGGGAGGGGTGGATGGCTGTTCAAATCTGTTAAAGAAAGTGTTCAGGTCATTCACCCACTCCTGATCCCTAACCAGTTCAGTGTTGGAGTCCTTGTGACCTGAAATGGTTTTCAGGCCCTTCCAGACTCCACTGACATTCTTCTGCTGCAGCTGTTCCTCCATCTTCCTCCTGTAGCTGCGTTTCCCCTCTCTGATCTTTATCCTCAGCTCTCTCTGCACAGTCTTCATCTCCTCCTTGTCTCCTGACTTAAAAGCCCTCTTTTTGTCCTTGAGGAGGACCTTTATTTCAGGAGTAATCCACGGTTTGCTGTTGGCAAAACAGCGTACAGTCTTGGTGGGTACTGTGTAATCCACGCAGAAGTTTATATAGTCAGTGATGCAGTGTGTGAGACTGTCAATGTCCTCCCCGTGGTCATCACAGAACACTTCCCATGCAGTTGTCTCAAAACAGTCCTTGAGAGCCTCTTCCGTCTCCTCGGACCATTTTTTAACAGTGCGGGTCACAGCTGGTTGTCTGTGTACCAGAGGTTTGTACACAGGCAGAAGGTGCACCAGGTTGTGATCTGATCTTCCAAGGGGGGGGAGAGCAGATGAGGTGTATGCCTCCTTGGTGTTGGCATAGAAAAGGTCCAGTATTTTATTGTCTCTGGTGTTGCAGGTGACATATTGTGTGAAGGTGGGCAGAGTAGAGGAAGGAGAGGCATGGTTAAAGTCCCCAGTGATAATGAAGAGAGCCTGCGGGTGTTGTGTCTGCAGCCTGTTTGTGAGCGAGTGCAGGACATCACACGCCGAGCTGGCATTAGCAGAGGGGGGAACGTACGCAGTTATCGCGATAACGTGCGAGAATTCCCGCGGCAGATAGTACGGCCTCATGCTAACCGCTAGCAGATCAATGTCCTCACAGCAGAGTTGTTCTTTAATAGTGATGTGCCCTGGATTACACCATCTATCGTTCACAAACACTGCCAGCCCTCCTCCTTTTCGCTTACCACTCTCCTTTGTCCTGTCTGCCCTCACCAGCTGAAAGCCATCCAGTGCAACGTTTGAGTCCGGTGTTAGCTCCGTTAGCCAGGACTCCGTGAACAGCATCAGGCTACATTCCCGATACTCCCTCTGATGCCGGGTTAGCACCGCTAGCTCGTCCATCTTATTGGGAAGAGATCTTACATTCCCGGTGACGACTGATGGTAGGACGGGTTTAAAACGTCTTCTCTTGTTGCGGCACTTTGCCCCGGCACGGCATCCCCGTCTCCTTCTCTTCAGCTCGCGGGGAACATCGGGTCTTTCGCCGGTTAGCTTAGCTGCGCTACGGAAGGCTAACAGCTGATCACGGGTGTAAACAATAGAGTCACTGCTGCACGTGACCTCCGCGGTCACAGACGTAAACAGTAGAGATAATAACAGCAGAAAAACCAGAGAAAACTCAACCAGAGTTGTGTCCATCTTGTAGCAGTCGATTATGGCATTAATACACGAAAAATGAAACAGGTTTAGGAAAAGAAAAAAAAACAATAAACAAGGAAAAACCCAGCGACGGGCAGGAGCTGCTGTAACGTGCGACCACTAGTGCGGTTTGGAGATTTGGAGTTTTGGAGATTTGGAGATATTAAATTGTCTGTGCTTTGTGCATGGCTTATTATCTCTTCAGATACTCTCGACACTTATTGCTTATTCTCCTAATATTTCTATTTTATTCTGTATTGATAAATATTTCTGTATTTCCTTATGTTATTGGGCTTAAGAGTAACTGTAACGACCACATTTCCCCCGACATTAATCAAATATTTATGACACGTTAGTTATTTTCAAGGAGTTGTGAGGTTTGAAAGTTGCAGATTCGTGCAACAAAATGTTCTTTTTTTAAAAAGTATTTTTGAAGCATCATTTGAGATGTTTTTAAAGAATCCTGCAGCCTGAATGAAAAATAATGAGCTTCTCTGCAGCTTTAAGAGAAAATATAAAGCTTCTTAAAACGTGCACTTAATGCATTTTATTCTAGTCAGTGGTGATATTTGGAAAACGAAGGTGCCAATTTGATTATGTCAAAGGGTCACATTGCTGTTAAATACGGAAGCCCTTTAGAGGACAAGCATCCATCCTTTTTATTTTTGTTATAAAGAACACAAAACAGTTTCTGAGTAAAGTTAAGAAGTTATTTATTGTACATCTGCAGGATACTGGCTGGAGGTCAGAGGTATGACAGCTGGTTTCTGGTGTTCTTCAGTATGTCCAGTCTCAGAGTCGATGTAGAAGCAGAGGTGAGGGCGTGGCGCTCGGCGTGGGATGCTGAAGATTAGAGGCATGGCTATCACAGTGGGTAAACGAATGATCTGGCGTCGAGTGGATGACTGAGCCGGCTTTTATACTGTGGAGTGTGTAGGAAGCTTGATTGCAGATGAGCAGCAGGTTTGCAGACTTGATTGGCGGCAAGGTGTGTGGAACCACACCCAGCTCCAGGTGAACACACACACACACACACACACACACACACACACACACACACACACACAAACATACACACATACACAGGACAAACAAGAAAACACACAGAGGGGGAAAAGATTACAGGTAAGAATTGATTATCGTCTCAAGATCTCGCCTTATTTATTTCCTTTTCTCTTTCTATCTAATCTGTTTTCCCTTCCCTAACAAGTTGACTCAGTTGTAGAGATCTGGAGAAGTGAACTTGTTACCCTGTGTGCAGTGTTGTTATCCTGAGATCACAAGATGAATAAGTCGAGATCTGGAGAAAACAGCACACGTAACTCGTTGTCAAGAAAAAAATGGTGTATGCATGTATATGACTATAGGGCTTCTGCACTCAGTCACCATGACCATTCAAAGGCGGTAGTCTGAGCGGGATGTGTTAAACGAAGTTTAAGGTGACCAAATGATGTTTTGTCCGATTTGTGGAACCCACCTGAGACAGTTAACGCACGGTCTTTCCGCTAAAACAAAGTCACTGACCGCTCACTCGACCAGTTCCGGGTTACTTCCAGCATTTGGTGCTTTCCCTTTCCAGCAAGATTCTGTCGTTTGTAAATTTGTTTCAGGACTCGAAATTTTTTATCTCATCTTGTAAATTCGTCTCAAGCTTTGCAAAAGTGTTTCACACTTTGTAAGTTTGGTTTGCACTTCCCAGCCACCGTACCTTAAGGTATCGCTTTTCCATGTGCATGTCTCCATTTCCAGGTTTTCTGTCATCCATCCTCAGTTTCCCCTCAAACAGCAGACTCACGTCCTCCATGTGTCTGTGCCAGCCTCTGCTTTCATGTCCCCTGGTGGACAAATGCTGAACTACAACTCTCTGTTACTGTTCTACTGTCACTTTGTGTCATGCAAAGTTTCAAAGTGGGTTGTGTGTGTGTGTGTGTGTGTGTGTGTGTGTGTGTGTGTGTGTGTGTGTGTGTGTGTGTGTGTGTGTGTGTGTGTCTTTGTGTGTGTATCTAAATTCTTCAAATAGTGTGTGAGATGACGAGTCGGATCCATGTGGGCTCAATGTGTTTTCTCCGTATGAGGGAGGGAGTCAGTCTGCAGAGCGAGGCTTACACACACACACACACACACACACACACACACACACACACACACACACACACACACACACACACACACACACACACACACACACACACACATCACTGGGAAACACTGATTTTAAAGGAAGCCATATTTTTGGTGGATGCACAAATTGGTTAATGAAGTCGATTAAAGCAATAAATCCTTATCGCTGCTACTGAAAAATTGAGATTTGTTCTCCTGCTGGTGCTGGCAGTGCCTACATGTCCCAGAATGCATTGCCCATGAGCAGGCACAAAAATAACGAAACTACAGGCAATAGTTTTGTCTGTGTGTGTTTGCATTACAGCCGACCCCCGGACACAGATTCTACATTTATAATGTGCAATCCTGTAAAGCTCACTGAGTTCAACACATGTCATGTAATCATGAAAAAAAAGTGTATATTTTTATGTTTAGGAACTCTTTCTGTGCAGATATGATCACAAAGCTGCATGAAAAGGAAGGCGGTGACCATAAAGTTGAATCAGCTATGTGAGGCTTCATTCGTGAGGAAATCAGTGGATTCTGTCTGCGTGAGTTCTGTCCCATATGCATGTGAAGACGATGAGTGACGTTACGTTTCTGCATATCTGCAGTGGTGGAGAAAGCTCAGCCCTCTCTGCTGTGTTTGTTTGAATCTGTCGTGATTGTGTGTGACGTGCCGGCTGCAGTCAGGACGTCCCGGCTGGCGGTTAATATTAGCTCATTCCCGCTGCAGAGCTGATGTAGTGATCAAAACGTTCATCGCTGGAGCAGCACACACACACCGCCTGTCAGGGCCTGGCACTCTATTCTATCACAGCCTCCACCCAGCAGGCCTGCAGGTGGCTCCGTCATTACTAACATGTGTTACACTTGTCTTTTTTTAAAACTTAAATCCAGCTAATTTACCAAAAGTTCCACTTTCTTTAATGTCGACGCTCAGCCTCTTCAACACACTCTGTTTGTTGACTTACTCACCGATGAATGATGGAGAATTACATCACTGCTCCTGATGGCGATGAAGACGATGACAAGGAGTTGGAGAGTTCTCAAAGTTCCCCTTCGAATAAGAGGGCGATCAAACAAATCACTTGAAACATGACTCCACATAACAGTGATACCTCAGTTATTAAAACGGGCCCCTCTCAATCCTCCACCTGGATCACATTTGAGCAAAAATGCATCTGCTCCGCTACCGTACAGTATGTGTTCATATTTTTCAGCAGACAGAAACAAGAACAAGAAGAGGAACTGCGTGACCTCAAATGCAGTACTCGAAAACGATAACCTTTTGGAGAACGGGGCGAGGGGGGGGGGCTTGTGTGTTAACATTGGTGGCTAAGTGGAGGAATGAGGAACACTCAGGTACGGAGGTCATCAGGAGCTGGGTCATGGCGACTCACAAAGGAAAGGAGGGAAACTCAGAGTGAATGTGAATGGGGTTTTTAAGTTTTCCGTTTTTGTGCATGAAAATCGAGATGAGCCCTTATAGTGATTATTAGAAACCAGATTTTCTTACCTGGAGAACTCTGACTGACACTGTGGCATGTTTACACCTTACATAGGTTTTTGACAGCTGCCGACTACCTGCACAGGCGCGGCCTCAGCCAAGTGACGTATCAGCAAAACAAACATGGCGGCTGCAACGAGAGCATCTTACTTCTGGAGCGATGAAGAAACTGAGTTTGTCTTTTTTAGGATTAAGTATAATTGCTCCCTTGTCCTACGCGCTGGCATAGACAGGCTGACAGCAGTCAGAGGTGAGGACATGTTTAGTCTTTGCTGTCGATCTCTTCTCCTGTTGCAGGAAATGAGGTGGAGACGCCATATCTGCAACGCCATGTTGGCATTTAATAGTGCTCATAATAAGCCACACTAGTTTCATTGTTGTCAGATTTCTACATTGCAGCAGAGTATACAGGATTACATTTGCTTTGAGTCTTCGTGCTAAGCTAGGCTAATGTCTCAAGTGGTTGAATCAAGCTTCGGGGTCAAATGTGCACGAGCACGGTATGGATTGTCTTTTGTGAGTGCCCCCCAATGTTGCGCTCTCTCTGTCCCCTCCTCACTTTCTCCCTCTCCCATAATTCCTGCTGCCTCTTTAGATTTCTGTAGATGTGACAGGAAAAGATCCTCCACAGCACAACAGACTCACAACAAATGATGAGAGAAAACTACAGATGAAGAGTGGTTCCTCGGGGAGTGTGAGGCGTCAGGAGGCTTTCACGAGGCTCAGTCTGAGTCAGGAAACAAAGGACAATGTTCTCCTTCAGATTTCAAACTGCAGAGCTGCGGAGCAGGTCGTCCAACTGACAGACAACCAATCGTTTTGTATCATCATGGCGTTGTTTCAATCCAGATTCAGCGCTCTCCTCTGCCAGTGCTGCTCTCTGTCATGAAAACGTGTCATTACAGCCGATCAGATCAAAACAAATGTTGGAAAAGTGCAGCGTCAGAGCTTTTTATGGACGCCTGGCAGGACTTTGGGCTCGGTTTACTTTATCATGCTGCTCTCTGGAATCATCTGTGCTTGTGCAGCAGAGCATGAATACAGTCTGGATCGCATAAAGGACGGCCTCTTAAAGTTTACATAGTCACTTTGACAAGAACAGGGTGTAACTGAGGTGATGTGCTTGTCTTTCTTTTCTGGGCATTTGGGGGATTTCTGCAGACTGGGCGGAGCTCGTAGTTAGAAAAGCTGCACATTGTGGCTGATTCAAAATGATTCTCCTTCACTGTCGACCTTCCTGAAAGATGAAGAGCTACCGCTGCCTCAAAACAGAGACACCATGTTTGTCTTTCACTCTGGATTGTTGGACACATCAGGAACAGGTCAATGCTGACCGGGTTTCCTGACACGATGTCTTTAAGTTTTGACTAAAGTTAAAAAAGTCTGAATTGTTTAATTCTGCTGCAATTCACTTCAGACAGAACCGATCGAACAGTGAAGACACGAAGCTTCCAGACTTTCTGTCCTGCCTGTTTGAAGGAGGACCTTCAAAATACTGACTACCTGCCGAGGGTTAAAAGACAATTATTACTCACACACACAAACACACACCCTACCTTCTCATATAAACTTTTCTCACATGCACAAAACTCCGAGGTGAGCTGCACGGGAGAACCCGAACAACCTCATTTCTCTCCCTGACTTCACCCAGACGTTTTCATGCCAGCCTTCTTGTAGATTTTCTGCAAGAGGTCGTAGCGAGCCGACATGTTAACACAGTAGGACATATTCACGAAAAATTCTTCTGCCTTTATTGGCGTCCTTTTACGTCGTGTCATTCCCATCTGACAGGGAGAATGTCACACTGTGAGGTTCATGAGCAATTCGTGAAGATACAGGTGCAACGTGTCCTGAATTTTTATTTTATTTTTAATGAGTGCTTCTGTGAAAGAGGCTTAAATTGCTAAGGAGTCAGATCTTTAGTCTCTAAAAAAGGTGAATCTATGGTTGATCAGTGTCTGCAGAAGTTTGTCTGCAGAAGAAGGAGTTGTGTTGGTAGGAGACGATCACTGGAACTAGAAAAACAAAGAAACAGAGCAGCGTCATAAATCTATTCCCCAGTGGTGACTCTCACTCACTAATCAGGTATTAGTTTAACCGCTCATTGTTAAACGAGGACAATACAAACATTTCCTCTCGGCGTGGAGCCCATCAGGCGCCCGCCACTTACACTAAATGGATAATTGAGAAAAAAATAAACTCTGGGGTCTGCATGCTGCAGGCCAACTAGGGAGGAAGCTTGGACTTTGGTTTGCTCTGTGTTTGTGTGTGTGTGTGTGTGTGTGTGTGTGTGTGTGTTTGTGTGTGTGTGTGTGTGCGTGTGTGTGTGTGTGTGTGTGTGTATGTTTGTGTGTGTGTGTGTGTGTGCGTGCATTTTTGCATGTGTGTGTGTGTGTGTGCGTGTGTGTGTGTGTGTTTGTGCGTGCATGTTTGCGTGTGTGCGTGTGCGTGTGTGTGTCAATAGGAGAAAAAGAGTTGGAGGGCTCAGTACACGCAGAGTCACCAGCGGAGGAAAATTGAAGGCAGATTTTCCACGGCAGGCGTTGGCTCCAAATTGCTCGTTTTGGACGGAGAATTTGCTCTGGCACGAGATGTGACAATGATCTTCATTTCAGAGCTCGCCCCCATTTATACCAGGCTTACACACACCCACACACACATTTAAGCACACACGCACAGGCCCCGGCTGAACCAAAACTATTACAGAAAACTCAAACTGCCTTCAAAGGAGAAAGAGAAACATTCCTCAAAGCCTTGAGTTTAGTTCTGATCAAAAGGCACATAAACTCTAACTCTCTCCGAGACTCTCCCTCACACACACATCTCTCTGCTCCTTGTTCAAACACACACACACACACACACACACACACACACACACACACACACACTCGGACCTGTAACGTGCCCACATTTGGCTGATTTGATCCAAGCTTGGTATCGAGTTTCTCCAAATAATCGTCTCCGAGAGGGGGTATGGAGCCCATTAGAAAAAGAAACTCCACTACAGACGAGTGAGCCGGCTTCTGCTCCAGTCAGAAAGACGGGCAGTGAGGAGACAAAAGTCTGTTAAATCAGAGGAAATGCACAATGAGGCGTCTGTATCCTGCTCTCCATCATCACGTGTCTAAGAATATGAAGCTTAACAGGCCGTAAATGTTTGTCTCTATATTTATCACGATGTGATTAATCATCTTATTTATCGTGATTAATTTGCCTCTAAATGCTGTCTACTTTTCTTCCTTCAATTGAAGACCTTTCTTAGGACAAGTTGATTTGAGATTAAAACATTTCAAAATGGAGCACTGAACCAGCTCTTCTTCTGTGGTCAGCAGCTTCTTCTGACCTGCAGCTGTGTTACCGTCAGTGTCCAGCAGAGGGAGTAAGACAGCAGATAATCCCTGCACAGGTTGTACATGGACACTACAGATACTGCCATCACATGTGTCGCCCTAATCTGGATGTATGTCCTGTTTTCTAGCTTTTTAATAAAACTTCTGTCGTGTTTAAAGACGACAGACGGAGTTGGAGCTCTTCAAAGTGAACTCAAAGAGGACGAGGGTTGAGCGGTTGGAAGGTACATACGATGGTGTACATTCAACAGACTAAATACAATCAGACCGTCTGATAATGTTGTCTTTGCTGCCTCTTTGTCTTCCATTAAAGAAGAAGCTGGGTTCCCTGCGGTCAGTAAATATCCGAGCCCCTCCCGAGACTTCTCACATATTTCCTTACATATTTAGGAGGAAGTACTTCCAGTAAAAGACGTCCTTAAACACACTCAAAATAGTTCCCTGCTCCATGAGGGAATATGAGCTGGATGATTACACGGTGACGAGGTTTCCGAGCTCACGTCACGTCATTCACCATAATGAATGTTTTTGTTGTTGACCTCAGCCGAGAGCCGAGAGATTAAAATGCTAATTCACCCCGGACCGGAGCGCTCGCAGGAGGCCTCAAAGCAGAGCCAGGAGCGTTTATCACTCCCTAATTAAGTCACATACGGGAAGGAAACAGAAAACTATCTTTGTCACTGTGCAGCATGGGAACAAATACAGCATGTGACATTTAGGTTAAAACGACATCCTGTACTCTTAAAAGTGAAATGTCCTGTCGTCTAAATTAGAAGGCAGAAAGAGGTCTACAAAACAAAAACAGGGCGGTGAGCAAACTGGTCGACTGTTTAAGAGGATAACAAACATCATTTCATGACCTCCTTAAAGGCCGCATGTCAAAGCAGCTTTAAATTTAAGTTAATAAATATCCACGAATCATCGAGAACACGGTTAGAGAGAAAATCCTAGATTATGTTCTATAACAATAGATTCCCTGAAAAGATTTTAAAGGTCCACTCAGTGAGCTGTGTAGAGAGTGAAATGATAAAGTGACCTTCCTCTATGATCAGACATTAAGGAAACATGCTATGTTGAAGTGCTGGCTTCTCTGACAACAATGCAGCAGCCAGTATGTCCTCCTTCTAACTTTAGATTCTGGTCCTGAATGGTCTGGATTTGTTTGGACCAGAGAAGGTAGGCGGTTTTAAGGCACCCCCACACGGCCGTTTTGGACGCCCCTCGGTTTGCCAGATATGAGAGCAGTTATCAGGTCAAACCAACAGGTGTTGCAGCGATGGAAGCGAGCAAGAGAACTGGTTCAGATAGAAGTGATTGTACCCGACCTAAAAAGCCTCTGCATGTTTCTAATAAGCTCCACGAGCAGAAACGTGCTCAAACTAGGATCAATATTGGAGATGCTTTTGAAAAATGGAGAGAGGTTAGAACACAGAAAGGTTTACAGACCGATGCAGAGCTGGATAAACACTGAAGCTTCAGTGTCCACCACATGGTGACCTGCGTGAGCATCCACTCTAGAGAGGAGGGGGGGGGGGGGGAGACAGCTCTCTACAATGTTTAGACTGCAGTACCCATTTTAAACACTAGGGGTCAGAGTTACTTATTGCTCCTTTAAAGCTAAATTTTACAAAACCTGAAACCGGTAAACTTCATAATCTCTCAGACTATAATGGTAGTTTTTTTTATAATTGATAGTTTTTTGGGTCAGTATTCACGTTCTCCTCGTAAATGCACTAAAGTCAGTTGTTGCATTGTCACTGCACCTCCAGACGCTCTTTCTCTGCTTTAAAGGTTCAGTTCGCCTCAAACCAAGGAGGACATGTGCCTGACGTCAGAGCCTTTCTGATCTCTCTCCAACAACTCTGCATCTTCTAGTGTCGTCAAAAAAACAGAACTTTGTGAAACATGCAGCACACTTCTGGACTGTTTCTCCTGGAAGACTTTCATGCTGATGAATTCAAACCTTCACACTTCACACACATGTTTTGGGGAGCTCTGAGACTTATTTACACTGGTTGATGAGGAGGAGAATATGTGACCTTTAAAGTCACGTTTTTGTCAAAATCACCTTTTCTTAAAACTTACCGAGTAGTTTTCTAATCGATGATGATTCTGAAAGTTATTGGGAACATACATTTGTTCGAAAAGTTACAAAAGTTGTCTTTAATTGACCCTGGATGTCGAAGTCGGAGAGAGGGGTTTCAGATGCAGCGAAATAACTAGAAAAGTACTTTTGTTTGAAGCCTTAGATGTCTTCACTCTCTGCACACTCCCTTTCTAAAACACTGGCACAGGAGGGGAAAGACGCTCTGCACAAATGTCCAACATGAATTGAAGAAGCTCCGTGCTGCTTTCTGTAGTTAATCGAAATCTTCCATTGACGTTGACATGATCTAAAGGAGGTCATTAAATAAATCTGAAATCCTGTTTTCACTTTTAAGATAAGTCCGTGGTCATCAGAGAGAGTTAGGGTCTCTTTTTCAGGAGAAAAAGCAGCGAGAGTTTTAAACATCCTGGATGAAAGGAACACGCGGTCTGTGGCGATGAGAGAACAGTCCATATGGTGATCAGCATTAACCTTGAGAAGGCAGCTTGAAGCTGATTATGTTTCCCTTACGGCCCTACAGAGGGTGCATTACAGCGTGCATGTGTGTTGATGAAGAGTGTGTAATAATAGTGACTTAATCACACAAACAGTGCAACCTCTCCGTCAACTCGACTTTGCGTGGAAACTCCACATCTCGGGACATTCTTTTGGTTGTTCACCCAAACCACACACTGTTAACAGCTGTGCAGTATTTCACTCGGGCTGAGAGAGAGAGAGTTTCTTTTCTCTGTGCCGAGCTCGCTTCCAAAACCACTCATTAATAAAGTATTTGTGATCATGTGGCACAAAGATCGCCGCATGCAGAGAGAGGGAGGGGGTGCAGAGACACAGAAAAAAAACGAGGAGAAAAGAGATAAAAGAGGAGAAGGAGGTGGATGTTTTAAGTCAGAGGGGTTAAGAAACTCTTTCCCGCTCTCTTGCACACTCACACACTCTGCACGCAGACTCCCCGCCCCTCCCTCGCTCTTACTGTCTCCTCTGTAATGAGCTCCAGATGTGCTGCTGAGGATGGGGGTGGGTGGGTGAGGGCGAGGGAGGAGGAGGGGGGGGAGAGAGGTTGTGGTGGTGGTGGGGGAGCTGCCTTGCATGTCATGTGCTCAGGCGTGGAGAGACGCTGTCCGAGGGGACGCTGTCAGACCTGATGGAGTGGCCAGCCAGAGCCTGGGGGCGAGGAGAGAGAGGGGAGGAGGAGGAGGAGGAGGTGAAGGGTGGGGGGGTCAAAAAGATCTCCACATCTGGAATCACTTCAGGTCAGCCCCGGTCCTGGCCGTGAAAGGTGAGACCGGGCGCCTGGCAGGGGAGAGACGGGGGGGTAGGTGGGTTTGACACTGGACATACCACAGTCAGGGATCAGCGATCAGGAAAAACAAGCGAGTGCAGAGAATAAAACGGCTGCAAAGAAAACAGAAATATCCCTTTTTTAATGTGGCGAAGACGTCCCAACAAACCCTTACAACACTTCAATGAAGCGTCGACCTCACTCTGCTCAGACACACGAGCAGAGACCCTAACTCCTGAAATCCTTCACGTGATTTACTGCAGAGGACAAAAAGATCGACTACAAAGTAAAAACAAATCAACACAAATGTGAAGCAGTTTGACCTTCAGAATTAGACGGAAAGCAAATGAAAACCTCCCAAAATGGTTAAAATATCAGATCAGGGATTTCTAATGAGGGGGGGGGACAAATCATCAGCATATTAAAAATATTCATCATGCAACAACTGTTTCTGAAGATTTCTGTCCTGCATCCTGGAGGTTTTGTTTCCTTTGTCTCATATCGAAAACTGTAAAGATATTACAGACATTACTATCCGAGCTATAATGTCTCTAATAACATGCTTCACTTTGAACAAGTTGCACTTGAAAAATAATAAAGCAGAATGTGAGGAGAGAAACAGGATCAGTGATGACGGATGATTGAAGCAGTTTAACGTCAGGAAACAAGCGACAGAGAAGAAAGTGTTCAAGGAGAAAGTTTCATGTTTTGTTGACGAGACGATACGGGTCTTTATATCGTGACGTTATCAAAGACAGAAATGTGCCTAACTGATCGATTTCTCCTTGACGACACGGAGCTTTAGTGAGATTTCTCTCATGTTGAAGGAGAAATCTGAATCTGTAAAGTTTCTCCAAACGCCTCTAAAGAATGTAGTGTGACATTTATCCTGAAGAAAGAGCGCTTTAAAATATAGCACAACACGAGGTGAAGAAACGGAGAAACTGACGACAGACTTTTAAAGAATCAAACGCAGTTTCACTTCAGGAAAGAAGCCACGAAGCAGAGACGATCAGAGAGATTTAGAGTTTCCTGAAGTGACTGAAACTGAATTTTTTTTAAAGCCAAATTGAGCAGAAGACGATGTGATTTTAACTTAAACTGTAGATGAAGTTTCACGACGTGTGAGATGTTTGTTATCTGCAAAGTAAAGATAAACTTGAAGCTTTTTGAAGGGAGTTTGGTTCAGAATAATCTGAAGCTGTAAACAACAAACTTCACTAAGTAATGTTTCCAAAAGCTACGTGCTCGTGTCGGCACACTTATCAAAAACTCTCCAACATCAGCTGCAGTCTCACCCAGCTCATCGCTTGTTGCCCGTGAGAGCCGTTCGAGGACGAGCGTCGACATGTGTTTGTTGACGGCGAAAGGTTACGAGGGGCCGAGAAGAAGAAACACCTTGTGTGACAGCCGCAGAGCTTCAACGAGGCCCCGGGGCCCTCCATATTAAGGAGAGGATTTCCCTGCTCATAAATATCCCCCTTTTTTTAAAGATGGAAATCTCACTTTGGGGTAATCAGCGGGAAAAAAGAAAACACACAAAGCTTGAACAGCTTGAGTTTTCAGCGAAGGAGAATCCGCTCTCGAGCTGTAAATCTTTCTTTTATGGGGACGAGCACGAGGGCCGACATCATCCAGCTCTCCAAACTGTAAACACACTTCACTTCTTTTCGTTCCTGAAACCTGACTGTAACGTTGAGTTCTCATTTTATTTTTTTACGAGGATTTAACAACCTTTCAACACTTTGAATTCACTCTGAAAAGTTCTCTACTAACGCTCAGTGATTGGTACCTCTCCTCTGCAAAATTAAAGGTCACATATTATTTAAAATCCACTTCACCATGTTTCTCTAACATGTGTCCCTAGTCTACAAACCCCCCAATGATGAGGAAAGTCCATCCTCTCCGTCCTTTGCCTGCTCCACTTTTCAGAAAATGTGTGCTCAAACAGGCCGTTTGGAGATTTTCCCTTCATGACATCACAAAGGGCAGTAACCCCTCCCCCAGGTGGGTGACACTCCCACAGCTAGGTGTTTGTTCTGCCCTCTGAGTCTGCCTTCTCACCGTAAACAATAGGACATGGAGCGAGAAAGCCCGAGCCACCATAGCCCTTCCAGAGAGGGGCGTGGTCAGACACAGCTCATTTACATTTAAAGCTACAGACACAGAAACAGCCTGTTCTGAGCAGGGCTGAAATAGAGATTGAAAAGGAGGATAATATGTGCTTGGTTAAAAAAATCCCAAATAGGTCTGATTAGCTCATGTCTCGATCGGCACACACTGTACTGTTTTGATGACTCATCAGTTTTGATTTGATGAAGGATAAGAGTTATTCACAATAAGGCGTGTAGCTGACCTGATTGACAGGTGGGCGCGGTGTAACGGTTTGTCAGGAGGCTTAAAACCCGCCTCAGCTCCAGCTCTCAGCCTGTCGTTAGGTTGGCTGAAAGTTAGACTGAGACAGCATTTCCAGCATGGAGACCGCCATCGATGGGACTCCAGCGCCCCCTGCAGGAACAAACGGGTGACGTCACTCAGGCTTCGTGGTGGAATTGGACACTTTGCCATTGCATTGCTTGAAATGCATTTTTTATTAATATACACGTTTTTTTATTCTGTTACAATTAAAGGATATCATAGAAAATGAAGAGAGAATCTTCTGCTCTTGGAATCAGAAATACATTAGCCTCTCCTTTATATTGGACTATTACATGAAAAAAAATGCGTTGAAAATGTTTGCTCGTCAGTGGTATAACATGGAAACAAAACAACAAAATGATCTTCTAAAAAAAAAGCGTAAATGTCAGAGGAAGTGTTGTGGGTTTAAAAAAAGACGGGGAAGAGGCGGTGATCCAACACCACAGCCAAAGGCACGAAAAAAGGAACTCCACGTAGTCCATACATGAGTCGCCGGCGAGAAAAGTACAATTATTTTATGAAAAATGAATTTCAGTCACAATGACAAGTTAAAAACTACACACATATTCGGCTACAGCATCCAGTCTAGATGTCTTTTTGTACAAAGAGTTCAGTGACGCTCAGGAGGATAAAAAAAATTAAAAAAAGGCGTTTCAGGGAAAATCCTGTCATCACTCGCTCTCCAACTTTCTTGCATAAAGGTGTGAAAACACCACCGAGGCTCCAGGAAGGAGAGGAGGCTTCATGATCCAGAGACGGTGTCAGTCTGCAGGGGTCCCCCCTCCCGCCCCTCGCCTCTCCTCCTCTCAGTTGACCGTGGGCACCTGGTTCAAGCTGTACTCCTTGGCTTTGAGCCGCAGGTTGGCGATGCTGTTGGCCATGTTCATTCCCTGGGACGTGTTGGTGTTGGAGCAGGTGGGCGGGTAGGTTGCCATGGTGCTGAGAGACAAGAGGAGGTGGGAGAGAAGAGGGGAAAGAGGTTACATCACCTGAGTCTGACGGCGAGCTGAAGCTCAGCGTGAACCGCAGCTGTGGAAATATACAGAAAAAGTGTGAAAGGATTTACATGAAATCTGACGTTAACACAATCGCAGCCAGAAACGACTCAAAGCAACTTAAAGTGTAACTCGAGTATTTCTAAACTTGGCCCTGTTTTGACATATTTTGAAGTCTAAATGTCTAAAAGGTTCAAAAAGAAAATGAAACAGCTCCAGAAGAATTCTTCAGCCTGCAGCAATGAGACAGGCTGTGAGACGAATGATCTTGATCAAAGAGCGTCCACTAAGAGTTGTTTTTGTCCCTTACAGGCTCCGATAGTTATTTTAGGAGTCTGACAACATCACAGAAAGGATCCTACAGAGAGAGACCGCTTTGTTACCAGTGTCGGGTAATAGTAACTTTAAAAGTAACTCTTTACTGAGAAAAGTAACGTGTTTGGGTGTTCTCACGTCAACAAAAATGAAAGCCCCTTTGCAGGTCTTAAGTCACGCTGGTTCGATGGTCCAGACGGCACGTAGCCGACTGTACGCCTGCCGTCTACGTGTCAAGTTTACACGGCATTGCACGGCCTCTCTTACAGTCCATCATCTGTGACTCTGCAGCCCGATAACAGGCATGACAGACACAATATAACATATAACAAAAGTCCAAATAACGGGAATATTTCCTGTTGCACGCTGACACGCCTGAAGGCAGACCCTCTGAAGGCCGACCTTCTGCTCATGTGCAGCGACCTGCCCAGAGGAAGAGAAACACAAACTGTTACCCAACACTACGCCACCAGACTCCATTCACAGAAACAGTCATTTAACTTTGCTGAAAACAGAAACTGCTGGTCTACCGCTGCCTCGCTTACAAACATTTTAATTGTGCAACTGTGTGAATTTGGCTGCATGGTGGTGCAGTGGTTAGCGCTGTTGCCTCACAGCGAGGAGGTTCCTGGTTTGAATCCCCGTCTGACAGGAGCCTCTCCTTGTGGAGTTTGCATGTTCTCCCCGTGCATGCGTGGGTTCTCTCCGGGTACTCCAGCTTCCTCCCACAGTCCAAAGACATGCTGGTTAGGTTAACTGGTGACTCTAATTTGCCCGTATGTGTGAATGTGAGAGTGGCTGATTGTCTGTCTCTATATGTCAGCTCTGTGATTGGCTGGCGACCAGTCCAGGGTGTAACCCCGCCTCTCGCCCAATGACATCTAGGATCAGCTCTAGCCCCCTGTGATCCCTAAAAGGGAGAGCAGTAAAGATAATGGCCGGATGAAAGTGTGTGGTGTTTAAAACACACAAAAAACAAAGTGATCGAGGCTGCATTGGAGCAAAAAGTCACTGAGATCAAATTCATGTTTTTGTCAATCGAGTCTGGTCACTTTGAGGATAACGATGCAACCGCTGTTTGTGGTTAAAGAAAAACAGCCTTCTCTTTATTAAAGACATCCAAATGTCATGACGTCAGAGACTTGGAACAACAATCTGAGCCTGTCAGGGACAAAAACAACTTTTAGAGGACACGTTTTAATCGGATGAATTTTCTGCAGTGCATCAAAAAACCTGCAGGAGTAACATGAATGAACATGGAAATACAGGACTTCCCCTTTAACTGGTGTTTTTGCACATTTCATCTGACTGTACATCCCGTTTAATTACATTGATCAGGAACGTAAGCTTTATTGATGAGCTCCTGAAGTGTTCCCTCAGGTCTTTACCCACGAAGAGACGTCGTCTCTTTCATTCATCAGTCAGCAGACGTCAGTTTTACACACAGAGCACATCATCATCAGACTCTAGCTTTCATGTAGTCACATTAAAAACATCACTTTTATTCACATGGTTTGACTCATCCGGACATGTTCTTCTTTTTATCGAGAGAGAAATCAAAGAGTTTGTTTTAGTTTGCAGAATTGGATCTGCCTTGACGACTGAAGAAGAAGAAACTGATTACGTGGTATCGTCATGTCTCTGTCTCTGTCTCAGTCTCAGTCGTGGAGTACTGAGCTGTTTTTAATAATCACTGACATAATGCACAGCGGACTGAGATTTTAGGAGAGGTGAATTAAAGTTTTGCACAAAGTCTTTGAACTTGAATTTACCGGAGCTTTATGCAACATCACTCGGCCTTTAGAGGTCAACCAACCTCTGGTGTTGAAAAATGAAGTCGATGCTGAAGTGTAAAATCCTGCAGTTCCTCGAGTGTCCACTAGAGGCTGGCTGCAGAAGCACAGGAAGTCACATACACACCCATTAAAAAAGCCTGTTTTTACAGAAGACATCAACATGTTTACAGCCTGGTTCAAAAACCACGTCCATTAATTTTCCTCCTATAACTTTCTCAGGTTTTCCTTCTTAATATGATTTTTGCATCATTGTCAGATTCTTTATCTCTAATTTTGTTCTCTTTGGACCTTTGCAGAAGTACTAATGTGTTTTTTACTTCCTCACATCCTCTCTCTCTCTCTCTCTCTCTCTCCCTCCGTCTCCTTCTTGTGTGTCTCTCTCTCTCTTCTCTCTCTCTCTCCCTCGCTCTCGTCTCTTTGCACATGATTTATTGACTTGTTTGCTTTGTTAACTCAAACGTCGGGGATCCATGCAGACTTTGTTTTCAATCCGTGTCAGTAGTCGGTCAACAAAGGTTGAAAACAAAATGTGTTTGTCCGTTCGTCTGTTGTCAAAGTGACTTCAGTTCTAAAGCCTCTGCACGCCGTCGATCACTCCGCCCTGAGATTTATAACAGGTGATCGATTCTGCTCTCATCACTGTGAGCTGCATGAGAAGGTCAGTCGGCCTTCTCTCGAAGAGAGGCGCAACAAGCACTGGTTTTTATCTATTTTCAAGGCCCTCCCACCTCACATCACAGACCTGTTGGAGTGGAATTCAGGCGCCTACATGATCCATTCTTCTGATTGGCTCGTTCTTAAAGTCCCTCGAGGTTTCACTGAACTCGGTAAATCTGCATTTTATTCTGATGACCTTAAACTCATTGAAGGCCCTCCAGCTAACCCTAAAGATCGGAGTCTGCAAACATTAAACTTTAAACACATCCGTAGTTCTGACCTCAGACTCGGCACGTTGCAGGTTGTCTATTGTTTGTCTTGTTCTTCTCTGATATTTGTTATTTTTCAAACCATGTGGATAAACTGTGTTGTGATTTTTAAAGCGCTGCATGTGAGTGCAGATGGATGTGTGCTCCAGATACTCTGCACCTTAACTTGATTTAAACTCAATTAAAAAGCAGTGATGCTCCCGGATTGATTCTCCAGGAGCTTTAAATCTGCAGTAACTGTTGTTTTTTCTGCGTTCATAAATAACAGATCAATGGCTGCAAGAAAAAATAAAAACACAAATGCTTTAGAAAAGCAGCTGAAATGTGCAAAAACACCGGAGGGATCGTTTTAGCAATCAAGCTGAAATAAATCTGAAACAAAAACATTCAGAAAAAGAAAAGAAAACTCAGGAAACAAATCAGAAAACAGCTTCAAACACTTCAACGAATCAAAGAAGGCTTTGTAAGAACTCAGAAATGTGAAAACACAGCAGCATTCTTCCCTTCAAGGAGCAAACGGCTGTGTTTCCTTCAACATTTTAAGAAGTGAATGTAGTAAAGGGAAAGCGTACTTGTTCTCTGAGGGCAGCATTTTCTGTGGCACCCGCACTGGCCCCCCCTCCGGCATCGGATACCAGCTTTAGGATAATATACAGGGAAGTGTTAGCACCACATTAGCCTCTTCCACATAGCATTATTCCTGCTCCACATCAGACTTCCCCTCTCCGCCCTGCGTCCACTTACACAAGAGTGAGTTTGAGCCGCAGGCCGCAGGGTTTGACATTTGATCCCGAGTTTCATAACGGAGGATTACTGTAAATCACGACCAATGTAACCAGAGTCACAAAAAATGTTGCCCAGTAGAGCTCTGTCTCTCTGTGTGTAGCCTTCATTATCTGGTGTCGTGTAGCACCGAGGGGTCACACGGGTCAACGGTGGATTTAATACGCTTTGTTTTCACATTATCACCTCGTCAGGAGGGTCACAGCATCGCGCCCCGTCCCCCCGCTCGCTCGCTCCCTCTCTCATGCTGACAGAGCACGAGGGACGGGAGCGAGGGAGAGGAAAAGGGTGTTTTCATTCAACACAATTAGTTTGGAGTTAGAAATGTGCAGAGAGATGACGGTTAGACAAACAGGGCGAGGGTGAAACATGTCTGCAGGGACGTCAGAGCAGAGTTTAGAGAGAGAGAGAGAGAGAGAGAAAGGAAGTGTCACAGCGATGCAGGAGGAGGAGCTCACTCTCAGCTTTTCATTATGACCGTGGCTCTATTTTTATACGTTTTTTAATGAAGGGTTGGCCAACCTTTTGATATCACATGTTTCAGAACAACAACATCTTTGTCATTTTCACATCAATAGTTTTGAGAAGTACAGATGCTTTTCATAACAACTGATCGTCGGCCATATTTTTAACCAAAAGCTGCTTCAAGCCAAAGAGGCTTTTGAGGACATGTAACTTCATATTTGTTTCGATTTTTCAAGATAAACATCCTCAGCAGAAGCTAATAACCCCGAGCTGAGAGTCCGAAGTTAACGATGACGTGGATAAAGATACAGAATAACTCTGGACTCTGAGTCCAGGTGGATCAGAGGAGATGAAGATGTTCAGAGAAACTATGAGGAGTATGTGCAGGTAGAGGAGGAGGAGGAAATGAAACAAAAACACAGAGCACGGTTAGTATGTGTGTGTGTGTGTGTGTGTGTGTGTCACGGTGTGTGTGTGTGTGTCACGGTGGCGTTAGCGTGGTTATTGTGGTCTCACTTCATGTGATTGAATGTTCTGCAGCAGAGAACGGACAGAACGTTCTGCAGGCTTCTGTTCTGCCACAGGTGGCTTCTGTCGACGACTTTCACCGAACGCTGTTTTGAAAATATTTGACACGTCTATTCCAATTTCACTTTTTATTTTCTCTTCTACCAACGATTCCATTCGTCCTGAATTCATGGCTGTTTTCTTTCTTCTCTCCTCAAATCTCTCTTCACTCATTCTTTAGTGTTGTTTCTGAACTCACACACTCGTTCCCTACATAGAGAGGCTAAGTAATGGACTTCATATTGAACTCATTCGGCACAATTAGAAAACCTGTCAGACACCACTCGCTCTCTCGCCGGCCGTCGACAGTTACGTCGTGCAGCTTAACGCCTGCAGAGGATCATTAATAACGCTTATTAATCTGGTTTATTAAAGGCATGATTTCAAGTGTTAAAGGTCACATATTATGCTAAATGTGTTTCTAACACTAACACGTGTCTCTAGTCTGTCTACAAACCCCCCAATGATGAGAAAAGTCCATCCTCTCCGTCTTCTGCCTGCTCCACTTTTCAGAAAATGTGTGCTCAAACAGGCCGTTTAGAGATTTTCCCTTCATGACATCACAAAGGGCAGTAACCCCTCCCCCAGGTGGGTGACACTCCCACAGCTAGGTGTTTGTTCTGCCCTCTGAGTCTGCCTTCTCACCGTAAACAATAGGACATGGAGCGAGAAAGCCCGAGCCACCCAAGCCCTTCCAGAGAGGGGCGTGGTCAGACACAACTCATTTACATTTAAAGCTACAGACACAGAAACAGCCTGTTCTGAGCAGGGCTGAAATAGAGGGGTTTATAGACATGATCAAATACAGGATCAAAGTGGATTTAGAACAAGACACTTCACACACATGTTTTGGGGAGCTCAGAGACTTATTGAAACTGAAGAGGAGGAGAATATGTGACCTTTAAGTTTCGCTGCCTTTATGGGAGAAGCGCTCGGAGCAGATCTTCAGCGTTAGTCGTTAGTACAGAAGCAGAACAGTGAACTCAAAGTGTCCCGTTGTGATATGAACATGAAAGAGAAAAAAGCAGAGTGGATTTTACCTGTAGGGGGCTGCGCTGCCCCAGGACAGGTAGTCGTTTGGGCGCGGTGCGGGACGCGGAACGATCGGTTGCTCCACCGCCGTCACGTCTCCAGAGTACGACTTGAGGAGGGAGGCGTTTTTGCTGGCCAGCATGGCGCGCTCATTCCTGCGAAACTTCGCTCTCCTGTTCTGAAACCAAACCTGCAAACCAGAGAGGAGACACGCAGGGTGACGGGTGAGACGATGCTGCAAACAGAAATGAATCTTTACAGACGCCAAGCTACAAATATGTAGGTCCAGTTTGGTTCTCGGGGATCTAGATTCATCGTGAATACAGTTTTTACATTTGCTGCAGATGAAAAACCTGCCTGGTATATATTATATTGTGTGACAGGTGGACACAAAGAATCCTACATAAATATTTAAGAGCTTCATAGCTTTAAAAGAAACACCCCGACCCTGAAAATGGCGTCTTGAAATGAACAGATTTCAGAGAGTTCTTTGTGTGTGTTTCAGGTTTATGAAGGATTATTTGTTCATGAAGTGTTAACAGCTTACAGTAAATCAAACTAATGAGCATCGTCGTCACTTTCTGGCATGAACTCAGATCAGGTCGTGTTTGTTTTCGTGTTTTTCTGTAGCCATCCCTAAAGAATGCACAGACCGTGTAACATTTTAAAGTGGAGCCTGTTTTTGTTTCAGGCTTCGTTAACTCTTATAAAAACAAACTGTAGAAAGGAAAGTGAGAGTTGTCTTTGTTTATACGACACACTTTCTGTATACACTTGCTTGTTCTCTGGCGCACACAAGGCTGTTGACGAGTGCGCTGCAGATACAGACAGGGGCGTGTCCAGAGGGGGGGCCGGGGCCTACCTTGAAATCTGATTGGCCTCCCCAGGTGGTAAATGGACTTGAGCGCTCATATTTCTTTTCTAGCTTTCTGACTACTCAAAGCTCTTTCACACCGCAGGTCACACCTACACATTCACACACTGATGGTAGAGGCTGCTGAGTAAAGAGACCATCAGTATTAACTCATCCATTCATACACATTCACTCACTGATGGTAGAGGCTGCTGAGTAAAGAGTCCATCAGTATTAACTCATCCATTCATACACATTCACTCACTGATGGTAGAGGCTGCTGAGTAAAGAGACCATCAGTATTAACTCATCCATTCATACACATTCACACACTGATGGTAGAGGCTGCTGAGTAAAGAGACCATCAGTATTAACTCATCCATTCATACACATTCACTCACTGATGGTAGAGGCTGCTGAGTAAAGAGACCATCAGTATTCACTCATCCATTCATACACATTCACTCACTGATGGTAGAGGCTGCTGAGTAAAGAGACCATCAGTATTAACTCATCCATTCACACACATTCACACACTGATGGTAGAGGCTGCTGAGTAAAGAGACCATCAGTATTAACTCATCCATTCACACACATTCACACACCGATCCTGAAGCAGCAGAAGCAACTCAAGCAAGGGTTAAGTGTCTTGCCAAAGGACACATCGGATATGTGGCTGTAGGAGCTGGGGATCGAACCCCAGACCTTCCGCTTAAACTACCTTCACTTAGTCAAACAAAAGCAGACAAATACGCCTCGTCTTGGAGGAGCTTTGACCGCGGTGCAGATATACACAACAGCGATCTGAAGGAACTTTTTAGACGTTAGAAAAGTCGTTCCTAGGACTTGATTTTCAGGGTTTTTTTCTTGGAACGTGACGTCAACATACCATCAACCGCTCCGCTGAAATCTTGTGAAAAGTTCATTACAATTTTTACATGCATGATCCTGCAAACTTCCTCCGCAGTTCTGCAAAAACACACACATTCCTTTTCAGGCCTCCTTTGACTTCTCTTTAAGACAAATTCACAAGGTAGCATCTGGTAAGAGTCTGGTACCCTTTGCAGACTCAGACCCTGGTTGTATATCTGCAGCGACACGTCACCTGTTTTGGATGTCATGACTGACTTTTTATCCGGAACTTAAACTCCCAACAAAAGGAAAAAGAGACCACAAAGATGTAAAAACAAAAGAGAAACTTTTTCTGATGAGTTTCTGAACAAACACGTTCTTCATCTTCACCTCCTCCACCTCCCTCCTTCTCTTGAGAACACCCCCCCTCCCACCCCTCCTTGCTAAACAGATGATGATGAGACTCTGGGGGTGCTAACGTTGTTCCTCGCTGTGAAATCAAATCCATTATTAGAAGCCGTGGGCGCTCACAGGGGCTCTCAGCTCGCTGACGCACGGCCTCAGGAATGAGCCCAAAGTCTGTGTTATCAAAGGATTTCTGCATGGCGCTCTGCTCCACATTAATCACAGATGTTCTGCCTCTCTCTCCCTCCAACATCACCGTTTCCTCTTTCCCACTCACTCTGTCCACTCAGCTAACCCTCTCACCTCAAAACAGGCGACTGAAACACACCAAAAAAGAATTAAAGACACATATTTATCCTCGGTGAAGCGTGAGATTCACTCTTATTTCATCAGCATATCACTATGAAACACAAGGCCTCGATGCATTCAGAGGAAGAGTTGCATCAAGAAGAGAACATACTTTTTTATTTTGAACCATATTCATATAAACAAGGTTGGATTTCCAAGGGAGGGGGCACAGATGACATGTCCCCCCTCTCTCGTCAAAATCACTGTTTCTCTATTTGTTTTAAATCTGCCGTCTCTGTAAACATCCTCAACTTCTAGCAGTTATAACCAAGAAGAAAGAAATCTTGATTATATGAAATAATGTTTTCTTTACCCTGAGTTTTGCCTGCCAGGCTACAAACAGGTTTGCCCTAAAGCGATCTGATTGGTGGAGATTTTTTTTGGGGGGGCTGTACTTTGGATGTTTTGCTGACGGAGGCTGTTGTGCTTACGGAATTTCCCCTGCTGTGATTTAGGATGGTGCATCAGCATGTGGCTTTCTTTTTTGCAAATACGACCTACGTGATCCCGATTTTATAGCCAAATAAAAGAGCTGAATGCAACAGTGGCAACATAGCAATGTGTGAATGTTGCTTTACATGGCTGCATGGGTAACTCATGCAAAGACCTCTCTGGTGCAGATTCTACATATTTCATCGTCTGCAGGATTTTCTTTTTCATTCAGTGAAATCCCGAAATGTGACAAAACTGGCAAACTTTATTTTATTCAAACAGAGGAGCTGCTATTGTTTCCTAAATTTAAAAAAAACAAAGTCTGATAGAGCTTTCACACGTGCACAAAACTCAAACTTTTTCCTGACAGCACCCCGGTACAATGAACGTGTGAAGTTGGGGTGAGCTGATGTGAGAACACAGGAGGAAATATTCGGGTTATTTAATGGTGACTTTAAGGACTAACCGGGCCTGAGCACGGTTACCTCTTGTACATTAGGGCGTAATACAACACATGTCTACAAGACAGGCGGACTCACAAACAATAAGATAAAAAGGGACGCACGGTCGAGTCCGAGTCTGCACATCGGAGAATAACGAGCAAACTGTTTCGAACACTCATATTTTATGTTTACTCCAAATACTGTGACTCTGTCAGCTTCTGTAATCGCTCAGGTTGAAAGGCATCGTACTGGTTCATAAATGTACTTAAAATCAAACATGCAATCTTTTAGAGAGGTATATTTTCCTCTTCAGAATCTGTGCATGAATCCTGAAGGTAAACAATCAACTTGTAAATCCGTTTTTTTTTTTGGTAGGTCTGTTTGATTTAGGGGATACGTTCGATTTTCCACATTCCCTCTGCTAACTTCACAGAGAATCACTGCTCTGGATCAAAACATGGCGGCAAAGGGCCGTTTTACAGAGACAGGAAGTGATGCATGGTAACACAATGTCGTTTATAAGATATACTTTGATTGGCGGTTAAAATGCACTTTCATATTCAGCGTCAAAAACTTAAATTTGAGTAGAAAATGAAGCTGCGTAAAAGAATCCGTTCCCCTCTTCTGTGAGTGACTGTATTAGTCAGTGTGATGTCATTCATTTGGACAATCACTGCTTCATCTTTAGCTTCTGTTCGGCTGCAGCACTCATGTGTGGAACACATTTGCCGTTTATCACTGATCTGTAAACCTCGGAGGAAATTAGACGTCATTACATCCACTTTGTGATCACATGCAGCCCTTTGGGGGAGTTTACAAACTGCTCGCAGACTCGAAACACTCTGCAGCTATTTAAGAGATCACGTTCAGTCGGAGAGAAGGTTCTGACAAGTTCTTATCAGGGAAAAACCGCAGCGTGACATCTGAACGTGTTCGTTAATACGACCTGATAACGAGTAGCCACCGAGGAGGATTATTAACTGAATCTGTTAGAGGAAGAGCTAACAGATGAAGAAACCCTGCTGCTGTTTTCCACTGGAGAAACAAACTCATTCATTATTTAATGAATTCAATTTGCACCAGGAGGATCTAAATATGCGAGTTTCTTCCAGTAGATTGCTTCAATTTGCACCTGACAATCACGCTGTAATGCCAACACATACACCACAACTCCTGTGTTGTGCATGACAAGGGTTAATGATCCAGCACACACTTGTATCACACAATAACACACACAAATCAGGGCAGCAGCTCCTGTGAACTGCACGGTTAAATTAGCTTTTTTGTCAATGTGTTTGTAGAGAGTGATGTAACAGCAGGATTTTATTCTGAAAGAAAAGGTCTCTCTCTGTAGGGATTCTTTCTGTAATGTTGTCAGACACTTAAAATAACAATCAGAGTCTGTTGTCTCTGTTCCAGTTTCATTACTGACAATTAAAATGTTCATTTAGACCGATCTAGTCCCATAGGATCGCCTCAACTTGTCAGTGACAGAAACAACAACCAAGGATTATTGTGTAGGCATTAAAGGGTGATTGTCAGGTGCAAATGAAAGCAATCTGCTGGACTCAATTAAACCCCAAAATATTTACGTGTAAGGGAGAGATTCAGCACTTTTTTTCGTATCTGTGTTCATAAAATATGGTTTGTTTCCTCGACCATACCATCCTGCTTTTAAACTTTAAATACTCTTCAGTCTGGTGAAACAGGCCTTTTATTTTGAAAGGGAGGAGGATATGGGAACATAACCCTATGCAGTCTGCAGTGTCGTCCCCGTTCGTACCTGGACTCTGGCCTCGGTGAGGTTGACGCGGCGGGCCAGGTCCTCCCTGACGAAGGCGTCCGGGTAGTGTGTCCGCTCGAACACTCGCTCCAGAGCCTGCAGCTGGCTGCTGTTGAAGGTGGTCCTGTTCCTGCGCTGCTTCCTCTTCTTCTTCTCCTCCGTGTTCATCTGTTCATCTGCAGGAGAAGAAGAAAAGAAAGAAGAGGCGATGTCACACGACCTTTGCATGACTCTATGGGAACACAGGTCTGCTGCTGATAATAGTTAAAGACACTCAGCTGCAGGAGGTAAAACACAAAGAGAGTTTTTTAAGCTCCGTGTTAGAGCTCATCAAGTTTTAATCAGAAATACATCTCCCTGCATCCACTGCTGCTGCTTCAGGCTGTTCTGTTCATGTTCTCCCCGTGCATACTCCGACTTCCTCCCACAGGCCAAAGAAAAGTGTGACATGCACATACTATCGCACTGGGGTTAGCATACATAGCTGTGTTAATGTATGCAGTATTGCTCTGGGGTTAGCATACATAGATGTATGCAGGCCCGCCCGCAGAAATGGCAGGGCCCCTGAAAGGCCCAGTGAAGGGCCCTCCCAGGATATGATTTAAATCAACGTATGCACGTGTGTTCAGTACTGTTAGCGCTAGCCTCCTGGCTAACATTAGCTCCCTCTGCCTGGCTCCCATCAGCCTTTTGGAGCCGACTGAAATCAGTTTGTTAACAAGTTCTTGTTTAGGTCAAATGCCTGAGCCAGCTGCCTCCTTTTCTTCTTCTTTCTTTTCTCGTCCTGGAAAGGAACACTGGCATAACAGTAAAGTTCACTCACTTATCTAAGCTTCACTACGTCGGTAACATTACAAAGAAAAGGCTCATAGTATTTTAAGAAGAGACAGGCAACATTATACTAAAGCAGCAATAAATAAAATGTGTTTTTGTTGCTTTAAGAGCTAACAGTGAGAATATAGACGTAAAAAAAAAGCTTAAAATTACAACGGACCAAGTTTTGCTAACCTCCATGGTCCCTCCCCATGTGACTGGGACTCAGAAAGCTCTCCCCTTTATGTGCGGCCTTATTAAAAATAGATTTTCAGACATGGTCACAGATCTGGTTTGTTCTGAGCCTCAGCTTCAGATCACCACTGAAAGAGGCAAAGCCGGAGCGTTCCCTGACTGAGAGCGATAAGCTGTTTCATAATGTGCTCCCTTTGAACGACAGAACATAAAGCTTGATTAATTGACAGATATCCGAGCGTCTCTGTTACAGTGTGCTCTGCAGTAACAGGTACATGTTTTCTTAAAGAGGTTGCATTTATTTTTCAATGTCGTCTCTAAATGTGAGCGTCACTATTTCACTCTGCACGCCTCCATGTATCGGCACAGAGAGGCGGAAAAGTGCAACATGAAACCCGGACAGAGAGGCTTAAAGTTTTCACCCAAATTAAATCAGTTCATTCGTCTCTCGTTGCACGAATAAAGACGCAGATAAAACAGACTTTAAAAACAAACAACCTCCCCTGACAGAGACAGGTTATAATATTTCACCTTCCAGCTCCATGACAACGAGAGAACGAGAGAACGAGGGAACGAGAGAACGAGAGAACGAGAGAACGAGAGAACGGCAGGCCAGTGTGTTGGTGTTTGTGGCTCCTTGACAAGACCGCAAAGTAACACTTTCACACAGAGGAGAAACACTGTGATCATCCGTGTTCCTGCCTAATTACAGACACACAAACACACACACACACACACACACACACACACACACACACACACACACACACACACACACACTTGGGCGGTTAGTTTGCCCTAAGATGATCACAGATGTTGTACAGAGTTGTAAAAATCGTGCTTTTTTTTTAATACATTTTCGCGTCTGGAATAATCTGTTTGTTGCTGTTAATTTCGTTTAAAGTCAACATGAATAAAAAATGTTTTAAAAAAAACTGAAAAGTGGGAGAACAATCTTTGATTTATTCGTACTCGTGACCTAAAGATATCAAATTAAAAGCTTTAATAAATAACAAACGGGGTGCTGTGATTTTGTTTGTTGTGTTCCCGTCTTTGTTCTCGACGATCGCCAAAGGAAAAAACTGTTTTGAATTATACTGTCACAAGATGTTTAAGAAAAATAAACTGTGCAGATGCATGAAGTGCTGAAACATGTTTTAAAAACTGTTGAAGAGAACGTGTCCCTCTGGTGCTCTTCACTGGAGATCTAACTTAAAACACTAAATTAAAAGCATGAAGAAAAAAGCGCTCCAAAGTAAAGTTCAGATCGGTGACACATTGGCTCTAATCAACCGGGATTAGACGGATTTATGATGCCAATTATTTATTTCTCTTTCATTCTGAAACTTCTGCTTTGTACTCTTTCTCACACACACACACACACACACACACACACACACACACACGCACACGCACACGCACACGCGCGCACACACACACACACACACACACACACACACACACGGCCTGGTTCTACGAGGGTGAAAAAGCGTGCATTGCACCCTTATTTTACATTTCTGCACCCTCAATTGAATAGACGCCCAAAAAAAACAAAATTTCTAACCAATAAGTCATCAAGGCTTTCTAATGACAACAGTGACTCAGATCGTGTTTTTAACCCCCATGATGTGATGGTCATGACAGGTGAACGTGACCTGTCTGTTCACCGGGCAACACATGAGGGACCCGTAATTTCCACGCTCCTATAGGGGGGGATCTACCTAGGCTGTCACCTCATGAATGCTTGTTCACTGCAAATCCTTTAATTTAAAAAAAATATAAGACACACACACACACACACACACACACACACGATCTCTTTCAAACACTCTGTCATCAGTGTCAACACTGAGTGTGTTTGTTTTGTTGTCACCATGTTTTCTAATTAACCCCCCCCCCCCCTGCAGTTTTATCCAATCAACAAACAGCTGAGAGTAAACTCAAAGACCAGCTTAGAATGACCACAAACAAAGATCACTTAAAGAAAACACGGTTACAGCAGATCCTTTAAATACAATATGAAATATATTTTTGACGACAGCTGAAGAGAGAGAGAGGACATGTGGGGAGGAGAGAGTGACATGCAGCAAAGGGCCGAGGTCGGATTCTAACCCATGGCCGCTGCAACGAGGATGACAACCTCTGTACATGGTGCTGCACGACAAAACTGCTACGCGATCCGGCGCCCAACACATTTAAGTTTGTGAGCAGTTATGTGACATCTCGTGCTTCAGCTGCTCAGAATTATTTTGTTTTCATCAGAACAGATTTCTGAAAACAGGCGAAGAAACACTAAAAATATTTTTGTGTTTAAAAAAAAAATCCTCATTGTTGTTTGAGCTGAATCATCTCGTGACTTTTCAAACAGGGGCGCCTTTTAAAGAATTCATCCTCCTTTCAGAGTGAGTGTAAACCTGAAGATAAATAAAGAGCAGACTAATGTTTAAAACATTTAAAAACATATTTTGAAAAGATAAATCAATCGTGGCACACTGAAAATGACTTCACTGTCACTTTTATACGCTCACAATAAAGTGACAGTGAAGTCATTTTCAGTGTCCCACAGTTTATTTACTTTTTCATCGTTTTTATTTTTCATGCAACCGAGCGACAGCTGAGGATGTAGGTTGGCTCTAATTGGTTAGAAAATGTAGATGTGTTCAAAAGCATCTGGACTTCACTTGAATTTAAAGATATGAAGGACCAACATGGTCCCCCCCGTGCACAGCAAGCCTACGTCCTCAGGTGTCGCTCGGTTGCAGGAACATACAATGAAAAGTAAATCGATAATCCGTGGCACACTGAAAACGACTCTGCTGTAATTTTAGTGTGAGCGAACAACGCGTTTCGCCTGCAGCTTCCTCAGGTTCACCCAGCATTTAAAATAAAAAGTGAAGTAGTCTCTATACACGATCACCCCTCGGTAGATTTATATGAAACTCAAGTGACAAATGAGGTGAAATCTTTAGGTGGGATTATACCAAAAGATGTCAAAACTAGACTGTCAGAAATAAAAGTGAGACTATTGTTAACTCCTGCAGGTTGCGGAGGGATTCATCAATCTGTGCACGTATTTGAATCACTCAAAGTGAAATACTCTCTAGAATAATGTACGCTGGCTTTTCATTCGATTTTTCTGACAAGTCAATGAAACAACAATCAAGGCCAAACTCAAACTTATCACAACCACAGCTGCAAGAATAATCGGTCTCCCCCACACCCAACCGAACAGAACTCAACAACAGGGCCATCACACGCATCGCAACCTCAACAGAACAGGACATAACACATCCACTAAACATCCACCTCCATCTACTTCACCTCAGGACGGAGACACAGAGTACAGAGGTGCAGAGGATGAAGGTACAGAGTACAGAGGTGCAGAGGACGAAGGTACAGAGCACTGACGTACAGAGGACGAAGGTACAGAGCACTGACGTACAGAGGACGAAGGTACAGAGCACTGACGTACAGAGGACGGAGGTACAGAGGACGAAGGTACAGAGGACGAAGGTACAGAGTACAGAGGTGCAGAGGACGAAGGTACATAGCACTGACGTACAGAGGACGAAGGTACAGAGTACAGAGGTGCAGAGGACGAAGGTACAGAGCACTGACGTACAGAGGACGGAGGTACAGAGGACGGAGGTACAGAGGACGAAGGTACAGAGGACGAAGGTACAGAGTACAGAGGTGCAGAGGACGAAGGTACAGAGCACTGACGTACAGAGGACGGAGGTACAGAGCACTGACGTACAGAGGACGGAGGTACAGAGCACTGACGTACAGAGGACGAAGGTACAGAGCACTGATGTACAGAGGACGGAGGTACAGAGTACAGAAGTTTAGAGGACGGAGGTACAGAGTACAGAGGTTCAGAGGACGGAGGTACAGAGGACGGAGGTACAGAGGACGGAGGTACAGAGGACGGAGGTACAGAGGACGGAGGTACAGAGGACGGCGGTGCAGAGCACCAGGTGCGAAGGGGGAGATACAGAGCACTGAGGTACAGAGGGCCTCACCCTGGGAAGAGCCTGATTCCTACTGTTATAGCCCAGAACAAAAGTCCTCGCTGAACACGCCAGAGTGGGAACTTTTGATGGCTGTTTGTTTTATTCACTGTGTTTTCTGTATGAACTGCTCTTTCGTGGGAATTGTCTGTTGGACAGAAACGATGCTGTGAAGAGAAATTTCCCCATGGGGACATAAAGTCTAAAGTCTGACATCAATGAATCAGTCCAGTTTAAATCCATCTGGAAAAAACAAACGTCACGATGTTTGAAAAAGTGATGTGGTCAAATCCATCCAAAAGAGGCTTTAAATGTGAACGACTGGAACGATAAAACTTAAATGGTTACAACAATTCAAACACAATAACAAATGCTTCCTGGTTTAATGTTCCCTCTCAGATATTTGATAAAGATGTGACGTTTCTGTCAGCTCGTCCTCCTCTACAGGAAACTGACCTGTAAACACGATCTCACCGACACAACAACACATGATCTCTTTTAAAGGAAAACCTCGACGTTATCGTGATCAGTGGTCGTTTAAATGCTTATTTATTTATTTCACATTTTTATAGATTTTCTTTTATGTGATGTCGTCGTGATGTTCTTCTTCGTCGTCTTTTTGTCTTCTAGCCCGTCTCATTCATCGAGTTTCCCCCTGGGATTAATAAAGTATTTCTTTTTTATTCTTCTCATTTATTTATTCTCATAAATCCTCACTTCATCTCATCTCTCTTTTTATGTTGTTTACATTCGACTTGATTTCTTTTTATTGAGTCCAGCTCATTTTAACTGCTTCACTTTTGCTCTCTTCTTAATGCTCGTACTTTTTATCGTTTCTCTTCTAATCGCTGGTTTCTCGTCTCACAGCCTCGCTCCTCGTGGTCTCAGCTGTTTTGAGTTATTACGAGTTATTGCGTTGCTTGAATTCTTACGATGTTTGGGTTGTGATGTTGTTCAGGGCTGGGTTCTTTTCCTGTCTGTGTTTGTTGTTGTTGGTTGGACGTCTCTTCAGTGGGTTGCTCTGTTGTCGTGGTGATTCTTTGTTGTTGTTTGTTCTCATGCTTTGTTGTTATTAGGGGTGGGAATCACCAGAGGCCCCACGATCACGATACTTGAGTCACGCTTCGACGTTATTGAGATTTGAAACATTTTGCGATATGCTGAGAATTGCGTATTATGTCGACAGAATGAAACTAAATCAACAACTGTTCAGTCTCAGTCATCTCACTTCAGTCTTTTTATTTCTACACAACGGGAGTCGAGCCCACAGCAGGACCGACACTGAGAGGCTGCATGCTGCTCTCGATCTGAACTGTTTCAGTCTAATCAAACTGAACTGATCACAAACATGTACGGACGACTTGTTCAAAGTGAATCGTGCAACCCCTTCAGCAATTAAAAATCCAAAAAGCATATTTGCTATTAATATAATTAAAATATCAATACTCGGCGGCCATGAGTCAACATAATATCGCCATGTACGATAAATATGCTGTTTCAACCTCGAGTTGTCACGTCCCCTCCTGCACGTGTCCAAACACAAATAAAAACACAGTAATTATTATTATAACTCGCTGCTATTCATCAAACCGTCACTCTAAATTATCACTTGTCACTTTAAACGGTAAATGGACTTGAGCTTGAGTTCTTTTCTCGTCTTCTGACTACTCGAAGCTCTTTAACACCGCAGGTCACACCGACACATTCACACACTGACGGCAGAGGCTGCTGAGTAAAGAGTCCATCAGAAGTAACTCATCCATTCATACACATTCATACACCACTGAGGAAGCAGAGGGAGCAACTTGGGGTTAAGTGTCTTGCCCTTGGACACATCGGACATGTTGCTGCAGGAGCTGGGGATCAAACCCTCGACCTTCCTGTTGAGAGACGACCGACTCGACCACTGAGCCACTCACTGCACATCATGTCTCTATTGTCCTGTATAGTTCACCTCACCATTTATATTCCACCTCTGTTTTATCTGTGTTTATCTTTCTGTTCTGTTTACATTTGTATTTTTGTATGACTTTCTTCTTCTTGTCTTTGTGCTGCTGCGGCAACCCTCCAAATGTTTTGATATGGACAGATACAACATGCATAGACAAACTGAAAACAGCCGTCCAATGCAAGTATCAGAGTGTTTATAGCGAGTGCTAATGTGCAGCACTCGTCCCTACAAGAGCTTAAGTTTGAATAAAAGACTGAAACAGTTAAAAAGGAAAACTACACAATAAACTGGGTACAGCAGGAAGCAGCAACATTTAGAGCTACAAACATTAAACATGAGTACAAGTCTGTTGCTGAACTAACCAGGATTTGGTGGTGAGCTTCGCAGTGATCGGGCAGCGAGTTCCAGGATTCGACTCCTTTCACAGAAAAAGCAGTTTGAGCTAAAGATGTTTTTCAGAATGAAACCTGAAGCTGCTCTGCTGCAGCCGTGTAGTCTCTGTGTTTATCTGCAGAAAAGGCTGAAGAGCAAGTCCGTTTAAATCCCCTCTGGGGGTCCATAAAGTATCTTATCTTCTCTATATTTACTGTAAAGTTAACATCAGAGTGATCACATTCAAATGGGATTAAACGAGTCAAAGGGGAGGGGCTCGGCTCGGCTGCATTTCTTCTTCCTGATCATTAATCGATCTTATTTCTTTCTTTCACTTTCAGACGATTCATTTTTCTTACTTGAGGCTTAGAAGTGATGTGAAGCTAAATTCTGGACGTCTATATTTCTTCTTATTTTCATTGACTTTGTTTTTATTCTTCTGTTGTTTAATTAGCATTGATAAGCTGCTGCAGGAAGACCACGATCTCCCAGTCTGTCTGTCTGTCTGTCTGTCTGTCTGTCTGTCTGTCTGTCTGTCTGTCTGTCTGTCTGTCTGTCTGTCTGTCTGTAATCTGTGAACTGCTTCAGAGTAAATCAACCCGATGTGTTAAAGTTTTAGCCGTACATTTTTAAAAACTTGATTATTAACAGGAAACAGAAAAGCTCGGTGTGACGACTTCTGAGTTTTATTTATGCTCCACCTCAGATGTTTAAATATTCTGCGTTAATGTTCATATTTCTCTTTAAAAACCCTTTTTTTATTCTTATCTTTAATTCTTTGTTCTGTTTTTTACATTTTATTCTATTTAATGTCTTCATACTTCGTCTCTGCTCGCTGTCAGAGGAGCCTCCAGCTTGAAGAATTTAACACGACTGTCCTCGAATAACCGGAGAGTCGGTTTATTTTATTGTATTATTTATCCTTTAGTTCATCAGGGAGGACTCACTGAGACCCCGAGGACTCGTTACCAGGGAGCAATAACACAGGGGGTCTCAACTGGTGGGTCTGGACCCAAAAGTGGGTCTCGGAGCTGTTTTCAGAAGGTGTGCCCTGAAGAAGGATTCTACGATTCTACGAACAGGATTGTTTCGTTCGGTTTCTTTGTGCTATCTCTCTTTTCACAGTCGGAGGTCCAGACTGCACGATTTGTTCATTTAAAAAACCTGATTGGTTGAAAATGATAAAAAGTCTGGGTCGCGGTTTTTTATGAAGGAGTATGTGGAGGGTCCTGAGGCTGGACACATTTAGAAGCACAATAAACATAGTGAGTCTAGTTTTGTTTCGTTTGTCGAGTCGACAGAGAAAAAATTAAAATCAATAAATATTAACTCAGATAAAATAATGACAACGTTTTTTAAATTTCATCCAGACTTCCTGATCCTTTAAATCTTTTTGTTTTTCCTCAAATGTAAACCTGCTGAATGTTCACATTTTCTGAAGTTGAGATTTTATATTGAACTATTCTGGAGAGTGAGACTCCTCCTGTGTTTAACTGCATCTAACATAGTGTCAATACAAAGCATGAAACTGATGTGCTGCATAAAGAGTAGATAGCTATTGCTAATTTCCAACTCGTGTCCCTAGTTGGGCCTTTGCATGCATCGCTTTAATAGCGTCATCAACATTCTTAAACACCGTAGAAGAAGAAGACTAAAGCGCAGCTGAGATGTCTCCTCTGTGTCTCTCACAGCTGAAGAGGTTTTTGAAAATATGATGTTCTGAAAGTTTGAAAGGTGGAACATGTGGAGCTTTTTCTCTAACACCAACACATCCTGTTTCCTCTCTGAGTGAGACTCGGGAGTTTCTTCTTTGGGAGCATGTCGGTGAAAAGTGTCGGACGTGTGTGCCGGCTGTGAGCGCTGAGAGGAAGCCGCACATGGCGAACCAGAGACCGCGCACTTCTCTCTCTCTCTCGACCTAAAAGCAGCTTTTACAGGCGCGAGGTTCAAATTAAAATCTCGTGACTCACTTCATTATTGCGCACGTTCCTTCTGATGACGTGACACCCGGAGAAAAATGAACACAAAAGAAGAATACGAGAGTCTGGCAGCGAGCCTCATTAAAATGAACATAAATACATAAATGTAATTATCATCATTAGTATTATGGCATGCACGCGGAAGTGAACACTTCATTAAAAGCAGTGATTTGATTTATTGCTGATTTGTATTGTGTTAATGTTTGTGCTAATACTAAACTCTTCATACTGTTCTATTAAAAACACATAAAGAGACTTTATCTTTATTATTCAGCTCCTTTTACACGCAAACAAAGAGACTGTTAACGCTGTGTTTTACTTTAATTATCGTCTTTGTTTACACCTGCACGTGATAGTTTCATATTTAGGACTCCTTATTGAGATTTAAATATTTGTTTAGTACAAAAAACAGAATTGTTCTGACTGATAGAAGCAGGAAATAAAAGCTGAAGATCATGTTAAATGTTAAATTCGTTTCCGTGAGTTTTTCTGGTATTAATAAAGTTTTGATTTGAATTGTATTATCGTGCACATGATGTCTTTATTGTCCTGCACAGGTTTACTTCACCATTTATATTCTTATTTTATATACCTCCTATTTTTAGCTGCAACCCTTCTTGTATTAATAAAGTTTTGATTTGAATATTTTTCTGTGTTTTTATTATCTGCGCACAGTGACGTATTTAGTGATTTTTAAAATGTGTTTGTGCCTTTCATGGCGCGCCACATTTCATTTAGATTTTTTTTTAAATGTTCACGTGGAGAAATATAAAGAATAAAAACTGTAAAATATGTTTTTTTAAATGGAGAGGAAGGAGAAACCTCCGGACTTTATTTGCAGTCTGAGTGTAACCGAGAGGCGGATCAGCCTCAGGAACATTACAAATCGAATTTATTAATGTAATAACTTATTGAATTAATCTAATTTAAACAGCTAATCATCTCCATCCTGCTCCTAGCACGTGCCATCACACTGATCTCAGTGAAAATCTAATTGAGAACAAGGGCACGCGCCTGAAAGTGAACCTCTTAGAGATCCTGTAAAATAAGCCAAAAACGCCGATCCAGGAAAAAGTCAATTGTTTGCTGTGTTTGAACCATTAAGAGTAAAAGCACAAACAAGGTCACTTTTGAAAGGTGACACTCTGAAGTTTCTTCCCAAACAGTTGTTAATGGTATTGAATAATACAAGCTGGAACTACACAGAAAAAGAGTTTTGTTTCCGTCTGAATATTTTCTTTAAAGTTTTATAAAAACATATTTATACATGTTTAATTTTTTTACTTGTGCTCTTCTGATGTGGATTTATTTTTGTATTTTTACTTTATTTCTGGATATTTTTGCGGTGATTTGGAAAGTATTTGGTTATTTTAAACATGTGTTGCTTTCACGTTCCTGTCATTAAATCAGAAAAATAAATCTCTGCATTAGAAGTCTCTCAGACTTTATTTTTTCTCTGCAGGTTAAGAAGCGCGTAATGTGTTTTTTTTTGTTTCATTATCAAACCAAATTATTAAAAAAAAAAGTTTAACTGGGTAGTGACGTAATCTATAAACTGAACCTGCTGTCTCCCCCCTCCCCTTCTTTAATTCCTTTAATTGATGCATTAAAGACACGCGCGCTAATTGGGACAAACGATCGCGCTCCGTGTTTGGGAAAGAGTTTGACAGGACGAAAATAACCGAGAATTAACGACGTGACCCGAGCCACTTCCTCCTGCATATTTCTCACACCGATTTTTAGCTTTTTTTTTAAATAACAAAAACACTCATTAAAGCCTGCAGCGGTCCTGACAGAGTCTGAAAACGAGCTGTGAGGAGGAGGAGGAGGAGGGAGAGTTTATTTACTCGCTTAACGGAGCG
This sequence comes from Tautogolabrus adspersus, assembly GCA_020745685.1. Taxonomy (NCBI): domain Eukaryota; kingdom Metazoa; phylum Chordata; class Actinopteri; order Labriformes; family Labridae; genus Tautogolabrus; species Tautogolabrus adspersus. Next base: position 1,631,471 of record CM036536.1, on the reverse strand, counting down.
AGCCGCGGGTTTCTGCGCGGAGTTTATCCACGTTTTGGTCAACTTCCATGAAAGCAATCTGGCTTTTTATTGCAGCAAAATTGGAAATAATAACCCGGATTGTTACGCTTGGACCCTCACCGGCAGTCGATCGAGCAGTATCCGCTTTTAAGTTCACCAAACTCGGCCTCAGTTTTACGCGCACACGGAGGAGGGAGTGGTGCTCCAAACACTCGCCTTTTTTTCTTCTTTTTTTGGTGTTAAATTACAACAAATATTACTCCTCAACTACAACACATGTGGCCTAGCCTTCAAATGACTCACTTTTTAAGTTCATTAAAAAACATTTAAATCTATTTTGACTTTCGTCTCTCTAATAAAAAGATCAAAAAACCTGCGCAGACACTACAAGTGGCCTCATTTAGCGCAGATAAAAGTGATTTATTACCCCGGAGTTTGTCTCGCAGGGTTCCCTCACTGACCATGTCCACCAAAATCACCATACCTCACTGACATCAAAGTGTTAATGGTAAATTAATGGCCGTTTTGAGGGGGGAGGCCGTCAGGGATGATGCATTGCCAAAACTCACTAAAGGATTCCTTCCATGCGCGCGGCTGCTTTCCGCGGAGCTTCATTCATGCTCTCAGCACGCGGACACACGCCAGGACGTAATGAAAACAAATGACTTTCAGCCTGTCATTAAGACTACATTTGGGTGAGATTTTCCAGAGATGGAGCCTGATAGCGTGAGATTTTCACGTCTGCACACAGCGAGAAGGAGGAGGAGGAATTTTTTAGATATTTTTCTGACGACATTTTAAAGTAGTTTTTGAACTTTCCCTCTCAGCTCCAGCGCTCCTGACGCTTCTGCTTTGCACTTACTCTCCTGCTGGGTAGTGTCGCTCCCGCTGGTCAACCCCGGGGACTCCAGCATATTCCTCCCCGCCTCCCCGACGCTCTCGTCCGCCTGGCTGCCCACCATTTCCGCGGCCTCCTCCAGATCCAACAGGTGGCTGACCGAGAAGTTCTTTTTGGCTTGCAGGTTGTCCAGGTTAGACGTGATCGGACTCTCCAGGCGGTTTGATATAGAGGCTTGCCTGTCCATTACATGTGCATAGCTAGAAGTCATGACGCAAGAGAACAGCGGGAGAAACGGAGCGGCGACAAGAAGGTGGAGAAGAAGAAGAAAGAGAAAAAACAAGAAACGCGAGCAGAGAGGATCCTCCGTGCATAGGACACACGAGCAACAGCAGCGCCTCCAGGAGCCACAGAGAGACCCGGGTTAGCCGAGCAGAGGTCGGGTGTGCTCACATCCAGATCAGAAAAACTTCAGCAAACTTTTCTCCTCGCCTACTTTTCCACATCAAACTTAGTACAGCCAATCCATCCAGCGGCGCGCGCAAACCAGATGTAGCTTCGGTATTTCAGCTCGTCCTGCTGTTTGAGCGCGAGAGAAGTCCTCTTAGAAGAAGAAGGAGAAGCTCTCTTCCCAGCCTGTCTGACTCACATCTGAGCAGGAAGAGCTGCTGCAGCTGAGGATGGGGATGATGACGACCAGATGCGCAGAGCTCCGTGTGTGCGCAAAGCTTGCTCAGCGGCTGCTAGGCGCGAGGAGGCAGGACGTAACTGCCGCACCTCCAGGCTACACACCCTGTAGTCTCTCTCTCTCTCTCTCTCTCTCTGCTCTTTCATTGAGCAGAGAGAGAGAGAGAGCCCCGTAATTACGTGGCAATGCCTTCATGTTGTGTGTGACGTTTCACAGGCCCCCACCTCCCCCCTCCCTCTCAGAAATATCCCCATCAGCACCGTCAACACCCGGGTTTGGCCTGTTTTTGTTGCCCTTGTTGGCAAACCTCACAGGCTAATGAGTGTGTGTGTGTGTGTGTGTGTGTGTGTGTGTGTGTGTGTGTGTGTGTGTGTGTGTGTGTGTGTGTGTGAGTGTGTGTGTGTAGGTGTGTGTGTGTGTGTGTTCAGGGGCACACCGCTGTTATCGCTGTGTGTGTGCTGATAAACCCACTCAGAGTGTCCTGCGGTCAGCCACCAGTTAAATCAACTATAACCAGGACCAACCAGTTACCCTCTGATCTGCCCACATGAGCAGAAGTGGAGTTTTTCATGAAGAATAAACATATTTAGAAGTCATTAAATGTGTTATCATGAAATAATAAAACGCAGGGCCCTCCCACCAATAACAGTAAATAAGTGAATGTAGCCTGCAGGCCTGGAAAGAGAAACCAATGTCTTAAACATGCATTCTTTGTAAACACCAGCAGGGGGCGATTCCAGCGGTTGATTGTTTAGAAGTCTTTGATCAAATGTTGCAACATATCAGTGGATTTATTCCCTCAGTAAACATTTTTTTAAACAAGTTTACGGTCTCAATCTGTACTTTCAAGTCTTCTTCACCTCTGAGCTCTTCTCTCTCTCTCTCTGCATTCACATCATATCACTGTGTGTTGCTATCTATAAATCTTAGTTACTAACCACACATTTTGCTGGGAGCGCCTGAGCCTTGTAGGTTCTTCGGGATTGTTGGTGAGGACGGCCTGCTGCTATGGACGCTATGCCAGAAGCCCAGGAGGCCTTGTCCCAGCAGCAGAAGCAGGCTCTCGAGTAGATGGAGCTCCCCCAACCTTCAGCGAGGTGATCTGGCACTACTACCACCCGACGTCCCTGACGCCCAGCCACCACCATCGGACTGTGTCGTCCCCACAACCACCAGCGTCCTCATTCATGCACGGCCTGCTCCGACCTCCACCTCAGCAACAAGTGTGGAACACGAGGAATACAAAGGAGAAATCCTTCCTGCATATTATCCCATACACTCTTTTGTAAAGCGTCTCGAGATAACACTTGTCATGAATTTGCGCTATACAAATAATGATTGATTGATTGATTGATTGATTGATTGATTGATTGATTGATTGATTGATTGATTGATTGATAGGGAGTTCCCTGACAACTACACACCATCGCCATGGTGACAGCCTTTAGGGGATGTACGCTTGCCAACAGTTGCAAGAGCAACGTCACTTACGGGACACAACTGAAAAAATGGAGGATGCCGTGGTCGGGAGAGCTTTGTGTTTGTTGTTAGATTGGGTTTATAAATATTCCTTTTTTAAAGATTTTAAGAGCTTTTACCGACTGCTATTTACTGTCACTTGCTAACCTTTACAGTGGGATTTAAAAATGGCGGTTGGTGGTGCACCACAGCAGCCATTTCTTGTGTTTGACCAATCAACATACACTGACGTATGGACCAATCACTGTACACAAAGACACTCGTGCTGGGAGAGTACTGACTCTGAAGCAGGAGCTAAAAAGGTTCCTCTAAACGGGGTTCGAGGGAGGGAGGGTACCAATAGTTCCTAGAACTATGAAAAAGTTCCTGCGGTCTGAAAACGCCAGAAAGAGGGGAGGGGTTAGGGCAGGGCTAGCTGTGATTGACAAGTCACTCCTACAGCAACCTGAAAACATTGTTTTTCTGCGTTGGTTTGTGCTAAAGGCACTCTAGGTTAGGTAGGTAGGTAAACGGTTCCTCCTTTAAGAAAGTAAAACTTTTAAAATCCCAATTGATATAACTGTACAGATGCACCGTGCTAACCAAGCTTCTGCTAATGTTAGCCGATACTCCTTCATTCCTCTCCAGCTCCAACATCTCATCCAAATATCATCACCTCCAGCTCAAAAGATGTCAAGATGGTGACGGACATATGTCTGACATGGCTACGTCCACATTTTTATATCCAGTTTTAGTTGCATCCGATGAATCACAAAGTTGAGCGTCAAGTGGAATTAATCAAACAGTGAATACTAGACCTACATTCATGGAAAGAAACATTTATATGTTTCACACAAGCTGCAACCTCTGGTGTTGAAAACTGAAGCTGATGCTGAGGAGTGAAATCCTGCAGTCCCTTGAGTGTCCACTAGCGGCTGGCTGCAGGAGAGTTAGACTGAGCCAATCAGAGCTGGAAGAGAGTTAGACTGAGCCAATCAGAGCTGGAGGAGAGTTAGACTGAGCCAATCAGAGCTGGAAGAGAGTTAGACTGAGCCAATCAGAGCTGGAGGAGAGTTAGACTCAGCCAATCAGAGCTGGAAGAGAGTTAAGGCGCATTCACACATACTCCGTGCGCGCCGCGGTCCGTCTGCGCCACGGTTTTGTTCCGTCGGACGGCGCGCGCCCATTCACACTGGATCCGTTTCTGGAACGTCAGCGCAGCGAAGCGCACTCATGATCAGCTGTACACACATCACGGGAGAACTACAAGATCACGCGGGAATAAAGAGAAAAACGTGCAGACAACATGTCTCTTTGTCTTTCTGAGGATGATTTGTTGTTCGTTTGGTGCCTGTTTTGACGTTACGTTGATAAAGTGATAAAAAATACGATCACGAGTCCGTATATTGTGTTTTATTTTGAAATTGACCGGATGCTCTGTGCGTTTCCTTGTCTGACTTCCTGTCCGGGTTGTGATATTCTGTCTAGCTTGACGTGTGTCTGCAGCGTACTCCGTCGAAAATAGACCTGCAGCGTATTTGAAACGGAGCAGAGCGACGTGGCGCTGGTGGCACGCTCCGGAGACGGACCGCAGCGCCGGCTGTGTGAACACAATGATTGACTAGAGTGGCGGCTAACTACGGCGTAGTGCGCGGCGCTGACGGACCGCGGCGCGCACGGAGTATGTGTGAATGCACCTTTAGACTCAGCCAATCAGAGCTGGAAGAGAGTTAAACTCAGCCAATCAGAGCTGGAAGAGAGTTAGACTGAGCCAATCAGAGCTGGAAGAGGGATGGACTGAGCCAACAAGAGCTGGAGGAGAGTTAGACTGAGCCAATCAGAGCTGAAGGAGAGTTAGACATTGAACCTCATCAGGCCTTTAAAATGCTCTAAAGAAACACGTGTAAAAAGTTAGAATCACTGTGTGGTGAAACTACAACAACCAAAACTTACGAGTTGTGTAAAAACAAATTCCTAATCTTCATATTTTATAAAGTGAATCCACAGAGAAACCAGTGACACCAGCTGAAAGGTTCATTTTCTGCAGAGGGGAAAGTGCTGTTGAAGTGTTGCCAGGTTACTTTCCCCCTCAGTGTTTTAACTAGAGGACTTGGGTTTGGAGGAGTTGGATGTTTGAGGTGATTTGGGGGGAGGGTTTTTCCCTTCTTAGAAGGGGGGGGTTTCATGTGCTCAGATGGCAGCAGTGGACTCTGGGCTCCGAGCTGCCATAGACATCCCGTAGCTTCCAGCCCCCTGATCTGGGAAAAGAACACTTGATGCCATCAAAGGGACGCCGATTGAATCCAGATGTGGCTCTCTCGTTCTTTCCATGTATTTAATGAAGGCGCAGGGATAGAGTAGACTTTTTCATCATTAGTTTTCCCTCCAGATTCTCTTTTCCTGCCTACAAGTCCACTCTGGTGCCAGCTAGAAAGAGAGAAAAAAAAGGCCTCCCCGTGTCTCCGACTCGCAGTCTTCTCCTGCGGGCCCCCCCCCCCCCCCCTCTGCTTTGTTCAGACTCCATGTGAATGTGGCCCTTTTGCTCCGCCGCTGCAGTTTGTCTGTGGCGAATGGAAACGTCAAAACATCTCAGAGAGAGGATAATGCCATCCTGCAGAGCTGACGTTAGCGGGTTGAGGCCGAGGACGAGGCTGAAACAGACTCTGTGCATCGTGCAGAGGATAAATGCATCTCCACGGCAAATCCAGAAACACGCGTCGAGTTGTTTTGGTGTCGTTTAAATTTGGTCAAATAAAGGGACCGGCAGCTTTTTAAATTCCGTAACAGAGAGGTGACATAAAAGATCATTAATTTATGACAAGTCCGGTTTGTAAAGCATTTTAAAAATCAACAAACAATGAGATAACACAAACATGTTTATGAGGAGAAAACCGTAATAATGAGCAAAATGTCTCATTCAGTGCAAAAAGGATTAACTGCTTAAATTGTCGGTTTAAAAAAAGGACATTCCTCGTATGCACGCTGGAACTACTCGTCTGTTTGGAGGAATTAGACAGAGACTAAATGTGAATCAGGAATAAGAAGTTTAAGATGCGTTCAGAGCAATCAGAGCGTCGCTGTCTGGAAACTTGAGCTGCATATCATCATGTCTGACGGCCTGTCGCTGCACGGACTTCACCAAAGGTTAAAAATAATCCTGCATGTTGTCCTTCTGGACGGCACGCAGTGTGAGTAGGAAACAAACTTGACAACCAGATCGCAGATTTGTGCATTGGAACAGAAATGTATTTAAACAGAAAAACTGGCTCTCTTCACAGCCTTCTCAAAACGACGCACCGACCAGTCTGCTGAGCTCACACACATTCATATGTTACCTGTCCTCTTTGGCCAATCAGAGAGGAGCTTCAATCAGTGGCAGATTGACTCCAGGTGTAATTAATCTCACCTGTAACTCAACTCAATCTTTCAGTTTGAATAATCCTGACCTTACAAACTGCCTGTTGCTGTGCTCTCTACAGTCTGAAAGCTTTTCTCACTGTGAGATAAATAAAGCTTTCATGTTTGTGACGTACGTGTGACCTCACACTTCAACACAATAACTAAGATAAGGAAAAATAAGTGAACAATACACAATCCTCAGTACCTTCTAATCCAACAGAAACTTTGCTTTGTTCAAAACAAAGATATTCTTCGACACCTTCCTTTTAACACGAGCATCATCCATGATCACTCCTGAAAAACTAAATTCAGACACTCTTTGAATATGAACGACTTAAAGATCTTTATGCACGAGTGCACGTCACAGTGACACGGTGACGATGTTTGTTTTTAGTTCAGAAGATGAAGAACATAGGAGAAGATTTAATTTGAATCACAGTCTGCACGGACGACTTTAAGACAAAGTGCATTTCTGTTTCTGTTTCTGACAATTCACTTTAAGAAAATGTACAAAGAGAGAAATATCAGACTTCATGAAATTGACAGTTTGTGTGTTTTGTGTGTTTTCATCTTTATTTATGTGGGAGTGAAGTCAAAGACTCTGAATTGTCAGGTTTGTTTTATGTTGCCGTGGTTTTGGTTGCCTCGTGATTGTAAGGTTAGGGGCAGACAAAATCAGATTGATTCTTGTCCCCGCTCCTGTCCCAACATTTGGATGAATTATGAATCGTTTTCTGTGAACGTTGTGTGTTTGGACATGTGCAGAACAAATACAAATAAAAATGAAATATTTGTCCTCTATATTTTTTCCTCCTGTGATTTACAATATGAGAAAGCATACTGCCTATATGTATTTGCTTTAATCCAGCTCCTGCAGGTTAAACTACATCCCTGCTGATTCTTCAGTATTTGTATATAAAGAGTTTAAACGCAGGACTTTCACATGCAAATAAGACTTTCTTCAATGTGAAACATTCACGTGTTTTAAAGATCTCACTGCGTCTGCATTAAACATCATCTCAGTTTGGATTCACAGAAGAAGAACTTGCACAGCTTCCTCACAGACACGGCTGAATATTAACAAAGAGAGTGTATTTAATGTGTAAATCTACAGCAGCAGTGTCTGATCATCAGGGCTCCAGTCAGCACTGAATAAAAAGGTTCTGGACTCTCTGAGGTTCTGAAACTCAGATAAAGAGCGCCACATGAATCTGACGAGACCGATCCTGCAGGAATAATCTGTGCAGGGAGGATCAGAAACAAAGGGAGTGTAACCGAACCGGTTTGGTGAGTGTGAAGCTGGAAAATCTTTACCTCATGTGGGGACGAACATGGAGCTGAAGTGGTCCACAGTCGGGTCCAGATGGAGCGCTCTGTGGGTCTGTGGGTGGTACCTCAACCTTCAGAAACCTGCTGACCCTCCGAGAGCCGAGTCGAGCTTCATGAGGAGGAATCAGCGAGCAGGTGAGGCTGTGATCGATTCCGTCTGTAGACATTTTTTCTATCATAAAGTTGCTTCTGTTCTGAGAGTAAACATGAGATTATACTCACACCTACCACACCTTAAACTTGCTGCTTCAGTGCCCCAGTATTAAGCATAAACGGGGGTGTGCAGGGAATATCCTGATGCTACTTAATAAACAACTTTAACTCGTTGATTTGAAGTGTTGTTGTGACTTTTCTCAGCAGACCTGTCAATCAAAATGACGCATGTGAAGTGAAATCTACTTTTTGTTCTTAATGTGTTTTTACTTTCTCTGCATGAGCTCAGTCCCTCTGTGCAGTCCTGCCCCCGGGACTCAGGATGAAGATGAAGATGATGATGAAGGCCGCCACCCTGCCGCCGCTGTTTGCTGTCCGGTGACCCCTGGTGCTGATTGGAGAGCAGTTTTGGCCCCCTGTCCTGTCTGATTTCCTTAATTAGGGGTGAATGGCCTCATTGTTGACTCTTTACTTCCTGTGCAGAGAAACACGCGCTGCAGACACGCTCCCTCGGCGCTGGGCTGATTGCAAAGCTGCACGGGGACGACTGGGAAGTCTTCTGCAACAGAACCATTGCTGCACCAGGACTCATGCTGCACCAGGACTCCTGCTGCACGGGGGACCAAGCTGCAAACACACTCACACTATGATTACAGCGTTCACAAGAGGCTGGAGAATCAGAATCAGAACAGTCTCTGGACCCTGACCCACTGCACACACCATCAGTCCTGTGTGGAAGAATGTGTCAAACATGCAGACAGTTATGAGAGAAATCCACAGATTCTTTTTAACCTCCTGCTCTTCCTATGCATGCACTCCTTCTTACACAACAATGCAGTGATATAAATACACTTTTAATGTACTCAGAACTCTGCTCCGGTTCAGTTGTGAGGTACTTAAACTTAATTTATGCCTCTGTACGTTTGTATCTGATTAAAGTTTAGTAGGGTATACATTGCACTTTTGATTCATCTGCCTTACAGCTGTTGTTACTTTACAGAGAACATGTGATCAGTCAATAAAACATGATGAACTGTTCCAGACACACAGCATATAAAGCAGGTTTAGTAAATAGTGCTGTCGGACTGTCAGGCTCTATCCTGCAGAATAAATACTGCACTAACGCTGACTTCATGCATGACTTGTAATATTTAAACTGCAGCACTGCGACATTTACCTCATTATTGAAAAACTTTAAGTATCTGAAAAATACTCAGGGAAGCTGCTCAGAATGCACTCTAACTTGCTGTCCTGCGTTTGTGTCTCTTCAGTCAGACGCTGTGGAACACGGGAGAGTCGATTTCTGCCCCCATGAACTAGAGTGAATACTTAATGACCCTCCGGGGTCTGTAGGACTTTAAGGTTCAGTTTTCAGTGAGTTTCTGAGGGCCGACAGCGTGCATGAGTTACGTTCCCTGCAGAATTAAACATGCATGCACCTTTCTTTTTAGCACACAGTCTGAGAGTTTCACCACGTTAAAATAAAACGTACAAATATTTAATTCTTTTTATTTCAGGTGCATTTTAACTCGTAGACTGTCGTGGGTAAGATTTAATTTAACATCTGCGAGTTGTTTTGTGCCAACGGAGAAAAGCTTTTACTAAAATATAATGATTTTATTATAAGACTGTTTACATTTATATCTGTGATGTTTTACATTTTCACATTTCAGATCTCTAAAGTCTCATCTTACACCTAAACTGGAATTATGAGACACATTTAAAGATGTTCTGAGTTTTTGTGGCTCACAAAAATAATTCTCCTCCGGATTCAAACGAATTAAAAACGATCATTTTAAGGAGAATTTCGTTTTAGCGTTCATACAAATAAAGAATTGACGGTAAATGTTTGAAGTGAGTCGTTAAATTATGACTTTATGATTTTAAAATATACTGGTGCATGTTTTTACAATTAATTTACAGACTTTATAAGCTTAAAAAAACAATAAATAATTGTAGGACCTCTAATGAAAGCAGTGTGTACCTAATGATTTTCTGTCGGGGTGTAAAATGTGTGAATGAAGTCCAGCTGTCAGATAAACGCGCAGTGTGTGTGTGTGTGTGTGTGTGTGCGTGTGTGTGTGTGTGTGTTATGTGACATGACGTGTCAGTGTCCTCTCTGCAGGTTTTATGAGTCGTTGCGTTGCTGCAGCTTCACGTGCGGCTCAGCTTTTAACTGTAAACGCTCGTGCACGCGTTCACGGTGTTCAGACACAACGCACAAATATGCTCGTGATTAAAACACACACACGCGCACACACGCACAGAGAGGCCGTGTGAAATTCATTCTCATCATTACAAACCCGCAAAAACCGCGCGCGCACACACTGACATATCATTTCTTCACGCGACGTTTATCAGTCAATCAACCACTTAATGAATCAGCGGTTTAACATGTTTGCTTCCCGGGTCAGCTGGAGGGTTTGGCTGATTTTACATTTTAATCTTTGATGAATTAACTGAAGAGGATCAAACTTTTGTCATTTCTTTGTTTCCTTTCTGAAACATCTGCGCTCGATTAACCGATTCTTTATTCGAGCAGCTGCTCGTGCACGGAGAGGCCAGAGAGGATGAATGCTTCGTGAACTTTATCCTATAAGAGTTTCTATTTAATGTTCACATTTCTCTGATTGGAGTCTCGAGAAGAGCATGATGGGAAAATGTGTCCGAGTTATAAATCAGCTGTTTATCACGTGTTCGAGTTGAATGATCATTTATATCATGTCTTTGACTCAGGAGGTTGTGAACCCATAAATCTGACTGCTGCTGCTTTTAAAAACTACGACTTTTAAATTAAATCTCAGAAAATTCATCTTCTCGTCTTTATTCTCAAAATCCGATTTTCATTACGAGCTCAGATGTTTTTTTAATACTTTCCCCTTCTTCTTTTTAAAATGTCTAAATCTACAGATCATCCCAGATGCCTGGCCCGAAACTCAGAGTTGATTTTTATGTATTTAAACATGAACTTCTTTATTTTTTCTCAGATTTCTGATTTTAATAATTAAATAAAAAAACAGATTTTAAAGTCGACAATTCGATTTTAATCTCAAACTTGTGGATTGAAACTCGGAGTGATGCACAAACGTTTTGTTTCTGTTTCGGGGTCATCATCTGGATGGATTGTTTTTGTGCTTTTAGCCGTAAGGTCGCATCAAGTGTCGTAAAGGTAAGTGGAAAGAATTTGCTTTATCAACATAAATAAACAACACATAAATATTAGGCCTGTATCCACCTAGTGTTATTTTCTGAGCGCCAGCATCTTTTTAAATTGTTTTTGCCGGAGCTCGATTTAGATTTTTAGATTTATTGTTTAATAAATTCAGACTTTAAAATCAGAATTTAGTCTTTAAACTCAGAGTGAAGCTTCAGTGTCATCAGAAGCCCCGTCAGACATTTTCTAAAACACTGACAGGACTTTTCTCATCTCTTATTAAAAGAAAGATTATTTTATATAAATTAGTAATTATAACTAATATATATTTATTTTTAAAGATTTGTTTTGGGGCTTGTGTGCCTTTAATTGCGAGATAGGACACCAGGGAGAGAGAGAGAGCGAGTGGGGAATGACATGCAGGAAAGGAGCCACAGCTCGGACTCGGACCCGGGCTGCTCACTTGGAGGACTACAGCCTCCGTATGGGGAACGCCTCTAACCACTTCGCCACAAATGCCCCATGATAAATAATATTTGACGTACGGAAGAGAGCGGATCAAAAAACTACGAAAAAATGAGCAATAATAATGTGAGGACGATTGATGCTCAGACTTTCAGACTGATCGAGAATTAATACCCATTCTCCTTTTGATTATAAATGTTTCAAAATGCAGAAAATAGAATAATTCTTCCTAGATTTTTTTCCGAGAAGGACCCCTGGACCCCGACTGAGCCCCCCAGAGTTGTGGCGTGCGTGACGCCCCTGAGTGTCATGATCTTAAATCATTTTTGTTTGCTTTTCCTGCTACTAAAGATTCAATTCTGTCCTTTAAACTCTATTTGAAAGCATTGACCTTATTTATTTTGTACTCTTACTTCTTCTTCATGTGTCCCTGGAGGGAGATTGGTTTAGCAGAAAAGCATTAAAAAGACAGAAAATACATTTTAAAAAGCGAATGAGGTAAAAAAGGTGCGAGGCTCTGAATGAAGCAGCGATCCTGGACTGATGCTCTCAGCAGCCTCCATCACAGACCGAATAAAGTGCTGAGTCAGCATGAAATACAAACAGCTCACTGGTATTCATCACCAGCAGTGAAAGTAAAGAACGTATCTATGTGACGTGTGGGTCATAACAGGGTATGACTGTAGTATGGGGTAAAAGATCTACCCCTTAATGAAGACCCTGCTAGGACTTTCTGAAGGTCCAGGGACTTTAGACAACAGGGCACGTGTGTAATGGTGTTGTATGCGCGTGCATTTGTGTTAGGATGCCCTTGAAAAATGACGCATCTCAAGGGGGCCATCCTTTATCAAAACCATCGACACGAAGAAGTGCATTACAGAATATAAAAATACACCACAGTTAAATCATTCACCAAATCAAACCTGCAGCCGCTGAATTCATCCGGAAAACATTTCTATAATTAGAGCCAATCAGAGCGATGTTTTGCTTCACGTCAAACCTCCGACATGTTTCCCTTTGTTGTGTTTGAAGCTCTCTGAATACAGAATGATTTATCAATGAAGACACTCGCCTCGGATCAGAGGAGCTCCAACATTAAACCATGCAGGTCTACACGGACTCCCTCTCCTCTTCAGCCGTGCAGACACAGAGGTTCAGAGGTCGTGCACGCGCTTCACAAACTTTCTAAAAAACAACGAGATGTGGAGCTTTTTAGTCCTCTCTCTCTCTCCCTCTGTGTCGGTGTTCTCGGGTTTCAGGGTCTTTCTCGACCTGTCGAGCGACGCCAGCGCCACATAAATCACACTTTACTTTATAAACCCCCTCCTCTCTCTCTGTGAAGTCCGGCCCAGATCTGTGCAGTGTGACGCTCATTGATGCTTAAACTCCTCATTCTTCTTCTTCTTTATAATCCACATCATGTCTCTTCTCCCCTCTGCAGGAGAACTGCTCACAGTTATTATCGTTATTGATTGTATCGTGTGAAGTGGACCAGTGTAAACGTGCTAAGTGTGTGATTTTGTAAATAACTGTGTTAGAGACCGGGGACCCCCACTCTCCCTATATTAGTCATTTATTGTAAGAAAGGCTCGAAGCAGAACACCAGTCCACTAAACCTCTGGCATATTTTTATTGATAAGGGTATTCTCCGTTTGCCTCCATCTTTCCTAGGGAGCTAAAAGTACTGGAAGTTACAACCTTAACCCAGGATTTATACACCATCCCTAAAGCCCGTACTGAAATCAAACCAGAGCTGTAAGTACCCATGTTTACATTTCAATCTGTAATTTAAATTGCTTTATAGGATGTTGTGTTGTCAGATCTGTGTTTTAATGTATCCTCGGTGTTATGTGATCGGATGTTTGTTCACCGGAAGGCCCAACGAGGTGCAGCATTGCAGTTTCATGCTCTATATTGAAACTAGGTAACCTCCACAACCTGCACTCTTAGGTCTGCTGACACAAACCTCCTGTCCCCCCCTGAAGGACTAACCATCGGTCCTGGGGGGACAGAGCCTTCTCCATTGCTGCTCCCACCCTCTGGAACTCACTCCCAAAATACATCAGAGACCCCCCCCCCTCCCTCCCTCACTCTCCACCTTCAAGAAATCCCTAAAAACTCACCTCTTCAACATCGTCTACAACCACTGACAGACTCTGTTCTCATCCTCCTTCTCTCAGATTAATTCTTCTTTGTTAAGAGTCTTTGAGTTCTCAGAAAAGCGATATAAAAGTCTCATGTATTATTATTATTATTAATGCATCGTCCCTTTTCGTAAATAAAGTCCATTATCTCTCCGAGCAGATTTTTTATGTATTGTTGCAAAGATAAAGACGATTTTAAAAATTGCCCTGACATGCAAAGGCTCGAGTCTACAGATAGAAAAGTGCAGCCTTTACTTGATTTAATACTGCGAATGCATCGGTGCATGAACGCATCGTGTATTCTGGAAGAATCTGAATGTGCAGAGTAGCTGAAGTTAAAGTCTCTGAGCAATGTTTCACTTCATTATTTGGAATATTCTTTAACACGTTTCAGCCTTTGTTCCTTTTCGTTTAGTTTCTTTAAAGTAGGAGAGCTGCTGAGTTATTTTTAAGTTTATTGTGATGCAAAAACAAAAGTGTTCAATGAGAGTCGAGTGTGTGCGCGTGACGATGATGAAGCAGAGGAGGACTCAAACACGGTGCAGTCAGACGGACGGGTTCTAAAGCAGAAATCTCCACGAGGTGAAGAAACTACGATGATGTTTTTCTTTGACTTCCTTGAATGAAACGTGAGACACGTTCACTGAGGCAGAAATGACATCATTCCGTCTTTTTGTGTAATCTTCTGTGTCATTTGTCGGGATCTGAGCTGAAAGGTGCTCGGTGGGACTTCAAACGTTTGACCTTGGAGGTTCAGCGAGGACAGAGAGAGAGGACGGCGGTCACTCTCCACGTCTCCGAGCTTCTACCTCACAACTAATTAAAAGAGCTGCTTTTACGGCCTTCTCCTTCAGACGGCCAGATGTGACCGGAGCGCTGTAAAAATCTCAAAGCGCTTTACAGAAACACTGACTGTACTGCACTGCCCCCCCCCCCCTTCCACAGGGCCACGAGCGTCAGTCCTGCAGGAAGCTCTTCATCTAAACGTGGAAATAAAGATGGAATACAAGAGAGGACAGCGTGCACTTTGAAAGTTTATTTTAGTAAAATATCCTTCTGTAAATCTAAATATCACCTCTTTAAATATCTCCCCCGTTTAAATATCTTTCTATAAGCATCAGTGTCATTGAACATTCAGAGTTAACAGTCAAACCCACATGTAGAAAGTGTAACATTAGATGATTGTTATATATTATTTTCACCACAAAGCTCCATGTGCACAGAGAGAGAGAGAGTTTGCAGAAAGACATGCAGCTGAAATCATCTGCACGTACATGAGCACGGATCGTCTTACCGTCGAGGAGGCCCGCTGCTCCGCACCGCACCGACAGCAGCAGAATCAGCTTTGTGAAACACGAGCCCTAACATGTTCATCTACAACACACGAGACGGCTCGGTTTGTGTGCTGAGTAAGAGATGGATGGATTCACCGCGCTTCAGAAAATAAAAAAGGACCCATCTTAGTTTTGTCGCCACAAAGAGAAAAGAGTGGAAAACAATCAGCGTCTGATTTGTTGTGCACAGAGAGATAAACCTCATGATTTTAAAACACGTTTGGAAGCTCAAAGAAAGAGCCGGCGTTTAAGAATCAAAGCTGCAGCTGAATGTGTGATCCTGCAGGTTCACACAAACACACTGAAGGCTCGAGTGACGACAACGTAGAACAGTTTGAAAACCAAAACAAATCTTTGGAGGCTGAAGTTTGTTTTTCAAAGACAAGCAGCTGTACATCACTCTGCCTGAACAAAAGGACACAAGGTGACACTTTTGTGCCAGTTTGTGACACTCGCTGAAGATAACTAACCCTGTCCCCTAAACGTAAAGTTCATGTTCAACTGATCTGCAACAGCACATACACTTTAGACGACATGCAGAACAGCCCAGAATCATTTCTCCCCAAAGAATAAAGAAAAGAGGACTCTGAAATGTTTTAATAGATGTGTTCAGGGAACTTAACCGACTTCGTTTAGGTTTATGTGAAGATGGTCATCTTGGTTAACCGTTAAAAAAGTCAAAAATGACGACTTGATTTCCAAAATCTGAACTACAACCAAAAGTATTCTGGGGCCTCGTATTAAAGGGGAATATGAGCTAAATTAGTGTTTTCTCACATGCACAAAACACCTACATTTTTTCCAATAATGTTCTGGGTGAGCTGCATGTGTGAACACAATCTGCAGCAGGTTCATTAGAGCACGGAGATCGTAGAGGTGGCGTGCAGACAGTCTATGGTCGTGCAGCGATCACAGGTATTAAACGTCACCACCCCCTCCCACTCGCTCGAGGTGAATTCTCCTGATTATATCCTGCTGCGTTCTCACATCAGCTCACTCTGACTTTCTGCAGAATAAATACGAGGAGGCTGGAGGAGAAACTCCGGGTGAAGAGAGAAACATTCAGCTGTTTGTGTTCACACATGCAGCTCCTCTGGCAAATATCGAGAGTTTTTTGGGAGTTTTCTGCAAGTGTGAACGCCCTATACTAGAGCAATTCCAGGTATTGAAATATTTGAATTTCCCTGAAACACCACCGACAGGAGGAGGAAACCCCCTTTCTGACTGTGAGAGAAAGAAATCGTAGGTCAAAGGGTTGCACGGTTGCACCGACTCATTTCAGTGATGCCCAGAGGCGATTTCTGTTCGACACGCAGCCCTGGACTTTGAAGCAGCACTGTAAAGATCTGGCCAACAGAATTGGAGGACAATATTAGCATTAGTGTTTTATATTAACCTCTACAGCCTGACATGTTATGATGATGTCCAGATAGTTTTCATAACAGCTGATGAAAGTTGAGTGTGTCTCTTTTCTGAGCATCAGGATGCTATGATCTCACTCGGAGCGCCGTTTTCTAGAGTTTTACATTCCTGTTCAGTCTTTGTTGGTTCAGTCGTCTGTTGGACGTCCCCTCCTCTCTCCTCCTTCACACTCTCTTCCTCTGGTGCTCCGCAGTCTTTGCTTGATTGCACGGTTCCCTCCTGGTTCTCTACTGACCCGTTACCTTGCGTCTCCACACAGCTTCTCCTCTTCTCCCCCACCTCCTCCTCCTCCTTTTTCTGCCTCTCCATCTCCTCCTCGGTGGCCTGAAGCTGCAGCTGCTGCATCAGCTCCTCCAGCTTGTGGGCTTTTCGCAGCTCGTTCTGCTGGATGATGGCGCAGAGATGCTCCGTCAGCTGCTCCTTCACCTCCGTCTTCTTGTGCAGGTCCAGCTTGGCCATCACGTACTCGGCCTCCGCCTTCTCATATCGTTTTCTGAGAAAATATGTAAATATATAAAGACAAACAAAATAAGAAGGCTGCAAAGACGCTCTCTTAAACTCTGCATAAAACAGGATTTAACTGTTAGCACGGTGAAGTACTTTAATCCTGTGACAGCAGGAGTGTTGAAGGAAGATTCAGTGTGCTGCTTTAGCGATTGCATTAATCACACAGTGTGTAAATTCTGCCACCAGGGGGCTCTCAATCAAAACAATGACAAAAGATGACGTCGAGGCTGGAGGGGAATTATGGGAGTGATTCTCTCTGCTACTCCCCCCCCACCCCCAATGAAAACGACCTTCGTGTTGACCGTAGTCGAGGCGACCGAGAGAAACCGACCTGAGGAAGAGAACATGTTTACAGACGAGCTAATGTATCCGAGTATAATTAACGTGACGTTTTGATCACAGCAGCACATACAGCAACAGTACGGCAGCTTTCAGTAGCAGCTCACGCTTCCTTATGCAGCGGCCTTTGACGTATCATCCGGTGTTTCCGTGGCAACGATAAACATGTCATGTCTGTCATGTCTGTCATGGCGGCCGCCACGACCAGACACGTACCTTTACAACAACAAAATGAAGAATTTCTTTGGCTTTGATAACTGTTGGAGATATTTGAGGTGATGTAAGAACTAAACAATAAAACATATATAGAACATGGGTTTAACAGTAGTCCACAAACTTTTAAAAGAAGAGGGGGAATGTTGAACTTTACCCCGAACGGGTGAAAAACCCTGGAAGATACAGACTCTAAGTTGGAGAAAAAATCATGAAACTTTAGTCTCATTCTGGCAGCTGTACTGACAGTTACAATCCCAGTGTTCCCTAACGGGGGTAAATACAACCTCGTTTTAATTGTGAACAACAGAACATCAGACTCTGTTTGGGAACACTGCACAAACCAAACACATGATGTCAAACATCTTCTCTTCAGGGTTTTTTTTTGTCTGAAGCTCAGCAAAAACCCCCGACCATCGACTGAATCAACATAATCATAACAGAGTCCGCAGTGAGGAGTGTGTGAAGGTCAGCTCGTCTTCCCGTTATACAAACATCTGTAATCAAGTGTTGGCCAATCTGTGCAGAGAAAGTTTATAAACTATTTATGGTCTGTATGCTCTCTGAGCTGCCGGGAACTTTAACGCTGCACCGATTCAGGAGAGACGAAAGAAAAGAAAGAGACGACGTCGCTACAGTTTGAGTTCTTCACTGTTTTCATGTTACATTGACCAAACTGTTCAGAGCTGTTGGATGTGATGCTGTTATGTTTTCCTCTGGCTGTTGGACACATGTTGGGGAGGAAAAGATGTCATGCATATTGCAAACAAGCTGCAGGGGGCAGCATTTACAGTATATGTGCAGTACCTGTTCTGACAGTGATGCTTCCTGCAGGACCTTTGAGAAATGTAAGTTCTATCTGGAGATCCGTGCACATCTTTTATCTGCAGCAGGCTGTGAACTGGTCTGACAAAGACTGCAATCTTACAGCTCCAGCGGATACAGAATACTGCTCCCTGCACCGGCTACGACAACCTCAAAGAGTCAACTTCAAAATGAACCACAGCGGCTTCAACACAACTGTTTCACATAAAAACATTCATTCAGCAGGCGGAGCTGAAGATTCATTGACTAAATGTTTGCAGTTTGAATCATTTTCTGTTGAGAATAGTATTGTTGTAGTACTCGAAATCTGTGCTGGTCTCAAGACCACTTTTGAAGGTCTCGTCTTGGAATCAAAATAATTTTCACTCAGCCTCGTCTCGGTCTCAGACTTGGCGGACTCTGGATTTGGATAGTTTGATTTTAATCCCACAGTTACGGACGCAAACTTCCCGGTGTTACGGTCTAAGTGAGTGACACCCCCTGCACACAAAATGATGATTTATCATTGATATTTATGGTCTTGTCTTGTCTCGGTCTCACCCTGTCTTGGTCTTGGCTCGGTCTCGGAGAACTCTGGGTTCGGTTAGTGTGGTCTTGATTACAGCACTAGGAAATAGACTCCATGTGTGGTGGTTGTACCTGGCAGAGGAGAACTCCCAGCTGACTTGCTCTATCTTGCTCCTCAAGATGCCGATATCGTTTGACACCATGTCGTCGAGGGCCTGGAGCTCCTTCTGGATTCTCTTTAACTTCACAGCCTCCGCCTGAGTCTGTTTAGACCTGTTAACATCATGATAGGTTAAGGTAAGTTTTTCACGTCTTTATTTGGCCATTTCCTGTCTTTGTCGTGGTTACAGGGTACTCACCGCGGTACTGAAACAACCACACTTACTTCTCAGCGATAGTTTTTGTCAGCAGAGCTTTCTTGCGCTTATTCCTCTCTTCGATGAGCTTCTGCTCTTGCTGCAGATGTTCCAGTCGTGTCTTTTCCCGTCTGTCATAAAACCAAAAAAACAACACACACACACACACACACACAGATCAGGGGTTTCATCAAAAGAAGTATTGAAAACAAAAATGGGAATCTGCTTAATGTTATTATAAACATTGATAGCAGCCCGGATGTAGTTGCACCATTGATTCATAAACTTACGCATAAATCTAATGCAGGCTCCAGCAATGAGATGCAGAAGATTAAAGCACTGACAGCTACTGGATTTGAATGCATTTTACCTGGCACACTGTAGACATCCTTTAGATAACAAAACACGTATTAGATGATGGAACCACACCCAGCTAACAGGTACAATTATGACGTGTAACTTCTTCTCCTCTTGTTTGCACAGGTAGCCATACTGTCAACAGATACTTACTGCACTCAATGATAGTGTGAAAGTGAATATTGTATATAAAACACAACATACGTACATAGCCACTTCCTGTGTCTCCAGCTCTTTGACAGCCGGGGTCTCCTCCTCTGCAGCCGGCTGCGGGCTTTCACTCGGCTGCACCTCCTGTTTGACATCCTGGGTTGGTGCTGGGACCTCCACGTGAGCTGTGGGCTGAGGCTCCTCTTTCGGCGGTGGTTTGGTGAGTTGCTGCTCCGGTGGGAGGTCGGGAAGAGCGGCTCCTGCGGTTTTCTGAGCCGCTAACTGAAGGGCCTTCTCCCGCTGTAACTGCTGCCGACTCCGGGTGGCTGCAGCCGGCTTCCGTCCGCAGGCTGCTGCCGCCACGGACATCGCTGACTCTGAAAATATATACAGTAACGTTTTCAGGTGGATGTTCTCACTGACAATGAATGAAACTAAGTATAAAGTTGAATAAAAGAGGAAAAGCAGGAGTGTCCGGCTAACGAAAAGTTACCTTTCAGCTGAATCTTTCGAAGCTCTTCTTCAGAAAAACCCGCCCAGCCGCTCATTTTACACCCGAGCCCGTGAAGTGAACATTAACTACCTAAATGTGAATTATTGTTAATATTCAGCAAAGATAATCACTCTTAAAGTTACAAAAACACAGAGAAACTCCGTGAAGCTTCAAACGCCGCCGCCATGTTTGTTTTTGATTGCCACGTCAAGGACCCCAGAAGGACCCCTGACGTCACGTGGGTCGTCTCAGATAATGCCTGACTAAAAAATAAATAAATAAAACAAATACTGAAGTAAAAACGAAACGATAGAAATTCAACAACCCTCACGAATACACAATCGTGTTTTCATTGATTAAAACACATATCCTCTGTGCGATTTTTAAAGAAATAAATGCTTTCATTTCTGACCGTGATCACATCTGGATTAACACTGACAGTCTAGGAAAAACACAAAAAAAACATTTATTTATGAAGTAACCTTTTAAGATAAGATAAAAAACGGGTACACAGATAAAAACATAAAAAGAATAAAACAACTAAAAAGCCATAAAACTGGACATATTGCTGTTTTTATGCCCAAAAACAATCAAACTCGCTGGTTTTGAGTATCAAAAAGGAAAATAAGAGAAGCTCAAAATAAACTTGTTTATCTGGCTTTAATATGGAGTGACTTGGCAAGTAAGCCACAGTTTTATTATTGTTTTTATTAAAGCTTGCTCTTTGGTATTTGTTCCTTTTTACTAGTTATTAAAGGAGCAATAAGTAACTCTGCCACTTAGTGTTTAAAGTGGGTACTGCAGTCCAAATTCAAATTTGTCTCCCCCCCCCCCCCCTCCTCTCTAGAGTGGATGCTCACGCAGGTCACCATGTGGTGGACACTGAAGCTTCAGTGTTTATCCAGCTCTGCATCGGTCTGTAAACCTTTCTGCGTTCTAACCTCTCTCCATTTTTCAAAAGCATCTCCAATATTGATCCTAGTTTGAGCACGTTTCTGCTCGTGGAGCTTATTAGAAACATGCAGAGGCTTTTTAGGTCGGGTACAATCACTTCTATCTGAACCAGTTCTCTTGCCCGCTTCCATCGCTGCAACACCTGTTGGTTTGACCTGATAACTGCTCTCATATCTGGCAAACCGAGGGGCGTCCAAAACGGCCGTGTGGGGGTGCCTTAAAACCGCCTACCTTCCCATGTCCAATCAAATCCAGGCAAAGTTATGGTGTGCTACATCAGTAATCTCTTTGAAATAAATGATTGTCGTGCTATATTTAAGATTTTTTATTCATATAAGACGATGGTGTTTTTTCAGACAGTTTAATGAGGAGTCATATCAAATTATAATAAATGAATCATGATCCTGAAATCTTTCCAAAAACAATTATTTTAATGATGTACAAACACATTTGTTGATGCTGTACCTTGTTCATGATGTCTCCATAGTTTCCATGACCTTATTTGGTCATTCACTTCCTCATCCTGACCAATATACTCCTGGACTCCCTGTGTGTCCGGGGGTCAGAGGTTAATTAAAACTGTTTCATGTGAATGCAGCATGAAATTTTAGTGGCTGTGCTGTCAGACACACCATGTTCACAGAGTACGGCTTGTTTAACTTCTCTACCTGTCCACTGGCCGCTGGTTTTCATATGGATGTTATAATGACTTATGAGTAGCTTAAACCTTTTTTCTTTTTTAAACATCGTGTTATACGAGCAGCGTATGTCTGTCTGTGAATGGCTGAGTGCGCATGTGTGTGGGTGAGTGGAGCGAGTGAGAGAGAGAGATCGAGGCGAGCGTGTGGTTCTGCGGGTGTGCGTGTGCGAGAGGCACGTAGGTTGATGCCGGGACCGGAGCGAAATCGTACAGAGAAAGGAGTCAGCTTTAAAAGTCTATGTACAGTTCGAGTTTATGTGTAAGAAATAAACGGCCCAACAACCTCAAGCTACCAGCCGGAGTCTCCGTCTTTTTACCAGTTGCTACATCCCAGTAAAGTGACGGGGTTAGCCCCGAAGTTGAGCAACACTTCGGCCCTGGAGCAGACAAATAGGTCTCCCCTCTGCGCTCTGACCACGGTCGGACCGCCGAAGCAGGAAAGGTTTAACAATCGATCCATCTCAAACAGACTCACTATTTCTACTCGATCTCGTCCAGGTTTTTTTTCGTCTTTTTTTAGTTATGTCGTTTATAAGGTTGCAAAATATTAAAAAAAAAACGATTTTTAAATTTCCCATTAAATATGTAGTCTGCCACGAGGTACCAATCTGATGAACCAATCACGCCTCCCTGTCTCCCTGCTCGTTCTCTACCTCTTGCGTGCTCTAGCCCACACTCAAAGAGCGTCACCGATGACAGAGTTTATACTGTGAGTTTACTTACCGCTGAATGAGACATGAGACGACGTAGTTTCTACACAATGCAAGCGATGAGCTGAGGTCCGCTTCTGGAGCAACGCCGCTCGTGCATGTAAGTGAGGGGCGTGGCTTTAGAGGGAGCACAGAGAGGAGGGGCTGGGTGTAGACAGAGTACTGAGGGAATGCTACTTTCAAAATCATGCTAGTTTTAGAAAATGACCAACCCTGCCTTTAAGCTGAAACCTGTTTTTATACAGAGCTATTGTCAGTCAAGAGAAAACATTTTAAATGATGTCTGTCTCTTTAATCAGACTCTTAGGATGGGAAAGCCCTCAAGTTTCTTATTGCTGTCGTGTCATGTTCTTTTCTTGTGAATATCACATATTAACTCAGACAAATTGACAGCAGGCGAATCTGCTGAGTCAGTCATGAAGGTGGAGGTGAGATCTATGCACAGGAAACAGAACAGTTTGTATTTCAGAGCTGTGAGGGACAGGTTTGAGTCCATGTGATATTCTCTGTCATCCCGCACACACCATCACATATTCAGCTCCGTATTCCCTCATTACCTTCTCTCATGTCTGGCTTTGTAAGGACTCCTTATTTCCCTCGATAATTGGTCGAGGTACTGACATAAAGCGTGTCTTTTTAACCTTGGCAGTGCAGAGGAGCCGTAGCGATGCAAAAACAATGACCTCTGCTTGGCAACTAATAAAAACTGGCCTCCACATCTTTTTTGCATCTGGGGGCCAATTATGTGCAAGTTAAAAGGCAAAACACCTCAGGAGGGCATAAATCGCCGGCAGAGTGGAGACAGGGCCAGGCATGGAGGCCAGATGGCACAGAGACGACGACTCCGGGTTCAGAGCGTGTTCAGTTGTCCCGGCGTCGGGCCGTGGATGAGACGGCCTTGGATCCCTGATTAGTGAGAGCCAGAGGGGACCACATGGATCATTACTGAGGTGACCTGTGGAGGAACATCAGGGTCAGAGAGGGGGGGAGGGCGTTACGACTCTTTAGGAATGGGTGGTACAGATCGGAGAGAAGGAGGTGAGTGGTTCAGAAGTCCATGTGTGTCCAAGAAGGTCGTCTAAGAACCAGAGAAAGTTTCTTCCACTTTTTACACAGCTAGAGGATATTCATTTCCAGTTCATTGATACTTCAAAGTTCTAAATAAATAGATGTGCATGTGAGAATATCACTGCAGCTTGTTTTGCTCAGTAGCAGCAGGAACAAAGCTGTTTTTGTAACGCTATGTTCTGCCCCTGGGGACTAAAGACCTCTGTCCAGAGGGAAGAAGCTGCAAGTCACGGCGCAAAAAGCGGAGAAACATCGTTAAATATCAAGGTAGCTATTCGCTGTACTTTCCATCGTTGGTTTCCATTCTGTACGGGGAATGTTAATGTGCAAGATAGATGTTGTTAAAGAAGAAGACGCACCCCACGTGCTCGTGAATTATTTAACATGTGTAGCGAGTGTGCTCATCACCTCTGCCCTCCCTGCCATCCGTAAAGACACACAGCCAGCGTCACTCAAACTGCTGTGAAATCTAAACAGCCAATCAGAGGAGACGTGAGTCAGAGCCTGAAATTGGGGATGATTGGGGGTCAGGCCCACCGCCGAGGCTCCGAGCTGGAAGCTGGAGGAGACTTTTAATTACTGTTTAAAAAATCTGTGCACCGGGTCCACACTGACCCCTCAGCCTTCTTCTTCTGTCCCGGTCAGAGCGCCCCCCCCGCCCCCATCGCTGCTGCTCTGAATTTGTTCTTTAATTTCCATCCCTGACCTTTCGTCCCGCCATCTGCAGCCAGTTTGGAGCGCTAACCAGCGTCCTGACATCACGCTCGCTGTCTCCTTTCATCTCTCGTTCTTCTTGTTCTCTTCACCCTCAGCGGCTGTCTCTCAATTTTCCTGCAATTTATCAACCCTCCATGTTTTCTCCAGAAAAGAAAGTGAAACTTTGCTTGGGAGGAGAGAGAGTGGGGGATGACATGCAGCAATGGGCAGAAGTCGGATTTGAACTCACGGCCGCTGTGATGAGGATTGTTTAAGCACCCGTACATGGGGAGCATGTGGGTTGCGCCCCCCGTAGCTTTTCATCAGGATTTTAATGTTTGTTTTTGAACTTCTTGAACCTGGATTTTCCCTTTTCTCTAGGAATCAGATATTTGGCCCTCCTAACAGAAGTGAATCTCCTCCCTGTCAGCTGAAGTCTGAACTCTGCATACAGAAAGTGGTGAGGGTCTTCCGGGACGGCCTTTGCCCTCTGATTGGCTCTTGATCGAAAAACACGGCCAAGATCATTCAAGTCAACGCCAACAAACTTTCGCCAAAGTTGTGACTGATTTTGTTACCAACAGATCGACACTAAAGTAAAAATGCACTCAATCAAAGATGAATAAAGATGATGTAAAGATATGTCGACATTAAAACTCCTCAGCTTTCTCAAATAGAACTCTCTCTGGTTTTGTAGTTCAGTTTTTCCTCAAGGATAATGGGAGATGTTGATATTTTCTGCAACATTTCAGAGACTTCTTCTGAATCCTAGCAGACACATCAGTCCTTCTGGAGCATTTCTCATAAACTTCTCTGTCATTGGAAGTAGTTTGCACGATGTTCTTACCAAAACCGTCTCCGATTTCCCTCAACATACCTGCAGAATCTTTGGATTATATAAAGCTCTTCAATAATTAATACAGGAACAAAGAGACACACAACATGCAGAGAGGAAATCATGGTGAAGGGAGTGGTCAACAAAATGTCAAACTTCAACACAATCCCTTTCTGAAACCACAAGTCACATTTGGGATTTTTAAACCAAGACAGTGATTGTTCTGTGACCTTAAGTGTGCTGTCTCTTAACCTCGAGGAAGTACTTATTCTGACCACAACCACAACACTTCCCTAAACCTGACCAAGTCGACCAAGCGCCAAACTTCTGTCATGAAACTGATTGTGTAGATTTGTAACTTTTCCGAGGCCACACGATTAGATCAGAGAACCACAAAAGAAATGTTTCTTGGAGTTGTTCTGCTGAGTGTAACCGCACTCAGTTTCTCTTCACAGCAGGTTCATCAAAACCCCTCAAGTCTGCGTTGTGTGTAGAGTGATGTGCAGGAGGCGTGTTTGTCTGTTTATGCCGCCATTTATCACCTGAGCAGGAACAGAGTGAGTACTGGTCAGTCCTACAGTTGGCTCGTTTTGGTGGCTCACACTCAAAACAGCATACTAAAGAAGGATAGCACGTCGAATTTAACACAGAAGCTAGCTAGCATGCTAATGCATGTACAATGTTGATTTTAGCAACATAAGTTACAATTAAGCACTCAGGCGTATCTCATCAACACATTTACACAAAGTGTAAATGAGAGACAGGAAATCTTTGGAGGAGAGAAACTGCTAAATTCCACTATCTTCTGCTGTCGCGAGTGAATCTTTAATTACGGCGGGAACGCCTTGGTCTCGTGACTCCAGCTGTCCGGCTGTGCTGCTCCGTGCTGCGCTCTGAGAACGCAGCCTGTGGGTGTTGATGGACGAGGGAGCATGGAACCGTACTGGAGGCAATGTACACGTATCTGGTGGAAGTTCTAGGAGAGAGGGATGACATGCAGATCAGATTTGAACCTGCGATTCACACCATAACCACTAGGCTTTCGGTGCCCCAACAAGTGGGACTTCTAATAGAAATAAAACGCCATAGGGCCTTCTCTGAGATCATCAGGGCTCTGCAGACACTTGTTGATTCCTGCAGGTTATAGACTAAAAAGTGGCGTGATTTTGTGGATTGACCCTGGCTGACCCTGACGCAGAAAGTTTGGGACTTTTTAAACCCGCAATCACATGCGATGACAACTGATTCATTAGCCGTCGAGCTGTGCCCAGAAAGTCCCATAAAAAGAGCTCGATCGAAGTGTGTTTCGAGCTCATTAGGAGGGAAAATGTGGTCTGAAATAAAGATGCAGCTGTCTCCAGCATGGCCTCCAACACTTTGGCTGCTGAATCAGATTCTTAATCAAATTATTTTTAGCTATGGCACATTTAATCCGCTGTTGTTTTATTCATTAGCCGTTCCACGAATTTATTGTGGCTCTGGCGGCCTCGCTGTCTCTCATCTCGGCCGTTTCCCAGAGTGTAACACACACACACATCTGGACCCAATCAGGGGAATAAGGCAGGGGGAGAGAATGCCTATTAGCAGTTTCTGGCAGAGGTTCACCATGAACAGCAGTGCCCTATCTCCCCTGGAGTTTCTGGTAGTCTTTTTCTGTATACAAGCTCTCAGTCAGCTCGTTGGCCACACCCTCATTACCTGATTTCATAACGAGGGGAACATACAGGAGTTGTGCATTATTTTCTGGCAGTGCTGGAGGTAAGGAGCCCCCGCTGAGGGAACAGTAAAGACATTTATGACACACAAACACGGCGAGCTTCAGCTGAGTGAATCACATTAACTCTGAGTGTGTGTCTCATTTGTGGATATACAAAGCAATAACAACTCATTGTTCCAACAAAAAAAAGCTGTGATAATCACTCTAATTTACGACCTCCCCTCGATAGGCCTTTTTATGTTCTTCATAAACAATTACATAAAGCTGATTTGATTATTTTGAAAATCAGAGTTTATTAGCGTCACTGGATCTGAGATGTTAAAACAACACGCTTGTGGGCTAAAGCCGGAGGTCAGACAGAAGACGAGAAAGCATTCCTGTAAACAAGCTTGATTCAAAGTAGCAGCGAGTTGGTCAAAGTCAGATCTGCGGGTCTGTTTTGTCTTTGAAACATCTGCAGTGATCTGAAAATGTCCTAACTTGTTCTGATTTCTTGAGCAGAGAATCAGGCGGGAGTGTATTTGAATAAGTAACGAGAAACATGACGAGCTGAGTCCAAACAATGAACGATTTGATGAAGTCAACTCTTAACCTTTCAACACCACTGAGACCAAAACCAAAACCACCGTGACACACTCATGATTCATTCTGTAAACCTTCGACTGGAGGACTGGACTAAATGTATTTCAAACTCTAGAAGACTTTGACAAGATGAACATCCAGAGGCGCTGCAGGTCAACAGGCCAGTAGGGGGCCACCTGAGGGCTGAAAAACTTTAAACCAATGCTGTGACTCAAAATGTGCAAATTATGCAATGACAGTAGGAAACGTCCCTAATCCACAGCGCCACGCACTGCACCGTAGTTCGCTGCCACTCTAGTCAATCACTGTGTTTCCACAGCGAGCGCCACGGTCCGTCTCTGGAGCGTGCCACCAGCACCACTACGCTCTGCTCCGTTTCAAATACGCTGCGAGTCTATTTTCAACGGAGTACGCTGCAGGTATGCTTCAAGCTGGACAGAATATAACAACCCTGACAGGAAGTCAGACAAGGAAACGCACAGAGCGTCCGGTCAATTTAAAAATAAAACACAATATACGGACTCGCGATCGTATTTGTCACTTTATCAACAAAATGTCAAAACAGGCAGCGAATGAACAACAAATCTTCCTCAGAAAGACAAAGCAACACGTTGTTTGTACGTTTTTCTCTTTATTCCCGCGTGATCTTGAAGTTCTCCTGTGATGTGTGTACGGCTGCTCATGGCTGTGCTCCGTCTGCGCTCGAGTTCTAGATACGGATCCAGTGGGGCGGAGCAAAACGGAGGCACTGACGGACTGCGGCGCACACACAGTATGTGGGGATTGGGGGTCCCCAATCTGACAGCACTCAGTGTTGCATGCTCTTTTTCTGTGAAAACCAAAGTTTATCGATGAGTCTGGGTGTGAAAAAAACCCACTGGCAGACATCATGGTGTTGAACGCTGGTTTAAGGGGCCCCCTATACATTTTTGCCCCGGGTCCGAATGGAGTCAGCGCCACTGTGACACCCTCTCACATCCAAAGACAATGTGTCAGCAACTCACAGAGTTTTTAGTCACAGCCTGAGATTCTGCAAAGTCTGGGGATATTACCAGCAATTTCCACATACTGTAGTACATGCACGCCTGCAGTCCGTAAACGCCGGGCACTTGGGCGGCGTCCATTCCCACTCTAGTCAATGCTCTTGTTTCGAAACGAAGCGTACCAGCAGCGCAACTCCACTCTGCTCTATTCCAAAAATCTCTGAGTCTATTTTTGACAGTGCCCGCTGCAAGCACGCTTCAAGCTGAATAGAGTAGATCGACCCAGACAGGAAGCCAGAAGAGGAAAGGGCATCCGTTCAATTTCAAAATAAAACACAACATACAGACTCCTGATTGTATATCTCCTTGTGAGTGTACAGATGCTCATCAATCAATCAATCAATCAATCAATCAATCATTATTTGTATAGCGCCAATTCATAACAAGTGTTATCTCGAGACGCTTTACAAAAGAGCATATGGGATAATACGCAAGAAGGATTCCTCCTTTGTATTCTTGCGTTCCAGTTGTTCACACTTCCTTGCTGCTGAGTTGGAGGTCGGAGCAGGCCGTTCATGAATGAGGACAGCGGTGGTTGTGGGGACGACACAGTCCGATGGTGGTGGCTGGGCACACGCTCCAGAAACGGACCCAGTGGGGCAAGGAGCGTGCCGTAGAATGGAGCAAAACCGGGGCGCTGATGGAACGCAGTGCGCAAGGACTATGTGGAAAGTGCTGGTTACAGGGTCACTAACTTCAGGACTACGGATAGATTTCTTCTGAGAATATTTCCCATCATGCACAAAGCCAAAAAAGAGGAGAAACTTCTGGAGTTGTGGAGAGAGCATGAAGCTTTGACCTGTCCTGTGGAGAAGGAGAAAGGTGGACACAAATAGCTGCGGCCCTGAAATCAATGACAGTGATTCGATTTATACCCCTGGTGACAACTGAGGATATGAATTAGATCTCAGGATTCCACCAGAACTAGAAAAACTAAACAGCTTCACTCTGTTTGATTTGATGTCATATATTTTACTGCTACATCTTCTACGTTTACTTAAGGAATACTGTGTATCTGAAAGAGTATTTATAAGCTAGCTTGCTGCTTCAGCTAGCAGTAAAGAAGCTGCCACTTGTTATGAAGAAACAAGAAAAGGGTATTTGAGGAGACGGTAGACTGAAGGGATAGAATGTAAGTTGTCAAACACACACACACACACACACACACACACACACAGATGTAGATATCCTCCCACAAACACACAGATAATGAGATCCAGGGAGCGAGTCGTCGAGTCCCCCCCTCCCCTCAGAAACCACCTCCATATTTGTGGGCCTGACTCTAAACACTCGAGTCTTTCTGCTCTCACTGACACATTCCTGAGCTGCAGCATCAGACCACAACAGGCCAGCTGATACTGGGAGACTGGGAACATGGTGGTCTGATACCATGGGAACCAGTTACAAAGATCAGTACACTCACACACATTCGTACTGGCTGTTAGCCGGACAAACAACAAACAGACACTTTGCTGACTCTTTAGCCTTTTTTGGAGTGCGATTCCAAAGCTCCACCTTCGTTACGTCGTAATATTGGTGTCCCAACGACGGACCATGTCTCAAAGAAAGCCTGGGCACGTTAAACTCACATCGAACTGCATCTGTTCCGCCTCTGCTCCACTGTACCAGCCAGCCACGCCCACCTCATCAGCCAACTCACCTGTGCACACAGCATGCCTCTCATCTGCAATCAAGCCAGTATAAAAGCCTCTCCTGTTCACTCAGACACTGCCAGGACTCTCCAGCACTTACATTGTACTCTTAGACTGATCGTCTGTCGCTGATCCTGCTTGCCTCTTACCTGCCTGCGTTGCTGTAAACCAGGAAATCACCTCATCCTTCCACCCCTGACGACTTCTCCCTCTGTGACCCTGTTTTTTGACTGCCTCTTCTTTGGCTGCTCGGGGTTTCCCGACAACGACACTTCAGAGCGAGTTTTGGTCATTGCTCATCTGTTTTTCTCCGTGGCTCAGAGATCGCTCGTGTTGCTACACTGTTCACTGTGTGTGCAACCTGTGGACACTGACATGCTGGCTCCCTGACCCTCCGCCTTGTCCCGCACAGCTGGTCCTTACTCTGTTTGTTTGTACAGAGTGTTTATTTGGATCAGGACCCGCTCATTCAACCAAGTCTCCTCCTTGCCCCCCTTTATACTATTCCCTCTCTGTGATTTTTTGCATGGGACTGATAGGGCTTGTTAACATTCATTCAAGTGAACATTAAAGATATTACCAAAGCTATCTGTTCTCCCGTGTGCTAGGAGCAGTCTCTCCAGCACTGAACAGGAAGCTGCAAAGTACAAAACACGACCTGGAGGCGAAGAAACGTGAGGTTCTCCTGGACGGTGGAAGAGGAGAAAAACTGGTGGAGTTGTGGAGAAAACCAGAACGCCTCTTTGACATGTCCTCCACTTTATACTTTGAAAGAGTGAAAAGGAGTTTAATACGTGACCTTTAAAGTGGACTAGTTTGCGTTAGCATTGAGATACAAATCAAGTTTGCTGCTTGAGCGCTTGTTTTCACCGAACATGGCTGCTACACGGCTTGCTGAGCTGATGCTGGCACGTACTCCCTTCCCCACTGGATCCATTTCTGGGGAGAACTACAAGATCAAGCAATAAAGAGAACAACGTGCAAACAACATGTTGCTTTGTCTTTCTGAGGATGATCTGTTGTGCGTTTGGTGCCTGTTTTGACATAATGTTGATAAAGTGATGGAAAAGACGAACAGGAGTGTGTATGTTGTGTTTTATATTTAAATCGGCAGGACACTCTGTGGGTTTCCTTGTTTGACTTCCTGTCCCGCTCGTTCTGTTCTGTCCAGCTTGATGTGTGGTTGCAGTGTACTTCGTCGAAAATGGACTCGCAACATATTTGAAATGGAGCAGAGCGTAGTGGTGCTGCTGGCACGATCCAGAGACGGGCCGCTGTGGAAACACAGTCATTGACTAGAGTGGCAGCGAACGGCGGCGTAGTGCGTGGCGCTGATGGACTGTGGCTGGCACAGAGTTATGTGGAAATTTGGGGTTACGCTTGAGATTCCACACGATTCTCCCACAAAACTATTCTATTGTGAGAAAAGATGTCAGCACATGTCAGAAATGTTATGGCCTGGTCTCTCTTCTCTGCACGCTCTGCCGCTCTGTTTGTATGTTCAACACTACAGCAGCACCAACGGTGAGCGAGGGAGGACATCAGACTCAGGAAGAACACAGCCAAATGTGTCTCCTGATCTTAAAATGCAAGTCTACATCAACATTAAATATCAGAAAACTCACCAAGTAACTTTCAGATCAACTTTGATGTAAAGTGATTAATCGAGCAGCAAAACGCTGCCTCAGAAACTCTGCAGGGTTTAAACATTAGGCCACAGAGTCGTGCCGGGTTGAAAGCGGGCGTAAGTCATCCCTGAGTGTGATGTGTGAATAGCATCTCCACAGGGAGCGGCATTAAACACAATAGACCGTCGACTCATTTGATTGCTGCCAATTGTTTATCTAATTTGAGTTACGGCCTCGTAAATGTATCTGCTGTCGCCACCGCAGTCGTTTCTCTTCACGCCCGTCTCAGTGTCCTCGTGAAATGAGGCGTTTGAATCTGCGGCTGAGCTCTTTCATCAGAGAGTTTGTTTGTGTTGATCATCCCTCAAAGAGCTTCTCCCTCTCCTCTCTCTCTCTCTCTCTCTCTCTGTCTGTTGGTGACATGATTACCGCCGCACCACATCAGAGTTCTGACGCTGTTAAACTTCCCACGTTTCACGTAAACATGAGGGCTTTCCATGGCGAGGCTGGCAGGGCTGCCCGCTCGTGCCCACTTTGTTTTTCCGATCATCATCATTATCAGAGACCTCAAACGTTACTCAACACTTTGCTTTCCACCACAGCGTCTGCCGGAGTAACACAGCCTTAAATTAATATTTGTGTCAATCAAACCCTCCTGAGGAAACATTTCTGTGTCGAACAAATCCTCGTGTTTTTAAGTTTCTTTTGATGTCTTTATCTTAAAAACAATGAACAGCAGTTAAGGGGAAAGTCTGGAGCGATAAAACAGAATAGTTGATGAGTCATTAGCTCCCCTCGCAGCCTGCAGGTACAGGTGTACAGACCAAGCACGAATTAAACTGAGTTTTTGTGCAACAAAATGACATCAAAAGTCAAAAGTAAACTTGTATTCACGGCAGGGAAGCAAATAAAGTGGTTTTGATCCGTTGGATGGCGCACGCCCTGCCCCTCCGCATCTGTTTCTGGAACGTGAGTGTAGCCATGATCAGCTGTACACACATCAAATATTCTGTTTTTATGAAGAGAACTCCTGATATTTCCAGGAGGAGCTGCATGTGTGAACACAAACAGACACATTTTTCACTCGGACTTCATCCGGAGTTTCTCCTCCAGCCTCCTCGTATTTATTCTGCAGAAAGTCAGAGTGAGCTGATGTGAGAATGCAGCAGGATATAATCAGGAGAATTCACCTCGAGCAATGGGAGGGGGTGGTGACGTTTATTCCCTGTGATCGCTGCACGACCATAGACTGTCTGCACGCCACCTCTACGATCTCCGTGCTCTAATAAACCTGCTGCATTCTGTTTCCTGTTCTCCAGTATGTTCTTCTCCACTCTTTAGTTCAGATTGTGATTCTGTTCAACTACACGTAGCATTGATAGAAAGACAAATATTCTCATTATAGCGTCATATAGAGGACTCTTCTGCTTCGTCCTCTTCTTCTGCGTCTTTTTTTCTTCATGTCTTACCTCAGGAGACCCCCCGCCCCCCCTCCTGTCCGGCAGTTTAACACTAGAACGGGGTTGAAGCAGAGTGTGACAGCAGAGGAAAATGTCTGCCGTGTGAATGCTGACAAAGTGACCTGAGCTGACTCCATCGCATGCTTTTTACTCATTAGGAGCTCTCCCCCTCAAATCCTGATACGTTTAAAGTTGTCTTTTATTTGTCATAAACTTTTCCACATTAGCATTTTCAGATTGTTTTGGTGAAGTCTCTAACAACTTAAAAACAGCTAAATCTCCTCTGCCTCCCCCAGCATCTGGTACAAACATGGTCCTCTTTCTGGTCTCTCTGTGGGATGAAGCTTTGTTCTGTCTCCTCTGACTCGCTCTGTTAGAGTCCATACAGCCCATCAGTACTTACAGTTGTTGTCAATAATGTCAGATGTGTGTGTGTTTAGAACGTCTTTGAAACCGTGAGTCCTCAAACTGTCGATATCCGTCAAACTAGTTAACTCTCTGAGCATCCTGCTGATCTTTGGCTGCCATTTTAAAGAAGAAACTCGCTGATGGCTGCAGCACAGAAAAGTATTCCCACGATCAATATTAAATGAAACTCTTCTCTGCATGCTTTAATGCAACACAGTTCTTACTAGTTCAATAACAAATGGGTACAAATGGGCCGGCTGTGGATCAGTGGTGGAGACGGTCAAGGAGACCCCCCGATCAAACGCCGAAGTTTCCAATCTGGCCCCCAGAATCTAATTAATCTGGGATGATTAAACAGTGTCAGCCAAGAAAAAATCTGACCTTGAACAAATGAAGGTGAAGACCCCTGGACTAGATATTAATGATGGACTCTTTCCACAGCAGCCTCTACCATCAGTGTGTGAATGTGTAGGTGTGAGCTGCGGTGTGGAAGAGCTTTGAGGAGTCAGAAGACTAGAAAAGAACGAAACAAGCTCAAGTCCTTTTACCATTTACAGTATATATTATTTGAACCACCTATGTCATCACAAGAACAGATGTAAAGATTCATCGTGAGGCAGTTAAAAATCGATTCAAAGGTGTCAAGGTTCACATCGGTACTCTGAAAAATGAATCGCAATAATATGGTGAGCGTCAGCAGCTGTAGAGCAGAGGCGTAGAGCAGAGGCGGCTGGCTGTAACAAGCAGGCGCCATCATGGCAGCTGCGGAGGCCAAACCATACTTACACGCAGGTTTGCAGCCCCGCTCGCCCAAACGAGTGATCACGAGGCGCAGTGATGTTTTCATGACAAAATTAAAAGGAATCTTTTTTAGTCTTCTCATCGTTTGTCTTCAGTCTCATTTTGTCAAATAAATCGTGAGAGAATCGTATCGTGAAGCCAGCATCGTGAGTTGAGGGAATCGTTCCCTCCCTAAGAACAGAGTACTCTTCATGTTTGTCTGCACAATAGCTGCATTAAAGCTCGCTCAAGTAACTTGCCAAAAATCATGGCTACTTTCATCAAACAGTTTTGATGGAATGGGATCAGATATTATCTGGTGTTAACCTGTAGTGACACATTAAACTAGAACAGCTGTGGGATATGTACACCGGTGATAAATACATCAGGCATTCTTCTCTCAGCACCAAAACATTCAGACGTAACAAGTGTTTGATCGGCTCCCCGTGGTTGGCTAAATGTAAGAGTTTCTGTTCTTCTTCTGTGTACGTCGTCAGTCCAAAAGGTGACTGAAGGACGTGGAAGCTGGTTTGCAAACTGACATGAAGGCCGTTTGTCCCCACGCAGAGGTCAAGACGTCAGAGAAGAAACTCCAGCCCTGCTCTTCATGCCTTCATGAAAAGGTTGAAATTTAAACAGTCTGTTTATTTTATTTTGAGGTGTTTATATGCAGAACTTTGAATTTGTTTGGAATTCTAAACAATAAAAGTCTGAATCTTACTCTCCAGGTAAACACAGCTAACGTGACGTCGTCCAGCAGGACTCTGCATGAGGCCAAACAGTCCTGGTGTGTTTCTTTGTTACGTGAGCGGCTTTATCCGCCTGTTTACCTGGCAGTCATCAGCAGAGCAGATGTTTAAAATGGTGCTTTAAAGTATCATTAACAGCAGGGCAGTTATTGGATGGCTGGTAAACCTTCAAAGCCCTGCATGAAAGTGAAACTGGACTTGGTGGTGTTTCATCTTTTCCCGATACCTGAAGGCTCCGTCAGTGCAGTCAGCGGGCGCAGCGGTCCCTCCCTGGAGCGTGCCACCAGCGCTACTACGCTCTGCTCCGTTTCAAATACCCTGTGAGTCTATTTGCGATGGACCTCGCTGCAGGCATGCGTCAAGTGGACAGAATAGAACGACCCAGACAGGAAGTCAGACAAGGAAACACACAGAGCATCCGGTCCATTTCAAAATAAAACACAACACACAGACTCCTGATCGTATTTTCCATAACTTTAACAACATGACGTCAAAACAGGCACCGAATGACCAACAAATCATCCTCAGAAAGACAAAGCAACATGTTGTTTGCACGTTTTTCTCTTTATTCCCGCGTGATCTTGTAGTTCTCCTGTGATGTGTGCGCAGCTGATCATGGCTGCGCTGCGCTCACGTTCCAGAAACAGATCCAGGGGGGCAGAGCGGGTATGTGGGGATTGGGGGTCAGTGTGAACACAGAGCTGAGAACAACTAACCCGGAGGGAGATTGACTTCACTCTCTCTTAAGAAGGTAATTTCTCAACAACATATTTACATCGAGTCTATTTGATATATCGCTTTATATTCAGAGTGTCGACAGACACAGAGATGCACTTTTACACCTGCATTAGTAATAACATGATCTGATTTGTGTACAGCTGCACCTTTTTCTCTCTTACACCCTCGAACGTTACTCTCTCTCTCTTCAGGCCTCTCGCTCTCATCACACACGTCCTCTGGAGCCCGGTTAATAAGCATGTGTTTGTAATTACATCCCTGCAGCCACCGGTGACATAGAGGTGCCCTGGCACAGACTCACTGGCAGCCTTAATGTGTGTGCCCCCTCCCAACCCTCAGCACCCCACCACGCCAACCCCTGTGCCCAAAATAGTTTAATGAGGAGCTTTTTAATGCCTTTATTATGGCAGAAACTGGCACCATGTACCGAAAGCTAATGCAACGCCGCCCCCACCTCAGCCCGCTAACTAACCGCCAGAGGTAATACAGTGTGCGCGCCGTGCCCTCAGGATTGGGCAACATTTAAAGGGCTTGTTGCTATTTTGTTTTTAATAAGCTCACCCTTAGCCACACACTCCTGCCTGCATGCATCTCGCTTGCACGCTAAAATCGCATTCATGCACGAACACGGACACATGCTGCGCAATCAGGCGTCCTCGGGGGCAGTGATTTATTACACGGGACTATTTTATTAATTTAATTACACATTTACAATCATTCTTCTCAGGAAAACAGGGAGAAAAGTGCTGCCTGTGTGTTTTTGCAGAGGCAGCCAAGCCGTGTTTTATTTAACGGCAGAGAGAGAGAGAGAGATGTTTTATTTTACGAGTGGCCTCAAGGTTTCCTTAATGTGTTAGACGCACAAAGGGCGTGTCCTGTAACAAAGCTCTTTAACGCTCTCTCTCTTTGTTTGTTTGGTTTATTCTCTTTAAATTTCCACCATGAGGGAAACAATCACTCACCATTAAACAAACAGGGAAGCAATTTTTCTATTTAACTTTCTAAACTCAAACTGTCAAAATAAAACGGAGACAAAACTGGGCCTTCATACCGAAGCAGTAGAAGATCTGCTTTTTGTTCCACTCATCATTATTTCTCAAAATGGGCCATTCCTCCACGTCAGACAGCTTCCCACATGACAAAACTACACAAGATGAAATATGCATGCTTCATTTCTGAAGGGGAAAAAATCTGTCACAATGTTTTGACTCCAGCAGGACGAGAGCTGCACGACAAACCCTGAAATAACACAGAAACACAGAGAAGCTGTTTGCAAATTCAACCAATGCTACTTCACATTCAAAACATTTACTCAATCCTTCGTTTTTCATGCTTAACCTCCTGCAAAGATTAAAGAAGGATTTTAGTATTTTTAATCCTGGGCCAATTTTATTCCCTAAAAAGATCAAATATGATGCAAAACACACTTCTCCATGTTTCTCTAACTCTAACATGTGTCTCTAGTCTGTCTACAAACCCCCCAATGATGAGAAAAGTCCATCCTCTCCGTCTTTTGCCTGCTCCACTTTTCAGAAAATGTGTGCTCAAACAGGCCGTTTGGAGATGTTCCCTTCATGACATCACAAAGGGCAGTAACCCCTCCCCCAGCTTAGTTTGTTTAAGTATTCGGGTTTCCGTCTGTGAGCTAAGAACTTATTCGATGTTTGTATAAAATAGAATAAATAAGAAGATCCCCGAGACACTGGTTTGTGATGTTGTCAGGAACTTTGAATAACAATCTGAGACTGTCAGGTGCAAAAACGTTGAAACAAGACCCCCCTAAAAATTGTAGAAGTAGGTCCAAGATTTAAAAATCTCTTGAAATCCCCTTAAACAGCCGAGAGTACGGTCTTTTGTAAAGTGTCTCAGATAACATTTGTTATGATGGGCGCTATGAAAGATTGATTTAAGTTGTTAAATGTTCAAGGGCAGCTACTCGTAAAGGTCATACATTTACTGAAAAGAAGGAATCAACCTGATGCTAATAGGGGTGACATGGATTTTAAAAACAGGTTGCAATTGGAGTCTAGGCCCTTCTCTTGTCAGGAAATTTGACAAAAACAAGTCCCAGTCCTTGACTTCACTGCTGCACTTCCACTGAGCACTTAACTTTTTCCTTATTCCTTTCACAAAGCCATTTCAAACCACTCAAGTCGAATTAGCACATGATATTACAACAGGGTTTGACAGTCGAAATTGTTGAAGAAGTTTAGACACACAAAGAAAAGTGTTTGTGAACTTGTGGTGTACACTGCGTGTCCTGAAGGCAAACTCTCCCTTGTGTTGTAATCGCAACCCAAGAACATACTGTACCAAATCTCCAAGCTCCACCAGGTCTTGACCTTCAGCTGAGAAGTTAGTGGGCGTATATCAGAGCAATCATCTTATCACCCCTCTCTATAGGGGCCGGTCAGATATGCTGCCGTTTCCATGCATGGATCTGTCGTTAGCATGTGGCCGTCAGCTCTCAGGGAGGTTCGTCTGCGGTGGAAAACATCAGTCAGCCGCCAGCGTCTGACAGAGCTCATTACTCACGTTACCGTCTGACGATGGCAAGGAGCCTCGGCTTCGAGTCAAGACATCCAGCATCGCCTGCTATTCGGGCCCTTCAAGTGCCGGGGCAGAACACACAGACAGGGCTAAACACAGCCAGCGTAGCCACCAGGAATGTGTTTTTGCCTTTTTTCTGTTGACGTGTAAGAGCAGCGAGGGAGAAGCATCTGTCTTCGTTTTCCTTGAAACTCTATATATGCAGAACAAGCCTTAATGCTGTCATTACACATACTGTCTTATTTCTGCAAATCAAATCCATGGACGTGGAAATGAAAATAGATACGGCTGACAATCACTGTGTGTGTGTGTTTGGGTGTGTGTGTCTGCAGAGGGGTGTACAGATTCTCCAGCGACCAGGGGCAAAATGAATGCACAGGTACCTCTTACTCTCAGGGTCAGGATCATTTTCACCCCAAGCTCACATAGGACAAGCAGCTCAGAGGGGTACTTGTGCTAATCAGGGAAACACTAGAGACTCTTCAGTTGAGCCGAAAGGCACTTGGGCCACATGTAAGAGCAGACAAGACCAAAGGGGCACTTGGACTAATCAGACACGTTCATAGGTCTGTCACTGGGGCTTGGCATTTCCTCAAGTCATCCAGGAGGCTACTTGGGCCTATCAGAAAGGCATAGGGGGCAAACATAATGGCACTAAGGGGAATAAATGGCCAACTAGGCCATCAAAGGTCTCTAGGTCAATGGGACTCAACCACCCACCACTAACTGCTTCATGGAAAGAGCCAAAACACCAAAAGAGCAACTTTGCAATCAAGTCTGAAATTGGGGTGTCAGGGTCCAATTAGACAGGTACTAGGGGGGGGGATAGACAATAAGGTGGATCAAAGGAACACCAAGGCTGTCAAAAGGCAAAATCATATTGATCCAATGTGGCACTTGCTGTGCTAAAAGACTTCTTGAGCCCAGGGGACTAAAGGAGGACTACTGGAGGACTAAAGGAGCAGTTTGGTCATTAATGTATGGAACTGGGGTCCCTTGGGACAATTAAAGGGTTTTTGAGTTAAATATAGGAACATTCAGTGGATCAGTGGTGCACATGGCCACCTGGAAGGTCATTTTGTAACTTGGTCCATCACTGGATCGAGAAACATGACTAGAAAAGTAAAAGGGCAACCTGGAAGGGTACCTGAATAGATCAAAATGCTGTTGTGGTCAACCTAAGTGGGCATATGAAGCAAACTAGCTCACCTAAGGTCTGTGCAGATGATCAAACAGGAGAACTAGAGGCCAATGAGAAGTTCCCTCCGGATTGTTAGATTGGCTTTTGGTCAGAGAAAATGGGCGCACTGGCCACCACCCTGGCATTTGGTGGATTGGTCCATCTGATTGGGCTGATATCCAACTTGAAAGGTGCAAGGTCCAAAAAGGCGGGGGACTTCAGTCCACCAATTGAGCACTTTTGCTAAAGAAAGGGAGTATTTGACAAATAAATGAGGCAGTCACGCCACTTGAGATAGTTTGTCCAATCGGAGCTCGATTTGGTTTTGCGAGGCACTTTAGGAGTAGTTAAGCCAAAGTGGTGCCCCCTATCTGGGACATCAAACAAGTCATGTTGGAGCAAAGACTCATGAGTTATAATTGTGTTTCATTCACAGTTTGAGCTGGTGGTACTGCTCCCCTACACGTAAACCAACACTCACATACAGACACAGAAGGCACACACAGCCCTCCATGATTGAAGTAATGATTACTCCAAACTACGACACCTGTTAACATTCACGTCTGTTACTGAGCGTGAGCATGGCCTGAATTATGGTGGGAAGAAACGATTTCCCACCGCCACCGCCACCGCCTCCGCCCCCGCTGCCTAGCTTTGTACAACAAGTTGACTAACCTCTGGCCCGCAGAAGGCAGATTATTACAAGAATTCAGCTTAATGAAAACAGACACACACGCATTAAGCCGTCACAGGAAGAATGACTTGCAGCGGAGATTACAGCATCCTCCATGAGTCAAACGTGCGAGAAGCTTTATGAGGACGAGGGAAAACAGAGACACATGGGTCCACTTTAATTTTATAAATGGAGGATCTGTTGGCTTAACGGAGACCGAGGTCGTGACACGCACATGCACAAACACACACAAAAATATATTTACCCTCTGAATGAGTAATCAGATCTGAATCCCATTTGTGTCATGAAATATTTACGATTGCTCACAGACATTTTTTATCCAGTATGAGAAAAGTGTAGGTTAGTGTGTCTGTGTGT
Source organism: Tautogolabrus adspersus (assembly GCA_020745685.1). Lineage (NCBI taxonomy): Eukaryota > Metazoa > Chordata > Actinopteri > Labriformes > Labridae > Tautogolabrus > Tautogolabrus adspersus. The sequence continues at coordinate 1,590,839 of CM036536.1, read as the reverse complement.
TTCGGGGGAGGGGGGGGCGGTCCACAATTAGACTGTAATTGAAAACAAATCCACATAGTAGTTTTCTCTGCGCTTTAATGAGGTTAAGTCACTGTTTGCCTCTTGCACTCCGTCAGTCAGAGTGAGGAATCATGTGAGACGGAGACGTGCGAGTCGCTGCCCTGCGCTCTGGCTGCTCCTCTGTCACGGGAGAATAAAGCCAACATCACACCTCGTCCATTCGGCTGCTGGACGACTGCCACACACACATAAATACACATATGCACCGGCGGTTTATTCCCAGAGGCCTTGGCTTTCATGGGGCCCAGAGAAAAAGTTATTGTATTGTTGTCCCTCATTTTGCTGCAGAATCAAATCTTTGGCATTATGGCATTTTAAGTTGGGATACTTTGCAGGAATGTCTCAGCGCTCTAGTTTGTCCATATCAGATTTTTGTATAATCCTAGAGTTTAAGTGCCACTTAATCTCCAAATATGCAACACTGACCCCAAATATTTTATGATGAATCAGCCCTCGATTTGCTACCTCGGTTTTAAACAATGGTTCGCACAGTGGTTTTCAGCTTCTCCCCTCTGGACGGAGGTTTTTTAGTGCAGAAACAAAGCGGTACAAAAATAGATTTGTTCCTGTCGCTATCACTGAACTGAACAAGCTGAAGCCCTATTTGCACATACTATACTATTATTTATTTGTGTTTTTTATTGATCTTATTGGCTGAGACCTCTCTCCCTCATGCCCTGATTGGTGGAACCTTGAGCACGTTTTCATGTTTAATCTGTTTTAAATAGTTCTCCTTCTCCATAATGTGTTGTGTGTTGTACATCTGTTTTGTATTCAAACAAATCTACCTACAGGTACAAATAACATCACCTGAACCTGAACCCAAATGTTGTTTTTGGACACCTCAAACTTTAAATGACAAGAAGAGAAATCCCAAAATGTGGAGGAGCACATTTTAAATTTGTTATCGGAAAATAGGAAGATGGCCAAGGTATCCATATGTTTGGTAAAACACTCCCAAATTGTTGTCTTCAAGTTTCAACAAAATGCTAGTACACGCAACGTTTTGAGTTACATAATCCTGAAGTTTGTTAAAGTGCCACTGTTTACCAAATGTGTTACGCTTTCAAACCAAAATATTCTTTGCACGCCTGAAACTTTTCCTGGGGGAAATGAGTAAAGATGAATCGTAAAATCGTGAAAAATCGATTCAAAGGTGTCCAGGTTCACATCAGTACTGTGAAAAATGAATCTCAATAATATGGTGAGCGTCAGCAGCTGTAGAGCAGAGGCGGTTGGCAGCTGCACAGCGAGATTTTGAAATTGAGGACGCACCATCGTCTTTTAAATCGGAGGTGTGGAAGCATTTTGGGGCAGCAGTAGCTCAGTCCGTTGGGACTTGGGTTGGGAACCGGAGGGTCGCCAGTTCAACTCCCGATGCGGACCAAAATATAGAAGTTGGTCTGGTAGCTGGAGAGGTGCCAGATCACTTCTAGAGTACTGCCGAGGTGCCCTTGAGCAAGGCACCAAACCCCCAACCGCTCTGATGCACTCCCTGCGTAGCAGCCGCACTCTGATGCATGTCTGTGTGCATGTGTGTGATCCAGGCCGGTGTGTGTGAGAAGCATTTCTCTGGAATAACAGAGTGTTAACCCTCGGGGATTAATAAAGAATATTAAAACAAATAAATTTAAAAAATGTGGCTTCCCCAAAACAGAAAAAGAAAGAGTTGAGAAGATAACAGACAAAAACTGTGTGACACTATTACAAGAAGACAGGGAACTACACAAACAGCACAATCAACATGATGCAGCATTTAAGCGACAGCACAATGAGAAGCTCCAATCACCTCCCCATTAAAAGGCCAAACCACACTGACAGGCGGGTTAGCAGCCAGTCGTATTGTGAACCCAGTATCGTGAATCGTATCGTGAGTTTAGTGAATCGTTCCATAGACACGAGAAAATGTTTCATCTGTTTTAAAAACTCAAATAAAGGAAACAACATAAACCACAACATGAGTCAAAGCTGCAGCTACAGAAGTTAACTTTGAGACATGATAAATACTAAATAAAGATTCCTTTTTTATTTCTTTTGGGCCCTGGATGGACGATACATGCAAACAAAACCACTCACTAGCTCGTTGGTTTGCTGTGCAGCTTAAGAAGCTGTCTGTGTGCATTCCGTGTTACTGGAATAAGAACTTATCTAAGGGGTAATACATCACATCAGCAGGAGTTTATTCCTCACCACATCTCCTCGGTTGGAGAATCCTCCACTCTGTGATATTAAACCCTGGCTCAGTGCATCATGGGAAACCTACAATGTCTGGCAACCCCTCGAAGCGCAGCAATGCCCTCTTATTTTAGCAGAACAAAAGCTTTGAGCTGTCAGAAAGCTCCCATCTGGAGCCAGAGAGAGAGGCTTCATTGTTCCCTCTCCCTCCACCTCTCTTCCACGACCCCATCTTCCTGTTGTGCTGGCTTGGCGGCGAGAAGGGGATTTTTATTTTGGTTTCTCTGCTGGAGGTCAGAGTTCCCTGGGATGTGGAATCAGAGGAGACGTTGCCATGTTTCCCCTCCCTCGTTTTTCAACCCTTCCCAGCAGTCCCTCCGGGGAAGCGAGCAGCACATTTCATCTTCCATGAGAAACGGCAGCGAGCAGCGGCGGCGGCACGGAGCTGTGTGATCACACGGAGAGCAGAGGGTCTGTGCAGGCACGCAATCCCACGTATGATGCAGGCATGCGAGGAGGCACATGTGCTGCTGCCGATGATTTCAAACACTTGCAGACACTCAGCTGTTGCTCAATGCTCACTTTTTATTGATTGTTTTAGAACCTGGGAGATGTTGGTGCAGTTTTTGCAAAACGTTTCTCTATTTATCGGAGCATTTGACTCTTTATGGCGTCCACGCTACAATATGTAGGTAGGTTATTGTTGCACAATAACTCTGACCGTTGTTCGACGGCAATAACTAGAAGTCCTACTTCGATGGGACCTCGTCTTTTAAAGGCCCAATGCAAGATCTCCCCCCTTTGGCACTACTTCAGTCCCGAGCACTTCCTTAAAGTCCCATTTCTTTTGGGAATGGGGGTCCCAGTGGGCTTTGCAAATCGAGGCACTGCAAAAAGGAAGATGGTCACTGGTGTTGGGGAGAAAAGCCGGTATTTGGCTTAAAACTTGTTATATTAAAGCCATTGGATATCTCAGATTGATTTAGATGCAAAACAAAATAAAATCAGGTGAATATAGCTGTACACAAAGTCCAAAGAACTTGACATTCTGTGAGTAAAAGCACACTTATTTTCACGTCTTGTGTGCGACGCGAACAAGTGGTGTCCAATTTCCAAGGTAAAGGTTTCAAACATGCTAACCCCTGCAGCTCCGTTCTGAAGGACCTCAAACCAGCCAAGGTCCGTACATAATGAGGAGAAGATCCAAAGGGAGGGGCTCGGGATTGGGTCTTATTATTGGCGGTTGATGTAATTGAGTTTAATTGGACTTTTGATCATTTGGCGAAGCAGCACAGGCGATGCAAACCAGCGTTCACGTGTCTCTGTAATGAAGCTGCTGTGTAAAATGTTTTCATAACCAATCGGAGTAATGACCGAAACTACAAAAAGAGACAGCGTTTTCTTAAAGTCTCCGTGTGGACGTGATGGAGCTCTTTAGGGGCCCGGGCCAATTACGTCATTATGTTAACCGAGCGGGCCGAGGAGAGGCCTTGAGACCTTTTTCTCCAAACACAATCAGAGGATCATTCATCACAGGAAAAAGCCTCACTCGAGCCGTCTTTCACAGCGGCACCATGTTTTTCAACCACTAAGCGGGACCGTTAGGTGAACACAAACACATACAATCGACATTTTTTAAAATGATAGTAACTTAAATTGTAAAGCACTTTAAAAACAGCATGGACAAAGTGCTTTCTATTATGAAACTATTCAACAACAAGACACCAGAAACAGATAAATATGATCGTTGAAGATGGCAAGTGTGACGAAAACTTTACTCAAGGTCAGTGTTGGCACACCTACTCCTGAAATGTGTTTGATCGCACTTCTTCTGCGGACGTTCGACTCCATCAAAGAACCTTTTACAAAAGAGGTGACCGTCCTGCAGCTCTTTTGATAGTAGAAGTGTTGAGGAGTCTTTGGCATGACAGTTTGCATTAACCGTTAGCATGCTGACATATTTACAACAGGGCAATAAGTCTCTAACTAGACTCTTCTCCTCTGTCGCCCCCCGGTGGTGGAACCAACTTCCAAACTCCATTCGACTTGCACCTTTAAGAAAAAGCTAAAGACCCAGCTCTTTATGAACACCTACGACCTTCATGATGATGATATTTAGGATGGTTTTGATGCTGATTAGAACTCTGAAGAACAGCTGTCGATGTTGTGCTCTGCCTCTGGTCACTTCCTGTCAGCACCTCTGGTCACTTCCTGTTTGCACTCGTCAGAGACTTCAGTACATGAACATATTATTTTCAAACTGGATCCTATGTCTTCGGTGATAAATACAAACAATATAAAAACTGATGAGCAGAGCCGACATCAGTCCGTAGTCGTCTGTCCATTTTGAGATTGTAAAGTGTCTTTGGAGCAGCCACAGCCAATCAGAAGTCGATGAGTCTTTGTTGAAGGCAAGAAATTCTGACCAATCAGAGAGCATTTTCCTCACCCATCACTCATTTGATCCGCTTGTAAATGTCCCCGTGTGAACCAAACTTGAGGTAATTATGCAACAATAAAACTAATTGGTCCATGATTCAGACCAGAGCAAACGATCTATAGGTGTGAAAACGCGATGCAAACAAATAAGGAGGTTATAACGAGAAAGGACTTTCGTGGATAACTGAAGGGCCTCTGGTTGAAACAGGGACAAACACAGTTTACAAAGTGGACCATCTGGTCACTGTTTCCTTTCTGTAGTGTTGTCCTTTTTGCACATGACTCATAGCGAGGATGTTTTGATGACACACCTCCGCGTGATGCCAGGTAAGAGTCTGACACACAGTGAGCACAGATGTGTTTGTGCTGCACACACAGACGGCAGCGGTGACTCTCCCTGCTTGTTTTTCAGCAGAATGATGAGTCATTAAGTGTTTTTAGGGGGCCCTTTTAGATGTCTTCTACACCTCGCTCTCCCCCCCCTCCTCGCCGCCCGGTTTTACCCGGCTGTTCACTGCGAGGGGGGGGGGGGGTTCATATTTTCCGTGCACTGTTTCCAGGACATTTACAGTTGGCGTCAGGGTACGCTGTTGGTCTGAGGAGAGGCACTTTGAAGTGTTTGCGGTTTCGCCACATCTGCAGGCAAGATGTGCGTACGAGGATGAGGGGAGGGGGGAGAGAGGGGAGGGGGGGAGAGAGGGGGCGGTTCAGGGGAGGAGGCGGAGAGTTTCTGTCAGGGCTCCTTATGTCATGTGACAATTAACAACATCCTTTAACTCTTTCTGAGGATCGCTGGTCGATAGTTAAATTCACTTTTCTCTTAGGGAAATGTGTTTGTTATCAAATATGGAGAGCATCATGTTTGTGTTCACACAGACAGGAAGAGGAGGAGCCTGAGGCCGCGCTCGGAGAGGGACTTTCCCCACATGTGCATTTCCTGTAAGGATGTGTCTCTGCTGAGGTGACTTTTTAGATACTTCTTGTTTAAAAAATGACACAATCTGTTATTTGAATGATCCATGGTCTCAAAACTTTAATAATCAATCTTACCCCTAACCCTTCTCTTCTTGTTGCCATGGTATCAGAACGTTTTACAGCTTTCAATATGTTGAATTTTTGCTGTGATGAAAACGTCACGTGAATTGTACTCGGATACATTAGCTCGTCTGCAAACATATTCTCTTCCTCAGGTCGGTTTAGCCGGTCGCCTTGACTACGTTGAAGTCGGAGGTCATTTTCATCGCGGGTGGGGGGGCGGAGTAGCAGAGAGAATCACTCCCATGATTCCCCGCCAGCCTCTTGTTTTGATTGAGAGCCCCCTGGTGGTGGAATTTAGATACTGTACCTTTAGAGTTTAATATTCTGGTATTGTAATGGCCCTAGTCTGTGTTATAATGGTGATTAATGTCTCACATTGCTCCAGCGTTTAACGTCATAACCAGAAAACCGTCTGCGTTGATTAAATGCTTGTTAGTTTAACTTAGCAGAATCATTACTGTTTCTAAATTTAGGTAAAACATCTATAAAAAGAGCAGCACAAACATCAGCATCATGGTTTTAGAAGTGCGACCACAGGGCAGGGGTGAAGTCAGGGTGGTGCCACATTTCCCTCATTAAGCAGAGCCGCGTCACCCGTTAAACCTCTCGTCAGACGTCGTTTGTCTCCGTCTGCTCCTCTTCATCAGGCCTCAACCTTCGCCCAGCAGCCGCCAGAGCAGAGCGCCTCTGCAGCATTAAGCCACCGCCGCAGGGACATCGGTTTAATCATCAGTTTATGGAGCTGGATTTCGCTGAGCCCATAGTCGCTGCGCCCACAAGTATTTTCACATTTCATTAGCTTGTGGGTTTTGCCAGGGCGGCGGTGAAAGCAGAGGGAGGCGACGGTGAGCTGGTGTTGATCCCAGTGCTGGAATTTTGACTTCTCTGTTTTCCACACTCTGATTCCCGCCATATTCCTCTCCCTCCCATGCTTCCAGACGCCGGGACTGCCATTTGCAACCATTATTGAAGTCATATTTCACAGCTTAGTTCATAAAATTGCTCAACTTGCTTCAAATTAGTACGATTGCCTCCCCCGCCTCCCCTTCTTGCTCCCCCTGTAAAGCATCGCAGAGCATGATGGGTTAACGCTGGTTTCACACAGATTCTGCCGCCGAGCTGCGAGCTGCCACCTCAGGTCAGGATCACTCGGCTCACATCAGGTTCAGGTTTGAGATTTGGCTCCTGAACACATGGCTGCAAATTTCCTCACATCATAAATAGTGTGATGATTGAGACTGTGAGCGTGACACGGCCTCTGCCTGCACACACACACACACACACTCAGTGCTCAGGCTGTCTCTCACCTGCTGCTCTCTTCATTTCACACAGAAACATCTTCTGCACTTTGCACTTAACATTTTCAGTGAAGGCCCAGAAAGTTAAAGGTCTTTGGGTCTTAGCTCAGTAAACTCAGGTCAGAAATCGCTTCATTTACTAAAAGGGCATTGAAGAAGAAAAAGAGCCAGAGGTCAGAACGAGAGAAGCTGACACTGACTTTTACCCCCAATTTCCAGATACTCCGTGCACGCCACGGTCCGTCAGCGCCACGGACTACGCCGTTGGCTGCCACTCTAGTCAATTATTGTGTTTCCACAGCGATCGCCGCGGTCCAGCTTCTTCTAATTGAATTCATCTTTGTTTCTCTGTTTTCTTTTTATAAGTTGAGTTTTATGTCTGTACAATGCTTTTGGTTACTTGTCCTTTTATGCATCGTATGTTTTATGCAGGGCTGCATGGTGCTGCAGTGGTTAGCGCTGTTTCCTCACAGCGAGGAGCTGGAGCCTGCATGCGTGGGTTCTCTCCGGGTACTCTGACTTCCTCCCACAGTCCAAAGACATGCTCGTTAGGTTAACTGGTGACTCTAAATTTCCCGTAGGTGTGAAGGTGAGTTTGGTTGGTTGTCTGTCTCTATATGTCAGCTCTGTGATTAGCTGGCGACCAATCCAAGGTGTGACAGCTGAGATTGGCTCCAGCCCCCAGCGACCCCAAACGGAAAAGTTGAAAAGATAATGGATGGATGGATGGATGTTTTATACATGCAAAAGTTGCTGCTCATGTGACGGGCAACATGAGTATTTGCAGTGCTTCCATGTAGTTTCTCAACCTGATGTGTTTTATGATTCTGCGGGACCTTTGGAACAAAATGGTATTTTCCCTTTAACTCCTAAATTAGTGAAACAGACTACTTGTGAACAGAGTACTTGAAGAGGTTAACTGTGATAAAATGCTCACATTAAAGGCAGAATGTGCCTTTAACAGAAATATCATAAATCCAGTCTCTCCTGTGTAAATGTCTCTCTGAGTCATGACTGTCTACAATAAGTGAGAAGCTCGAGTCCCGCTGGCTGTGTTGTTGTCAGAGCCGTGTTTACATGGACGGGACGGCCGGCTCCTCCCCTTGTGTATAAAAGCTGTTTTAGTCAAGGACTAGAGAGAAGAAGAAGAACATACTCACTGATTATTTGGATTTCATGTAAGAGTTTTTAGATCACGCTCATTCTGTGTCAGTTTACATGCAATGTGGAGCTACGAGCTAACTAAAGAGCGCTAACATTAGCATGCTAACACAACGATGCAGGACACCGGTGATTGCAGCTTGAGACAAGGACAGTTTTGACCGCTGCTTGCGCTCAATGGTGTTTAATTATGGTGCGATAACTCCTTCGTGCAAACACAAGGGGAGAGGTCGCTGGAGGAGAGCGGAGGCTTCAGTATGGAGGAGGTGTGGCCAAACAGCAGTTTGGTTTGGTTTCATGCTGGAGCTCAAGGGCGACATCTACTGGATCAAAAAGTCACACATTCTTCCTTTAATCTAATAACGTATATTTTATTAACTGTGAAACGACTGGATGCAGGTTTTTACTTCTTTATTGACCTCTCTCAGTTGTATTTAAATATCGTCTAACTCCCCTCCTCTCTCTGGAACATGCAGCCTCTTTGACGGGGAAATTACTGCAGGTTTGTCTAAAAATGTCTCCCATGTGAGTCCAATAATCCCCCCCTCCCCACACTCACTGAACCACCGGGGTGTTTCAATGTTCCCCTTGTATACAAGCCCAGAACACGGCTGAACAATGTCTCCCTCCATCATAAAGTGCTTTAGTGTGGTCTGTAAAAAGTTCACATCCTGTTTTCCTCCACATGCAAACACCCCGTTTGAGGTCGAGGATTTTTCAGTGAATTCAAACCAGGAGAGGAAAATAAAAAAACACACACATAGAAGCTTAAAAAGATGCTGCAGATCTTTCCTGCGTGGGCGTTGAATAAGGAGTCGGTTCAGACTGACAGAGGCGTTCACTGTCCCTGTTTTCTTTCCCTGAGTGTGTTATTGATGCATTAGAAAACACAAGACTGTCCTCAAGTGGAAAGTGACAGAATTGGTTGTGCTTAAATGCCTAAAACAACTTTTATTTATGTTTCTCTGAGGAAAGACTTCATGTGATTGTGTTAATTATGAGTTTTGAACCAAAATACCTCTTAGGACCAAGAAATACCTGCTCCAAACTCCGTGTTTTCTTGTGCATGATGCATGATTTCTTGTGTGACCTGCGTCTGTTTGACGCGTTGGCTGTGCACGTCCTCAAAAGTGAATGCGACATGCCTGCAAGATGAAATATGCCCATGAGCAGAGGGGCAGTGTAGAGTCCAAATTCTAAACATTGCAGAGAGCTGTCTCTCCCCCCCCCCCCCCCCCTCTCTAGAGTGGATGCTCACGCAGGTCACCATGTGGTGGACACTGAAGCTTCAGTGTTTATCCAGCTCTGCATCGGTCTGTAAACCTTTCTGTGTTCTAACCTCTCTCCATTTTTTAAAAGCATCTCCAATATTGATCCTAGTTTGAGCACGTTTCTGCTCGTGGAGCTTATTAGAAACATGCAGAGGCTTTTTAGGTCGGGTACAATCACTTCTATCTGAACCAGTTCTCTTGCCCGCTTCCATCGCTGCAACACCTGTTGGTTTGACCTGATAACTGCTCTCATATCTGGCAAACCGAGGGGCGTCCAAAACGGCCGTGTGGGGGTGCCTTAAAACCGCCTACCTTCTCTGGTCCAAACAAATCCAGACCATTCAGGACCAGAATCTAAAGTTAGAAGGAGGACATACTGGCTGCTGCATTGTTGTCAGAGAAGCCAGCACTTCAACATAGCATGTTTCCTTAATGTCTGATCATAGAGTAAGCTCACTTTATCATTTCAGTCTCTACACATCTCACTGATTGGACCTTTAATGCTCCACTATGTTCAGCAACAAGTCTCCAGTTATGTGTGTCTGCTGAGAAAGGCAGCAACACGACTTCTATCAGAGCTGGAACTATGAGAGCAAACGTTTTTGATTATGCGACCTCTCTCGCGTTACGAGAAGCTGTTTAATTTGTTCTTTATATCATAAAAATTTGACAATTGAAGGTTTAATGAAGTGTTTTGCTTTATGATGACCACAATCTAACCAAACTTTTGTCGTCATGCAGGAATATTGTTGGGAGAACTGGCAGTAAACACACAAAGACGCTGCCAGTGAATGTAATATGAAGTTTTACAGAGTTGTCCAATTACAACATTTGTAATTGGACAACTCTGCAAGCAGGCAGCGTGCTGGCACTGTAAATGGTACACGCACACACACACACACGCACACGCACACACACACACACACACACACACACACACACACACACACACACACACCAGGCTCCACAAAATGAAATTGAATAATAAACTGTTGGCATCAAACCTGTACTTATTCTGAAAGTGAACCCCCGTCGGCAACAACGAGCTCGGCCTCCCGACATCAAGAGACAGGAAATACCTGCCGACTCTCTCAGGTCTCTGCAGATTTACTGGGGCAGCTAATGGCTCCTGCAGCGAGGGTCTGTTTCTCTGCCCCCCACCCCCGCCCATGAATACATCACATCACACCCACACACCAAACACACTTCTATTTATGCTTAGAAGATGCTTTTACTTTAAACATCACAAAGCTATGTTTATAAAAACATGTTTATTTACAAGAAATCCGTGACCTAGCAGAGCAAACGGTAACATGTGTTTGTTTCAGGTACAATGAAACTGGATCCAGGAAGTCCTGCAGTCCAGGTCTGAAGCTTCAAATGGCTTTAGAAGCAAAAAAACGCCTCAAAGCTAACCGCTTCTCATTCCCCGGTCATCATATATTGACCCTGTTTTTGGCGCATTTTGTTCTCCTTCACGGCCTGTTTTCTGCTCAAAGCTTTTCAAACACGTTGTAAATCCTAAAATCTTTGTTAAGTGGTCGCATTTAGTTTAGAATGAGGCACCAAAGTACTGAGTGAGGTTTAGTTTAGTTCAAAAGAGAACTAAAGAAGTTGTGAGGTGTTAAAAGGGGAACTAAAATCTGCACTCCCAAGAAGTTCTAGAGGATTCCCGAAGGACTGCCCCAGAAATCCTCCTGATTGGTTGATTGGTTGATCGGTTGTTCACATATGAACCTCACAGCAGGAGACTATCCCTGTTAAACAGGAGGGGGGGCGGGGGGTCTCCTGAGGTTAGACGTGACTTAACAAAACAACGCGGAAGTGGCGTACGAAGCAGCAGAGTCCTCTACACGACGCTATAATGAGAATGTGTCTTTCTATCAATGCTACGTGTAGTTGAACAGAATCACAATCTGAACTAAAGAGTGGAGAAGAACATACTGGAGAACAGGAAACAGAATGCAGCAGGTTCATTAGAGCACGGAGATCGTAGAGGTGGCGTGCAGACAGTCTATGGTCGTGCAGCGATCACAGGGAATAAACGTCACCACCCCCTACCACTCGCTCGAGGTGAATTCTCCTGATTATATCCTGCTGCGTTCTCACATCAGCTCACTCTGACTTTCTGCAGAATAAATACGAGGAGGCTGGAGGAGAAACTCCGGGTGAAGTCAGAGTGAAAAATGTGTCTTTGCATTCACACATGCAGCTCCTCAGGAGTTTTCTGTAAGTGTGGAAGCCCTGCTTGAAACATTTGTCACAAGCGAAACAGCAGAAATACACGTATCATGTTGTAAAGTCAACTACAAAGAACTGTTTTTTAAACAGTCAGCACATTTTGTCCGATAACTTTGCAGCTTCACAAGTTGGTTTTGCATGATTTCTGCAAATGTTGAGCGAAGTTAAATTCATTCAGTGTGTGTTTTTAGTCTTTGTTTGACACTCTTTGATCGTGTGTGAATGGCCTGGTCACGTCTGCAACAAATATTAAACTCTAAAGATCATGAAAGTACGATTTTGTTCTCTTAGAGCCTAGAGGCTTAAAAAATAAAAGAAACAAGACATGAAGTAACATAATTAAAGGAGGTTGTGGAGAGAGAAGGGAAAGAGAAACAAAGCAGAAGAGGATGCAAAACAAAACAAAGTTTCTGAAGTTCACAGAGTTACTTTCCACCTCTGATGCTCTCTCATTCACACACACACACACACACACACACACACACACACACACACACACACACACACACTTGACTCCCTGAAGACACACAACACGTTCCAAACCTCTGCCTCTGCTCTGACTCACGTAGGAAAAAACATTGAATCATGGGAGTAAATTGGCGCGGTGGAAAAGCGATCGGTCGCAGCATGATGTGCATGTGCGATCCATTTGGACTCATTACGCCGCCATCTGAAAGGTTACGGGATTGAAACCAGCGTGAGGGACGGTGCTTCCAAGGGCACAGAGAGCGCTGGGCCCCGAGAGCGGCTCCACATGTTGTCAGACAACATGTTACCACGGCAACACAGAGGAGGGGGGGAGGGGGGGCAAGGATTGTGGGTAGATCTAATAGGGTGGCTCTGCTCTCAAACCTCAATCACCGCTATGAAAAGAGGTGTTTGTTGTTCCAAATTACACTGAATTAATGTACACACTCTCACTTACCGCACAAACACACACGGACGCCATCATCCGTGTGTTTGTTTCCAGCTGTGAGAGGCGGTGTGTGTTTTCAAACTGGACTGTTTGTTGGAATGGGGGGGGGGGGGGGTATCTCTTTACAGGATCACATATAAAAAAGAAAGCTTTCGATCACAGTCCTATCCAATAAAGGCCCCAAAGAATAATTCCCTTTAATTAAAATGTTCCATTCAAGAAACCAAATCTACAAATGTAACCTTAACGAGTAAAGACGCAGACACATGGAGCCTTTGTGTGTTTGTGTTGGTTTACTTTCAGAAGTCAGTGAACGTTTTTCTATCAGCTGAAGAAGGAAACAAGCAAACACACATGTATTTTATTTCATGGAGTTAAACACAACCACTGTTCAGATTAAAACCTTAAAAACGTTTTAATAAGGCCCCGTGTCCACCTGCCGTTTTTTCCGGGCGGAAAAGCGCTGGCTGTGCGCTCTGGAACGTTAGCATGAAGCGCTTAGAATAAAACAGCTGCACATCCGTCCTGTCATCGATCATCGATGTGCCTGTTGACAACGGCCGCTATATGACCGACACTTCTCCGTTACTTTTTACAGCATGTTTCATATCTGAGATCGTTTATTTCCCGATCAGAAACGGAACAAAGAGGAGGTGGGTACAACTGAAGTCATGCACTCTGTTGCATCTCGGAGGCATCGTCATCTGGCCCTGCATGTAAAGCCATGAATACGTTAGCCATGCAATGCTCCATAGTCATAGACACACACACACACACACACACACACACACACACACACACGTCTCTCCTGCCAGCTCTCAGCCCCCTGATGAGAGGAAATTCTTTTTTTGATGTTGTGAGAAAGCTCAGCAGGAAGCTCGTTGTAGTGAAGAGAAATGATCCCTCCTTTTGCGCTGGCACACTTCCTTTAAGAGTGAACACAGCTCCACAGATCTTAGCGGACATTAACCCGAGGGTTGGACTAACTGTTAGAGCTCGAAGCCGTCAGAATGTCGACATTTGTCATCGTTTGTTTGGCTCAGAGATCAAACCCTCTCAGTCAGCAGCACCTGATCCAAACCCACATTACCTGATGAATTATTGCACGTTCTGTAAAAACTCTGTGTAACTAATCCCTGCCCTCAGAGCTGAGGAGAGCTGAGTGAGGAGGAAAAAAAACACAACATCCTCAGACCCTCTACGACACGCTGTGGTAGTTAAAAACTCGCACAGGCAGCCAGAGGAAAAGCAGCCCAAAAATCTTCAGGTCTCGTTTCTACTGAGACATGATTTACTGTGAGAACTGCAGATGAAGCGGAGGCACATTCCTCTGCTCCATATTCTCTCAGGGGATGGAGGTTAGACTCACTCCTCTCTCCGTCTCTTTGAAACCAGCGAGGCTCCAGAGACAGACTGAGGTCCACTGAAGATTCCACAAAGATTCAGTCTGAGAGGATGAAAGCTCGGGCTGTCTGAGCTGACGGCTCTGCTGCTTCCCCGGCTTGTTTTCTCTTTTCTCAGAGGGCGAGAGCAGTGGGACCATCACACGAGAGTGAAGAGGAACAACACCAAGCATTGTTAGCACCTCCTGGAGGCCGCAGCGTTCAAGACACCAAACATTAAACAATTTGAACTTGTTGAAAAGGAGGAGATCTGACTTTTCATTTTAAACACGATTCTCACTTCTCCAGTTTCTAGCTGCTGGAGTATAAACAAAGCAAAGTTTGGCTGGAAACAAAGATGGCCGATGCGTCTCCACCTCCACTCACTGTACAAAAGTGAAGCCAAAATACCAACAGACGCAGACATATTGCTTTTGTGACATCATTTTGGAGTCGTTGGGATTGTCTGCCGCTGCAGTATTGATGCTAACCAATGCACACATTTCACTTAGGGATTAAAGGTCAAAGGTCCCTCAGGCGGGTTCAGTCCACAGTAGGACAGCTTCTTGTATCGTTTGAAGCAGACACTCATGGTTATGGAAAGGTCAATGACCCTTGTGTTAGTGTTTCCTCCTCTACTCCGCTGATCCGGTGCAAACAGCAACGCAGGAGCCTCATTTGTCAACACAGCTGTCAATCATGGAGCGATACCCCTTTAGTGACTTTCAGAAACAATGAAGCCGCTGCGAGGCAGATGTCGGGCCTTAAACCTTGCCTGATAGGCTGGACTAAAAAGATACAGAAAATACGTTGACTTTGCCCGCGCACCATCTACGTGTGGGAAACACTCGTCTATTGAAGGCAAAGCACAAAATAAAAGAAGTCCTGGTGAGAAGTTCTTTACTGCTAATCGCATGTTAGAATACAAGCCCCAGGAAGTAAACCTTAGTGCTTGTATATCGTTGTCAGACGATAGCCAGTTGTTTCTGAGATGGTAAAACCGTCATAATGTTACACTGAGGTGTCGATGAGGGTGTTGGAGCACGCAGCACGTTAGAAATGATTCTAGGGAATCCGAGAAAATGATATGAAGCCTCTGTATTAGTAAAACTCTTCTCCAATCAGAGCTCTGGCTTTAGGCTGACCTGTTCTCAGCAGTTTTTTTAAGTCGAGGTGTTCACACTTCTTCGTCCTGGTGTCTGCGAGCTGTCTGACATGTACTCTGCGTGGACTCAGAGCCCACAGCTCTGCTCTGCTGACGTGACGAGACAAATTAGTGTCACCCCGGCTAATATATTCAAACTGCTGCCGAGCGGCTGCAGAAGACATTGAGAAGTATTAAGAACGATCGCCTCGACTGTCAGCGACGTTAACCACTCCTGAAAAGGTGACAGCACATTTGGCTGCTATTTGCTGGAGAGAGAGAGAGAAAAAAAAATGTCTACAAGTTTAACTTTGGGGCATTTTGATCTTTAATTCATACGGGATGTGGAAAATGTGTTCGGTATTTTCACGTCTCAAAAGGTTCATTCTGAGAGAGAGAAACGCGGCGTGGGGATCATCTCACGCCATCGCGCCTTCGCCACTTTGATGATTTTGTTCTCGGCCAGTGGCAGGCTGCTCATTGACAAACTGTCCTTTCATAAAAAAGCTCAGGGAGGGACGGCCCCGAACCGCTCCTGTCGAGCGCTTACGCACGCAAACGCTGAATATTTGAGGCGACTCCTGGATGTGTTTTATGCAGACAACATGTGACAGGCCTGAAATGAAGCCAGGCCGATATGAAAGCAGGCACTGTCTGTCAAAAGCAGGAAATAATCAAAGCGAGCGTCCACCTCGGGGCCCAGCTGAAAGTCATTAGCCCAAAACAATGCGCTGCTTCTACTGTTAGCCTGAAAAAATAATAACGCTTAGAAGATTACCATAATGATTTGAGAGGATCTGAATTATCTGGTGCGTCTGAGCCCACTCTGGAAGATTGCAGTCCCTCCGTAAGGGGCGTGGACGAGCCGCACTGAAGGAATGTTTCAGGAAAATTGTCCAGCGTTTATGTCTCAGCTTTGATTATAATAACCAACGGTGATTACCCAACGCTAATCCTGTTAGCCTTTTGTTTGAAACATGGGATAAAAAATATGAAAAGAGCATTTAGGAGTCATAAAACGACATTCTTATGGGTTTGGAGTTTGGCTTTTTAATTTCTGAAAGCAGCGCAGCCCTCTCTTCAGTTTAAGCAAATATACAGAATGAAGCTCTGAAATACTTTAATGCACTTATTAAAGTTTTAAAGCAACTTGAAATGTCACATCCTGGATTTAAACATCAAACAGAAAAGAAATCAATATAAAAACTACGTTTCTATCAAACTGCAATATTACAAGCCACAGTATAAAACACATACTTACATAAAGACAAAGTTCATATTTACAGAATCCTGCACTAACAGATCGTCACGCCGTCCTGAATGACTCCGCCTCCCCCTGGTGTTAGCTCGTGATCTGTATCTGGGTATCAGGTTAACGCAGATGAATTTGATTTGGACATCTAATGATCCTTGGCGTTGGCCTCACCCCCAATTTCCACATACTCCTCTTCGTGCACAAAGTGTTCCGTCAGCACCGCGCACTACCCGACCGTTCCCTACACCGCCGTTCACTACCCCTCCGTTCACTACCCCGCTGTTCACTACGCCGCTGTTCACTGCCACTTTAGTCAATGATTGTGTTTCCACAGCGGGCGCCGCGGTCAGTCTCTGAAGCGTGCAAGCAGCGCCACTACTGTTTAGACGTCTCTTTTTGACAGAGTACGCTGCAGGCACGCGCAAAGCTGGGCAGAATAGATCAAGCCGGACAGGAAGTCAGATGAGGAAACACAAAGGTCAATTTCAAAATAAAACACAATATACGGACTCACGATTGTATTTTCCATCACTTTTTCAACATTACATTAAAACAGCGCCGAACGAACGACCGATCATCCTCAGAAAGACTAAGTAGCATATTCCCATGTGCTCTTGTAGTTCTCCTGTGATGTGTGTACAGCTCATGGATGCGCTCCGCTGCGCTCACGTTCCAGAAACGGATCCAGTGGGGCAGGTCGTGCGCTGTCTCACGGAGCAAAACCGTGGCGCTGACGGACTGCGGTGCGCAAGGACTATGTGGAAATTGGGGGTCAAAGTGAAAACTGCTCAATAACATGAAAGGCTTGACTGCTGGGATCTAGAATTAATAAACGCCTTTCATATCATATACTGTAAGTGATTCTCAAATGTAAATGTCAAGTAGCTGAATGCTAACGTTAGCGGTAGCTGACGGGTTATTAAGTATGTTTTGTTTTGTTTTTAAAGGTAATTTTTGGGGCCTTTATTAGACAGGTCAGCTGAAGAGGAAACGTTGGGCGGAGAGAGTGAGAGGATGACATGCAGCAAAGGTCAAAGGTCGGACCTGAACCCACAGCCGCTGCCACAAGGACTATAACCTCCATACATGGGCGAGCGACACACACAACCACCAGGCCAGAGATATTGTTTTACTTAAAGTTAGACAACTGCACTTTCTTGGATTTGAGTTTTTGAAGTGAAAGCATCAGTTTTGTAAATGTGTTATGAACAGCTGAAACCATCTTCGAATCCACTGCTGCTACGAGGACTAAAGCCTCTGAACATGGTGCACGCGACATAACCGCTAGGCTATCCGGCGCCCCTCAAGCAAGTTTTTAACTCATAATACGGCCCGTTGTGTCGTTGGATTTTCAGTATCCACTATCTGTGTACTTTCTCATCAACCAGGAAGCTCTGAAATGAAACACGTTGCTCAGATTTGCGACGTTAACATAACTCAAACCTGGATAATACGTTGGAAGATACGACAACAACATTTGAGCTTGGGGGGGATGCCGCTGTGGGGATACGGTCTATTAAGAAAGAACATTGGATAGAGTGGGACATTAGGGAGAGAGAGTGGTGAAGACGGGGAAGGAGCTTCAAGGTCGGACATATACCCGGGCCGTCTTCTTGCTATCTGCGCCCCAGTTGGTGTGAATTTTGGCACCAGGACCAAATGTCACTGGATTACCCGACCGTGGCTGGCAGACACAGTGGATTTCCAAACCTTGGTTCCAGATTAAACCTTTGACTGACTCGTCCCCTTATGACATTGTGAGGATTTGTTCATGTGTTGTTGTTGTTTTCAAACACTTGATCTAAAAACTAGACATTTCATCCAAGTCGACGAATGGAAGAACAATCACAACCCTTTCACAGTTATAATGTCGCCTCTATTTCATGGCAATCATCCAGACGGGCATGATGACCTCAGGTAAACCTTCCTGCATCTCCACAGCGAGGATCTCCAGGCCGGCCTTGGCGATGATGATCTTCATGATGTCCAGGTGGCGGCTGATGCTGCTATCGATGGAGTCCAGCTTGCAGCCCTGCCGCGCCATATTGTCCTTCATGATGATGACGCCGTTTGGACGCAGACTCTTCTTACAGCGGAACAAAAAGTTCGTCAGGTCCTTATCTGTCAGGTGGCCTGAGGAGAAAGATGGATAAGGATGTCAAACATTGTCCTTGCAGTTATGTTATTTGAATCATGCTCAGTTATTATTTTTCATTTGACTTTGTCTTTCACCTTTCCCTCGCCGCTTTACTTATTCCCAATGCCTGTTTTTTCCAGCCTGAATAATTGAGTGCCTTGTTCTAATTTTCACCTCCACGCCTGATTTGTCTCACCTGTAGGCCTCCCTGTTAAACATCGCCTCCCGAGTTTATTAAGGGCCTTTTCACACCTAACCTGTTTGGGTGGGTTAAAACAAACTCAAGTCAGTTTGGTTCGTTTGCGCTCTGTGTAAGCTGTCAGTCAAACCTTGGTGTGGACCAAACAACCGTACAGAGACCGCTTGAAAAGGTGGATCTCTGTTGACTTATTTTCAGACTCTGGTGCGATTCATGGTTAGAGCATTAACCGACCTCGATCCGACCTAACTGCAGGAAGTAACCACCGTGGGCTCTCTCTGTTCATCATCACTGAACATTAGTTAAAGACCACAGGCCGACCTGAGGGAGCTTCAGAAACAGTTTGGGTGGACGAGCAGGTCATTGATCAGGAGGATTAACGTGCTCCTTCTGTCTTCATAAGCATCTTCAGCGACTCCAAAACATATTTTATTTTCAAACTGTATTGTTTTCCTACAGTGATAAATCCAAACACTAAGAACAGATGAGCAGAGCCGACATCAATCCATGTCGTCGTCTGTCCGTTTAGAAACTGTAAAGTGTCTTTGGAGCAGCCACAGCCAATCAGGAGTCAGCTAGTCTTTGTTTAAGGCAAGAAATTCTGACCAATCAGAGAGCATTTTTCTCAAGTATCACACATATTGGTCCTCCGTAAACGTCCCCGTGTGAACACAGACCAAACTTGATGTAGTTATGCAACAATGATTCAGACCAGAGCAAACGATCTATCGGTGTGAAAACAACCTTTAGTTGGCTAGGACATCGGGGCCCAGCACAGTTTGCTTTTAACTTATTAACTCATTAAATATAGTTATGACAACACATGATTGGTTCTCAGTATTAAATAAATTATATCTTATTTATACTCACATGCCACCCACTGCATCCAGACGACGTCGTACTTGTTTTTGGGAGGAGTGAAGTCCTGCAGGTTGTAGCAGTAGTAAGTCTCAATGCGGTCGGCGTCGTCACCGAGGTACTCCTCGTGTGCGTGGAGCAGGAAGTGCTCCATCATGTCAGCCATCTCCATTTTCTCAAACACAGGAAGGAGGACACCCTTGGACACTCGGCCGATCCCACAGCCACAGTCCAGGGCGCAGTGCGTACCCGCCTTACCAGGACCCTGAGAGGGGAAACAAACAAATAATTTATTTTATTCATCCATCATCTTCCGCTTATCCGGGGCAGCAGGCTAAGCAAGTTTCCCCAGGTGTCCCTCTCCCCAGCAACGTTTTCCAGCTCCTGCAGCTGAATTTGAGCAGTAAAAGAGAGAGACTGGTCAATTAAAATACAGAGCGATCTGTAGCTCCAAACAGACTGAATCTTTGCACCATGAGAGGAGGAGATCGATGAGTTCCTCCTCAGTACGAGTGTCTCAGGTTAAGAATCAGTGACGACGTGAATAAAGTCTGTAGAAATGCCCAAATTCAAAAGAGGTAACCTTAAAGCTGGATTTAAGTTTGACAGAAACAGAAAGTTTCCCTGCAGCTTGTTATTAGCATATCTATAAGTCATAGAGGAGTGTGTTCTTTACTCTCTGTGTTTCCAGATGTCCGGCCTCTGAACCTCAAAGCACCGACGGACCGAACTAGAGGACCTCAGCTCCTCAGGGTGAAGAAACTCTGAACTTTACCACGAGGGAACAAGAAGTCACCTCTCTTGAATCATGCAGCTTTTTCTTCCTTTTCATTTGGTATTCTGACCTCACTCCAACCCCTCGTCTTCAGGGGCCCCCGCTGTGTGATTGTATGAAAGATGGGGCCCCGAGGAGCTCCGGGTTGTTACAGGAGGCTTCCTGGTTTGGTGAATTACTGCCATATTTCCCCGTACGCATGTAGCTCAGTTTAATCTGGATGTAGTCTAAATCTTTTCATACTTGAGGATGTCATCTTTAAACAGGTGCTGTTTACGACCCAGCAGGATGATGTGTGAGGGAGAACACATTTGTAGAATAATTCAAGGAAAAGAATTTGGGAATCTGCATCAAAGTGAAGCATTAAAGTGAATTTCTCTGAACGCTCAGACAGAAACTGGGAAAAAGGCCTTTTGGGTGTTCTGCACCCTCAAACTGGAATCTGTTGCAGAACTAAAACTCAAGGAGCTGGTGTCCTTAAAGGTTTTTAAATCTACAACGACAGACTTTGAAGCAGATTCTATAGGATGTCGATGTTTTCAGCTCGCCTGGTTGGAAATCTGACTTCCAGAAAGTTCTTTGTTTGACTCATAGATGGTTCTCTTCTGATGCACATGTTAGCGTTTGTGAGTTGTGCTTTGTCTCTCTTTGTGTCTCTGCGTGTAACTTTTAACTGTCTCGGCCAGGTCAGCAGTTTATAATTAGCGCTTGTGTTCAACGGATCCTCTAAATAACCACGCCTCTGGGCCAAAGAGCGTTCCCTTAAATTAGCACACTGACTCCCCTAACATCTCAAAGATCGCCTCAGTCCACAACGACACACTCACAAGATCACAGAGATAAAGGTGTGAGAAAATGTTGTGACATCTGAGATGTCACTGTAGCAATGACGTGATTATCAGGGAAGGTTTGATCTGTTGGATATTTACGTGATTACATGCTTCACAAGACTGCAGTATTATAGTTTAAATCAAATGTAGATCTCATGAAACATTTCAAATTTCCATAAAACTGGTGTTTAAGAAACTTTTATAATCTACTTTTTTTATCTAAAACGTTGGATGGGTCCTTTATAGTATAAAACGCTGAGACGTCATGGTGACATGACTGGTGGGGCATTCAAGGTTTGTTTCAACCGATTATTCGTCCAAATTATCCTCAGATGCGTGGTGCTGGGGTGCCGGCAGCCTAGCGGTTAATGCGAACGCCCCATGAGGCTGAAGTCCTCCGAGAGCAGGCGGCGAGTTAGAATCTGACCTTTGGCTCCTTTCCTCGCATGCTGTTCCCCACTCTCTCTCTCTCCCTGATTTCTGACTCTGTGTGGTGTCAATACAACGATCGTACTGCTTCTGATCAAGTCCGAGCCTCCCTGATCAAAGTTGTTCCAGCTGATTAGGCTTCCTCCTACAGAATACTCTCAATAGCCAATGAGAGCGAACAGACCAGGAAGCGTCACCAACCAGATGTTGCGTACTTTCACAGCTCACAAACATGGCAGCGGACATAAACACAACTGAGCCCCAAGCCAAGTGGAATATTGAAGAAGACAACAACACGAGTGCCTTCATAACTTCTCATGAAGACAAACCACACAGCCAGCCGACCACGACCATCGTCCTCCATGTTTGTTTCTCCTCTGAAGTCACGTTTGATCACGTGAGTGTCTGTGAGATCTCGTGTCTGAATCGTTACTACAAACAGCAGGTGGGTGGTCTCAGGGTCTGGCTGAATCGCCCAGTGGGTGCGTTCGGAGGATTATTATGTTAAAAATTGGTTGAAACTGTCCTCGTGTCTGTGGTCTCCCAACTTTTTAAAATGTGTGTAGTCAGCATGAACCACCAACTAAGTGTGACCTGAGAGTTATACCAATCTCAAACACTCAGCGAGAATGTAAATAAACGTCTCAAATCTTGAATTTGTCCTTGAAAATAAATCCCCTGCAGTGAACTATACCCGACATTGACACTAAAGATATTTCCCAACCAAAATGCACTCCTCTTCAATCACATCAGAGCTCGAACATGATGAAAGTACAAAGTCATTAACATCAGTCGGCTGTGCTTGTTCTGTTTGGGTGTTAATGGGGCTGACATCATGTATGAGCTACTATTAGAAACTACACAGATGCCTCCTCCTGCATTTAAAGAGATGGAATTCCTTTGCATTCAGGATGAAGAATTCTTCCCCTCAAATAGATCCTGACATGTAAATATAGAGTCAGCTGCAGCAGTGTAAATGGATATATCAGTGTTCAGCAGTCAGAAGCCTCTGAAGTGTGTAATGAAGCTTCTCAGATGTCATCAGATCAAGTCGAATGTGAGTTTGGATTTACGAGACTCACCACAAACCTCTTCAGAAACTGCCGGGAGCCCTCCAGATCAACGTTGGATATCTCCACAAAATCTCCCATCATGCCCTCCTCGGAGGCGGGGACGTCCTCGTAGAACTTCTGAGCTCTGTGGTAGAACTGTTTCTCTCCTTTGATGTACTCGCAGGTGACAGGAAACAGCTTCACTGTGAGGGCAGGTGAGCAGACAAACAGAAAAGGTTGAGTGTAATCATTTTGTATAATGTCTCAGTACTGAGCCGGTGATCAGAGGGGCTTATTTTGCTCCTGAAACCACACACAGTGACCTCGTGACTCCCGTATAATTCTACTGCAAGTTAGCAAAAACAAGACTGTAGAGAGGCTGTAAAGATCTCTCAAGTCTCTTCCTGACCTGGACAACTCATGACAGACAGTTTGAATAATTCTGTAACAGAACCAGAAATATTTCCCTTTTTCCATCAATCCATCCATCCATTTCTAGCCATCCATCAATATCCGTCCATTCACCCATCCATCCTTGTCCATCCATCCATCCACCCAGTCGTCTATATCCATCCATCCATTTCCACATACAACCATTCTCATCCATCCATCTTTCCAACCTTCCATCCATTTGGTATTGGGTAAAGTACAACCTTACTGGTGATATAGTTTTTTTAACCCTGTAAAAGTTCTAATTTTGTCAAAACCTTGTGCAACAACCCGACTTCACTGTTGCCAGTTTGGTTTCTGAGGAATGTATTTCTAATCTTCAGCAGAGGTAAGGAGGTGTCAGGTACGTTCACTTCTTTTTAACTCCACAATTATGCTCGTGATGCACGCTATCCCTCGGGCTTATGGTGATATCCGAAGGCAGACGACTTAATGCCCCTGGAGTGTTTGACTTCCAGGTCAAAGCTCCGTTTATTATATGGAAGTCCAGTTTTATTCAGATTGTTGCCTGGAACAAATCCTCAAACCAACTCACAGTAAATGAAACTTAAATGATTACATTGAATTCGGTTTCACGCAAGTAACCAAGAAATGATTTCCAACATTCGATACGAGACACTGGGCTGCTCTTTCCGTTCACCGTCTCTAAGGAAGAGTAGGATGATAAGTTGATCACCAGAGGACTAAAAATAAAGACGTGCTGTGATACTCGTGCACTCTGCTCAGCTGTTAAAGGATATAAGATCACATGCAGCTTCATTCAGCTCCAGTGTTGAGCATTTAGAAGCTTTTAAGATTACCAAATCAGCAAAGAGTTATGTAAATCCAAGCTTTATTGGTTAGATCTTCAGCTGGAAACACATCAGTTGTTAAGCTTTTTGATATGATGTGTTGTTCTCTTATATAATGACGGTAATGAAATTCTGTGCTATTAACAAACTACATGCAGGCTTATTAAACGATCCCAACCTCTCACTGCGTCCGTTCTGCTGAGCTCGAATAAATCCTGCAGAATGAACGCAACAAATCTGAAGGCTTAGATGACACGTTCCTGGCCTGGAGGGGACCGAGGCGGGGGGTTGGGGGTTATAGGGGAATGTCCGTCTGCTTGTTGAGGATCTCCAGTGGCAGAATTAGTGACACCAAAGTGAAACATTAAGAGGGGGGATTTATTTCCAGCTGGACCCTCGCCTCGATACTAGAAACATCAGGACGAGGCAGAAAGCCAAGACAGGGACTGAATCCATCAGCACCTGGAAGTGTCGCTGAAAACAAGGTGTGCAAACAAGCAACGCGTGATCGGAGCCTCCTGGCAGGTGCCCACTTTCTGATGAATGTTTGAGAGTTTTGTTCTTGCATCAGGTTTGATTGGAGCACTCGGAGCTGGCAGTTGCATGTCATGTCACCCCTGAAGAAGGCTTTCAGAGAAAGGTAAGTTTAGAAACAACGAGACGACAAAGACGTCCGCCAAGGAAGTGTCACTCAAGAGCCACCATGTTCTTTATCTCACACCTTCAAAGCGAGGCAGCTCATTAGACGAGGAGGTGAGGCTGACCGCTGACCTTTGATGTAACCAGACATCTGATTAGACGACACGGGATCGGAGGATTAACGTTTATTTCCAGCGTCCTCAGTTTGGATTTAATAAACACTCTACACTATATTTATTTTAGGTTCACTCTGTTTACTTTATTAAAACGTAAAAATAGAAAAATCTAGATTTCAGTCAGTCTGTTTAAAGCAGCGAGTAAACAATCTCACCACAGATCTCTCACTGTCATGTAAGCACTGACTGACATGACTTATTGCCTCCATGCCTGACATGCCGTGCCATTAAAGGTCCTTGTATCGAGTGAATGGCGTCCTAGTGTCAGAATGACCAGCAGGTCACGATCTCCTGTTTCTGCAGGTTTTGGTCTCTATGATGGACAAGCACACAGCCGGAGGAGGATTAGGTACTACTGCATGTTAAAGGGTCATTCTAGTATTTTTACACCTTGTTGCTAGTTTTGCGCATTTGAGGGTCTAAATTACAAAGTTACTAAGTTGGAGTTGCATAATTTGTCAAGTTGTCAGTAACGCAACACTAAAGTCAAGATGGACTGGTGCAAGTCAAAAATCAAGACCCTCACGACCTCTGAACCTTTCGATATTTCCTCTGGAAGCTACGGGCAACTTCTTCGGACTACCGGTGGGTTGACTTTTAAAGGACTTAAGGCTGAGACGTTCTTCCTGTATGTCGCCTTTGTTCAACTATAGCAGTTCATGAAAGAGAAAGGAGTTGGTGTTGAGGAAAAAACATCTAAAGCCATTTTCACATATGCACTCCTGAACATGTCAAGACATTTTCAGGAGGACTGCCCCTGAAATTTATTCCAATGCTACGTGTAGTTCCTTAGAATCACAATCTGAACTAAAGAGTGGAGAAGAACATACTGGAGAACAGGAAACAGAATGCAGCAGGTTCATTAGAGCACGGAGATCGTAGAGGTGGCGTGCAGACAGTCTATGGTCGTGCAGCGATCACAGGGAATAAACGTCACCACCCCCTCCCACTCGCTCCAGGTGAATTCTCCTGATTATATCCTGCTGCGTTCTCACATCAGCTCACTCTGACTTTCTGCAGAATAAATACGAGGAGGCTGGAGGAGAAACTCTGGATAAAGTCAGAGAAAAAAATGTATCTGTTAGTGTTCACACATGCAGCTCCTCCTGAAAATGTAAAGTGTTTTTTGCGAGTGTGACAGTTCTACATGAGTGAATTTTAAGCTGCATTTGCATACAGATTTTTCTCCATAGAGATTGAAGTTAATAGTCAGAAGATCGAGGACGGGATCCTGTGTTGCATCACACTGCAAAAACTCAAATCTTAGCAAGTGTTTGTCTAATGTAAACAAACAACTCAGGCCTTATGTTTGCTTTTAATGTCCTGAAATGAGATGTTTATCTGGATTTTTCAGGTGAATGACGCTCATATTTAGTATAATGAGATATTTTTGATTAAAAGAATTAGATAAATAGACTTGGTAAGATTTAAGCTTTTGCAGTCACAGTGGATTTTGTTCCTCCTCTTGTGCTCTGCGATCGGGATGTTTTTCTGCAGATAGTTAAAGCCTGTTGAAACTCTAGTGGACGATACTACTTGGACTACAAACGGAAACCAAAATCTGCTCCTGCACTTACAAAGTCTGTATTTTTATGCAGAATTTGTGACAAGCGATTAAGACCAACAAGTTTAAAGTCAAGATCAGCGAGTGCCAGGTCCTAAGAAGCCAAATATATTTGGTTTTGGAAGCAAACTGCCAGCTCACATGTTTGGTGGCTCTGATTGGTAACAGGGTCTGGTGGCATTTGGTCTGCACCTGTTGCTATGATCCGCTGGGAATCAAATAAAAGTCAAAGGTTGAAGACTGTGTTTTGCTGCACATGTGAAGTTTCAGATGCCTCATTTTGTTTTACATACAAACCACCAGGTAACGCTCAGTGTTATATTTTTTACCAAACAGTGAGACAAATTAACTTATCATGTTGTACAATGTGCATGCAAAAGCTCAGTCCACATTTTAAAGATATTTAGCATGCATCTGGACGTTCGCATGCAGCCAAAAATATCCATCTTTGTTTGCTTACATTTGCCACTGGAAGCCGCTGGTCATATAGGACCAAGTGAGAATAGCAGCCAACCTTTGAGTGTGTCCTGTGTCACTTAGTTCATATGTTAGAGCAAAGTAGAGCTTTTAGTCATTCAGTGCAACAAGGTGATCACGTGACGTTTCTGTAAAGTTTTAGAAACCAGTTTAGTCTTGAAAAAGACGCTCACACGGTGCAAGAATCTGTAAAAGTCAACAAAAAGAATGCAGAAGTTATCATGTAGTTGGACTTCTTGATGCATCAAGACCAACCTTACACTCACGTACTTTCACAGAATCAGATTTTAAAGATACAGTATGTATGCCCTGTGCTCCTATGATTGTTTGGGTATGATAACGAAGAGACAAATAAACTCTACAAATGTTGTAAACAGGATCACACAACTCCACATAGCATGTCTGCAAAACAAGCATGTGGTGCCTAAATCTATCTTTATTTAAGATGATGTAAGATGATATTTGACTCGTAGCAGAGTATTGGCCACCAGTGACTCTAAAGCACACAAAGACTGCCAGTGTTGTTTCACTTACACTCGACACTTCTAGCAGCGCTTTTGGAAGTCTTTTTATTTATTTATTTATATTAGTTATATTTTTGGGTCAAGTTTGCCTTCATTAGATAGGACAGCTGAGGAGAGACAGGAAATGTTGGGGGGGATGCTGGCAGCACAGAGCCTTGGCGTTTCTAGCCTTTCAATCATGGAGACATTCCTGAGTCTCCAACAACAAAGTTAAGTTGGCTACAAGCTATGATGTTGAAAAATTAGGCGGATGCTGAAATACAAAATCCTGCAGTTCCTCGAGTGTCCACTAGAGGCTGGCTGCAGAAGCACAGGAAGTCACATACACACCCATTCTAAAAAGCCTGTTTTTACAGCAGACATTAACATGTTTACAGCCTGGTTCAAAAAACCAAATAGGTCTGATTAGCTCATGTCTCGATCAGCACACACTGTACGGGGGGTGAATGTTTTGATGACTCGTCAGTTTTGATTTGATGAAGGATATGAGGCGTGTAGCTGACCTGACTGTTTGGTTGTTTGTCCGGAGGCTGAAAACCCGCCTCAGCTCCAGCTCTTTGCCTGGTGTTAAGTTGACCGAGAGTTATGTTGAGACAGCATTTCCAGCACGGAGACCGCCATCGATGGGCTTTAAAAGCCCCCTTTAGTAACCAGTGGGTGACATCACAGAGACTTCGTCCATGTTTATAGACAGTCTATGGTCAGACCAGTTTTTCTATCCATTCCAGCAATGACAACAAATACGGAAACTTGCCACTTCACGTCACGTGGGGACGGATATATACAGTAACAATAATCTGACTGAAGTGTTCACATGGATATTGACCCAAATAACTGACGTGACTAACCACCCCTTCTTTCTAAATTGGCTGGATCAAACCAGTCTCTTCCGATAGAGATGTTTACATGATGCATTTTTTATCCTGGTCAGGCAGTTATATTAGTTATTAGTGCTCCATGTAAACACAGCGATAGGTTTAAGCTGCTTCAGATGATTGATCATCATCAGTTGTGCAAAGAACTCTGACAGTCATTTTGGCGTTTTTATGGAAACTGTAGTGCAGAGTTTAGAAATCAGTATTTACCAGCAAATGCAAGACTTCATCTCAAAACTGTGACTTAAAAATGTTAAGGACATGATGTTTGATGAGCTGCAAGTCTGAGGCCTTCCCAAGTCTTCTTAATAGTGACTTTTACCAGGTGCAGAGAAGCATCATTTTTCATGCATATAGAATACTTTACCAAAGACAAAATCACCATTAGTGTAAAACAAAACATGTGCATGCTTCCTGCAGCTTCTCCCAATCTTTAATGGGATCAAAGGTCAAAACAAGGTTGTAAATCTCGCCCTCTTGTCAGTGAAGCTGGTGTGAGCTTGGAGCTTTGTATGACCCGTCTCCTTACCCAGAGGAATCTTCTCCACCAGGTACAGGTAGCTGGCGAAGAACTCGCTCCTCAACGTGTGGTGCAGGTGGAAAGACATGCTGTGGCGACACATGGTTTCATCAGTATTTTTCCAGCGATCCCTTAGAGCCTGATGAGCCGCCTTGTCCTCAAAGTTTGCTGATGTGGTGCTGCTTTCATCCTGTATTGAAATCTCCATTTTGTGTGTATGTGTGGCCTTGTGGAACCTTGCAGAGAGTCGCTGTTCTCCTGGAGGCGTTTAAGAGAGTGATAGTAGAGGAGAGTAACGCTCACTGGTGCTCGTTTGGGACACTCTTACTCTTGCTGCTTCTATATCTGTCCAGCTGAGTGTTCAACTCGTCCCAGCAAGCCTTCAACTGCTCGTCTGAGATCTTTTTCACGAGGGGTGGGGGTAGGGGGTGCTCTGGACGGATCACCTGCTCAAGACTCTGACTCGGAGCAGAGGAGGGGGTATGGAGGGGGACGCCTGCTGTCTCAGGGCGAACAGAGGGGGATGAATTTCAGGCTGTAAATTCCAGCCAAACATGAGAGTCCATACGTCCTTGTTGCCATGTAATGTGGTCCTAAAATAAGTAAGGACTTCTCATGTTTGTTTACGTGGCTCCTTTTGTTCTGGCACAGTTCCACCTGCAGCAGAGAAACAAAACGTCAGCTTAAAGTCGTCTTGTTTCCTCACTACACGGACCAAAATAAAGACGTTGCTTGTTTTTATCTTTGTATATGAATAAAGTAGACAGACGTTAACATTAACATTG
This sequence comes from Tautogolabrus adspersus, assembly GCA_020745685.1. Classification (NCBI taxonomy): domain Eukaryota; kingdom Metazoa; phylum Chordata; class Actinopteri; order Labriformes; family Labridae; genus Tautogolabrus; species Tautogolabrus adspersus. Next base: position 1,561,378 of record CM036536.1, on the reverse strand, counting down.
ACCAGTATTTTCAATAACAAAAAGCCAATAATATCAGTTTTGTGATGTTATTAGATTCTAATTTTTAAGAGGCTTGTTCCCAATTTTCAACTGCAATCTCTGTACTGATTCATGCACTCTGACCTCTCGATTGACACCTCATTAAGCCAATCAGGGTCTTCCATTAACCGTTCCTAGGCTACTATAGTCAATGAGAGCCTGAGTAGAAACAGGACTTTCTTTCACTCCCGTCCATGGCTGGAGATCAGTCATCTTTGATCCCTTCTCACAGCGACGTCGGGCCCCTGTTTTGGTACCAGGACCACAGATATTGTCACAATTGATCATCTTTCGTCTGGGACGGCCCAAAATGGTACAGTCTGTACCCGGATTAAGACATGAAACCAGGCTGACATTTTATACGTTGCTCAAATGCGAGGTATTTGTTGATGGGTGCCTGCACGTTTGTGCGCTTTAAGGTGAAGCATTTCTTATTTCATTGTACGATTGTTTAATGACGATAAAGACTTTCTGTTCTATCCTTTGTCTGTTTTGTCGCGTAGTCGGTCAGGACACTTCACTAATTATGACTTCAATACAAAAACAATCTTCAAAGGATCTCGTAGCACCAGGAGTCGAACGCTCAGTCGCTGGGGAATACTGTGTATTTTTAACCCCTAACATAAATAATATCCCGATGCGTCCATGACGAGCCACAGCCTAAATTTACCGTGGTGACATCAGCTGTCACAGAGGTGGAGCCTGAGCGCTGCTGAGACGTGCACATATCTTCTGCTGAGCAGATCGACCGTGTTACAGTATTGATTACACACGCTTTGACTCGTTACATGGTTTGTGAACTTGAAATGAGAATCTTAAAATTTTATTGAATTCAAACTAAAGATACAGAAATATTTTCAACATGCTTTCAAAACAACCAAACTCATGAACTTTGAATCTGTTTTTTATTCTGTTTTCTCTCAAGATTCTGATTCTCGTTTATTTCTTTGAACTCTATCACTGTCCTGTGTAGATATTAGTTACACAATGCGTAAAAACAAATAGGCCTATGTATGGACAGTTTATTGTATTGTTGTCTGCGTTTATCAAACTTATTTTTACGTTGTTTTAAAAATATATTTGAATCTGATAAGTGACCAGTTATCTCACGGATCATTTGTAAAACATTCAAATGAAATGGAAGAAGAAGAAGAAGAAGAAGAAGAAGAAGAAGAAGAGTAGATAACCAGCGGTGAGTTCAGCCGAGGGAGGTAGAAGTATATATATATATTATGATCGTTTTTTTACTTAAAGGTAAGTGTGGTACTTTATACGGAGCAGGGCCAGGCTATGATAGGAGGAGGATGTTTTTCCATGATTCACTTGGAAGAATAAAGAATAAAGTTGAAATGTTGAAAAAAACATTAAAATACTGAGAATAATGTTGAGAAAAAAAGGAGTCCAAATATAAAGAATAAGGTCGAACAATGTCGTGAAATTTCACCTTTATTCTTGAAACTGTATTTCAATTTTATTCTCGACATTTCGTCTTTTATTCTCGAAATATCTCGAAGTGCAGGACGACATTCTTGATTCACTCCTGACATTTATATGTCATGCCTGGCTCTCCTCCTCTTCTGTCACTTCTTTACTCAGCTCTAAGATTAAATACAGATTCATCCTCACACTAAATCATCAAACACCGTGAATCTATCTGACCAGCGAGTCCGCAGCAGGCCTCCGGGGCAGCAGGGGGCAGCACTGACTTCTGTGTTGCCTCGCATTGCATGCTGGGAACTGTGTGGTCGCCTCCCTAGCAACCAGCAACAAGAGGAGGAGATCAATAACATCCGCCCTGCCTGTGTCAGCATCAGCTGGTCCTCGTTTATTAAGAACAGAATCAGATGTTTGATTATTTGTGATCAAAGATGGAGACTCAGCCGGAAGCTCGCTGTCTGAAGAGGTAACGGACGTTAGCTTGGTTTGTTTGTAGCCGTTAGCTCTTCAACGTTTAAACCAAGAGATGAGATAATGTTTATATTTATTTAAACCAGCAGATTCAAGTCGCCTTCATTAGTTTATCTGTTTCTATTAATGGAACATTTCCGCTAATGTAATAAATCATAATCATCGTTTTTATGAGAATCTTTCCTCAAAAATGACGAAAAATCTTCAAATATCTTCGAACATGAAACATAAAACATCCTAACATGATTATCTACTAATATATCTAATGATCTTTACACATCTGTAAATGTCTCAACATGACTTCAACACATTTAAAGTATGAACTTGGTTCCTGAATATTTAATTTTTGATCTCAGTGTGAAAAATGTTTATTTCTTAAAACGATATTCAGCAAAATAATGACTTAGATAGTAAACGTATGACTAAGTAGCTCTAAATAATGACTTATTATCTGAATATAATGTCTGTAATGGAATAACATTTTTAAAAATGTCTCAGAATAATGACTTAATTATCTGCACAAAATGTACGTAAATGAGAGGACGTTCATTCTGCAATGAAGAAAAATCGACGTGTTTCAGGACGAGGTAAGAATTATAATGTTAAATGGACGTGAGCTTGTATATTTCTTTTCTAGTCTTCAGGCGACTCAAAGCTCTTTCACACCGCAGGTCACACCTCCACATTCACACACTGATGGTAGAGGCTGCTGAGTAAAGAGACCATCAGAAGTACCTAACCCATTCATACACATTCATACACCACTGACGAAGCAGAGGGAGCAACTTGGGGTTAAGTGTCTTGCCATCATCGGACATGTTGCTGTGGAGAGACGACGACTCTACCAACTGAGCAACAGTTCGAGAAGATTATTTAAAAATCATTTTGACTCGACCCTAAAGTTTTTCTGTTGGGTTTAATATCCTGAGAGACATAATTAAAGCAACAATGATCGAGCATTTATTGACCCGAGTTTGCTTTACGCGTTTCATTGTTCTTGTGAACGACTGATTTGTGTGGACGATCACGACACTGAGCATATTCAATTTATTCTTTAAATACTCTCTGTACGCAATAAAATATTTAACGGTGTATATAAAACCTTTTAAGACAGGAGAAGCATTTCTGTTTTATTTATTGTTTTTATTTATTCATTTATATTTCTGTTCTTTCGTCTGTTTCGTAGTTTTATCGGTAATTGCAGCGTTTAACCTCCATGAGAATGTAAAACGCGTGTCTTCTTGTGCTAAAATGTAAACTACATAAGAAGAAGAATGACTTAATGTTTCAGACATGTCGTATCTGTTTCTGACCCACAGGAGAGTGAAGGGCTGTACCCTCGACGTCCACCCGACGGAGAGAGCCCTCGTCGTTCAGTACGAGGTGGAGGCGACAGTCCTGGGAGAACTCGGGGACCTGATGGTTGGAGAGCGCAAAGAGTGTCAGAAAATGTGAGAATGATCAGCCGCTACGTGTTCTCTCTCTCTAAAGAGATCCTTCACGCTCTTTACAGCAATGTTTGTCCTTATTGTGACAGAGCTTTACATTTACATTTACATGAATGTACCAGGAACAAACAAAGAGGAGAGTGAACATGACGGCCTCAAAACAAAACAAGGCGCTTGTATCCAAAAGAGGAGCTTTGACTAGAATTACTCAAGGAGTGTTTCCAAGTCTTGAACGTGATCTGTATTCTCTGTACGAGAACAGACCTGTATCAGGATATGAGACTTTTGATCTCGACTTTTGGATCATGATTTCATTTCATATCTTGCCCCTAAAAACCAGTTTCTCACCTTTTCTCTGAATCAGTCGTTGAGCTTGTCTATCTTTGTGTTTTCAGTATTCGCCTGAAAAGCCTGAACGCCCACACAGACACGTCCTCTTTGGCCAGGAAGGTCGTGGAGGAATGTCGCCTGATTCACCCGTCCAAACTCAGCGAGGTGGAGCAGCTGCTCTTCTACCTGCAGAAGCGCAAAGAATCAAATGGTATAACTTACAAACACAATACAAATGTAATGTATGATACTCGGCCTTCTTGTGATGCTTTATTAAATTAACCTTTCACAGACGACCAGGAGAAGACTCGTATCACACCTCGAGACTTCAAACCTTATGCAGGAGTGGAGGTAGGAACTAAACAGTGAAATATCGTCCAGTGTAAAGAGCGATTTATTGTGTTGGAGAGACTTTTCTGTCCATGGCAGAGCTGACATTGTCGTATTTTTTCCCCTACAGCTGGACGAGGTGGCGAGCATCAACAGCCTCGATGAGTACGTGGAGCTGCTGTACGAGGACATCCAGGAGAAGATCAGAGGAGCCACGCTCATCTTCCAGCTCGCCCGTAACCCGGACAACCTGGAGGAGCTCATGCAGAACGGTACCTTACACTAAAGAAAGCTTCGTACGGAACATGCACTCTGGTTCGTTGTTCGTTGCTCTTACACTGATGCAGATCAAGAACGCTCTAAATCAGAGGCAGCCATCTTCATTGGTTTATACTTTTTTAAGATTTATTTTTGGCCTTTATGCCTTTATTTTGATAGGACAGTGGATAGAGTAGGAAACCATGGCGAGAGAGAGGGTGGGGAATGACATGCAGGAAAGGAGCCACAGGTCAGACTCAGATTTGAACCCTCGCCGCCCGCCTTGAGGACAGGTACATGGGGCGAGCCGCAGCACCTAACTGCTAGACCCTCCAGCAACATCTAGCTCTACCCGGGGGTCTCCTTCCAGTTGGGTGTGCCCGAAAAAAACCTCCAAATGGAGGCGTCCAGGAGACATCCTGATCAGATGCACAAACCACATCAACTGGCTCTTTCAATGTGAAGGAGTAGTGACTCTACTCCGAGCTTCCCCCGAATGTACGAGCTCCTCATCTCTAAGGCTTAGCCCAGACACCCTCCAGAGGAAACTCAGTTCGGCTGCTTGTATCCGCGATCTTATTCTTTGGGTCGCTACCCAAAGCTCATGAGCACAGGTGAGGGCTGGAATGAAGATCGGGCGGTAAATTGAAAGCTTTGCCTTCAGGCTCAGCTCCCTCTTCACCAAAGCCGTCCGACACAACGCCCGCATTGCTGTCGACGCTGAGCTAATCCGCCTTCCTCTTCATTGTTAAAATTATATTACAACAGATTTATGTTGTAGGTTTGAAGAGGGATTTAAAGAAATCTCTTGCTCCTCCACAGTAACTGTCGTTTGCTCAGCTAGTCAAACATGCAGGGAATGTGGACAGAGTTCTTGATCTTTTTTTGGCCGTCCAGTGACTGTCGGTATGAAAGCTATCTCTGTGTGACAAATGAAAACAGAGGAAGACCTTGAGACATGGCTGACAGCTCTGAAAAGGTCAGCGATGAGCTTTCATACTCAATTTTTCTGAATGTTCTCTCATTATTTTTGGATCCAATCGCTCAAGTTCAAAAGTGCAAACCTCAGCCGTGATCCAAAATCCAGAATCAAACTGTACGTGAATGAAAAGTGAGTTGTTACAGAATACTTCTTGACTGTGTTGACTTTTTTCAGCTCGTCCATTCTGCTTTTAAAGTAAACACAGCTCTGCCTCATTCCTGCTTCCCTCCGTGACAACCGGCCTGTTTCTTCTGCAACAGCACGGAGCCGTCATCCTCTGCATCCACGCAGAGACGGCACGGCTCCATTTGTATCTGTCATAACGCGTCCTCAGCTCGCTCTGTCTGCCGCACCACATCAGCCGCTCCAGTGTTGATAAGAGCCCAGTGTTCGTGTGAACCCAGAGTTCTGGGGTCACTCTGGAAAGAGGAGAGGAACTCTGGGACGCACGTCTTTACGTTGAGAAGCACCCATGGCTCAAAATCCTCAGGAGCCTCCGACCTCATCACATTCCCCCACGTTTCTTTAAATTAACCTTCAGCTTCACGGCGCCCTGCTCGGTCTGAGTCTAATCGAATTCCAAACACAGACGCTCAGCTCCAAGTTTTCTTTTCTCATCTGCATCCCCTCTTTTCTGACCTTTTCTGTGTCTGCCTGTCTCTCTGTCTCAGAGCCGGTCCTGGGAGCGCTGGCCAGAGTTTTGAGGGAGGACTGGAAGCAGAGTGTGGACCTGGCAACAACCATCACCTACATCTTCTTCTGCTTCTCCAGGTAAACCAGAGCACCCGGAGTTCAAACAGAGGGCCACAGGTTTCTGCATCGTACTTGTTTGCTTCACATTCAGAGTCGTACGGTCTTATATCAGGTGTTTGGCCTCCACAGCAGTGACAGCAGCAACCCGGGGACTTACGTTTTATGTGTTATCAGTTCATCTCTCAGTGCAGGCCTCAGATCTCGTTGCATTTTTTTGGCTGAACTTCCTGTTTTTGTTTCATATCGTAATATATATCGCAGACAGAAATATATATCGCAATGCCACTTTTTTCCAACATCATTCAGCCCCAACTGATGCTCACAATCAGTTTCCTCTCTCCTCTCCTCTCCTCTCCTCTCCTCTCCTCTCCTCTCCTCTCCTCTCCTCTCCTCTCCTCTCCTCTCCTCTCCTCTCCTCTCCTCTCCTCTCCTCGTCTCGTCTCGTCTCCTCTCCTCTCCTCTCCTCGTCTCCTCTCCTCTCCTCTCCTCTCCTCTCCTTTCTAATGGTAGTCCTTCTCCTTTGGCAGCAGATTTAGTCGTGAAGTTCCTCTCTCCAGCTGAGGGTTAGGAAACACTAAAATTAGCCGTGGCTACAATAATACATAAACGTCTGTCAGAGCTGATTCTTCTGAAAACTGATCGTGGCTCTTGGCTCGGCTCCATCCCCGTGTTATGCTGTTTGGATTGTGAAACGGTTCAGCTCGGCCTGATTATAAGTCGGACCAGGACATACTGTTTGACAGCATATGTTTTGACTTTGACGGTTTACTTTGTAAACTACTTCAGGGGTGACGGATCGGGTCATTTACTGACAGCTCCCAGCTGGAATCCCAACTTTTGGATAAATGGAAGCATTTTTCTCTTAATTTTCTCCTCCAGTTTCTCCCAGTTCCACGGCCTGGTCACACATTATAAGATCGGGGCCCTGTGTATGAACATGATTGAGCATGAGCTGAAGAGGTACGACCTGTGGCAGGACGAGCTGCAGAAGAAGAAGAAGGCTTATATCCTTTTCCAAGAATTTAACTGACAAATCTTTAATCGAAGGACTTTTTTTTACAGAATAAAAAGTTCGCTATGAAAGCACGTTGATTGTAAGAACCTCACAGAGATAATAATCACTACGATGACAGTTTTCATGGTACAGAGGAGGACAATGTTTCCGTGTAGTCGTGATTTTCTTTGACTGTCCTCACATGAAGAATCCCCTGAGAACCAAACCCTGAAGAAAGATCATGAGAAGTCTTTCAGGAAGTTCCAGAGCCTGCTGATCAAACAGGAGCAGCTCCTCTCAGGTACTGTTCTGTTCAAACTTTATACTTCAAACATAAACAATCTTAAAGCAGTTGTGAGAAGTTTCTCTTTGTGTTGATTTTGGCGGCCCCTGTGGACCAATAGGGAACGCTTGTAGCTTGTATCCTTTTAGAGGACTCCGTTGCTTCGTCCGCCACTTCCTGCGTCGTTCTTTTTACGTCACGTCTTCCTTCAGGTGTAAAAACACTATACTTGAGTTTTAGTTACATGACTGAACATAAAACACTGAGTCCTGTTCCCTGAATTGATCCTTTAATCTGTTGTGTTTGACTCTGTAGTCGCTCTGTGTCTGCTGCTGAACCTGGCTGAAGACACCCGCACAGAGCTGAAGATGAGGAACAAAAACATCGTCCACATGCTGGTGAAGATCCTGGACCGGAGAGACCAGGACCTGCTGCTGGTGGTGGTCTCCTTCCTCAAGAAGCTCTCCATCTTCCTGGAGAACAAGAACGACATGGTGAGAGAGGCAGTATTCATGGTGCCCGTCATGTGAAATAGATGAATAAGTAGATGTGCTGTATTGATCCTGAAAATCGTTACAAAGGCAGAAGAAAACATACGTGACCAGAAATGCAACTCAACAGAAATAAATAAAGGAAGGTGGAGGTGTTAATGTGCTGAACAGTCTGCAGTCCTGAAACCCAACACGAGTTCAGGACGCATTTCAAATCAGTTAGTCCAGTTTAACGGAAACCATCCTTCTTTGTTCCTTCAAACATTCCTCGGCTCGTCAGCCTGTAGAAAAGCCAGTGGAAGCCAGGCCTATCAGATTTCTGTTTAATAAATGTTTGTATGGTCCACTTTTGGCCACGTGTCCCTGCAGCGCTCACTCAGAAACCCCTCGCCGCTCTGCCCTCCCCCGCTCATCCAGCCTCACCTGGTTCTAATCTGGCTCAGTTTGTGTGTCTTTATCAAAGCCAGACCGTGTTAGGGACGGGTTTTATCTCCGTGTTTCCCCTTCAGCGTATCTTTGATTCTGTTTTAAGGACCCTTCAGGGGGTTTAGACCCCCTCCAGCATGTGTCCAGCAGGAAGATCAGGGTTTCAACACTCTGACTCAGAGTCTATCCGTTTACACGAGGGAGACGAAGGTTTCCATATAAGGACATGGGTGTTTAAGTGACTAAAAAACACAGGAAGTCAGACAGAAATGTGTGTCAAGGGTTTTTATTGACTCAGCAGATTTGATGATCTCCTGATCAGATAAGTCTTCAATGTGATCAGTTATTTTTCCTGCTGCTGTCACTAATGGAGGGGGAGGGGGGGACGTCAGCGGTAATTGACACAGGCTGCAGTTGATTACGCAGCTTCAACGTCTGGTTTGTGATGGTTTGACTGGAGCTGGTTTCACACACAGTAGCAGCGAGTGCGTTTTAACTGGGAGCAGGTTGTGTCACCGCGGCGTCTGGCCGTGTGGGGAGACCACAGGAGAGGGAGGCAGACACATAAACGAGCAGCTCAGGGCTGACACAAACACTGCTGTGACACACTCACAGACACGGCGACAGCACGAGGATGAAGTCTAAACATGTGTTTACACAGCAGCAGTGAAGGAGGCGCGAGGTCGAGTTTGGTGTCATCGGCTCAACATCTCCACCTGCCTGTAGGTCAGCAGAATCTTCTCCAACAGGCCTTCAAAAAAGACATTGAAGTGTTGTATGCAGATATTTACTCTCTGGTTTAAAATACGTGCTGCTGCTAGATGTTTCATCTATGCATGCACTCATCTCTGGATTCTGTTCACCAATGAGCATTGAGGTTTTTCCTTGATCCTTGCTTGCTCTGATGTACGTCGCTTTGGATAAAAGCGTCTGCTAAGTGAATTGTAGAGAATTGTAGAGGTTCATTACTAATCTGAAGGCTCTGACTCATCATTGTACTCTGTATGATCTGTTGCACAAATTGACTTTATCCTCACATCGTCTGCAGGCTGAAACATTGGCGGTGGAGAAGTTGGCTCAGCTCGTTCCCTGTGAGCACGAGGAGCTCCTGGGCACCTCCCTACGCCTCCTGCTCAACCTCTCCTTCGACATGATGCTGCGCAGCCAGATGGTGCAGGCGGGACTCATCGCCAAACTGTCGTCACTGCTCGGTAATCAGGCTGACATTGATATCCTGGTTGTATCTGCCTCACTGTCGGTGTGTCTGTTGTTGTCTTCCTGTGGATTTGTTTATGCTACTTCATTGTGTTTAATACTACGTGTGATTATTCTAATGCTTACCGTGTGTCAGACACATCTTTGGAAACACTCAGCCATCCAGAGCTGGTTATGGAGCCTGTAATTTGTTTTTACTGAGGCGTCTGTGCAGGTGTAGCTTTTACGCAGCACTCCAGCCTCTGGTGACCATTAGAGCAGTGACCTCCTGCAAGCTCTGCAGCGTGCGATTGGTGCGTTGTCTCATCCGTGGGGCGTGTGACACGCTCAGAAGCATCTCTGACGAGCCTTTTGAAGCCTCTCATGGGGAGGCTCGGGTAACAGCGCATAATTAATATAATATATTTGTTAGAATAACATGCCAGAGCCTCTGCACAAATGTTGTTTTTGCAGGAGCGGGCCGGAGAGGTCTGCAGAGATTTAGGGAGGGAGGGGCTGTTTTTTTGGGAAGTGGAGGTGGGGGCTGCTCATTCAGGAAGTGTGGCACACACATAATATAACTTAACACTGAAATATTACGCCTGCTCACAGCTCTGACACTGCTGAGTTTGTGTGTGTGCGTAGTTTTCTCTGGTGTCATTAATCATGAGCTTTCACTGCCGACTGTCCTCTTTTAACTGACACACTCTGCATGAGGACTGCAGCCTTATCTGTAGGGAGAAAAGACAGAGAGGGAGGAGGAGGAGAGTCTCTCCATCCAGACCTGACCCGAGGTCATGACCTCTGATGATAAGATGAAAGAGGAGAAGGAGTCTCCGCTTGTCATCGTCACCTCCCACTCAAACCATCCCAGCACCAGCTGAACTTAAAGAAAGACGAAGATTCCTCTCTGCCAGCTCGTCTTTATCTTTGTATTTATGTCCCACAGCTGCTGCGGAAACATTTAGTGACGTGTTAACAAAACAAATCAGTTCTTTGAAGGCTCTTCTGGTTTTATCAAACTTTTCTACAAGTTTGACATATTTTGAGGATTAAACTGGAAGTTTTGGCGTCGCTCCAGTAGATTTAGTAACTTCTGCCTGCAGCAGTGAAACAGGCTGCAACATAATCCTACCGGGTAGTGTTGTAGTCAAGACCAAAATATACCCGAGACCAGAGTGCTCCGAGACCGAGTCAACACCGAGACCATAAATATCTCAGAAAAATCCTCATCTTGTGTGCAGCGGGCGTGTCACTCACTTAGACCGTAACAACGGGAAGGTTGCGGCCGTAACCGGGGGATAAAAATCAAACTACAAATGACTTAAAGTTATTAGTTTGTTTAGAAAGAGGCGTTTTCCTTCTGATCACAGTGAGCACGTGGAGAAATAGCCGATCAGTGGAGGTCTTGACCGGTCTTTGATCTATAATGAGGTCACGATTATTAAACACGATTATTCGTCGATTTCACAACATCTTTGTCGCCTGTAATTATCGAACTTTAACACTCTGAACACTTTGAAAAACAAGCAAGGAGAGAAAAGAAAAAGTGAAAAATATAAATGTATAAAAATGATCATATATAATAAACATGTACGATGTGTTTGAGGGAGTGGGGATGAACTCAAAATACAACAACGTAGAAAAAACCTTCACACATCCATTTCATAAGACAGCTGCGTAGGAGAGAACAGTGTGCATCAAAAACTTTCAACGTTTGGATCCTAGACCTTCATCAGGCCACCGATCTGATGAAGGTCTAGAACAGAAACGTCAATAAATGTTTGTTTGAAAGTTAGACAGTGTGCGGGACTTTACCAAACAACAAACACTGGACAAAACGAGCGTTACCGCATGCTGTCATCGTTTCATCCTGATGATCTTGTTTTCTGTTTTCTGTTTACTGACAAGGTAACAGAAAGCATCGCTATAGAGATGATGCTGCATCACTTTCGTCAAAGCCACCAGACTCCACCTAAAAGAAACACAGGAGCCAAGTCACATTTATTTATAAAGCACCTTTAAAACAACAAAAAGTGCTTTACAATGAAATAAAGACACAATATTCAGGAGTTTACAACATTTACTTGAATTACAGAATCTTGCCTTTATTAAAGAGGACAGCTGAAGAGAGACAGGAAATGTCGTACGAGACAGTGGGGGGGGTCACATGCAGCAAAGGGCGCTGCGACGAGGACTACAGCCTCTGTACATGTGGCGCTCGACACAACCGTTAGACTACCGGCGCCACAGGAGTCAGGCGACTTTGAAAAGATGGGAAGTCAAATTTATTTAGAGGAAAAGTTGAAAATTGAATTATTGTCAGAAAATGTAAGAACAGTATGTTTTTATTTTAGTGATTTTAAAAATAACAAACATTCAGTCGTTTTAGTTTCTCATTATTTGTTCCTTTTTTTGAACTCTTTAGTTTTCATGTAAACAGAGCGTCTTAGAGTTTGGACTTCTGCTGAGATCAAAGAAACCAACATGTGACTTTTGAAAACTTTGAAAACTCTCTTGTGTTTTATTAACAGTAAAGAAAGTCTGAAAACACTCCAGAGATAAAGCAGAAATGAAACACGTTCCTTAAGCTGCAGTCGTGTTGTTTGCGTCGCCTCTCAGCCTCTTTGTTTAATTATCGTGTAAAGCAGCGTCATTATACTGCATTAACAAATTAGGAGACTTGGTTTGGGGGGGTGGGGACCTCTTTACGAGTACTTCACTCGGTTTGGTGGTCTGTGACGTCTCCGAGGAGTAAACCCAGTTTGCTTATTTATCCAGAAAAGAAGCAAAACAAGTGAGTGCTGACTGTCCGCAGAGCGAGCCCCAGACGCCTGATTTTACGAAGGGGAGGCGGCTTTAAATCAGGCCGGGATGTAATTGGAGTTTAGCTCTCCCACTAACTGCCCATGAACAGTCTAGTTAATTCTTAACGGTCCCCCCCCCACACCTTTCTTCTCTCTCTCTTTTCTGCCTCTAACCCCACCAGTGTTTTGAACATTTAATGGGATCTCTCTCTTCGCCCGTAAAGGATCCTCCATGTTCCTGCAGCAGAGTGAGGGAGCCTCTCAGTGTGTGTGTGTGTGTGTGTGTGTGTGTGTGTGTGTGTGTGTGTGTGTGTGTGTGTGTGTGTGTGTGTGTGTGTGTGTGTGTGTGTGTGTGTGTGTGTGTGTGTGTGTGTGTGTGTGTGTGTGTGTGTGTGTGTGTGTGTGTGTGTGTGTGTGTGTGTGTGTGTGTGTGTGTGTGTGTGTGTGTGTGTGTGTGTGTGTGTGTGTGTGTGTGTGTTGTGTGTGTGTGTGTGTGTGTGTGTGTGTGTGTGTGTGTGGTGTTTTCATGTGCATTTGAAGGTATCGCTGGAGCTAAAGGATCACTAATGAGAAGCACATGTTGCAGCCAATCGCTGGCTGCTCTTTCAGGGCCCGAGCAGCGAGCTCTGACTTATTAAAGGCAGTAAAATTGATGCTTCCTCCTGTTTTCCCAATTAAAGCTGGAAGCCGTCTCTCGTCGGCCCTCTCTCCCTCCTGTGATTCCAGAGGTTCGCTGAGCACATCTGGATCTAATACCGAGCGATAAGGCTCGCTGTACGACCGGCGACCGAACACGGCTGAGACCAGATTGAACCGGACCTGGTCGGGGCGTCACTGGAGGTCTGCGAGTGGTTCTGGTCCAGTGAAGAGCCTCTCTCTTAACACTTCTCTTAATGAAAAGTTCCCGGGTCAAACTCTGTGCTGAACTCTATTAATTCTCAGAGGCTGGCTCTGCCTCCAGGCCTGCAGACCCCCCCCCCTTCAGCTGTGTTCAGAGGTCAAACTCATAAAGGTCCTGGTCTCCCTGACGGTCTAACACTCAATCCATTAGCCTTTATCTCCTTTATGCTGCAGAGCCTTGATTAGATCACAGACCTGGAGTGAATGTGCATTTATATATTAGATGGACAAATATTGAAAAGTTATTTTAAAACGTGTTATTGGCCTTTCGAGCTGTTTCTAAACGTGCAGACGGTCCAGATTTTGAAACCTCTCGATGCACCAAAATGCAGTTAAAGTAAAAATATAGTTTGTTGTTCATAAACCAGCAAACGTTCCTCCTACTGTAGTGAGAGACTGAGACTATGACCTACAGGCTGCATCCTCTCACCTCACTGCAAACCATCCGCAGATATCTCAAAGCATGCAGTTTTGTTATAAAAAAAGGAATCCTGACTAGATGTGAACTAACACGCAGACTGTCGTTCTTAAATTCATTTCACATTGCGTTTATTGGGTGGAGGCAGAAATCTCAATAACCGGGTTGATTAAAGAAAGAGAGGAAAGATCTTGTAATTTGGAAGAACGATGCTTTTAGCAGCATAAGTTCCAGTTTGATTCAGCGGCCTGCTTCTTCTCCTCTGCTTCACTGACTGACACACTGAGACACTGCAGTCCACTGCTGCTGATTCTGGACTAAACGCCTCCTGACCTCCGACAGGAATCGCTCTTAAAAAGGCCATTCAGCCCATTAATATTTTCAAAAAACATACGGCTCTCCTAGATGTGGTCATTGGCATCCCGCGGAGCGTTACGGCACAACCGCTCATTCATGCATTGACTCTCCTCCTCCTCCTGTGTTTATTTTGCAGCTGACGAGGCCCAGAGACAGATCAGCATTTGCATTCTGTACCACATCAGCATGGACGACAGATTCAAGTCCATGTTTGCTGCCACAGACTGCATACCGCAGGTAAGACTGGCTTATGTACGGAATCCAGCAGACCAAGACAGACACATTAGCATCAGCAGCTAGCGACACCGGGGGAATTAATGCATGAGAAACAGGGAGGGAGGGAGGGAGGGATGCACGCCACATCTGGAGCCCAAAAACCACCAGAGGACTGCTGCTCAGTCTTCACTCTGGCTCTGATGACAACTGGGTGTTTTCCCTTTTCGCTTTCCAACCAGTCCTAAAAAAACACTTGTGCTAATGTGATCTTTTCTGTGTCCCCTTCACGAAAAAGCCTCTAGCGCTTGCATGAAGCGTTTGTGCGCTGTGAAGAAAAGCGCTGCACGTCCGTCCTGTCTCTATGACAACAGTCTGTTGACAACAGCCGCTGTATGACCGACATGGCTGCGTTACTTTTTACTGCATGTTTTATATTTCAGATCGTTTATTTCCTGATCAGACACGGAGCGAGGAGGATGTGGGTACAAGACACGATCCGTAGGAGGCTAAACTACAGGGAATATTATACATTTGGAAAAGAGCGCCGGTGACGTCAACAGCGCCTTTTTTGAAAAGTTGAACTATTTTTAACTTGAGTGCTCGGAGTGGCCGCACAAACAGACGGAGCCCTCTGGGAAAAAAAAGTCACTGGGCGCTGCGCTTTTTCTCCAGGCGAACGCTTTCTGCTGCGAATGCTCTCTACTCATTGAAAACAATTTAAAAAAGACGCTGGCGCTCAGAAAAAAACGCGTGCCTTAACGGGCCTTAGGCTAAAGTATTTAACTGGAGTTATTCGTAAACTTATTTGACCTTTTATTAAAATCTACAATAACTAAGATATTCTTGAAGATTTCTGCTGAAGCTGAACCCCCTCGGGACTTATTTTAACTTTCCATCCTAACATTTGCGTTGACTGTCGCTCGCTCCTGATTGAGCTGACCCGGTCAGTCGCTCGCTCCTCTCATCATCGACGATTAGCTAAATGTGCGTTGTGTTTGTTTGTTGAGATTGGGTGTAAACGTCGGCCAGATGTGGGCTGGGAGAGTCTGCTGTTTGTTCAGAAGGTCACGTCAGCAGCAGATCTGAACCCTGGGGTCTCCATCACCCCCCCATCTTCCCTCACGGCGTTAGAAAGGAGGCTGGCTAACAGCATGACCAGGATGTGACCTCCAACCCCACCCTGAGGCGAGCTTACTCTCCCACTCACTGCTCTCTTCCTCCTCCTTTTCTCTAATTTGCTCCATCCATCTCTTCCTCTGAGTTATTCCTCTTTCTGATAAATGTGAGGCTTCATACATCTCACTTCATCCTGCAGGAATCATTGGAAAATCTAAACGCTTGTTTTATGTTCTGATGTTGGCGTGAATAAAGACGGTTAAACAATGATCACATGTGCTTCATAAAGCTCTGAGGATGTGTGTGAACCCAGAACGACAAAAAAGCTTTTCTTTCCAACAATTCAAACATGAAATGTCTGATTCTTCTTTTTTTGCAGCAAACTACACTCGCAGATCACTGGCAGGAGAAAGAATTAAAAACTTAAAATACTTGAACAACATGAGACGTTCACTGACAGTTTCATGGGCTGAAGGTGAAGATTGATCACAAAGTGACAGAAAATGGTTAGAGGCTCAAGCAACACATAAAAACAGTCACACCCGTTAGACTCAACGTCTAGAAACACAGACACATAAATGCAGACAAAAGAAACAACAAACACTGAACAACAGTCATTTTAAAACACTGGAGTTCATCAGGTAACAACAGGAAACTGAGAATGTATAAAAACCGCCATAAAAACATCATTTAAAGGAACACTGTTTGATCCAGTAGGTGTCGCCCTTGAGCACCAGCATTAAATCAAAACAAACTGCTGTTATAATGCACCATTACGCGCAGCCGGGGACAAAACTGTCCTTTGCTCGAGCTGCAATCACCTGTGTCCTGCATTGTTGTGTTAGCATGCTAATGTTAGCGCTCTTTAGTTAGCTCGTAGCTTCACATTGCATGTAAATTAACACAGAATGAGCGTGATCTAAAAACTCTTTTGTGACATCCAAATAATCAGTGAGTATGTTCTTCTTCTTCTCTCTAGTCCTTGACTAAAACAGCTTTTATACACAAGGGGAGGAGCCGGCCGTCCCGTCCATGTAAACACGGCTCTGACAACAACACAGCCAGCGGGACTCGAGCTTTACAAATTTAGAATACAGCCATTGAACTAAATAAAACCCATCAGTCATCACTAGAGTTCAGAAGCTTGATGGCCTGAGTTATAAAATAATTTTTCAACCTGTTGGACTTTGGCTTTTGGTGTTCTGTATCTCAAACTCACCAAACAGAGGACACTGTAAGACGTGTCGAGCCTTTAGCTGCAGCTCGCTTACAAGTGAGAATAAGAGAGAAGACTGATGGAGGTGGGGGTGAATACTTTCTCTTCTCTCTTTTTAAATGTAGGTAAAGACACGGCCCTAGTCTTAAAGGGTTTCTATTATTTCATTTTTTCTTCATCACCCCACCTCATTTTTTTTTTTTTTCCTGAAGGCCTGCTCAGGCTTCGTATGATATCTAATTTACCTCCATCAGTCTGTAAAAATAAGTCTTTAACAAACTGCTTCACCTCATGTCCCACCTTTCATCCTCGCTCACCTATTTTGCACTTTTAAGACCTCTCTCTCTCTCTCGCTCTCTTTTATCACTTTCCCAGGCCGCTGCCTGACCTGCCCTCTCCCCTTTTCCTGCTTTAATGGGGTCAGCGTTTGGTGCTGGATGTGGGTGTCAGGAGCGAGGGAGAGAGGTACAGAGGTGGAGCTGGGAGCTGGGGGTGGAGGTGGCAGCTTGTGTCGGGCTGCAGCGTGGTGCTGCTGCGGCTCTGACGGGGCCCCCGGTGGCTGTCTGTGGTAAATAAGCAGAGGCAGGTGCCAGAGAGTCTAGACGGGGCTGATTTTGGGGTCCGGGGCCCCTGGTATGTGATACCTTACCCAGGCCTGGCCCAGCCTCTCTCTCTGATTCCTGACTCCTCACAGGGACGCAGTGCACCTCTGGCCCCCATCACCCCCCTCAGCTCAAAGCTTTTCCTGTTTAATGTTAAATCAGTGCAGGAGGGACGGACAGGACGAGGGAGGGAGGGGCGGAGGGAGGGAGGAGAAGGAGGAGGGAGGTCTGAGAATGAAGCTGCCCTTCTCTTTTTTGTAGTTTAAATTGTTTTGTTTCTCGCCCTCCTTTAAAGCGCTGATGATCGACTTTGACAAGAAATCTGTTAGTTTGTTTTTCTCCAAATGAGGAATTACATCCAGGGACAAAACAAATACTGCACATGTCACAAGACCAGAATTTTAAAGTACTAGTAAAAATCAAACAAGGTGGATACCTGCGTCGTTACCATGGCAACAAAAAGTCTTTGGCTCCCGGTACTGGGAAACTTTGTTGTATACAGAAAACTGCAAACTAAAATGGTGCTCACATTGATCACATCGAGTTCACACCTCATTTCTGACTGGTATGGACGTTATGTCGATGTCGTGTTGCGTAACGCTCTACTAGAAAAGATTAACCTTACGTCTCCGTGGTAACCAAACAACGACTTACACACAGCTGCTGCTCTAACAATGCTTCTCGCCCTGCCTGGTTCTTGGTCTTGACTCAGTCTTGATCTCTAAATGTCTTGGTCTTGTCTCGGTCTCGGAGCACTCTGGTCTTGGGTATGTCTTGGTTTCGGTTAGTTTCAGTCTTAGTGTGGACCCTAGTAGACCCAACAGAAACTAGCATGGTGCTACATGTAGAAAGTCTATCTAAGATAAGGTTCTCTTGATATCCTGACGTTGAAAAAAGAAGAAAACCTGCTGCTTTCTTCTAAAACCACAGCCACACGAATACTCACGTGTTTTATGGATTAGTTACGTTTGAATCTCAGTGTTCAGGATTCTGTGTTTGATTGACATGTGGGACTTGTGATTGACAGCTGATGAAGATGGTGTTTGACTGCGGGGAGAGGATGGACATGGAGCTCATCTCACTCTGCATCAACCTGGCTGCCAACAAGAGTAACGCCCAGCTCGTCTGTGAAGGTCTGAGCTCCACGGAGCAGAGAAACACTTTACATCCAGATGTTTTCACCCATCCTGTGTTGAGAGATAAACTTCCTGTTTCCCTGTTGCTATAGGTAACGGTCTGAAGATGCTGATGAAGCGTGCTGTGAAGCTGAAGGACTTTCTGGTGATGAAGATGATCAGAAACCTTTCTCAGCACAGCGGACCCACAAAGAGCCTTTTCCTGGTCAGAACTTTGTCTTCTAAACTCTGAGCAGATCAGGTTTCTTTTTGACTCCATGTTTAAGATGCTTTTCAAAATCTGTGATTCTGGTTTGATTCTGGTCCCGAGTCCTTGTTGCATACCTGCCCCTCACTGAGTGTGTTTACATGGACTTGAGTATCCCGGTTGTGAGTCTTATTTGTCTTCAGTCCCCCTGTGTGTTTTTGAGACCCTCTCCGGCTCCTCTCTCCGCTGTAGGACCACGTTGGTGACCTCGCCGCTCAGATCAGCGAGGAGGAGGCCGAGGAGTTTGTGATCGAGTGCCTCGGCACACTGGCCAATATGACCATCCCCGACCTGGACTGGGCTCTGGTCCTCAAGGAGTACAACCTGGTGCCCTACCTGAAAGACCGACTCAAACCAGGTGGGTTTAAAAAACCTTGGTGGTCTTAATCTGCTGCACCGTCTGAGCTTCTTCTTACGTATCAATACATTTCTGCTGTGTGTGTTTTAACCCACTGATATAAATGTATCTGTACTTGGTCCTGCAGGATAAACCAGCCACAGAGCTCTCATGTGTCTCCCTATAAAACCAGAGACCAGGTCTATCCCATCCCCGTCTTAACCTCTAACCGCTCTCCATTAATCACACTATCGGTGAGGTGTCACCGCCCTGGATGATATGAGGACAGAAAAACCTCATTAGAGTTCAGCTCTTATCTTTACCTTTCATTACCTCTGACCTCCTGACCCAGAGTTTTCCTTTTGGGTCCTGATTGAAGTCTCAGAGAGGAGAGAACCGTGAAAGGCCTGCGTCCATGAACAGCTTCAGAGCGCTTCTCGCCGCCTGCCTCTCTTATTGTTGCTACGTGACGAAGATGAACTTCTGCTTCCCTCAGTAGTGACCATTATGTCGGTTTTAGAAAGTTTAATATTTTTCTTTATTCGAGGAAATGCCACCAAGGAAACCCGAAAACAAAGTCAATGAATCGTGTCCTGACATCAGCAGCAGCTCCAGGATGAGTCAGTTCAGTTTCTTCTCCGCCATTGTTGTCGACAAAGTTCATATCAGAAGTCCCACCTCTTCTTGATTTTGATTGGTTGGTGAGGGAGAAGTGATTTAGTGCGTTTACACAGACTTCAGTATCCTGGTTCTGAGTCTTATCCTGGTTTTTGATATGCGTTACCTGAGTGTCCACGGTGTGAGACTTGATTGATCACACAAAGAGATCTGATTGGTCCTTTGTTAAATCCAAAATTTAAATATCTCAATCAACACGTTTTCTTCAAACCGAAGGGGTTGATGAGTCGGTCATTGGTCGTAACATGAGACACAAAATAAAAGACAAATACAAACCCAAATAGAAAACAGCCTTTAGTCTTTTCCAGACAACGCAGCTGTGCAAAGAGCGAAGTGAAGAAGAGCTGCTCTGTGTGGATCAGCTTTTGTTTTCTGAAAGGATCAGTGAGGTTTTTTGTGCTCATCATCCCACTCACCTCGATCTTCTCCGTCGTCAGGTGCTGCTGAGGACGACCTCATCCTGGAGGTGGTGATCATGATCGGCACCGTGTCCATGGATGACTCCTGTGCTGCCATGTTGGCCAAATCCGGCATCATTCCTGCTCTCATCGAGCTGCTCAATGGTGAGAACCCAAACCCTCAAATACAGAGTCTTCTAAAGTTAGGGCCAGAATGACAAAAAAGAAACGGATATCATACTCAGGCGTCCGTACAACAGGCACACAGTCTGAGTGAACATCTAAAAGGGTATTTTGATTTGTTCTGATAAATTTAGACTTTTGCGATGTGTGTATTTCGAAGGCTCATGTCGTGATGACGATAAAATTATGAATAATTGCACAGCCCTTTGTTCACACTGACGGGACGGCGCCTCCTTCAGCTGGTTTATGTTTCACTCACAGGCTCAAACATGTTTGAGACATTTGTTTTCTTCATGTTCCGTCTCTGACCGTTAGCCCTGCCACCACGATGGGGAAGTGAGGCGGCCCTGCCCACTCAGGGACGCTGTTTAGACATAATGAGGGAGTGTCGTCACAAGAGTAGAGACTAAACAGACTTCACAAACTGAAGGATACTTTTTATGGTCTAAGAGACAAACAGATAACAACCGAACCAACCCTAAGATGAACATTGTCACTTTTAATTGATCTCAGAATTTTGTTTTTGGATGTTTTTCAGCATTCGTCTGCCACTCTTCATCTTTCAGAAACATGCAGGTGAAACAGAAAGGTAGGGACAGGGGAAGTGTGGAGGCAGCAGAGGAGGGGGGAGCTGAGGGATGAAGTAGGCGTGTCCATAGAGAGAGTTTATTTTGGTGTCAAAATCTGCTCTGAGAATCCCTTCCTGTTTCCTTCTCAGCCCAACAGGAAGACGATGAGTTTGTTTGTCAGATTGTCTACGTCTTCTACCAGATGGTTTTTCACAAAGCGACCAGGGACGTCATCGTCAAAGACACTCGTATCCTTCAACTTTCTGTGTTCCCGTCTCATTAGATAAATAACACATGTTCAGAGATGTTTATGAATAGATCCATCTTCTCCCTCGGGCTGCCACAGGGCTCCTGTCTCTTGTCTCGGCTTCTTAATGAAAGATGGAGAGAAGTTATGTCTTCCCACAGAGCCACCACACGTCCATCTTTCATCTCCTCCTTTGATTAAGAACAGACAGTGATTGGTGCAGCACTGAAACGTCCCTGAGATAATCAAATGTTTCTTTCCTTGAGTCCTGATCTCAGAAGCTCCAGGGTACCTCATCGACCTGATGCACGACAACAATGCAGAGATCCGCAAAGTGTGCAACAACACGCTGGATATCATCGCTGTGAGTAAAGAGACGCATCCTTAACAACATTTAACACGATTAAAAACGCTACATCTTCTCTCCTTATCGTTTTTATTCCAATGTCCTTCCTCTCTCGTTTGTCAAAGTCAAAAAACCTTTGTTATCAATGACAGTTTTAAAGTGTGTCATAAATAAATCACCCACAATTCTTAGTTCTGTTTTAGGAGTGGATGATCACGCCTGCTGAAGGTTTCCGGGGGGGGTACTTGAGGCAGGGGATAAAAGGGAGGCAACAACATCACTGAGGTCTTCAGGTGGTCACCCTCCTTCGTAGGTGTTTCGATGACAGGCCCACAACACCTCCAGAGGGCTCATTGGTGACATCTTGCGTCCCACGTGGCCCCCTCTGCTTTACCTCCCTCTACTCGCCTTGATGCTACGGCTGCTGTTTTAAACTCCCAGGTAGTGTCTCTCCTCTTGAGCCAGAGCTAACCACTAGCCTGTTCTGCGGTACTGGAGAGAGAGCTGTGATGGCTTGCTGTAGAGCTTGCCCTTAAACCCCATGGAGGTTGACCTGCCCGCTAAGCCTCTGCAGCCAACCTCAGCAGGTTGGTTTGCAGCTTGCTTTCCAGCAGCTTTGCCCAGCATCAGCTGCCAGCTCGGAGTCCTCTAATGCAGCTGTGGGATGGAATGAGGGAGGAGGTAGGGCATTGATGGAAGTCCGCCTGGTCTATAGGGTAGCTGCAAGGCACTTCAGGACCTGGTTGTGCCGCCAGGTGTAACAGCCTTGAGTCAGGTTTGTCTTGCAGCCTACCAGAATAAGAAGAAATACTTAAAGAAGAATCATGAAAAAACAATCAGTCTAAAACTTAATGACCCAAAAGACAAAAGTCTTAATCGTTGTTAAGAAAAATGGGAGAGACGGGATAAGATGCAGGAAGGATTTCTCCTTTGTATTCCTCGCGTTCCTGTTGTCCACACTTCCTTGTTGCTGAGGTGGAGGTCGGAGCAGACCGTGCATGAATGAGGACGGCGGTGGTTGTGGGGACGACACAGTGCGATGGTTATCAGCTTGCTTTGCTGGTAGTCCAGCCCTGTATATGAGGTTTTGAAAACTCAAAGTTTAAAAAAGAATCCTCTGACTCTTTGAATAAAAACAAACACAAAGTTATTACTTTTTAATTCATGTGATCATCAGGCAGTTCAAAGGTCAGATTCCAAACAGTCCTTAAAGACGTCTTATTCACCTCTTTTCTGTTTACACACATTTTGCAGCAGCTCTCTCAGCCTCTCCTGATGTGCCAGAGACAAATTTGACATCAGCGATTAACTAACCGATGAATTCCTGAGTCCGCTCGTGACTGACAGGTGTGGTCAGCTCGCAGTCAGTGTGTGAGCGCTGCCAGGCCTCAGATCAGCGTAATGAGCTGAAGATTACAGGCAGGCAGCGAGCGGGGCAGAGGAAGTGTTTCATTGAAATTATCAGTGAGACCTATTAAACTGTGAACCACATGAAAGGAGGGCTGGGAGCTCTGGAGAGTGTCAGCGGCCGGACAGCAGAGGAGAGAGAGAAAGCAGACACGCGCACACACACACACACACACACACACACACACACACACACACACACACACACAGAATCATTACTGCTGGGTGGTGGCAGCACACGCCATAACTGTGCAGTCCTGAAACGTTGGCCTTTGATCACAGTGGCCCTGATCATGTGAACACACACACACACACACACACACACACACACACACGGCGTCACATGCAGCTTTGTAGATCCTCCAAGTGGAACACAGGCGTAATTCACAGTGATATTCTTAGCTCGGCCGTATGTCCACAGAAATATGATGAAAAAGTGTTCGCCCCCCTGCTGTGATGAGCTCATTCTGTCGTGAGCTCAGCTGCTAATAACTAAAACAGTCATATTCAACTTGCATGAGAAGCTACGGTTATGTCTCTCTGTGTTGACGGTCTGTTTGAGTCCAGGGTCTCGGCCGGCTGTCACTACCCACGCTGCTCTGCTATGCGTCTGCGTCTGAATGATAAATCTCTCAGGCCAGGGTGTCGCAGTCTCAAAGGCCGCCTTTATCGCTCCCCCTTCAGCGCCTGCAGAGAAAAGAAAACAGAACTCTGTGGTCGTCCTCCGCAAAGGAACACACGAGGCCAAACAGCCAAGCCGGGCCGACGGACAGATGGAGGATTTTATGAGTTGTTGTGAAGAGGATGAAGACGAAGTCTCACAAACATGAACCTGCACACACACTTCCTCTCTTTTTCAGTATTTTCCCTCATTCTCTTTTCAGCGGATCCAAGTGATCAAAGTTTTTTGGATCGTCTCAGTAAAAAGGTTCAGCTGGATGCTGTGAAACACGCTGTAATGGCTGCAACATTATTCCTGCCGGCAAATGCATCTAATTAAAGTATTTTGTTTTGCACCTTCAAGTTAATTAGACCAGGGATTTCCAAACTTTACCATGCCAAGAACACTGAAGCTTCAGTGTTTATCCAGCTCTGCATCGGTCTGTAAACCTTTCTGCGTTCTAACCTCTCTCCATTTTTCAAAAGCATCTCCAATATTGATCCTAGTTTGAGCACGTTTCTGCTCGTGGAGCTTATTAGAAACATGCAGAGGCTTTTTAGGTCGGGTACAATCACTTCTATCTGAACCAGTTCTCTTGCCCGCTTCCATCGCTGCAACACCTGTTGGTTGGCGATGAAGTCATCCAAATGTTTATGTCCAGAGCTGATTTGTCAATTAATACTTGATGAAGTTAGTTTATTGTTCAGTTTTCTTCTCTGTGTTTTTTTCTAATGATTTAATAACTCGTATCTTTGGTCCTTCCACGTCCCTGCAGGAGTACGACGAGGAGTGGGGCAAGAAGATCCAGTCGGAGAAGTTTCGCTGGTACAACGGTCAGTGGTTGGAGATGGTGGAGAACCGACAGATGGATGAAGCAGGAGAACCATTCATGAACGGGGAGGATGGAGAATCCTTCATCGGGAATGAAGACATCCTGGAGAGACCCGACCTGTTCTACAGCGCTGGTACTGAGAGATTTAAAGAGATAGTTCACTGTTTTAGAATGTATCTGAAAGTGAGAGAGTTTAAGATGATATATCTTGATCATTTGACCTGTAGATGTTTACTATACTGTGTGGGTTTTGTTTCATCTAGATGGGATTCTCTCAGCAGACGGTGCAATCAGTCCTGAGTTCTACAGCGACTTTCAGAAGGGACAGCTGGCTCAGAGCGGATACATGAACAGGTATGGAGCTCACCTAAACCTGCACTAGAGGGAGGAGTCCCACCATGCAGGGTGGGGGTTGGGGGCGACCCTCAGGTTCCCAACCCAAGTCCCTACGGACTGAGCTACTGCCGCCACCTTGGTTTGTGTCACCAGGTATCCAGTTATGCTTTTGCAGCAAATTAGCCATTGAAAGTGAATGCGAGGGTATTTTCTGCTGGATAGTTCACCTGTGATTGGTCTGCAGCATTAGATGTGGGGTGAGATGCTCGGACATCCAGCTGGTGTTTGGAGTAGAGCTGCTGCTCGAGCTGGTTTAGCCTCCTGTTGTCCTTCCTTCTGAGCTTTTCAGAACCAGTTGCTGGTGAGAGGGACGTCTGGAATACCTGGAAGCTTTCCGCCACTCTTCCCCGCCCATGAATATATTTAAAGAATGGATGGATAGTTGTTAGTCTTGGAGTTTGTTGGAGTTCAACCAATAAGGACACGTGACAAATGTGGACTGGACGCTAAAGGAGCCAGCTATGTAACCCTCATCTAACCCTGATCTGTGTGTGTGTGCAGCATGGTGGTGAATGTGAGTGTGTGACGGCGGCTGTCAGCGGGGCAGGTTGTCCTCGTCCACAAACTCTCACAGTGTCACAGAGGAAACACTAACCTGTGAGTGTTTACCTTCAGCTCGTCCACCGGCCCGCGCCGCCCGCTCGTCTTGTGTTTCCTAATCACTATTCGCTGATGTGTGTTTTTGAAGCGAGCCAGGCCTGGGTCAACAAGGCTCCGCTGCTCCCAGAAGGCATCGCTCCACCCTCAACAGCAATACTCCAGCTCTGAGAACAAACACTCGGCTGCCGTCTCCCCGTCTTCACGTTCGTACAGTCTCCATGTTTCTCTCTCTCTCATTCCTCCGTGGCTCCTTTATATCAACTGTTCAGATTCTGATACGCCGCCGCTGGAATTCCACAGGGAAACATGAAACTGAAGCCCAGGAATAAAAAATCAATCCTCTTATCACAAGAGTCTTTTCTGCATCTGTTTTTGGCCCTTAAATCAGCAGCTGCTTTCTCCATTCACCGCTGAGATGATGAATAGTTGAGGAATTAGAAAGTTTATTAAAGCCAATTCATCGTATTCTAAATCTCTCTCCTGCTCCTGTCGATGGACAAAGTTCAGTGAGGCTGCAGATTTTACCTTCTGTATGTAACTATATGTTACCACGGTAACATTGTTTAATCTTTGGTATGATTTTAGTTCAATTCTAATAATTAATTAATTAATTAACACCTTCGATACCACAGCATTAAAGGAAGAATGTGCGACATGTTCCACATCAATATATCAGAAATCCAGTCTCTCCTGTGTAAATGTGTCTCTGAGTCATGACTGTCTACAATGAGGGAGAAGCTCGAGTCCCGCTGGCTGTGTTGTTGTCAGAGCCGTGTTTACATGGACGGGACGGCCGGCTCCTCCCCTTGTGTATAAAAGCTGTTTTAGTCAAGGACTAGAGAGAAGAAGAAGAACATACTCACTGATTATTTGGATGTCATGTAAGAGTTTTTAGATCACGCTCATTCTGTGTCAGTTTACATGCAATGTGAAGCTACGAGCTAACTACAGAGCGCTAACATTAGCATGCTAACACAACAATGCAGGACACAGGCAGCTGGGGTTGGAGGTGTGTCTCTGAAGGAGAGCGGAGGCTTCAGTATGGAGGAGGCGTGGCCAAACAGCAGTTTGTTTTGGTTTCATGCTCAAGGGCGACACCTACTGGATCAAAAAGTCGCACATTCTTCCTTTAAGGTAAAAGTCCTTGGCACCCAACATTTGTTAATTTCTTGTTTTTAATGACCAAAATTTCCAGGCTAACTCCTGCACACTGACTTAATTGCTCAAATACTTTGGCAACATTTACGTGTTTGTACAATGAAAACAGCGCCCTCTGTCTTTAACCAGCGGCAGCTTTTGTTTAAAAGTCTGTTTGAAGATTTAAAGCTTTGGTATTTCCTGCTTCAGTAATAACACAGATAGTTTCTTTTTAAACTCATTATATCGAAGCAGTAAAATCGTGACAACCTTAAATCCAACGACAGGAGAAAAGATGTGGCCTTCAGTTCTTTATTGTCATGTTTCACTCCCTTCCTCTCGCTGCTCTTTCTCTCAGCTTTGTAAGCGATACCGTCTGAATATACGGAACTCGCCGGGGGAATCGGCGTCTGTGAGACTGTTTTAATTTGGCCGCTGCACTCCGAGTGATCCAGGTTAACATAATAATCAAAGCCAGCTCCAGAGCTTCGTTTTAAGCATGTGTGAAACACGGTGTGAATGGGGCCTTTTTAAAAGAGACGTTACATAATTACTGTATGGATGTCAGAGCTTCAACCAATAACGAGCCTCGAAAAATAATAATCTTTATTTATAGAACAAATAAACCAAAGAGCTCTACAGGATCAAAAATAGAATGAAGGGCCGAATTCACAGTTAAACGTACAGTATGTAGATTCTGCCACCAGGAGGTGCAGTTGGTAGAGTCGGTCGTCTCTCAACCAGAGGAACGAGGGTTCGAGTGTATTGGTGTCCTTGTGATATTCAGACAGTGTGCCTGCATGTTTCGTTCCTTTAAAACAAGCAGTTACTTTATAATCGGTGCAGAGAACTTCTATTTTTGTTTCTGTGGTATCGACATTTTTAGATTTTTATTCTTATTGTATCAAAGTTTAAAATGTTGGTATCGTGATAACTCAGTGAGGAGAGAGGGGCGGGTTTCAGAAGGGTTAAAGGAGATTTTTTCAAGTTTCCAAGAGAGAGAACGGCGTGATAGAATCCGTGTGTGATATGACTAGAGGACTGTGAAAACGCCAACATCAGAATCAATGAGCGCTTTGAGAGGCTGTCAGGATGTGATGAGGCGCCGGGAGCGATGTGAGGTAAAAATAAAGACAGAGAAGTCACGATCAGGTGAGAGGTGGAGATACGAGGGAAGGTGGGGATGGAGAGGACCCGGTTTCTTAAAGGGCCTGCGTGTTGGTAAGCTGTAACCTGAGCAGTGACGGCGGGGCCAGATCAAAGCGGGGCACGCCGGGGCCCTGGAAGAGTCAGACGCAGACGGGGCGAAGGGTCACGCCGAGGGAGGAAGAGAGCCTGATTCCTTTTCCTGTTCACTGCCGAGGAATGTTCTCTGCGGGATGGGACGTGTCCCCGCCGCTTGCTCCAGCCGCCTCCTGCAGCCGCTCCTCCGGGGCCAAACCGGCATTCTTGGGAACACTGGGCCCCTTGTCTCAACGGCCCCGAACCACCCTCTGCTCATTTTGTCGGCGTGTCACAACACACGCTGACACTCGTGTGAGGAGAAAAAGGTGGCAGCCGGGTCAATTTGCATGTTTCATAATGAGACAAATCACAGCTGACTGTGTCGGGAATCGAACCTGCTGCGGGTTAAACATGTTCAGAAATCAGATGGATTTATCTGCACCAGAATTTAAAAATCACTGAATTCAGATTTAAAAACAGTGTGACCATCTTTATAAATGCATTCCTCCAAAATGTTTGATTCTTCTATTTGTCAAAACTTTAAGAACAAACTCCGAGTCCTGAACGTCGGGTTCACGTGTGAATTACGGATGTGTCTCTTTAAATATGTATTTTTAGAGTCTTCAACACAAACTGGAACTTTCCTGACTTTCTTTTTCTTTTACTTAGTTGACAAAATAAATATGTTTAACTGATGACACAATACGAACTGGTTTAGATAAAGAAATGGTTTCTATGGTCGTCTTCTGTGCACATCTCCAAAGTGATGTCACACTGTGTGTGCTGAACCTGTGAACTAACGTGAGTTTCTACAGGCTTTTAAACTCAGTTTATGTTCACTTCTTCTTCTCCGTCTTCTTCTTTGTCTCCATCTTTTTCTTCTTCTTAATCTTCGTGGTCTTCTTTTCCATCTTCTTATTGTCTTTTCGCCTTTGTCTTTTTTCGTAGTTTTCTTTTTCTTTGTCTTCTTTTTCTTCTCCCTCCTCATCGTCTGCTTATTTGTCCTCTTCTTCTTCTTCTTCTTCTTCTTCTTCTTCTTCTTCTTCTTCTTCTTCTAACCATATTCTGGTTAAAGTGAACATTAGTCTGCCACACTGTTATCCGTTGTGGCGTTAGCTGGCTAAACTTCATTACAGTTTTATAACAATGAATAAAAATGAATATGCTGGAAGTTTAATTTGCTCTTGTGGGCCGCCACTTTCATCCTCTTCTTCTAAGTAGCAAAGATGGCGACCGTTGAGGCTGATAAGTGTTTGACATGTCACCCTAAACTTTGTTTACCAATACAACAACACTATCCCTTACTCAGAGTGTTGTGCATTTCACTATAGTTGTTAAAACACACACAACATTTTAGTTTTCCTAAAACAGAACCCAAACTGAGACCGCGAGTCGAACAGATGTTGATCAGACTCCAGCGTTAACTCAGAATAGGGCTTTAAAGTTACGTGTTTCTTACAATCAGGCTGTCATGTCCTCACTTGTGTGTCAGGACCAAACATCCGGTAGAGAACCTGGAAGTCCACCCTCGGGTGTAACCAGCCAGTCAGCCACAGAAACATTCAAACAGGCGGACGGGTGGATGGTGTGACTCAGAGCTCCAGTGTTCCTCAGCCTCCTTTAGCTCGGCTCTCAAATCCCCCCTGACAGCCGTAGCGTGTGGAGAGGAAAAAGTCGTATTTCTGCCCACGGAGGAGGAGGCGGAGGAGAGGAGGCAGGGGGGCAAAGGCAAAATAGAAGAAGAGATGGGGGGGTGGAGGGTGGGGGTACGGTGCAGGCTGTGTAACTGATCGCTGGAAGTGATTTGGCTAAAAACAACACGTCATTATGTGCGCTCGCAGGGGCAAAGCAAACAGCTCGTATTTTAGGAGGTTTGAGGGGGGTGGAGTTGGGATTGGTGTGAGATATGGTGTCATCCATCAGAGCCCAGTTTATCCTTCACCCGCTCCATCCTGACGAGGCGGTCGGGCCCGTCACTGTGACCCGACCACAGGACTCAGACTCCCAGCAGCTGGTCAGAAGATGGAGCGTGAAATCAGCCCCCGCCCTCAGCATCCACACGCCCATAGTAACTGATTTATACGCTGTAGATACAGGTCTTTTATCATCCCCCTGCTACAGGCCCCTGTTCCCGGGCGGAGGGCAGTCAGGTCCTCCAGGTTTGGCCGTCAGCCCCCCCCCCCGCCTGCCCTCGTCATGCTGTCATGTTTTGACATCTCTCCGTTTTTTATGACTTGGCCGCTCTGCTGTTTACCCCTCAAGCCATGAGCCGTCTGTAACGCACACACTCAACGAGGATGTCCAACACCTGCAGCAGGGCGGACGAATATTACACTAACTTTTTATGAGGGGTATTTTTTCATGACTCAGTGATTGGTCCGGTCCGGGGCGGAGGGCGGTTTCTGAGAGATGTCTGGTGTTAGAGCTCCACCTGGTGGTGTGGTGTCATACTGTTGAAGCTGTCCCTTAACTGTGAACCTGAGCTTTAACTCAAATCTGCACGTGTTGGATGGTCTGCTTTGTCCACATGCAGACTTTAACACCGTTAAAGTAGGTCCACATCCTTCAGACCTTCTGACCTCCATCAGTCAGAAGAGTTCAGGAACGTATAATTTTCAGTCTCAGAACTTTTTCCCACTCATGCTTAGGTCAGAACCAATGAGAAAGTTTCACAAAAGAATAAATACGAATCACAAAAAGAGCTGAAACTGAATGAGCTGCTCTGATTGGTTGATTGATTTTAATAGGATGTCAAATGACTTGGAGGCGGACACATCTGGCTGCAGATGTTCTCCCTGATGTGCTTATGATTGTGGGCGCTTTAGACATTTTTTATTACTACTGTTTAAATGTGTTATTTGGTGTCTTTAAAGTGTCATAGTATAAAAAACATGTGTATATGTTGACAGCAGTGGTTGATCCTGTATAAATCCACTCTGATCCTGTATTTGATCATGTCTATAAACCCCTCTATTTCAGCCCTGCTCAGAACAGGCTGTTTCTGTGTCTGTAGCTTTAAATGTAAATGAGCTGTGTCTGACCACGCCCCTCTCTGGAAGGGCTTGGGTGGCTCGGGCTTTCTCGCTCCATGTCCTATTGTTTACGGTGAGAAGGCAGACTCAGAGGGCAGAACAAACACCTAGCTGTGGGAGTGTCACCCACCTGTGGGAGGGGTTACTGCCCTTTGTGATGTCATGAGGGGAAAATCTCCAAACGGCCTGTTTGAGCACACATTTTCTGAAAAGTGGAGCAGGTAAAAGACGGAGAGGATGGACTTTTCTCATCATTGGGGGGTTTGTAGACAGACTAGAGACACATGAGGGTAAAGTGTGTTTCACATATGTGACCTTGAATGTCTGTATGCGTCTTCTTAGCTTCTGAAGCAGGAGACGTACTGAAGTCAATTAACTGAAGTTAGTAGCAGATAGCGCCCTCTGCTGGTTAAAAAAGAATATCACACAAAAAATGTCTCATTGATTTGAATTGTCCTTTTTCGGTATCACAAGGTTTCGTTTCATCTCTGTTGAACTGATGTTTTAAATAAAACGATGAATTACTTTTCACACTTCACCTTCTTACTTAATGAAACATTGATGTTCCTCCTGAAGATCTGTTTGTTTTATATTGTTATCTCACTGATTCACACAGCGTTAACTCCTCCCCTCTTCATGTTTTTTATCCCGTCAGACTGACGGAGCAGTTGGTCCCGACAGATCGACCCGTCAGCGCCTACGGCTTCCGCCCTGATGAAGAGTTCTTCCTCAACTACAACAGCGGCTCCTCTCGGTAAACCAGGAACATCTCACTCTCCCACACACACACACACACACACACACTGTCACACTTTAACGTGTACAAATATATTCACTCTGTACTTTTATTTAATGTGTCTTAATGTATGCATCTTCAAAAAGTCCTCACGTCACAGATCCAACCATCAGTTAGACCGTCATTAAGTTGGACACGCTGAATATTCTTGATGTGAAAGCTTGAAAACGTTACGCTTTATAAAAGATGTTTTTAATTTGTGAGTAGGAACAAATGCTGTGTAACAAAGCTCAATGTTCTGATGATAAACGAGGCAGCTGTTGATTGAGCACTGAAGATTGTTCTGACTTCACTGTCCTGTTGGACACGAGAGAATGTTTCCTTTCAACAAAAAGTTTTCTGCTGTGATTCAGAAGTCTGATATTTCAGATTTTGTCAACACATGTCACACGCAGACCCAAACCAGCAACACGTCAGTCCATCTTTGTATGCTTCTGATTTCATTTGTCTCTCTAAGCTGCGAGCTGAGGGTTGTCACCATACCAGAATTTTAGACTTTGATATACTACTAGAAAACAAACAATATGAAAATGTGTTTGATACCTCAGCTACAAAATAAAAGTTCTGGGTAATTTCTTGTTTTCGATTATCAAACATTGCAGGCAAACTTCCTGCACACGGTCTCTAATGTACAAAAACATTTGAATCGTTTCGGTTGACAGAGGTTGACAATGTTTTGGTGCATTTTTGACAAGTAATTTAATTTGTAAAGCACATTAAAGCAACAAGGTGTTTTAAAGTGCTTTACAGAAGGAAAAAGTTAAATATTAGAAGTTTAAAAAGTTATAAAAACAGCCACAAAAAAAAGGCGATGACAGGTGAGAAAAGGTGAGCGCCTGCAGAGACCTGCAGTTTTCTGCGTGTTTGTTCAGATATATACAAGCAGCAACCTCCAGGTGTTGAAAAATGAAGCTGACGCTGAAGTGCAACATCCTGCAGTTCCCCGAGTGTCCACTAGAGGCTGGCTGCAGAAGCACAGGAAGTCACATACACACACGTTCAAAAGCAGAAATTAACATGTGTACAGCCTGGTTCAAAAAAACAAACAGGTCTGATTAGCTCATGTCTCGATCAGCACACACTGTACGGGGGGTGAATGTTTTGATGACTCATCAGTTTTGATTTGATGAAGGATAAGAGTTATTCACAATACCTGACTTTGTGAAGTTGAACATGAAGAACCTTAAACTCCAGCAATGCTTTCATCGTTTTGTGTGATAACCTCATTACACAGAAAATGTGGGACCATAAAATAAGAAGTGCTATTTATGTTCTTGTTTTGCCTTAACACACTCACACACACACACACACACTCACACACACACACACACACACACACACACACACACACACACACTCTCTCTCACTGGAATCCCTGCAGTAGTCTTAAATTGTCATCTTTCTTTCTGTGAATGTAATTGAAGAAGAAATGTGAACTGCCTTTGTTGTAAAATGTGTTTTGAAATATGAAATATGAAAGAATCTGCTGTTTGATTTTCTGATTTCTTCTCGATGGCGTCTTTGATGTGCCTGCTGCTCTGCTCTGCTCGGCCGGCTGAAACACGAGACGCTTCTCTGAGCCGAGATAAATCATGTAAATGGTCGGAGCGTTATTGTCCTCAAACCGTATTTAAACGGTCGCAGATGTTGGATTACTCGCAGCTTTTTGATATTTCTGCATCCAGTGTGTCTGTGCTGAGTTATTAAAATGTCGTGCACCGTAAATAAATAATCAAAGCATCATGATGCCTTTGTTTTATTTGCATATTAAACTGCTTATTGTTTTAACAATGAAAACCAGAGAGAGGCATGTTTGTTTAGAGACTCTGTTTTTTTATTATTAATATTTCCACACAAGGTTTCCATCAACAGCTTACGGTCAGATATATGCACGTGTGTCGTTAACCATGTCTGAATGAGATGCTCTACAGGTGAAGGCACGTTGATGCTCACGCACAGGTGTAAAGACTGACGAGTTTCTACGGCAACCACATTCACGTGGATGAGGTCCGCTTCCGTCAGCATGACATCGGAGGCACGTGGAGGCAACATGGAGGTACTGTAAAGGCACTTTGATGAGCTACTTCTTCAGTTCTGTTTGTAGGTATAAAATAAATCCTTCAGTAGGTCAAAAAATAATCACATTCAAGAAAAAAAATATAAATTCTTCTGTTTTAGTCGGAGATTTATGTGAGATTTTCTTCAGCTGATGCATGCATATGGAGTAATATCTTTAAATATCTGTCAGAGGGATTTCTAGAAGTGACTGCAATGACAATAAAAAAATAACTGACACTACTAAAGATGTTTCTTACGACGGAGAATCAGAGCCAAAATCCTTTAAAGGTCACATATTCTGCAAAATACTCTTTAAACACTAAGTTTCATGTCATCTGTTTAAATTGAAATTTAAAATTTTGGAGGATAAGTTCTTCATCATGCTTTTTCCTCATAAGTGAGATGTTCTGATGGATGTAAGTGACACATCTGTGCGCTGGACATTGTTAGCCTAGCTTAGCATAAAGACTGGAAGCAAGGGAGAGCAGCTGGCCTGGTTAAGCCCTACTTTTGTTTCAGAAAGAAACCTGCTAAAACTCTAAACAGTCACTTTGATAAATAAACAAACAGACTAACAAGTGTACGTTCATCCCTGGAGTCAGAGGCGATTCTAGGGTCTGTTGGGGCCCTAGGCAAACAGCGTTCAGCAGGGCAATAACAGTGAGTGCTGGCAGGTGGGGCCCGCTTAGGGAAGTTTCCTACTGTCATTGCAAAATGTGCACATTTTGTGCTGCTGCTTTGGTTTAAAGTTTGTCAACCCTCGGGGCCCCCCCTACTGGTCTAGGGCCCCAGTATTGCCTGTAAACATGCAGCGCCTCTGCCTGGAGTAATGGAGTAAAAAAGTAAAAGTTTTACAGTAATATGTTTTACAGTAATTACAGTAATGTAATGTTATTTAAAAAAAGGGGGCATTGAAACTCTGAATTACCATTAAAGTTATAGGTTAGATATATTGGCTAGTTCGAGGTTGCTAGGCTACAGGAGCGACACTCTGACACAAAGGGGAAAGTGGCGGGGACAGCTAGTGACGCAAACAGGAAACCCTCAGTAGACCAGACCGTCTTATTTCAGACCGGCGTGTCTACACAGGCTACGAATTGGGACATTACTCCTGAAGAGTTGGTTTCACTTTGATTATTACTCTTACATTGGACTTTACACATATTGGACTCTTTGTTCATATTTAAAAGTTGGACTTTTGTATCTGCGTATTTTCACTTTCTGGGAATCTCCAAACGCTCTCGCCATCACTTGAAACACGTCTTCTCCCGACTCTCCAACACCATCACTTCTCATTTCTGTTTATGAACACGCTAAAGCGTGTACACACAGCCGTGACATTAACATCCATCTTCACTTCCAATCAAAGCAAGACCTTCCCGTAAATATTATTCATTTGACTTTTTTTAAAAATAAATCTACCACAACTTAACATTTCTTCACAATCATAAAAACAATGTTCCTAATTGTGATTTTCTAAAACAATTTGGTGCTAAAAATAATTTTAGTGTTAAAAGATCCCAGAAGAAACAGACCAGTTGGTTTAAAAACATCCGAACACAGCTGATATATCGATTTGTGTAAATGATTCTTATAAATAGTTTACCAACATTTCATGCATATGTGTTTAAAAAAGTTCATGGAAGCTTCTCTGGATGACTCTCAGGAATCTTTTTCCTGTTTTTGTTTTAAATTAAGGATGATTGGATGAAAGCTACCGTCACATTCAGGTAAAAATCGAGTTCCCTTTGATAGAATAACGTCTCGAGTTATCTTGTTTCTCGTCTTCATTCTTCTTTTGGGATTCCGCTCGGGTAACGCTGCAACAGCTCCTCCACCTCGATCACCTCCGACACCAGGTCCCGGATCTGCTTGATGGAGTCCGGAGGTGGGGCTTCAGGGCTGGAGGGCGTGTCCTCTTTAGCGTCTGCTGCCTCCACCGGGGACTCAACGCTCACACTCGCTCCTGCCTCGATGTTCTCGCTCACAACGTCACTCACAGTTTCTTCTGTCTGCGCCTGAGGAGACGGCTCGTCGCTTGTAGATCTCTCCTCAGCGGGGTCGTCTGAGCTCACAGGTGATTTACTCAGGTTGGCTTCATCTTCCAGGACATCTGAGGTGGTTGAGACTTCGTCCTCACTGTTCGGCGTGCCTTTGACCTCCTCTGTGGACTCCACCTCTGACGGAGCAGATTCACTTCCCACAGACACATCCAGAGAATTTGGGCCTGATGATACAGCTGGTTGTGACTCCCGTCTCTTCAAGTCCAGGTTGACTTCTGCAAGTGTAACTGCAGGTGTTTCACCACTAGAGGGAGCCTCTAGCTTGAAGTCTGAGCTTGCACAGTTGGTCTCCTCCTCACTGCTGGCTGCAGGTTGTGAAACTGAACCCTCCTCTAAAGTGTTTGCCAGTTCATTTGTAGGATCAGGACTTGTTACAGGTGCATCTACCTGCGCTTCTGCTACATCTGCTTTTATACTTTCTATAACAGCGGGGATTTCTGACACAATGATTTCTGCTTCTGTTGGAGCGTCTGTGCTCTGTGTTTGAGGCTCAGCAGCCACCTCAACTTTCTCTGTTATGACAGAAACCACTTCTTCTTCTAGGACAGTCTCTGGAGCTGCTGCAGCTTTTACTTCTGGTGTCTCACTCTGAATTGTTGTTTCTGCTAAAGCTGGAGTGTCTGCTTCTTCCTTCACTGTTTTGAAGACATCTTCTACTTCAGGTGTGATAACCTCAGCCTCTACCTCGCTGACAACGACACTCTGACCATCTTCTTTTTGTTCTACCTTCCCCAGAGATGTTTCAGTGACCGTCACTTCCTCATTCTCGTCAGTCCCCTTCACCTCCTGCTCCTCCTTTTTCTCAGGACTGGAGGACAAACCATTCACCGCCAGAGGAGATTGGGGCAGGGGCTCGGAGGAGGAGGAGGAGGAGGTTTTACCCGGGGAGGATTGATGCATGGCGGGGCTGCCCGGAGTGGAGGCAGACGGGGAAGAGAGGCTGGAGCGGCTTGACTGACTGAGCAGGTCTCTGCTGTCATTGAACAGGTTGTACTTCTTCAGACTCGCCGCCTCCTTCACCACTGCAGGAGGAAAGAACAGGAGAAGTTAGAGGAATCTGTCACTGAGAGGAGGATCAGTGTGTGTTATCATCATTAGTGCAAGGCTTGTTGGACAGTTTTAAGATGTCATATTTCAGCTATAAAGATGAATATCAAAACTTAACTAAGAGCCGTTAATATGCTTAATTTGAATCTTACACGAACAGTAAGTAGAGAGCTTTAGCGCTTTGATACGTTTCTGTAGTACGATGACATTTTTTCTGTCTTGTGTCTGTTTGAGAGCAGCACATGTGACGGAGGGAAATGCAAAGAGACACACTCAGCGTGCAGAATGAAGTGTGGCTTCAAATGCAAACAAACAAAACCCAGCATCCTGTTTCAGGTTTGTGCTGAGGTTTGGGTATGTTTATTAAATCTTCAGAGTGACAACAAGAGAAAATGATGTCTATTTTACCGCTTTATTAACAGTGCATGTTCTTAATTCTCCGCAGGTTTGGGTTGATTATTTTTTTGGGGAAGTACTGATAGTTTTGGATACGTCTGAATGTAAAATGAATAAAGATTGTATTGTTAAAAAAACACGATGGGAAAACTAGAATCATACCTTTGGTGACCTCTTTGTCCAGTGTTTGCAGGAGGACGTCCTCATATACGTTCTCCATGTTGATGAAGTCGGAGTGCTCGGTGTAGACGGACTGTTCGAGTCCCTGAAGCTCCTGAAACAAAACGAGTCATGCTTGAGTTTGTCTTTTGTTATTTAAGAAGTTCAAGAAAAGGTTAACGCTGAATGAAATTGGTCAGCATGGCGTTAAAATAATTTAACTGTGTACTATAGTACTTCCTGCTGGAGTTGACATTTCACTCATAAAGTTAAAGGTTTCAAGATACCAAGAATGAAATGATATCTATAACCTTTTTAAAAACCACAGCCACAGACATAAAAGTTCCACAAAGCCAATAACTTCTTGATTTGAATCGTCACAAATTGCAAGCTAACTCCTGAACACCGTCTATTTTACAAATATTCTGATAATGTAAACAGCGTGCAGGAGTTTGCTTGCAATGGTTCAGTACTTTATAAGTAAAAGAAAGGGGATTGTTAAGTATTGAAGAACCGAAACATTTGTCGACTAAGGCTTGTAATGAGTCACTTGTGTTATGGAGGAGTGGTTCTAACGATATCTCAGATATCTGAGGCTGTGGTTGAGGCCCCTGCTGTTAGCAAAATGTGCTTCCTCGAAAGAGATGATGCTTATGTCTTATATATCTGTGAGCAGATGTTTCAAAGATCATGGCTGTTGCACAGTCTGAGTAGTGTATGTGTTGTTCATACAGTGGGACTGTACGGGTGTTTGTGTTCGAGTGAGGCTCACAGATTTGCAAGTGGGGGCGAGGTTCTTCTTGATGAAGGGCAGAGTGATGGAAACCAGAGCCTCTCTGGAGATCCTCTTCCTCACTGTGCTGCTGTCATAATCATATTGCTGCAGGACACACACAGAGGAGAACAAGCACTTTAAATAAAAAGATTTGATTATTAAACTGAGGTGTGATAACCTTACAAAACCAGCTTCACATGAAGATTAAGACTCAACAGAAACATCCTCTCCAAAACAGTGTGTTCATTGTGTCTTACACAAAGAAACATCCCATGCATCCCCTTTTGGGTTGATACACAAATATGCATCAAAACTAACCAATCAAGGTAGCATTATTTTACAGAGTGAGTTGTTCATCTGTTTGTGGTTTCAAAAAGCAACTTACTCTTTTTTGTAATATTTTCAGACACTTAAAAATCAATCTGAATCTTTAAGCGACCGTACTTAGGGTACATTAAATTACATTTTCTCAAGAATTGTAATGCAGGGGCGCCTGTAGCCTAGTGGTTAGTGCGCACACCTCATGTACAGAGGCTAAAGTTCCTGGAGGCGGACAGCCCCGGGTTCAAATCCAAATGTGGCTCCTTTCCTGCATGTCATTCCCCACTATCTCTCTCTCTCTCTCCCTGATTTGTAAATCTATCCACTGTCCTGTTTTCTGAATACAGGCATAAAAAGCCCCGAAATAAATCGTTGTAATGCAGCCATCAAACTGCTAAAGCCATTCCAAAACTGTCTGTCACTATGACTCAGTCAGACCAAAAAAATAGATAAAATAAGGCCCCAGTTAAATTAAATGACTCCCACTTTTAATACATTTTAAGACGCTTTCTCATTATTATGAAAAAACAGTATTTTTTGTATCTTAGAAGTCTGTAACTGGAGCTATGCTTTGTTTTTGGACCTTTCAAACCAATTTAACTGATTTTATTGAATTTCCAACCCCAACATGTTTATTGTGCTCTTAAGTAGTAAGTGACAGTCTGACCTTCAGCACTCGGTGTTTGGCCTTTTCGATGGCAGAGCCGGGGTAGTCCGGGTTGTCCTGGACGGCTTTGTTGAACAGCTGCTCGAACGTGTACGCTGCATTCTCCATCAGCTAAAACACACACACACACACACACAGAAACACGCACGCACACAAACACATACAGGATGAGATCAGATCAGACAGCTGCTCCAAATACAGAACAGAAACAAAACATCTGGAAGTCCGATCAGTGTGAAATAAAAATCAGCAGCAGCCCACATCTGAGCTGAGTCTGTCTTTGTTTTACCTCTGAGACGCTGAGTCGATGTATCGAAGGAACATATATTACAATCACAAGTGTGTCATCTATGTCTGTTAATAAAATGAGAAACATCGTCCGCCCACTCCGTCTGCCTGAGCTGAAAAACGAGAGCATCGTTGTCTGTCTGAAGCAGACATTGAATGAAGAACACCTGTGCTCTTTGTGTGTGTGTGTGTGTGTGTGTGTGTGTGTGTGTGTGTGTGCGTACGTGTATACTGTTGAAACAGTTTGCAGATCGAATAGAGTTTGGAAGTTCGTTCCAGAGTCCCTTTGCACCTTTAAGAAGAAGCTAAAGACCCAGCTCTTTCATGAATGAAGACATTTTTTTGTGTTGTCATGTCTTGAAACAGGTATCTGTGTCATTTGTTTTTTAAAAGTATTAAGTTTAAAATGCTCGTTCAAGGACAACCCTCATAAACACTGCTCACAGATGCATTTCCCCTTTTGGGGATTTCTTTAAAAAAGTAAAGAGCAGAAAATATCTTGGTCAAGATTAAAACTATTATATGTGTGTTTTTTGAACTGGTCAGAAACAGCGGACCCCACTTTGTCCATTTAAAATAAAAGTCCCCAGTTGGTAGAATAGTTA
The DNA here is from genome assembly GCA_020745685.1 of Tautogolabrus adspersus. Classification (NCBI taxonomy): domain Eukaryota; kingdom Metazoa; phylum Chordata; class Actinopteri; order Labriformes; family Labridae; genus Tautogolabrus; species Tautogolabrus adspersus. The sequence goes on along the minus strand of CM036536.1, from coordinate 1,521,705 downwards.
TGAATGTGTGTGTCCAAAGTGGTCCTGACTTGGTCCATGTAAATAACGGCCCCTAGTTGGTACATTAGGCATGAATGTGTGTGTGTGCAGATTTGTGTAGCTGTACCTGCTGCAGGTCGATCTGAGCGCTGTGGATCACTCCTGTGATGTTTTGGAAACCAAACCTCTCCTGCAGGTGCTTCAGTTTCTCCTCCAGGGAGCCGATGTTCTGGTAGCAGCTCAGCAGGTTCGGTCTCGCCATGTCGGCCAAAGACTGTAAAGGGAGAGAGAGAAATAACCAGTGTCACTCATCAGCTGTGTTTTTCACCAGAGAGCCTGAGGACCCTTATTAGGAACTCAGTTTTCCACCAAAGGAACGAGACTTACACTTACGTGTGTTTGCAAGCCTAAAGTGAAACATGGGAACAATATTGGCTGTTTTTTACCTGAGAACTAATTTTAGGTCACTCTAAACAGAGTGACAGTCACAAACTTATAACATATTACAAATAACATGTGAGCAGAAATGTGAATTCCTTGCTCCATGTGAATTCATTAAAGGGGACATATGATGAAAAATCCACTTCTACAGTGTTCTTGAACATTTATCTGGGTAACCTGAGTGTCTACTGACCCACAAAATGTAAAATAAACCCATCCAGTCCTTTGTTTGTGGTCTGCAGAAGTCTTACAAAACAGAGAAAAATTCTCCGTTTCAAATGTGCTCTCCTTGTGACATCACAGTGGGATTCTGGTAAAAAAAAATGTCTCGGGCAGCCATGTTTTTCCCAGGGGGCATGCTGATGAGTTGCCATGGAAGCTCAAAGCTGAACTTGTCGGCACACGAGAGAGGGGGGGGTGAGGGGGAGCTCATTGCATCTAAAGGCCCTGACACACCAAGCAGACGGCAAAGAACTAGTGGCGATGAAGGCCGCCTGTGGCGTCGCCTCACGTCGTGTTTTGTCTGGACAAAAAAGTTGCACTAGAACACACCGCAAAGGCTACAGCGACGGCCAACCACCACGTACGTTCATCATCTTTCCCTCTGCAGAAGATGACATTAACCTCTGCAAGTTTTCTGAGTTGTTTCATAAAAATCTGCAGCTCTTTCTGCTCTTTTTGCTCCAACACATAAATGGAGTTATAGAAGCACGGGACAGATGGATAGCAGATATTTAAATACCCACTTGTTCTTCAAAAATCTCATTCTGTCAAACCAACTGTCCAGAAAACAAAGTCATCCAATTTATTGTCGCACAACACAGAGGAAATCAACAAATCCTAACAGCTGAGAGCAGACACAGTTTACTTCTCCTTTTTATTTAAAAAATAATGTTGCAGCAATTATTGAACGGTTAAAAATGAAATAGCTGTCCATGAATTTTCTGTGAGAGATCAATAAATGTTTGTTTCTGAGTTTTTTTACCGAGATCAGCAGGTTTTGTCTGTTGAAGTGGCGCTATCTGATGTTTCATTAACACAACATCTTTGGACTGTGGGAGGAAGCCGGAGTACCCGGAGAGAACCCACGCATGCACGGGGAGAACATACAAACTCCACACAGAGAGGCTCCTGTCAGATGGGGATTCAAACCAGGAACCTCCTCACTGTGAGGGGACAGCGCTAACCACTGCAGCACCATGCAGCATCATTAAAGATGGGTTTTAAATAAGACAGGTTTCCATGTTTGTAAATTGGGGGTGAGGGAACTTTAAGATGAAGCCTTCAACTAAATATTTATAGAAACATTTTGCTTATTAAAAACAAGCTAATCTTTTTGTAACAGAAAAATATAATTAATTTGACTACTTCTTATTAAGTCAGCTGTTCTGCACAAACCTTTTTCAGTTGCTCCTTGTCTCCGTTCACCTCCTGACACACCTGGTCCATCATGTTTTCACTCAGCTGACGTCCCTCCTGGAAACCCGAGCTGATTGGCTCCATCAGCTCCTCCAGGACGGAGCCCAGGTACGGCTGCACCTTCTCCGAGCTCAGCTTCTCTGCCGGCTCCGATACTTTGGCTGAAGAGAGAAATTAAATACTTAATCTCAGGGAAAAGGGATGACACCGCAGCGTGATTCTGCACACACGGTATCATTTATATCAGTAAATGCAGCTCATCCTGTGTGAGTCACAAAATGAAATGTACCTCTGACTTTTTCCTCCAGCTGCCGTCTGGACCCGAGGATCTGGTCCATGTCCGAGTGGATCAGAACCTCCTGCTGCCTAACTGACACGCGACACTCCTCCTTCAGCGCTGAGAGTCCCTCCAGAAGATGCTCCTGAATCAGGATGTACGCCGCCTCCACCGTCTGGGAACAATCAGTGAATGAAGGACCACATTAAATCCCTTCATATGAAGATTTAAAGTTTCACAGCCTGAGTTTAGTGCCTGCAGCATGAATGCATCACATTTTATTTCAGATTTAACTGTGTTAAACTTATGAGTTCATCTCCATGTTCATCTACATGGATTTTCAAATGCTCTCCATGTGCCAGTTTGCAAACAATCATTTTTCATTTACATGGAAAAGCAGGATCATCAGATATACAGTCAGAGGGAATATTGAGAAACTGAAGATTAAAGTCGACTCACAGCGAACCAAACTCTCTTCTTCTCCGCCTTCTTGGCTTTGAGTCGAGGCAGCATGTCTTTCTCGAGAGACGGCAGCAGCTTCTCCATCACCAGGTTGGCCATCACCTGCAAAACAGAAATCAGATTTTGTTCTAAAAAGTGAAATAACTGAATCTTTTATCGGTGACAACATGCCGATCAATTCTATGTTTGCATCTATGAATGAGTTTACGTTGAATAGAGGATCCTGGTTTTGACCTTGTTACCTTCTTATTGTTGTTTTTTGTTCATGTTAACATCATCTCTTCTATCTATATCAGAAAGAAAATAAGATACAGTGGCATGTATACGGCTTATATCAGTACTGACAGCTGCCGACTACCTGCACAGGCGCCGCCTTAGCCAAGGGACGTATCAGCAAAACAAACATGGCGGCCGCAACGAGAGCATCCTACTCCTAGTGCGACGAAGAAACTGAGTTCTGTCTCTCTACTCGGATCAGTGAACTCCTTGATGATGACTCTCTCCCACGAATCACATCTGCATATCTTCACCCATTGCTCCCTTGTCCTCACTCAGTGGTGAGGCCATGTTTAATATATGCTGTTGCTCTCTTCTCTTGGAAATGAGGTGGATACACAATAACTGCAACGCCATGTCATCATCTCATCGTGCTTAGCCTCGAATATCCCACAGTGGTCTCATTTTTCTCAGATTTCTTAATTGCTGCGGTTTGTGTTGTAAAAAGTGAACACCACAGGGCCTGCACAGATAAGATGCACTAATGAGAAACCAGGATTCTAGTATTTATCATGTAAACAGGGATATGAAGAAGCAGGTTTCTCTGAGTGCAGGTAAACACCAGATCCTGAATATGATCAAAACCAGGAGAAGACTCAGAACCAGGACACTCAAGTCAAATCAGATTTAGAAAAAGCTTGATCCGTCTCTCTACTGATCGTTTATTGAGTTCATTTTAACCTTTTGTTTTTTCTCATGGTATAGTAACGCTCAGCAGCTTTTCTTGTCAGATATCTGAAACAGACAAATTGTGAAGAGAGCAAAGTCAATCTTGGCCAGCTCTGACCGTCCTCTCCTGGAGTCATTTCTTCTCCCCTCAGGTCAGAGGTACAGGCTGCCTCCCCACTGCTAAGAGCAACACATACACATTTCCTAGTAGTGCACTTAAAGTTGGCCACACACGAGACGATTTTCAAATTCTAACCAATTTCAAAAACCTGGGTGTCCTCAGACATCAGAGTTTTTCTTTTTTCCACAACATGAGTCTGGAACTCAAGGTTAAAAAAATCCTCAGATCGAATAAACGACTTTTTGTAAATAGTCGGGTGTTCTTTTATTTAAGTAGTCCTTTAAGTGAACACTGTGCACACAGAAGGCCACACACACATTCTGTTCAAATAACTGTCTTGACAACGTGACAGATTTATGGATTTGCAGCTGTGGTTCTAAAAGTCGGTGAAACGGTTCGTGTTGTTCCTGCAGCCAACATTTCATTCATTCCTCTCATTTCTCAGCTCTGACTCGTGGGCGTGTGTGTGTGTGTGTGTGTGTGTGTGTTTACGTGTGTGCGTAAGATGAGAGCTGTGTAGAAGGGGGAAGAAAGCAGGTTAGTGAGTGTGAGCAAGAGCACTGTGGTGTGTTTTTTTACTGCACGTGTGTGAACAGCAGAAAAAACAGGAAATGTCCGACTTGTTGCTAATGCAAATTGTCTTTAAGTTTGTGTGTGTGTGTGTGTGTGTGTGTGTGTGTGTGTGTGTGTGTGTGTGTGTGTGTGTTTTCCTGCAGCAACTAAAACTTCCTCTCACCTCCGACTAATTGTGAACACAATGGAAGGTTTCTGTGGGAGGATTCCTGCTCTGTTTGAGAGGGAGCAGAAAGGAAAAAAGAGCAGGAAGCACCGCGGCGAGCAGAGCAACGAAGAGAGAGAGAGAGAGAGAGAAAGAGGACAGTCCTCTCCTCACTGAGCATGCTCAGACTGTCTCTGCTGCTCCTGGAAACCACAGATTAAAGCAAGCAGAGCGAGAGGATGCAAACAAGCCGCAACTCTGTATGACACACACCCCTAATGCAAATACTCTGCAGTCTGTAAACACGAGGAAAGCTCCTCTTTTGTTTCCCTCTGAACAACATCATATAAAAGATTTGTAAAGAAACTATGACAGAAGGGTTTAAGACCCGACTTTGAAGTTTTTAAGACGGAAAAACAAATCCACAATTCTGCAGGAAATCAGAACCTTGATGAAAGTCAACAAAGAACCTCAGGAAAGCAGAGCCATGCAGAGATTGATCTTCATAAAAAGACTTTCAGGTGGAAGGAGACAGTGATGATATTTCCAAACATCATTTAACATGTTGTCCTGGGACGGATGGCGTTTTTTTATTTGTTTTAAGTGTATTTAGAAACCTTGTTCAGCACTTGTGGCGAAGGTAACATCTGCAAGGGATAAATTAAATGCACATAAAGCTGGAAGAAAACGAGACGTACCCTGACATCACTTCCGATCAGCATGTGCCAGGACTCGTATCGTTCTTTATCCTGCCTGTAGAGCTGGATGGCCTTTAGGAACGCCTGCACCTCGCACGTCTTCTTCTTCAGGAAGTCTGAGAACCCGAGAAACAGATAAACAGGCAGGTGAACAACAAAAACAAACCTTGCATGATGTGAATAATCTGGCATTGTAGTGTGTCATCGTCAGTCTGCGGTTTGTGTTCACTGATAATGAAACATTTCTATCGGCTTCTTCAGCGCTCGGCCGCTCAGAGATCTTTCACGACCTCGAGCCAGCGTTCTGCTTTGACACGATTAAACGTCTGCCTCCCGGAGCTGGTGTGGTGAGGCTGTTACCATGGAAACAGGTTCATGTGAGGCAAAAAAACACAAAAGTGTTTTGAGCATCAAACACACCGCTCCCAGCAGAAGTCTGCAGCCTCGGTGATGAAAGAAACATTCAGTGACTGCAGAGTCGAATCTGTATGTTGGTACGAGGATTGAAATGTTTGTTATAAGATTTCTATTTCTATTATTAAATATCAACAACTGAAGCATTGAAAGCTGCCTTTAAATATCTCACCAGCAGGGGCGTGTCCGGACTATTTGGACTGGGGTGGCTCACCTCTAACTTTTGCGGGGGGGGGGGGTTTATGGGCACACACATGTAAATTAATGGGGTTTTTAACCCTTTCCCTCCCCACTCATGATGAGTCACTGTAAGTATCACAATTTGGCAACATAAAAATCCTCTTGGCTTGATTCTTTAGGGACGTAAAAACAAAGATGTTCGGTGCAAATTCACAATTTAAGTTCTTAGAAAATTGCGTGCAAACTCTTGTACGCTGTCTAACGTGCAAAAATACATTTATTGGCAATTAAGTCCGTTGCATGTTAGACAGTGTGCACGAGTTTATGTTTGGACATTTTTAAGGAAAGAGTAAAAAATGCAAAGTATTATTGAACAACTGAAAGTACTAACAAACTAAAAACACTACATTAACACGTAAAGAAAACGATTTCAACTTAAGTCCTGGATCTGATTCGGCAAATAGCCAATCATAGATTTGGAATTTGGGGTGGCACATGGGGGGTCCAATTAGATTTCAAGTGGGGCCACTCCTGGACACACCCCTCTGATCACCAGACGGCTCATTTTGAGACTTCGTTTTTAACGAATGAATCCTGATTTGACACAAACATCTGACTTATCTAGACTGCATTTGAATCATCTAAACTCTTGCACGGCTGCTTTCTTCACTCGAGATAATATTTCAAAGGTTTTCGAGAAAAACAGGTTTATTATCCTGCAGCAAGTTATCAAAAAAGGAAGCAAATTACAGGTTTTAGTATCGTAACATCTGCAGATGAAAGCAAGACGCTAAAAAAGAAGTGTGAGCGTTTGTATATTTTCTTTTATGTTTTTTTAAAGTGCTGCTCCAATGTTTGATACTCGGATAGAGGATGTAAAACCTGCTGACTTCAGTATCTCTGTGTTTGGGTCCTACCTTGGTTCTGGTGCCGGATGCAGTCGGACAGGATGGAGAGGAAAGCCGCCTGTTTGGCCTGCTGTTTGAAGCAGAAGTAGGAGTCTCTCCTGTAAGGTAGACGCAGGTAGACGGGGAACTGACCCGGCATCCCCGCCAGGGGGGGAGCAAATTCCTCCTTCACATCTATAACGCGCAAAAAAACAACATTTATTTGAAAATGTCAACACAAAGAAACACAAACACAACCTTTGTTAACCGGAGAATGAGTCACTGCGTCCTGTTGTGTGTTTGTGTGTTTTCTTAAGTCCTCCTTGTGATAAAAACTCCCACCTGAGCTGCTTCTGGCGTCACTCCTGTGGGTGGGAGTTTATTCTTCATAATCACAGTGGGAAACATTTGAAGTTTCTCTTCTCTTAAATAAAATGTTCTTAAAGGCTTAAACACTGATGAAGGTGTAAGCAGACATCATCGTCCAATAACTGAGCTCAGCTTTTTCTTCTGTATGAGAACTGTGATGTTAACATCGCTGCATATCAAAATGCTTCTCCATGAATCGTATAATGTATCAGATTCCTCTAGTTTTCCCGTTATTGGGAAAGTATCGGATGAAATTCCTCGACTACCTCCCCAGTCTCTGGCACCTTCTTTTTGGGGGGGGTTGTGGGCCGAAAAGTTTGGGACCACCTGAGCTCAAAGACACTCTGAGGCATCTGCTGTTCATTTTTTCAGTGTGTACATTAAGTTTAAAGCTTTTTTTTGCCAAAATAAGCATCCTTATTACTGAATTACCCGGGCACTTTGCCCCTCTCCAGCTTCATATTGTTTCTTCTGATTCCACCAGACTGGTTGTGGCCCGACCTGCCAACAGAGTAGCTGGGCCCCTGAAAGGCCCAGTGAACGGGCCCTCCCAGTATATGATTTAAATCAACGTATGCTCATTCGATCCGTGTTAGCGCTAGCCTCCATAGCCTACCATCTATGGTGCGGTCAACACCATACTTCAAAATCAGGCTTAATGCATGTTCCTCTGCTTCTGTCTGTTACTCACTGGTATCATCAGGGAAGCACTTATCCACCATGGCCATGTACTTCTCCTCTGTGGTCACAACAGTGCCCCCTGTAGGCAGCAGCGTCTGCCGTGGAGGAACTCCTTTGACGAACGTCTGATGAAAGACAACAGAGGTAAAAGAAATGTGAGCTAGTTGTTGTTTTTTTGTTATTATTCAATTTGTATTGTCAGCGTTATTTTCACGCTCACCTCCAAGCTGTCGTGACACTCCAGGCAGTAGTTGGCTCGCACCACCATGTACCTCTCCTTCCACTTCCTGGTTTCATCAAAGAAAAGGACGAATTCCTCGTACAGCACAGCGCCCGACTCAGGAGACTCCTGATTATCACACGACAAACACACAACGCAGGAAATTTAAAACACAGCTGAAAATGTGACCAGTATGTTGTTTAGTGTTCCGGATTCTCTGCAGAGTTGGTCTTGTTCTTCGAAGTGACGTCAATAAAGGAAATGATTAAAGGTTGTTTTTTTAACCTTGGCCCTATTTCTAAATAGATATTTCACGTCCTAATGATATGTCCAAGTTGCTTCAGATTGCTCAAGATGACAGCCACAAAACAGGCTGTAATGGCTGTGAAGGGGCGCAGGAGGCCGAATAGTTAGTTCGAGCACCCGGTGTACAGAGGCTGTAGTCCTCAAAGCAGGCGACCCGGGTTGGGATGTCATTCCCCATTTTTAGAGGGTTAATGAGCGGCCGCTGTAAGGTGGTCTAAACGTCCTCACCCTGTGTTTGAGCAGCTGTGTGGTCTTCTCTTTCTGCTGCTCCAGATCATCTTCCACCTGAGAGAAACGAACCACCGAGAACTGCTTCCTGTAGTACGGACTGAACTCCTTCAGCTCCGCCTCGGCCTGGTCTGCAAAAACACACAGAGAGAACACGAGTCACACACACTGGTTTTACTGGGAAACCTCAGCAACAGAAAACAGACTGACTGCTTTGATAAAACTCCACGATGTGAATACTGAGACGGGCCCTGTGTATTTAAGTCAGATGTTCAGATTTCAGTCCAACAATAAAAGAGAGAGACTGCTCAGCTGAGGAGGTGTGATGTTACAGGTCGAGAATGAAATACAAACCAGGAAGTTCACTTCAACGACTTCTCCAACACAAAGGAGGTTATACACGGCACAAACAAACACATGCCTACAAGTTAGTTTACTTTTACAGTTATTGAAACATGCTACACACACAGGCTGAATACACACACATGCACAAACAGGATGCTGTGGACACTAATGGAGAGATGTCAGAGTGACGGGCTGAAGGCAAGAAGGAGTGCCCGAGCAGTTGGGAGTTCTTTGACATGCTCAGTGCTTAAGACAAACTCCCAGACTTTGCAGCAACAGGACTTGAACAAGCGACCCTGATCTCTGTTGAGTGACCAAATGAGCATATTTATGTGAGCAGTGTCTCAAAGGCAGAGGAGAGAACAAGCTTTAGAAAAGATCAGTGTAGGTGTGGACCAGGGTTTAATCAAGTCATTGCAAAGTCAGTTCTTCAGGACCTGGAGAGGAAACTATGGATCAGAATTAAAGACGAATGAATCATTTGAGTCATATGGGAACGACGATCATACAAAACTGATGTGACCGAGCTTCATGACAGCAGGACTTATTCAGAAGAGAGGAACTACATGTAGAGTACAAAGTGGACCCAGACGAGCGAGTGAGTCAAATCCAAAAAGTAACCGAGTCCATCTGGATCTGCTGCTGTCGTTAATATGGGATACTTTTGTCTTTAGTTTCTAGAAAATCACAGAGCAGATATGAATGACAAGAAACAAAGTTTTCCATCTATCGTCAATGTTTGCTCCCAAAAGGAGGACAGGACTGAGAAAGATCAAAGTAAAGAAACGGACCAACAGGGAGGATCTGCTGCTGAGATCTCTGCTTTGTGTCATTCAGTTTAAACCCTTTAAGCTCACATGAAACGTCCCTCAACAACCGCCTGACGCCCAGCCTCCACCATCAGACTGTGTCGTCCCTCAACCACCGCCTGACGCCCAGCCTCCACCATCGGACTGTGTCGTCCCTCAACCACTGCCTGACGCCCAGCCTCCACCATCGGACTTTGTCATCCCTCAACCACCGCCTGACGCCCAGCCTCCACCATCGGACTTTGTCATCCCTCAACCACTGCCTGACGCCCAGCCTCCACCATCAGACTGTGTCGTCCCTCAACCACCGCCTGACGCCCAGCCTCCACCATCGGACTGTGTCGTCCCTCAACCACTGCCTGACGCCCAGCCTCCACCATCGGACTTTGTCATCCCTCAACCACCGCCTGACGCCCAGCCTCCACCATCGGACTTTGTCATCCCTCAACCACTGCCTGACGCCCAGCCTCCACCATCGGACAGTGTCGTCCCTCAACCACCGCCTGACGCCCAGTCACTGCCATCAGACCAGTCATCCACACAACCACCGCCGTCCTCATTCATGCACGGCCTGCTTCGTCTGGTTCTTTCAAAGTCTGGAGTGAGGTTTTATACTTCATCTCAGGACAACAACCTCAGTTAGGCATTTCAAGCAGACATATAAACATCTCCTGATGAATGGACAAACGTGTAACCCCTGATTTCACTGATGTGTTAATCCCAGTTATCCCCCCCCCCCCTCTGATTGTCTGTGTTGCTGGTAAGCCTGATTGTTGGTTGTGTCTTTTGTCTGATGTGATCTTTGTATTTTATGTGCTGCAAAACAGGAACCACTTGTGAACCAGTTTTTACTGAGTCAGGTCCGTAACTGTAACTTTTGTAATGCTACTTTTAATCTTTTCCTGTTTAATAAATGAAATGAAGCAATGAGCACCAACGGAAACATTAACTTCTTTGAACAGGGGGAAACCTCGAGCACAATCCTACTCATTGGTGGGCATCCATCTGCTGAGGCCGAGAAAGAGGAACAGAGGGGGAGAGAGGGAGGAACAAAGACAAGAAGTGCGGAAGAAACTTTCATGCAATGTTGCCAAAAAGCTTCAGGCACAACAGAGCTCATCTTTAGGCCCATTCTCTTTGTGGAGGGACACGCCAAAGTCTTCCTCCAGCCCCAGTATCAAACCACAGATGATGTCAGTCTGAACCCGAGCTAGAGATACTGTAATCGGGTCAGAGAGGCTAACGTTTGAGTCTCTATGAGTAATGTCTATTGATCAGACTCGACACAGCATCATCAGATCGCTCTGAGCCCCTTTTCTTCAACCCCTCCTGTGCTGCATCAGCCTACGACCGCTGGCAGAACAAGCAGGAGATTACTAAGAGGAAAGACTGATTTCTCTCTCTCACTCCTGCTGAACCGAGCCACATCCCTGACGCTGAGGGATTCAGTTTCTTAGGAAAAAAAAACACAAAACAAAGACAGAGAAAAGCTCCGTCAGCATCACCGGAGAAAGTTTTCTCCTCATCTGTAAACCACATCACACTGAGGGAGGAAAGAAATCCATTAAATGAGTATTTACCCGGCTTTAAATGCTCAATATCCCCTGACTGTTATTGGTAATTGTTGGTGACGCATCCTGCTCTTAATGGACAAACGTGTCTGAGCGTGCGGCGGCTGCTTTGTGTCTCTCTGTGAACAGTCGGTGTGAATGTCGGGTTCACACTCTGTCATTATCTCTGCGAAAGAGCAGCAGCGGGATGTTTTACAGCCGAGCTCATGGCACGCGGCCACAACAACCGGCTGCACATCGCTATGGAAACAGAACCTGAGATGCTCCACACAGTGAGTGTCCTCTGGGTTAAAAACGTCTTCAAAAAACTCAGAAGAGAAATTGAAACACACGTGGATCCTCACAGAGACACAAGAGCTTCAAGATTAATCACTCAGTTAAAGGATCCTTACACATTTAGGTCGTTAATTAAAGGGTTTTATTTCTATGAACCATCTCTACCTTTTGATTTCCCTTAACATGAGAACTACATGAAAAGCTTTAGAGTCAATATTTAAATCTCTTAATTTATAATGACCATTAATATTAATGGATTAAAGGTATCTGAACGGGATTTTTAAGGAATCTTCTGCACACTTTGAGGGTTTAACTGAACAAAACCTTCATTTAAATAAAGGTGAGAGGTTATAAAATGTATTTTAACCCCTAAAAAAACTATTTTAACAACGTTCATTATATCAAACCATAAAGAAAAGGCATCATTCCAGAGTTCTTCATATTCAGCGTAATATATCAGATATCTTGTTATGCAGATGACATCATAATGTATTTCAGAAGTTTGCATCCCTTTTCTCTTAAACCACAAACTTTACATTTTGACTTTCTGTTCACACCTAAAGCAGAACAGAAAGTCAAAGCTCAACGTTTCAATCACTGATGAGGACATTATTAAAGCACCGTTATCTCCACTTTGTAAAACAAGCTAACAAACTCTACTGAGTGAGAAGAACGACTGCCTGTAGAGCCACTTCCTTCCTCGTCCGTCTGCGCGATTGACAGAGAGGCAAATAGAAACGGGGCGTCGGGGTAAAAACAGCTCTCGGCTTTTACAACTCTCCAAAGCAAAACAAAAGAATCAAGAGGTTTCTGTCGCTGATGCTTGCCCAGACGATGCTGTTAGGCACCCAATATTTAGTAATACCAAAAATTGTTGGAAAACTCCTGCACACAAACTGACCCAATTAAGACAGTGCTCTCTCTCTCTCTGGTTTAAAGGCAGCTTTTGGTTACAAATAAGACTGAAGATCTAAAGTTTTTTTAAACCTTCGTAACTTTTAGATACGATCAATCATTTATATAACAAAGACTGAAAGGTTTTAAAATACACAACATTGAAAAGTATCACAGACTGAAAGCTTGACACCTTTGTTTCTTCATCTGCAGCCTCAGTTTGAAGCTGTTGATTGTTGGGGGAGGACGGGGAGGACCTCAGTGGAGCTCCTTGTTTTTTCCTCATTCCTGAACAATGCAGCAGCAACAAGTGTGTAAAAAAGGTTCAGCTCCTTACTCTCGTCAACCCGATGACCCCGACAAGGTCAGGTCAGATCTCTGATCAGCTAATCACTGTGGATATCCTGCTCACAGTCCTGGGCCGTCTCCATCCTCTGACCATGAACACTCAACAGAAATACCATCTCATGAAAATCAGACGTCTGTTCAAAACATTGAACAAGAACTAAGACACCTTGTGTATGTTAATCCCTCAGTAAACTTTAAAGACAATCATTTATCGCATCAAAACAGAAACTCAGCATCAAAACCAAGAAATTGGATTCACTTTTAGTCTGAACACACCTTTAGCCCTGCTGATCAGTAGGGGGCGCTGCTACAAGATCTAGAAACGCTCAACACCCCCCAAAAAAAGCTCAACAACTAGACAACAAGACAACAAGAAGTCCTCCGAAGACACTGACACCAAGACGCTGCTTATGTAACACTGAGTACACTGATGTAAACTGCAGCCTGCTTTTTCTGCACAGCAGCATCCAGTCAGGTAGAAGAGGTTAACCTTTATCCAATAAAAAAGAAGCAATGAGTCACTCAGGGAGGATCATCAAAGCTGCAGGTTTCCTCTCACAGGCACCAGAGAAGTCTTACTCTGCAGCTCTGACCCTGAGAGGACGGGTACAGTAAATCTGTCTCTGCTGTTTGTGTGTTTCTGAGCGACAGACGGTTTCTGTTAAACTTCTCTGCAGAACAAACTCAGGCTGCTGGAAGAGCTCCACTGATTCCTCCTCTGAGTTCATTTTGGTCCATGCTGCTCGGAGTCGTTTTGAATGTCCGTGACGTCCTCGGCCCTCATCTGCTGTTTATTCAAAATATCGGCAGCCCCTGTTTGTTTAATGTATTCCTTTTTCAGGTTAAGTGGTTATGCAAACACAGAGAGGAGGCTGGAGGAGGGGCGGAAAGTCCAGAACAAACCTGTAGACGACCTTCAGAAGGTTTTATAAAGAAGATTTGTGGATTTTAGCTTCTCATAAAGCAATCACTGCAAGTCAAAAAAGAAAATAATACTGCGCAAATTATCCAGAAGAGAGGGGACTAGTGGAAGTTTAGTTTCACCTTAAGATAGAGTAGAGTCACTTTTTATGGCTGAAGCCCAGAATCGTATTTATTTTGGATTGGACTCTGGATCGATTTGAAGAGGAACTCAAACTTTTTTTTATTGTAAAGTGTTTTGATGAAACCAGCTCGTAGGTGCTCGTTGAGTCCAATTCTTTGGTTCCTCCAAAACAGATCATTAATAACACGACTCCTCACATTGAGTCTAAAAGCAGAAAAACTTTAGAGGATGGACTATTATGATGCAGACTCAAAGCCCACCTTCTGCATACTCTTCTAGTTTTTAGTGGTGACATTTATGAAAATGTTTGTGAAACATCGATGGGTGAATTTGAAGAAAATGTTTCAAACTTCTCAGATTGTGTTGCTTTCTTTATAAAATCCAACATGACGATCCCGCCCCTCCCCCGAGAGAAATCCGTTTACAATAAAAAAAGTGTTCTGGCTGATATAACTTGGGTCGGGTTTGTTTCTAAAGCGTTGTCGTGTATTCAGTCTCATCTTCTTACACTACGTCTGTCTACATGTCTTCAGAATTCTCTCAAAGTAATCCTAAACAATGTTTTTTTATTTGTTATTTCAAACATCCAGACATTACTTTGTCCCTCCTTTTCTACACACACGACCGGAAGCAATGATACCAGCTTGTCGACTCTATCCCTAGATTTAACAACTTAGGGGCCCCTTAAAATCGACTTCATATCTAAGAAGTAGAGCTCGACCGATTAATCAGCCAGCTGATAATATCAGCCGATATTAGCATATCCACTGACTATCGGTATCGGCTATTGTTATCGATATTACTCGATTTATTCACCAGTCAAAGCATTTCATTTGAGTTATTTTCACAATAGCAGTTCTCTGTCACCAGCAGAGGGCGCTGTATGGATTACAACAAGCATCATCACTCTGCAGAGTGTTGAGCGGTGATGCACGTACATGCTCAGTTACTTTCCAGTTGAGTGACCATCTTGTCTTCGTTATAAATCTTTTCCACAAGTGTTTGATAACTGCAGGTGAGGGATCGACGCACTAAATGTGAATATCTTTATCTACGGATCGAACATAGATCTAAGAAAGATATCGGCTGATATGTATTAGATTTTTTTCCTCCCCGATATCGGTCGGGGTAAGAAGTGACAAATGGACGGAGCAGGACTGTTAATCACGAGTATATTTATCTAACATCAATCAGCAGTTACTCTAATGCAGCTCTGCTGTTTTTTAGCGTTACTCTGTTAATGAGCCATGTGTCTGCTTCTCATTTGTCGTCCCTGGAACCATTAAAACACAAATCAAATCTGAACATTGTGCAAAGTGTTTTGAAGGGATTCTAAGGAGGTTATAAAAAACAATTAGAGAGAGAAAACAGAGTCATAAAAGCAGCGTTAATTGGTTCATGTAGAGATAATGAACCGCAGCAGGCGGACCTCGCCTCGACATGTCAAACATCCACACAGCTAACAGACTGATAATGTGGTTTGAGACTGTAAACGTACATAACCGCAGAGACTCTCAATATGTTGATGACATAACACACAGTCATTTGGGCAAGTTTTCTGTGTTTAGTCTCATTCCTGAAGGACGCTCCTGTCTCTAAATGTTCTGTATTGTTAGACAGTTTATTCCACTTCAGTGCTTCACGGACAAATGATCATCCAAATAATTATTAATCTTATCCGAGGTCGGGTCGCGTTGGCAGCAGGCGCAGTAAATCAACCCAGACTTCCCTCTCCCCAGCAACGTTTTACAGCTCCTCCTGGGGGATCCCGAGGCGTTCCCAGGCCAGACGGGATATATAATCCCTCAAGCAAACTCTTTTGATTGATTGATTTGATCTTGATTTGATTAAATCTGTACGTTGCATTTGTTTAGGACAAACTTTATCTCCTTTCCTGGCACTGTGACTTTTCACTCTCACTCTTCTACATATCTGAGTTTAAGGAACTGAAGGAGGACAAACAGAACGTGCTGTACGTTGGTATGTAAGGGTTTGGTATGTGAAGTATGACTGAGACTTGGAGCTGCAGTAAAGCCCCCGTTTCTCTGGAACAACCTGCTCGTCCACCTTCGACATTCACTCAGCCTCATAGCAGGAGATAAATCAGCGAATGCACCTCATCAACCCAGAGGATATCATCTCCAGGACACCTTTAAATCAAGACAGTTAAAGAGAACGAAATGGAACTATGATGAAACAGAGGAGAAGTTTGTCATCCTCTGGCAATGACAGTTTGTTTTTGTTTACAGTCTTCTTTCCAGGTATCGTCTCGCCCCACCACTCCTCCTTCCAACGCCATCACGTTGGTCGTGATGTTTAATCGGGTACCACTGTGTAGTCTGTCATGTTTGTCGGTCAAGTCACTGCACAACTGAATGGGTCTTTGATTGTTTAATCTGACACACTGAGAATCGTAAAGGCCCTGACACCAAGCAGACGGCAAAAAACTAGTGGCGACGAAGGCCAACTGTGGCGACGAAGGTCATGTGGCCTCACAACGCCTTTGTCTTGGCCAAAAAGTTGCACTTGAACACACCGCAAAGACTACAGCCGACCGCCAACCACCACGTACGTTCTGCCCATGCATGAGAGGCAATAACTCTCCATGCCAGCAGGCGGCAGTAGTCTGTAATCGTCATTCCAAAAAGGGGAAACAAGAAGAGGAAGAGGACGGAGAAGAAAAGGGATTTATAAACCGTTGTTGTGATAAGAGAAGACCATTTTCACTCCGCTGTCGCTCACCACTCGTAATATAGGTACTTCTAATCGAGAATAATGTGTGACAGCCAATCGGAGCGACTCCTCTCACGAACTGCGCCGACACCGACCAACACCGACCGACCGTGTGTCAGGGCCTTAAGAGACAAGAAGGTTGTGTAGTCTGACCTCGACAGAACTTCTTCTTTGTGCTCATTCTTGCAAAATGTTTTCGCTCAAATGTATCGTGTAGTTTTTGCCTAAATGTGTGATTAAACACTGAAAGGTTTCTGCAGTGTTTGATTACAAAGTTGGAGCCTCATTTCTTTAAACGGAGAATGGTCCCCTTAAGCCAAAGAGAGCAGAAGTTCTGTTTCACACAGGAAACGTCAGCAAAGTCAGCGAGAGCAGCTTCTGTGTGGGGCCGTCGTCTGCTCACTGAAATAATCACAGGACTCGATTTGCATGCTTTACCGTTATCGCCTCTGTCTGCACAATCTGCAGGATTGTAAACAACACGACACATCGTCTCAGTGAGAACTGGGACCAAAAACTGTGAAGTACTCCTTTGAACAACTCAAACCTTACAGAGATTCATTTATAGTCAAAAATCTCTCATTACACTTCATTTAAGCCCCATGGTTCTGACGAGTCCAACAACATCTTATTTCAAGATATTACAACAGAAAAAAAGGCCTGAAGTGTCAAAATGTCCGACAATGCAGCAAGCAAATCTTTTTACTGTGTCCCTTTCACTCATTACAAGCAGTCCAGGTCTTTACATCCTGAAATAATGTGTGTGTGTGGACTGCTGAGTGAGGTTTATATCAAGTGTTACGAGATGTTCTTGACTGGATTTAGAAGAATACACAACATACCAACGTAACAATGCACACACACAAAAAGAAAGGTGACAAAGGAAGAGCTGAACATGAAACATGACACCATCCGAAGATGAACACAGACTCAGAGCCGGTCTGGGGAGTAGGCACAAAAATATGAATGTAGAAGTCCGTGCATGGGTTAAAAAAAAAAAGTTTTATATGCCAGTTAGCGTGAATACAAAGACATGTCCTGCAGTTCCTCGAGTGTCCACTAGAGGCTGGCTCCAGGAACACAGGAAGTCACATACACACCAATTTAAAAAAAGGTTTTAAACCTTTGTGAACACCTTCTGAGGCACAGTGACTATTAAAGATCACACAGTTATTGATTACTTCTATCACATCTATCTCCATGTCCAGCATGTGAGTGTTCGGGTTCAAATGAGTTCATGAGACCATCCCTCTGGTTTTTGGAGGTCTGTGTGTTGAACACATGTCCACACATGTCATGTCTTTTAAAAAAAAACTCCAACATGCACACGCGTGCACAGAGTTTGCAAAAATGCTGCGGACAACTTTTCATCAGTTTAAAGTTTCCAAAAAGAACCAATCTGCTCTAAAATCCACAAGTCCAACACAAACCTCCTGGCCTCCCCCCCTGCAGGTCTAACCACCAGTCCTGGGAGGGGACAGGGTCTTCTCCATTGCCGCTCCCGCCCTCTGGAATTCACTCCAAAAAAAAAACCCTCCCTCTCCACCTTCAAGAAATCCCTAAAAACTCCCCTCTTCAACATCGCCTCCACCCACTGACAGACTCTGTTCTCATCCTCCTTCTCTTACATTATTTCTTTTTTGTTTCGTTGTTGTTCTTTGTTAAGCAGCTGTGGCTCAGTGGTAGAGTCCGTCGTCTCTCAATCGGAAGGTTGGGGGTTTGATCCCCAGCTCCTGCAGCTACATGTCCGATGTGTCCTTGGGCAAGACAAGTTGCTCCTGCTGCTTCATCGGCGGTGTGTGAATGTGTTAATACTGATGGACTCTTCACACCGCAGCCTCTACCATCAGTGTGTGAATGTGGAGGTGTGACCTGCGGTGTGAAACCGCTTTGAGTCGTCAGAAGACTAGAAAAGAAATATACAAGCTCAAGTTGATTTAGCACCAGGTCAGAACTATAACAAACTCAGAATCAACTTCACAGCAACGAACAACAGAAGTCCAAGACCCCCAACGTTGGGACATTTCTTCTTTTCTATTATCAAAAGTTGCAGGCAGAGTTCTGCACACTGGCTAAGTTGCAGTCAAACATTGACAACATTTTGATGATGAACAGATTCACTCCTCTCCTTTACAGTTGACTCATAAAACAGATGTAGTTTCGGTGCTTTTCCGATACTATCAACTGTGAAAATAACAGAGATCGCTTCTTTTTAAATCGCGTGGTATCGAAAAGGGCTTAAAAACTTTACACCCCTTAAAATGTATGTAAAGTATACATTCTCCAGAGAGTTCAAACATGGATGAAATGTCGAGGATTCATCTGTTATTTTGAGCGTTATGTTGGGCAGCTGCTCCGACGGGTCCGTTAGAGGTCCAGAGAGGAGCCTCTGTGTGTCGTCAGCCAGGAAACACTCGAGACACAGAACAAGTTACTGCACGGCAGAAAAATGTCTGACAGAGACACAATGAGTGTGTGTTTGTGTGTGTGTGAGGAGGAGGAGGAGGGGGCTATGTGTGTGTCTGTGGTACGAATATGAGAGTGTGTGTTCTGTCTCTAATTTCCTTTTGTCAAGAACACACACACACATATATTTATATATAGAGTCCCTCCAGTCATGTGAAATTTAATCCACCACCATCAATTAATCAATTAGTCCTCCTGACCTGGTTGTTCACATATGAACCTCACAGCTGGAGACTATCCCTGTCAGACAGGAGGGGGGGGGGGAGGTCTCCCGAGGTAAGACGTGACGTAAAAAAAGACGAATGCTAGGTGTAGTTGAACAGAATCACAATCTGAACTAAAGAGTGGAGAAGAACATACTGGAGAACAGGAAACAGAATGCAGCAGGTTCATTAGAGCACGGAGATC
Source organism: Tautogolabrus adspersus (assembly GCA_020745685.1). Taxonomy (NCBI): domain Eukaryota; kingdom Metazoa; phylum Chordata; class Actinopteri; order Labriformes; family Labridae; genus Tautogolabrus; species Tautogolabrus adspersus. The sequence goes on along the minus strand of CM036536.1, from coordinate 1,502,465 downwards.
ATAGCGGTGGCGTGCAGACAGTCTATGGTCGTGCAGCGATCACAGGGAATAAACGTCACCACCCCCTCCCACTCGCTCCGGGTGAATTCTCCTGATTATATCCTGCTGCGTTCTCACATCAGCTCACTCTGACTTTCTGCAGAAGAAATACGAGGAGGCTGGAGGAGAAACTCCGGGTGAAGAGAGAAACATTCAGCTGTTTGTGAAACACAATCATTGACAAGAGCTGCAGCGAATGGCGGCGTAGTGCACGGAGTATGTGTAAATTGGGGGTAAGCCGGGGATGGTGGAGCATGAATGAATGAAACATCACAGAATCATTAAAGAGCACTCAGTCCATCCGCAGGACGATAAACATGGAGCCTGCTTCCTGGAGATTTGCTCATTAAAACAGAGACAGAAGTTAAACACGTGTCGGGGATCTAATGGATGCTTGTCTCTGTGTCTGTTATAGAATGAGAGCACACAAACAGCGCAGGGAGACGGGAGAGGGAATTGCACTTGGAAAGGTTACGTCAATAATCATCGCTCACAGACGGACAGGTTTTACTGCCCTGATGTGATTTCACTGACATTAAACACTCTCTCCCTCTCTCTCTCTCTCTCTCTGCAGCTGACCCTATATCACACCCCGAGCGCTGACACCTGCTTCACACGGGCGTCCCTCAGGAAACTTTTCTGAAACAATAACTTATCCGTGCGTCACCTTTGACTTTTACGAGCCGCAGAGCCTGTTTGACTCTCGCATACCATCATACCTGGATGAAGTAAGAAAGTGTGATGAACGCCCAGGGCTGAACTTCTGCAGACGCTCCTCGTGTTTATACTCAAAATATACAGAATGCGGACGTGACCTTTAAAATGTAGGACGGAAAAAGCTTCATCAGCACTGAGATCAAAGTTTCAAAGGACAAAAACTGAGAGCAGGAAAAAGCATGTGGAAACCCATCATGGTTCTGGACCACGCCCATAAAAACTAAAATCAGGGCTGTCAAAGGATTAACATTTTAATGGCGATTAAAAGTTAATTGTGAATTATCACATTTTTTATCACGTTTGAAATTCCTGTTTGTCCTGTCCTAAGTTGAGAGTTCTTTACTTGCTGTGTGCTTTTATTTTGAAATAAAGTGAGGTCCTTCTGGTAGAGTGAAGGTTAGGACATGAAGTTAAGCACAGAAACAGGAAGTCCAAAGATGCAGCAGTGTCCTTCTGTTACATCACTGAGACTACAGGGAGACACTGAGGATGAATATCTACGGTGAGCCTGAAGGGACAAAATAGCCAGAATGAGATTAATCACTATTAACTAGTTTGTGATGACAGCCCTAAATATAATTTTGGTAAAACTACAGATCAAACAGGATACACATTCCTCGCTTAAACAACACGCCGCTGTGTCTCTGAGCTCCAAACTGAATATTTTGTCTCTTATTTGGTCGTCGACCCTTCCCCCTGCCTCCAGTCTTTATGCTAAGCTAAGCTAACCATGCACATCCCTAAGCCCCACAGTTGAACACACAAACATGACAAAGACAACGGAAAGTGCTCTTTAAAAGGAGGACATTTTAGTGTTTTTTTTAATAATTAAAGGCTTTACAGAGGTAAAGTAAGGCCCCGTGTCCACCTCGCGTTTTGTCCGGGCAGAAAAGCGCCGGCTGTGCGCTAGGGAGCGCTTGCATGAAGCGTTTGTGCGCTGAGTCCTGTCTCTATGACAACAGTGTGAAGACAACGGCCGCTGTATGACCGACACTGTTGCACGTTACGTTTTACTTGAGATCGTTTATTTCCTGATCAGACACGGAGCGCGGAGGATGTGGGTACCAGACACGATCTGTGGGCGGCAAAACTACGGGGAATATCATACATTTGGAAAAGAGTGACGGTGAGGTCAACAGCACCTTTCTGAAAAGTTGAAAGATTTTCAACTTGAGCGCTCAGAACGAGACGGACGCTTCCTGCTGCGGACGCTCTCTACTCATTGAAAACAACTGAGAAAAGACGCTGCCGCTCAAAAAATAAATAAATAGGTGGACACGGGGCCTATGGCGGCAGATGTTTCAGAGCTTCCTTCCCTTTTATTTATTTTTTATGCAAATTTAGTGGCAGCGCTTTTTCAGCTCATCAATGCCAGTTTCAGGGTGCCAAGTTGTTTGAATGGCAGGACATTTAGCCGTGTGTGCATTGTGTTCAGTCAGTCAGTAAACAACAGGTGGGTTTCCAGTGGAGAGACTGTGCGGCAGCAGTTTCCTCTCTTTGTGGAGTCGGATTTTAAAGTGGGGGAAAGTTTCACAGTCCCGCAGCTCTTCTGAATATCTGAGCGGTTGTGTAATGGCAGCTGGAAGCAGAGTGACACAGCATGAAGAAGGGCAAGAAAAGAAAGACTGCCAGAATCTCTACAAGTGCTGCAACCACGAGCGAGGACTTACAGCTTTGTGGGAAAAGGAAACATTCAAACATTTCTTAACAGATGATGTAATGCTGCACTGAGCTAAATATTGTGCTTTGAAAGCGGTTGGAGGGAAAACACATTTTTCAGTTGCTTGGTAGTCTTGCAAACACACAGGTTTCACTTCCTCCCGACTGAAAACACACGCTTCAGCTCATAACCACAAGCAGCAGTGACTCAGTGACTCAATGCGGTTTGCACTCAGACGTGGCTGCTTTAGAGACGAGTGCAAGACAAGGATGTCACGATACCAGAATGTTTAACTTCAGTACAATATAAATACCAGTTTTGATACCATGGTAACTAAAGTAAAAGTCTCTGGCTGTTTCATCAGCTACGATGTACTCCCTCCTCTCTTAAACACCCGTCCAATGAAATAGATGTTTTTATTTTTAAGTTTCAGCACCTTTTGATACCATCATGAAAATAACTGGGAATATGAGTATCAAAGTACAGGGTGACTATACATCCCGATTTGACCGGGACCGTCCTGTTTCTGAGCTCCGTGTCCCAAGTCCCCACAAATATCTATAAAACACTAACATGTCCCGGTTTTGAACAGTCCCATGTCCAAACAAAACAATACACCATGCTACAACACTGATTAGTCTGTATACATGTCAATCAATGTCGTCGCCAAGGCTGCTGCTGTTTGCACCATGAGTCAAAGGTCAATACTGATTTGTCTGATCGTGTGTCAGTCCATCTCGGGGTTGTGGCTGTCGCTTAGCAAGCCTAGCTTCAATCAATCAAACTTTATTTGGATAGCACTTTTCATACAACGATGTATCACAAAGTGCTTTTTACATCATAATAAATCAAACAGCAACAACATGACTCCCTCCCCCACCCCACAATCCAGAAACTAAGGTAAAATAAGTAGTTACAGCGTGCTTTGAAAAGCACCCCCCAATGAATATGCTGCTTTTTGCACACGATGCAAGTCGCCCACAGTGGAAATGCTGACATACAAAGCCAGATTAAAATGAGCAAACACAAACAGTGAGTACAGGCTGGAAGTAGAACTGCTACGATCAACCAACTTAAACGAGTTGCTCAGGAGGAAACCTTTGCCTACCAGCTAGTGTGATCAGTGCAGGTCACCAACCTGTGGATTAATACATGTCGGTTTGAAGAAGTGTCCTAATTTGGAGGTTTGAAAATATGGTCACCCTAAGCAGGAACCAACGGACCATCAGAGCCTGTGTGAAGGAACTTGAGCCCCAAAAATCAATTCAATTACAGTGAAAAAAGTTCAGACTTGAGCTCTCAGAATATCCAGCAATCAGAGGTCTAAAAATGAGGCCAAAATAGTTTGCTTATGAATCATTTTTAACATCACAGCTTTGTTTTACAAGTCTAACCTGACTAAAAACATCAGGTTGTAACAATTACATGAATAATGTTTGAACTCTGATCGCAGCACCAGCTCACACAGGAGCTTATCCCTCGCTGACCAATCAGAAACCAGTAACAATTTAAGACTTACTGGTACCCATCGCAGTGCATGAGTCACTGAGCAGTCATGATGAGATGAGCTGCGGTCTGAAGGGAGCTGTTCAATGATGAATAATGCAGAAACTCCACAGAGGAAACAGCAGATGTTTCCTCTCCTTGTTCAAAGTGTGGACTACAAACATGAGGTATCACTCTGCCAGGTTCTAAAGCTGCTCAAACGGACAAATATCAAACCTCATCATTGTGAATAACATCTGTAGCATTTGTCAGGTAGAGCTCTTGCTCTCTTGGCCCTGCAGACTTTCTTGTTGCTGTTAAGTTTTAGTTTGGAAAATACACCAGAAAGACCCATAAAACACGACAGACACATGCTGGAGTAATTAGTCAAATCTGGCGTCTATAAACTGCTCTTCATTTTTTTGGGCCAGAGAAGGTAGGCAGTTTTAAGGCCCCCCCCCACACGGCCGTTTTGGACGCCCCTCGGTTTGCCAGATATGAGAGCAGTTATCAGGTCAAACCAACAGGTGTTGCAGCGATGGAAGCGGGCAAGAGAACTGGTTCAGATAGAAGTGATTGTACCCGACCTAAAAAGCCTCTGCATGTTTCTAATAAGCTCCACGAGCAGAAACGTGCTCAAACTAGGATCAATATTGGAGATGCTTTTGAAAAATGGAGAGAGGTTAGAACGCAGAAAGGTTTACAGACCGATGCAGAGCTGGATAAACACTGAAGCTTCAGTGTCCACCACATGGTGACCTGCGTGAGCATCCACTCTAGAGAGGAGGGGGGGGGGAACTGTTAAGAGTTTTTGGAAAAATATAAAAGCCCTGATTCACACAATATTTTGCCCTTTTTGTACACTGAGATCGGGAAGAGATGTGTAGGCATCAGCTGAACAGTTTCCCAGAGGGTGATGATGATAATGAGTCAGAAACAAAAAAAAAAGTGACATGGGGCATCTGCCTCCACCTAAACTGCACTGCTGACAGCTCATGAATCATCGAGCAGGATCGCCTCAACCAACCAGCCAGGCACCTACCCAACCCTGTACCCTGCCAAAAAAATATTCAACAAACCCTCCCAAACACGCCCACCCCACCCTGAAACCTCCACACTGAACACACACACACACACACACATACACACACACACACTGTTTAGAGCAGCAGACTGAGGGAGAATAATGTTTCCAGCATGCACAGTGTCGCTGCGATGAGTTAGCCCTCCGCTACGCTAACCATCAGCCAGGAAAAACTGACGAGAAAAACATGAAAACACAGACACGACTGAGAGCCAGAGAGGCTTCTACACAGAGAATACACAAGATTAAAAAACATCCAAGACAGTCTTTGCGAGGGGAATTCCAGTATTTTCAACATTTCTCGACAAACATGTGAGGTCCCAATGACTAAAAGTCACAAAAAGTTGTGCAATTCCATCAGTACATTGCTACAGCCTGCAGCTGGGAAACAGGCTGTAATGGCTGTAATGTAGTCAAAGTCGTCCTCTTTAAGTTGTTGTTTTTGCCCCTGACCGGCTCAGATTGTTGTTCTTAGTGTCTGACAACATTACAGAAAGGATCCCTGCAGAGATAGACTTCTCAGCAAGGGAAGGATGCTTTATGCAGCCAGAAACAACATTCAAAAGCACTTTCTTCCATGGCACCAAACTCTATTGAAAAAACAGCAGGATACTGAAGTTACTGGTCTACAGCCACTTTCACTGGTAGCCCTTTTTAGATTTGGTTTCAGCAACAGCTCCATACCTTCGCTAAGCTGTCATCACGTCTTTGTACATTCATATATGATTCAGCGATAGCGTAATATTGGTGTCCCAGGCTGTGAATTCACACTACCTCTGGCGACGGTACAGAGGTGGGATCACTTCGTCCCCCCTTTACGGCTCCGCGACATTCAGATTGAAGGCGAAACGTCACAGGGTCGTAGACATGGCGGCTTGAAACGGCAGTCAGTGTTTGTGGTACGAGTTTACTGACAAACTGTGAACTGTGCTGATTCTAGCCCTTCATTGATGTCCTGTATTTATATTTGTTGTGCTTTTTAATGATGATGAGGACGTACACGTGTCTAAAATAAAGTATAGAGTAAGGAAAGTAAAAATCTGCAGCCGTGTCGAGGGCCGAGCAGAAGTGAGTCCTGAGACAGAAACAAGCAGATATACCGATCACTGTTCCACTTCACAGGACTCATGTGCCGCACACAACAATCATCTTCAAGTTTTCTTTCCTCATTTACAAAACGAGACACCCCGTATGCCCATTACCATGGCAACAGCAGAGTCAAACGCCACCAGCGTAAACCTCCAGACACGTTTCTGTTTCCATGTTTAACTCAGCCGACTACGATCGAATCAAAAACAAGAAACCTCCAGACCTCCAGATTATTCTGCGTTTTCAATCACCGTTGTGTTTTTTCTCTTTGTGTTCTTTTGTTTTTTTGTCCTCTCTGCTCTTTTTCCTCAGCTCTCTCTGACTTTTCACCTTTTATTTTGTTTGTTTACAACGGCGTGGATTTCCACTGACCCCCCGTCCGTTGTTCATCTGACCCAAGAAGCAGCAGCAGCCTTCATCCTGCACACACCTCATGGCTGCTGGAACGCTCTGTTTCACCAAAACATGACGGTCCAAAAAGACGGCAAAATAATGAGCATTACATCAGTTTTGGTTTCTTTCTTTCCTTTAACACGTATGAAAGACTTCAAACATATAAAGGTCCAATCAGTGAGATGTGTAGTGACTGAAATGATAAAGTGAGCTTACTCTATGATCAGACATTAAGGAAACATGCTATGTTGAAGTGCTGGCTTCTCTGACAACAATGCAGCAGCCAGTATGTCCTCCTTCTAACTTTAGATTCTGGTCCTGAATGGTCTGGATTTGTTTGGACCAGAGAAGGTAGGCGGTTTTAAGACACCCCCACACGGCCGTTTTGGACGCCCCTCAGTTTGCCAGATATGAGAGCAGTTATCAGGTCAAACCAACAGGTGTTGCAGCGATGGAAGCGGGCAAGAGAACTGGTTCAGATAGAAGTGATTGTACCCGACCTAAAAAGCCTCTGCATGTTTCTAATAAGCTCCACGAGCAGAAACGTGCTCAAACTAGGATCAATATTGGAGATGCTTTTGAAAAATGGAGAGAGGTTAGAACGCAGAAAGGTTTACAGACCGATGCAGAGCTGGATAAACACTGAAGCTTCAGTGTCCACCACATGGTGACCTGCGTGAGCATCCACTCTAGAGAGGAGGGGGGGGGAGACAGCTCTCTGCAATGTCCATTCATGAAAAGTAGAAATATCTCTATGATAATATTTGATAACTCGTATTCATCGCAAGAAATTTGAATATTTAATCGGCTTTGATTGTTTCAGTTTAAGAAAGTGTCCTTTATATTTTGGCCCTTTGGTAGTGAGAATTAAATTCACGTGGCTCTCTCTCTTGGTGGCCAAAGTGGCCCAGCCCCGTCCTCATGCATCTCATGGCATTATCGATTAAGTTTACCTCTTTAACGAATGAAAGAAAGTCTAAAAAGTCCACTCAGTCATTAAATACGACACTTTTCTTACGGGAACTGGTGCCCTGGCTTGTTTCCCTGAAGATTAATAAGCAGACAGAAGAGTAGAAATGAAGAATTATGGTAAAAGATAAATGGTTTCACACTTTGTGCGGACATTATCTGAGGGAAGATTGATTTCTTTGAGCACTGTGACCTGAATATGGACTATGAATTCACAACGAACTTACTGGAAGTCCCCCAAACCTGCTAACTTGTGCTCCACTTCACAAAACTACAAAGTAAGCTCAACATCTTCAGTAAAATCAACTTAGTGCTGAAATGTTTAGGAGCCTCTTGGGTTTTTAACTCTCTTACTGTTGGCACACGCAGGCCACCGTCCTTTCACACCTGTAGGAGTCTGCACCTGTCTGCTCTACTTTAAAGACTTGTCATCCACCTCAGTAAAAAATACAACAGAAGCATCTTTTGTCGTGTCATAGATCCACCCGTGGACACACCCTGCAGCGGAGCACAAAAGACTCAAACAGGTCCCTCCACTCTCTCCCGGCTCACTTTACTCTCCCTGCAGGACTGGAAAGACTCGAGAGACCTGATCAGACTCGGGTGAAAAACGACAACTGAATCAAACCTCGCCCTGAGTTTACAATCAGACAGATGAGCCCGCCTGGGGAGAAGGAAAATGTGAATCTTTGAGGAGATGTGTGTGCGTGGAAAGACGAGTGAGAACCGGAGTGACAGGTTCCACATGACAGATTCAGATCTCTGAACGAGCTCAGGTGAAATAACCAGCTGTTTATTTACAGAGAAACTCTTAGCGTGGAGGTATTTTCAGAATTCAGCTCAGACATGAGCGACTCACAGACACACTCAGATTATTTAGGACACAAAGTGAGATCCACAGACTCCACTGGAGCGCAGAGAAAAAGCGCTCACTGTGATGATGAATAAAAACCAAAACAAGATCCAATCATCGCTGACAATCAGGCTTAAAGCTCCAGAGTGAAAACGAGACTCAGAGGCGGAAGTTTCCGGTGCAATCGACAGAAACGATCCGGTGTATGTGGAAGGAAACGCGGTTAGAGCGCGGTGAGGACGCGGTGAGAGCGCGGTGCGTCCTCGCCGCGTCGCGAACATATTTAATGGATTTACCTTTGATGTAGTTAGATTTGGTCTCATCCAGCAGACTGGACGCGGAGATCCCCATGGTGCTGCTGCCAGGAGAGGATCCACAGGTAGGCTTTAGTCCTCAGGTACGAACACCGTCTCATCGATCTGCAGCAGCACAGGAGGAGGAGGGAGGAGGACACGCCCTCCTTCACCTCCTCCTCCTCTTCCTCCTCCTCCTCTGTGTGTTACTTAGTGACGCTCATACAGAAGAAACTGCTCATCTTTCTTCCTCGACCCCAGTCAAAAGGGTTTCCTCATTAAATACATGTTAAACTTTTGTCTGATTTTCGACCCAACCCTTAAAGAAAGTCCAATAAGTCCGTAATAATAAAAATATTCTGCAAATATCCTCTAATGTTGTCCGATTTGATTAATGGACGTCTAAAGGTGCTCAAAGTCTTGTAGGCACAGGGGCGTCTCTAGAGTCTGAAGGGTCCTGATGCACAGGGGCGTCTCTAGAGTCTGAAGGGTCCTGATGCACAGGGGCGTCTCTAGAGTCTGAAGGGTCCTGATGCACAGGGGCGTCTCTAGAGTCTGAAGGGTCCTGATGCACAGGGGCCCCTCCAACCAGAGTTCATCTCCATGAAGTGTCCCAGAACTGAATCAATAAAAAACTTTTCAAAATGTACAAATAAAGAACATTAAAACCAGAACTATAGTAAGTGAATAACTTCAAGTCAACACACCTGCTCTGCTGAAAATCAGCCGGTGTTCAGGTTAGTGGAATGTTACTGTATATTTAGGACAACCACAACTGCTTTTATTGCAGAGACAGGACGGTGGATAGAGTCGGAAATCAGGGAGCGAGAGAGTGGGGAATGACATGCGGGAACAGAGCCACAGGTCGCATTTGAACCTGGGTCGCCCGCTTGGAGGACTACAGCCTCCATACATGGGGTGTGCGCACTAATTACTGCGCCACCAGCACCCCCACTTCCTGTTTTCTGCTACCTCACTTCCTTTCGTACACCTCCTGGTTGAACCTTGATTGGTTGCCTATTTAAAGACCCTCACTCTTCTGACCTTCACATGGGGCGGCAGTTCAGCACCCATGTTTGATCCATCTTGTGTGTTTCTGTTCCCCTTCTGTTGGAGGCTGGGGAGTGCAAAACAAAATTACAAAGTGTGAAACACTTTTACAAAATGTGAGACAAATATAAATTTTGAAATTTGTGTTTAAATTTTATCAAAAAAATTACAAAACCAAAACACTTGATGGTTTTTTTGCTGACCGTTCTGCAAACTGAGGAGAACTATAGCAGAGTTTGTTTCTGGATTTCAGCAGTGAGAGAGGACGACGGCTGATTAGGAGAGGATTCAAAATACATCTGTGCACCAGAACTTTAAACTGTGATACGATTAAAGTATAAATGAAAGGAAATTGACACCGGTTTGGAAACCAAGGCAACAAAAATAGAAGTCCAAGGCTCCTGATATTGGTTAAATTCCTGTTGCTGCACACTGTGCAAATGTATTTGTACATTTGAAAGAGTGTGCGGGAGTTTGTTTTTGATGGATTCATTCCTCTCCTGTGAACACCCGTCTTATGACGTGTCGTTCTTTTTAAGCTTTTTGACGCCAGCGATGACAGAGAAGGACCAAACGTTTTGACCTCCTCTCTCTTTAAACGCTCAATAAAGAAGACATCAGGCTTTGCAGAAAGACTTCACTCCTTTATTTTATTATTAATAGAAAAAAACGAGACAACAAAGCAGCTGGAAAAGAAAACATGACGTCCTAAAGTCACGGATCTTAAAGGTATGATCTGAAATAAATAGTCGAGCGGAGGATCGCTCGCTCGCTCGTGCTGCAGGATCGAAGAAGCAGAACATGAACAGGTGGTGAGTTTTTCAGAGATCAGTGCAGTCAGAACTTTTCTTTATGTTTACACAGACTGAAGCCGAGTCCTCAGTCGCCGTTTGTTTCGCTCAAATCGTTTTCTCCACGCTCGTGCTCATCTGCGTGGCGTTGGCGGTGGCTGTGCTGTACGTGGGGACGCTGTACTTGGTGAGGACCGATTTAAACTGCTCCAGCGTGGCGTCGGTTCGAACCCCCGTCGGGTCGAAGTGAGTCCGACCCACCCTGAAGCCGGCCTCGGTCAGGTACTGAAGAAATTTGTTCAACCTGCGCAGAGATAAATAAACTAATAATAAATGTTCGGTCCGCTTCTGTCTGCAGAGTTAGAGCTACACCGTACAAATAATACCCAAACAATATTTCTTCTTTATGGATCAATACATCATTTAAGATTTATTACAATATTTAATTAACGCTGCCAAACTGACGCCTGAAAATCACAGACAGCTCATCAGAGTTTTGAAACTTTAACACGTGTTAGTGAAGTCTGTCACATTTTTAAATCTGAAGCAGTTTCATGTCGTCAATCTGAAGGAGCTTTCACACCTGCAGAAAACTCCTGAAAACTCCTGATATTTCCCAGAGGAGCTGCATGTGTGAACACAAACAGCTGAAGGTTTCTCTCTTCACCCGGAGTTTCTCCTCCAGCCTCCTCGTATTTATTCTGCAGAAAGTCAGAGTGAGCTGATGTGAGAACGCAGCAGGATATAATCAGGAGAATTCACCTGGAGCGAGTGGGAGGGGGTGGTGACGTTTATTCCCTGTGATCGCTGCACGACCATAGACTGTCTGCACGCCACCTCTACGATCTCCGTGCTCTAATGAACCTGCTGCATTCTGTTTCCTGTTCTCCAGTATGTTCTTCTCCACTCTTTAGTTCAGATTGTGATTCTGTTCAACTACACGTAGCATTGATAGAAAGACAGATATTCACATTATAGCGTCGTATGGAGGACTCTGTTGCTTCTGGTGCATTACATTTGATCTCGGAATTCGAAAATTCTGAGAACCCCCCCTGAAGTCGGAACTCTGACTCAGAAAACCTTCATACAGTGGCTGTTGTCCTGCTGCGTTCTCACATCAGCTCACTCTGACTTTCTGCAGAATAAATACGAGGAGGCTGGAGGAGAAACTCCGGTTAAAGTCTGAGCACGAGTTAAAGCACTGGTAGGTTTGTCACTGGAACACAGGAACATACTGGAGTAGTAACTGGAGAGATGAAGAGGTCAGAGGTCACTTACTTTGGCATGTTCATGCCTCTGATGCTGTGGCGGTGGATGCTGTAGTAGAAGGGCGGATGCTCCAGAGATGCATCAGACTTCAGCTTCTTCACCACGTTCCCAGACTCCTCCCCAGTCTTCCTCTTTCCTGCAGAGAAACCAATCAGAGAATTAGATCCGCACGGAAAACTAGACCTGAAAGGATTCATGTCACAATGATGAAGAAGCTCACAACACATTTATCTTAAACTCTAGTAGAGATCCCAGAGTTAAAAAAAAAGAAGAGTTTAGACGTTTAGACGTAAACTGCCGTTTGGTCACACCTCCGCTATTCTGAAGCCTTCGCTCTCCTCCAGAGACACACCTCCACCCCCTCCTCCCCCTCTCCCCCTCGCGTTAGCACAAAGGATTTTAGCATAAGTGGCGGGCAAAATAGTCCAAAATAGTTTTAAAAAGTCACTTCAATCTAGGCTTTTCACTGCAGAGCATCTTCATGGTGAAGTGCCTAAGAAGCTACTAGCTACACTGCCCTCTGGAGGACACTTGTAGAGCTACAGGTCAGTGCTGTAAGGAGCCGCTCTCTGTATACTTGTTACTCTGTGATTGGTCTTCACAAAGTGTTCGGGGTAGTTATAGATCCTGCAGACTGATGCAGAGCACTGTGTGGACACTGAAGGGTCTTTGTCTGCCTCCCGCTCAGGTTTAATTAAAGCATCTTCCTCTTTAACAAAAGATGCTCTCTCTCTCTGTTGGGACCTTTTCTGTCATGTTATCACACTTGGTCTTTTAACCTCCAATATACGTTTTTTTTAAATGGCCCTGGCTTTAAAAATAATCCTCAATCAGAAACTTGGAAACAGCATCAAGTGTTTGTTACGGCTGAATCCCAAACTCCACAATCGCTGACTCGCAGACTTTGAGGCGCGTGCCTGTTAAGTGTGTGAGTGTTAAGTGCTGTCTCACTTAGGGCTTTCACACTTGCAGAAAACTCCTGAAAAACTCCTGATGTTTCCAGGAGGAGCTGCATGTGTGCAGCCAAATGTCTCGTTCAGACTTCACCCGGAGTTTCTCCTCCAGCCTCCTCGTATTTATTCTGCAGAAAGTCAGAGTGAGCTGATGTGAGAACGCAGCAGGATATAATCAGGAGAATTCACCTCCAGCGAGTGGGAGGGGGTGGTGACGTTTATTCCCTGTGATCGCTGCACGACCATAGACTGTCTGCACGCCACCTCTACGATCTCCGTGCTCTAATGAACCTGCTGCATTCTGTTTCCTGTTCTCCAGTATGTTCTTCTCCACTCTTTAGTTCAGATTGTGATTCTGTTCAACTACACGTAGCATTGATAGAAAGACACATTCTCATTATAGCGTCGTAGAGGACTCTGTTGCTTCGTCCGCTACTTCCGCGTCTTTATTTACGTCATGTCTTACCTCAGGAGACCCCCTGAGTCTCGTTTTTGTTTTTCAAACACTCAGAGTGTTTAAAATTATTAATTATGTTTCCAGTCTTTTGATAGTGTGCTGAAATATAAAAACACTATAATGTCAAAAACGTGATGTCTTAATAGTGCGTCCCGTTACTCGAGCCCTCGTGGACTCACTCATGCACTGCAGGCTTTAGGGTGGAGATTGGGATCTGCCATCGTACTCACCAGTCTGATCTGCAGGGCCCGACTCCTCTCCGCTCTGTGGCGTCTTAATGACGACTCCGCACTCCACTGCAGAGAGGAAACAGAGTCATCTGTAAACACGAGTACTGTCACGGATCACAGATGCGTGCTGGATGGCGGATTCTTACCCTGGTTAGTGAGAGCCGACGAGCCGTGGACTAAAAACTTGAGCGTGGTGCACTCGGACTCGCAGATCAGAGTCTTGACGAGCGGCTGGATGTCGTCCATGCTGTGCTGCACGGCTGCTGACAGCATCCTCCTCAGGAAGCCCGTGTTGAACAGGGGACCACACCTGGACACACACACACACAGAAACTTTCATGTGACGTCACACACTCATGGAACGCCCAGCTGGTGAGCAAGAAAGGCTTCATACCGCTGCACGCTACAAAGACCCTTAGCTTCCTTTTTAATACAGTAATCAGTCACTGGAGAAAATGTGCCGAATGTCGCTACAAGGATAGAAAATCCCTGAAGCATCTCCCTGCACTCTCTCGGTTTCTCTCCTCCTTCTGTGCAGGTATCTGCGTACCAGCGAGGGTAAACCTACAGGTGTGTTAGTGTGCATGTGTAGCTCGCTAATGTGTGCCTATACTGTAGACCTCTGCACAGTTCACTGTCAGATTGTAAGTATCATAAAGGTTATTTCACGTCTGTTATTCCTGTTTTTAAGCTGCAGTTACAGATTATGGTTTGTAAACTTGCCGGTGCAATGACAGTAGAGTCAAACATTCAAAGATGGACGTACAGTAGACCACGAGCCGTCACACATTTGTTTGTTGCATGATCTCAAGTAAGGGAAACAGTTTTTATAGGGGTGCCGGATGGCATTGTGGTTATGACGCGCCCCCTAAATGCAGAGGCTGTAGTCCTGGCTGAGGCGGCCGTGGGTTGGAGTACGGCCTCCGCTCTTTGCTGCATGTCACCCTCTACTCTCTCCTAGCTAACATTTTCTGTCTCTCTTCGTCGCCCAAAATGTGACTTAAAAATCTCCACTCGTGCTGTGTGTCGTTGTCTAACGTCGCTGTGTGCACAGATACTGAGAGGTCTTACCATAACGGTCCCAGCTGCACCGCTGTCCTTCCAGGAAGACTCCCGTGACAGTTACAGGGCAGCGTGTCTGCAAGAAACACGAGACTTGATTACTTTTTCATTTCGTCTTCGACCTGTATGAACGGGAACACTTGCAGCCTGTTTCACTGCTGCTGGCTGAAGACGTCGACACGACAGAAGCAACATTTTCTACCTTTTATTCATTTACACCCTGAAATAAAATCAAACTACTGCCAAGGTTTAAAAACACTTGATTAACCCTGTAACTTCTCAGCCTTGTGTAATGTTTTTATTTTTAAAGCTATTTCAGGATTTTGTCAAAAACTCAACATCATGTAAGTTCTCTTCCCTCGTGTTATTAGAATTATAAAAAGAGACTCACCGTCCCTCATGTTTCCCTGTTTCAGGAAGACTCTCTCCTCACACCACTGACAGTGGACAAGTTTACGCAACTTCTTCGCCGACTCGTCCGCCTGTGTCGGACCTCGGAGGACTCTGACCACCACCAGGACGAAATGCTCCAACGCCACCGCCAGCAGCACCTCGATGCCTTTGTTACAGCGAGCCGCCGCTCTGCAACACACAGCCCGAGAGCGGGATAAAGTGATCCCAGCCTCGACATCAAAACAGGACGGATAAAATAAGAACATTCAGACAGCTACCTGGCCACTGTGGCTACGACCATGCGTGCAGCGAGCTCTTTGTAGTACTCGGTGCGTACGATGTGGCAGCCGTAGTGCCGCAGGGTGACGTTTGGAGACTTGGAGTACAGAGAGCCCGTGTCGGTGGACGTCACAGAGATGATGCCCAGGTTCCGGACGTTTCTGAAGGCGGCATCCAGGTAGTTCACCGCCGTCCCGTACGGATCCAAGTGACTGAAAGATTCAAGACATAAAAGATTATAAAATCTTTTTCACAAAGCGCACCAGAGGTCGTTTCAAGCGGACCAATCGTCTCAGGTGTGAATGCACCCTCAGCTGCAAGCTTGATAAACTCCTCTTACTTACATGTAGTCAAAAGGCCGTAGGTGCATGATGACGTTGGCGTCCATCTTGGCGACCTCCACCGTTGCGATTGGCACCCCTTTGACATCACCAGCAGCCCCATCAGGCCCTCGAGGCGCTCGTGAGCTACCGTCCACCCGCATGTTGTTAAGCTCGCAGTTCTCTTTGATCATCTTGACGCACGTGTCGCTGATGTCGGTTATGGTGACTTTGACGGCGTTACGGAGGTGCTTCGCCCACTGGAGGCCCATGATCCCTGAGAAAGAGACAGAAAATGTTAATCGGGATATGAGGGAGGTTCACATGGAAACTCTGGTGTCGTAAAACTCCTGATGTCTTCTTCAGGCTGTAACGGCTGCAACGTCATCTCGCTTCCATCACTGCAACACCTGTTGGTTTGACCTGATAACTGCTCTCATATCTGGCAAACCGAGGGGCGTCCAAAACGGCCGTGTGGGGGTGCCTTAAAACCGCCTACCTTCTCTGGTCCAAACAAATCCAGACCATTCAGGACCTTCACATACTGTGTTATTTTTTTCTCACCTGTGGCTCCGAAAGCATCCAGACACTCGAGCGGGTTTCTCTCCTCGGCCAGCACAGCCAGCGAACAAAACACCAGCTGCCTGAAACGTAACAAACCAACAAACTCTGCTTCAGAGGATTTTGGTCATCACAGAAATCTGCACTTTTATCTTTTGTAGAACTTCTCTCACCTGTTGGTCTTCATCTTACGGTTGAAGTAGGTGTCGCTCTTCTGCGGGGTGGTGTGGTTCGGGAGGAGCTGCACGTTGGTCCCAAGTTCTTTCATGATTTCAAACGCCTGACCGGACGGAGCTGCAGAAACATTAAGCACATTCAATCACACAAACATCACGTCAGCATCGCTACTTTAATAAATTAGTTAACCAACTGGAAGTTCAAAGCGAGGCCTCGTCAAACATCGGAGGTCTCAGGCCTAGTCCACACGCAGGCGAGGTGAGGTGAATGAAGGTCAGCCGGATTACAAAAAGTGCAAATATACTATGCATGTAAGTGAGGGGCGTGGCTTTAGAGGGAGCACAGACGGGAGGGGGTGGGTGTAGACGGAGTAATGAGGGAATGCTACTTTCAAAATCATGCTAGTTTAAAAAAAAATTACCAACCCTGCCTTTCAGATACTTCTTTTTAATTCATGTTTTGCACATCAACATTTTGCTGAAGTATAACTCGTAACAGAGAAATGTGCACGTCTTCTTCTTCGTAGCGTCCACGCTGATTGTTGAAGTTACAACATTCAGCCTTTCTGAACTGAAACACGTGAACACACTGAAGTCTGAAGAACGACTACCCAACTCTGAAACTGGGACCGTCTGAGAAGCACCTGAACGCAGCATTAGAGCGGCCTGACTCTCTGCACCAAGTTTTATAGCTCTCCCTCAGAGATATTTGAACCCTTCCTTCTTCCTTTTTTAGCTCGTCTCTTGCAGGTCAGCAAACAGACACGAGTGTGTAACTGAGTTGTCGGTGCTTTCATTACCCGGCTCCTCAATCTGTGCGTCTGAGTTCCCGGAGTAGCTGGCTTCAGTCTCTCCTTTGTTGACGTGTCGTTTCAGGTGGCTGATCATGTCGGTTTTCCGGGCGATGGTGACAGAACACACGACACAGTGGTAGTGAGCCACGTGTCTCCCCGAGGCCTGGAAAGAGGGAATATGGTTCAACAAGTGTGACTGAAGCTAACTCACAGTTTGCTGATACGGCAGAAGTAAATTAAGTTAAAATCCCACAGATCAGACGGAGATGTTTCGAGGACCTACAGAGCGGCGAGCGTTGAACTGCTACTCCTCTAGAATTCATGTGTTTGTGTATTTCCTTGGGGCCAAATCATACGAATATCTAAACTGTCCTTTTAGTGCGATCAAGATGTGAAGGCAAACCAGAGTCTGTGAACCCTGAGGGGGACTCTGAGTCTCAGCAAGGGAGGTCACTCATACCCAAGAAAGAGGGGTCAGCTCTGAGTCAGTTACTACGGTAACCAAGTCTGTGAACCTAACCTGGTCAGCAGGTTCTCTTGACTGAACAAACTCAAATCAGCTGCTTTGGAACCGCTGACCTCGGAGTTCCCCACCTGAGATTGAATCAACTCAGAGCTCAGAGTTAGACTGAGAGTGTGTTGAACCTCTTCTCTGAAACGGGCCCCTGAACTCTTCTTTAAATTGCATGTTTTTGGCGTGTTTGATGTCTCACCTGATCTCCACTGAGGCTGGGCTTCAGGTTTCTGCAGGGCAGGTGACAGATACACATCCTCTGTCCTGTAACAGGTGTACAAAATGTTGTGGTATAATCAGTATTGGATAGACGGCCTGACATTCAGTTGGATTATATACTGTCACCTAGTGTTTAAAGTGGGTACTGCAGTCCAAAACCCTGTTGATCAGGAGAGCTGTCTCCTGATCAACAGGGTTTTGAAATCCATACTCTAAACACCTTCCTGTTTCATCATGGCCAATCCGACCTGTGGCCAAAACCCTTCAGTGTTCATCGTCTGGTCTGTAAAGACTTGACTGTCTGACCTCCTTGGACACGTTTGGCGTGAACTGGAAGAGCGAAGGTGAACCAGACCCGATCACCTGTCATCACATTCTTACCTTCAAACTCCACGTAGACTTTCCAGTGGAGGTTCTGCAGGTGTCGGCGGAGCTTGTGGCTGTAGCACGCTTTGAACTTCTCCTCGGGACACAGAGGACACGACTTACGTCCCGCTGATGACAACAACACAAAAACACAAAGTTTGTAAATAACGCTTAATTTATCATTTTTCCGCTGTCTGGGGCCCTTGTTGTTTTGTGGTTGATCACCAACAGTCCCAGGTAACGGGTACGACCGTCTCCGCTAATGTTCCTCAAAGAGGTTTTGTTAAAACTCTTCGTGGACACACACGGAGAGGACGGCCTATATAACCGGCAACGCCAGAATCCTCAGCAATAAACGCAGGCAGGCCCGCTTCCTCTAGATTTTTCTTTCAGTGACTCATGGCGTTTCTAAATCGTTATCAGCCCAAACAACACGCTGAATGAGCCTCGCTAAGTTCATCATCGCTGTTTGACGTTTTGGAAGTTTTAAATACTCAATCACAAACATCAAAGTGGCGCTCTGGCTGAAGGGGCCTTTCAGATGGGATGCTGTAGACGCTGCGCACCGCCCTCAAACCCCTTCATGTCTATGTGTTGCTCAACTGAATATTAAAAAAAGAAGGTCTGTTTACAAACTCGGAGAGGAGGAAAAGGATTTAACGAAGAACCAAACTCACCGCCGTTCAAATCAACCAGCATCTCAAGGCCCTCCAGTTTAGTGTGGATGGAAATGTGTCGCTCTGCTTGGAGAAAAAGAGTTGATTTATTTGTTAATGTATCAGAGATATGTTTCCTCTGAGGAGTCAGTGAATACACATGAAACACACAGAGGCAGCTCTCAGTTAATCACCTGGAGTCGTGGTTGAAGGTTTAGAATCGCTGTCTGAAGCAGCTTCATTCTTCGCCGTCTGATCTGCAGTTTGATCACCAACTGAGGAAGCATCTCCAGCAGCTCCACCTGCACAGAGAGAGAGAGAGTGAGTGAGATGATAAAGTGAGTTTACTGTATGATCAGACATTAAGGAAACATGCTATGTTGAAGTGCTGGCTTCTCTGACAACAATGCAGCAGCCAGTATGTCCTCCTTCTAACTTTAGATTCTGGTCCTGAATGGTCTGGATTTGTTTGGACCAGAGAAGGTAGGCGGTTTTAAGGCACCCCCACACGGCCGTTTTGGACGCCCCTCGGTTTGCCAGATATGAGAGCAGTTATCAGGTCAAACCAACAGGTGTTGCAGCGATGGAAGCGGGCAAGAGAACTGGTTCAGATAGAAGTGATTGTACCCGACCTAAAAAGCCTCTGCATGTTTCTAATAAGCTCCACGAGCAGAAACGTGCTCAAACTAGGATCAATATTGGAGATGCTTTTGAAAAATGGAGAGAGGTTAGAACGCAGAAAGGTTTACAGACCGATGCAGAGCTGGATAAACACTGAAGCTTCAGTGTCCACCACATGGTGACCTGCGTGAGCATCCACTCTAGAGAGGAGGAGGGGGGGGGAGACAGCTCTCTGTAGTGTTTAGAATTTGAATATGATTGCTGAAGTGGGGTAAATGGGTAAATCATTTAGGTATATATATTGTTGTGCGTTTGAGCGCACATCATAACTCCCGACACCCTTGCATTAGTCAGTGCCTCAGTTACATAATTTGTTTCAGGTCACGGAGCCCCAAAATGTAACAACAAGTCTTGTTTAGATAAAAACTTGAGCGTATAAGATAGTTAACATCCGTAACAAGCACCGTCTGACTTTCATAAGTCTTGCTTTTCATTTAAGGCTTAAAAACAGACTTGTTGCTGCTGGACTATAACGATGCTAAAACATGCACGCATCCTCGCAATGCCTACATGCCCTGGATACTGTCCACCATGGGGCACTGAGGTTTATCACCAATCTGAAAGCCCTTATCACCACTGCTCCTCGTCTGCCCGTAGACTAAACCACTGGCATATTTTTTATTTAAACAGTTATTCTCCGTCTGCTTCCATCTTACCTACGGAGCAACATACTTCAAAAAAAGTTCTGGAAGTTACAACCTCAGGATTTATACCTTTTAACCATCCCTAAAGCTCTGAATACTGAGTTGGGGGGAAAGGGCGTTCTGCTGCTTCCTGTTACAAGATCCTCTAAATGTCCCGGAGCTCCTTGGAGGTCTTCTTAATGATCTGGAGCAGAAATATCTGACTGTAGATTGTTTAACTAACTCGTATTGCCCTTTTTGATCGCCTTGTTGTTGATGATTTGTGACACATTTTGATGAATGCTTCTTATATTTAGTGATTCCTTCCTTTATGTGTCTTGCTGTTAAGTGTTTCATGTCTGAAACCCTGTAAGTAGTGCTGCTGCCTGTCAGATTCTTAATCTTTTCCTGGTTAAATAAAAAAACAATTTTAGAGTGTGAGCCAAATGTTTGTGTTCTGCAGGTCTGAAACTAAAACAACCCTCTCTCTGTGAATAAAAACATAAACATGTAGTGGGGCTCTGCGGTCCTGTAGTGCAGCTCCGTGATGAGACCGTGCAAACCGAAACTATGAGTACAACTCAAACCTCACGGTGTAATAATATAACTGTGTAAAAGCTGCACTGTTGCATGTAACAGCTGACGACAACACTTTAGCTTTCCTGTTAGCCCGCTCCAGCCCTTAGGTAGCTGTTATTGTTGACTATTTAGGCCCTATGGCGGAGCTCCGTGGTGAGGCCCTCGTTTAGTTCAGCACTTACCAACTTAAATTCAGAGTGAATTCACTGCACACCAGTGAAAAAGATCAAAACTAGGATCGACCCCCCGTTTAAAGAGCTCAAATGTGGTGCTGCATCGCCTACGTGCTGTAGATAACTCACGTTTGATATCGACGTCCTCCTGGTGTAGCTGAGCAGCGTCTGCCTCTTTGAGCTCCGCCATACTGTCTCTACAACATACGCAGGAAGAGTTCTGCCGTGCGTAGTTTACGTAAAATGCGTAGTTTACGTCAAATGCGTATTTCTGAGACACAAGTGGCTCCTGAATGTAGCAGCAAGCAAGTTAGGTGTAGCAGTTTCTACAGGGGAACATAGGGAAATGATCAGATATAAGAAGTCAGATTAAGTTGTTTTTCTATTGAACAGAAAGCTTTTATTTTGAAGCCGTGAAGAGACAGTTCTCTTGTTCTACCGGTAGGTGGCAGCAAAGCGTCATAATGCAGACGGGTAACAGCTGCGCCAGCTCTGGTGGTCGACCTCTGCACAGATCTATAGATCCATTACATCATATGATACACGACACCTTGACTATTTTCAGACACTAAATATATCAAGTCATAGGAGAGCATAAATAAAACCTAATCTGTAAATTAGAAACAAAAGTTGTGAGAATATAAAGGGACTTAGACTGGTAGATAGACTTTAAATAAACATGAGGTTAATGCTACTCTAGCATTAAAACTAAACCGCACCATTTATTCTGAAGCTTTATTTATACATAGCCATAAAAGAAAGCCTTCAGTTATCAGGCCTGCTCGTGGTACCTACGGTCTCTAAATGTACTATGGGAGGTAGAGCCTTCAGTTATCAGGCCTGCTCGTGGTACCTACAGTCTCTAAATGTACTATGGGAGGTAGAGCCTTCAGTTATCAGGCCTGCTCGTGGTACCTACAGTCTCTAAATGTACTATGGGAGGTAGAGCCTTCAGTTATCAGGCCTGCTCGTGGTACCTACAGTCTCTAAATGTACTATGGGAGGTAGAGCCTTCAGTTATCAGGCCTGCTCGTGGTACCTACGGTCTCTAAATGTACTATGGGAGGTAGAGCCTTCAGTTATCAGGCCTGCTCGTGGTACTTACAGTCTCTAAATGTACTATGGGAGGTAGAGCCTTCAGTTATCAGGCCTGCTCGTGGTACCTACGGTCTCTAAATGTACTATGGGAGGTAGAGCCTTCAGTTATCAGGCCTGCTCGTGGTACCTACAGTCTGTAAATGTACTATGGGAGGTAGAGCCTTCAGTTATCAGGCCTGCTCGTGGTACCTACGGTCTCTAAATGTACTATGGGAGGTAGAGCCTTCAGTTATCAGGCCTGCTCGTGGTACCTACTGTCTCTAAATGTACTATGGGAGGTAGAGCCTTCAGTTATCAGGCTTGCTCGTGGTACCTACGGTCTCTAAATGTACTATGGGAGGTAGAGCCTTCAGTTATCAGGCCTGCTCGTGGTACCTACGGTCTCTAAATGTACTATGGGAGGTAGAGCCTTCAGTTATCAGGCCTGCTCGTGGTACCTACGGTCTCTAAATGTACTATGGGAGGTAGAGCCTTCAGTTATCAGGCCTGCTCGTGGTACCTACGGTCTCTAAATGTACTATGGGAGGTAGAGCCTTCAGTTATCAGGCCTGCTCGTGGTACCTACAGTCTCTAAATGTACTATGGGAGGTAGAGCCTTCAGTTATCAGGCCTGCTCGTGGTACCTACGGTCTCTAAATGTACTATGGGAGGTAGAGCCTTCAGTTATCAGGCCTGCTCGTGGTACCTACGGTCTCTAAATGTACTATGGGAGGTAGAGCCTTCAGTTATCAGGCCTGCTCGTGGTACCTACGGTCTCTAAATGTACTATGGGAGGTAGAGCCTTCAGTTATCAGGCCTGCTCGTGGTACCTACGGTCTCTAAATGTACTATGGGAGGTAGAGCCTTCAGTTATCAGGCCTGCTCGTGGTACCTACGGTCTCTAAATGTACTATGGGAGGTAGAGCCTTCAGTTATCAGGCCTGCTCGTGGTACCTACAGTCTCTAAATGCACTATGGGAGGTAGAGCCTTCAGTTATCAGGCCTGCTCGTGGTACCTACAGTCTCTAAATGTACTATGAGAGGTAGAGCCTTCAGTTATCAGGCCTGCTCGTGATACCTACAGTCTCTATATGTACTATGGGAGGTAGAGCCTTCAGTTATCAGGCCTGCTCGTGGTACCTACAGTCTCTAAATGTACTATGGGAGGTAGAGCCTTCAGTTATCAGGCCTGCTCGTGGTACCTACGGTCTCTAAATGTACTATGGGAGGTAGAGCCTTCAGTTATCAGGCCTGCTCGTGGTACCTACGGTCTCTAAATGTACTATGGGAGGTAGAGCCTTCAGTTATCAGGCCTGCTCGTGGTACCTACGGTCTCTAAATGTACTATGGGAGGTAGAGCCTTCAGTTATCAGGCCTGCTCGTGGTACCTACGGTCTCTAAATGTACTATAGGAGGTAGAGCCTTCGGTTATCAGGCCTGCTCGTGGTACCTACAGTCTCTAAATGTACTATAGGAGGTAGAGCCTTCAGTTATCAGGCCTGCTTGTGGTACCTACGGTCTCTAAATGTACTATGGGAGGTAGAGCCTTCAGTTATCAGGCCTGCTCGTGGTATCTACGGTCTCTAAATGTACTATGGGAGGTAGAGCCTTCAGTTATCAGGCCTGCTCGTGGTACCTACGGTCTCTAAATGTACTATGGGAGGTAGAGCCTTCAGTTATCAGGCCTGCTCGTGGTATCTACGGTCTCTAAATGTACTATGGGAGGTAGAGCCTTCGGTTATCAGGCCTGCTCGTGGTACCTACAGTCTCTAAATGTACTATAGGAGGTAGAGCCTTCAGTTATCAGGCCTGCTTGTGGTACCTACAGTCTCTAAATGTACTATAGGAGGTAGAGCCTTCAGTTATCAGGCCTGCTCGTGGTACCTACGGTCTCTAAATGTACTATGGGAGGTAGAGCCTTCAGTTATCAGGCCCCTCTCCTCTGGAATCATCTACCGGTCAGGGTCTGGGAGGCAGACGCACTCTGTACTTTTAGGGATAGACTTAAAACATTCCTTTTTGATAAAGCTTACAGTTAGGGCTGGCGCAGGTATAGCCCAGCTCCTAGTTAAGCTGCTATAGGCTTAGACTACCAGGGGAACTGGCACCATGAGCTTCTATCTCTCTCTCTGTGCATTCACATCATATTACTGCATGATGTCACTATCTGTAAATCTTAGTTACTAACCTCATCTTTTCTTATAAATAACATGTATTTATTCATTCATTTTCCGTACATAGATCAGCAGCAGATCAATAACGCAAAGGTTATCTGATAATCCATCCAGAATTAATTTGACTTTTCTTTATTTTGAAATTAATGTTTCCAAAACAAACATGTTCATATTTAAAACTATAAATAACATATTTGGCACACGTCGTTGTATTTCTCGCTGTATTCTTCGTCATGCTGTCATATCTATTTTTTATTCTTTTATAGTTTGATTATTTTTCATGTCTTTTTGTCTCCTGATACCTCATGTTTGAACATTAAAGTCCACGTAGACTAAAGCTCCATAAAGAGGAAACAAACTTTACCAACACCTCTAATCAGGTCAGTCAGTCATCAGATGCTTTTATGATTCGTTTCAGACAGATATGAGGCTCCAGGTTTCCATTCCTCGGAAACGAAACTCATAGCGCGTGAACGAGGAGGAAAAGGCGCGTGTCCGCGTCGCTGTATTCGCACGAACTCGTTCGCTCTGCCTCACACACATCAGAGTCACGTTTTTATAAGACATTTTCTCTAAATATCCCTCATGCTTCACCCTTTTCCTTTAGAAGTTAATGACACTGAGGTTCTTCTACAGCTGTTCGACTTCGCTTCCATTCTGCTGCAGGGCGAAGTGCTGCAGCGAAGTCGCGTCTGTTCGCTCCCCTGCACACTGCGCGACTCCGAGAACGTCCCGCCTCCTAACATTTGGGTCGACTATATATGCGTGCTCGTGAATCTGCTGTTATTATGTTTCTGCAAACTCAAAGCTGCAGCAACAATCTGCCAAACTGACCAACATTCATAAAAGACTACGGAGAGAACTACAGCTGAAACATGAGGTGAGGTTTGATTCTGCATTGTTTATCATGGTATGAGTTCATGTATCATTATGATGGTGTTAACAGTTAATGTATGGGTTTTAGGAGTAGGGGAGAGTGGGGTAAGTAGTGCCAATATTTACTTAAAGTGCCTTTAAAGCAAGGGGATTAGAGTAATACCTCCAACTAAAATATGTACATATAGTTTAGGATGTTGTGCTTCCCTGGGAACAATAACTTTGGATTTTAAATAAACTGTTTGAGAAATATAGCTTTAGAAAAAAGTTTTGGTTTTGGGGTTTTGTGGCACAACTTGCCCCCGGTGCGGGGTAAGTTGTGCCATTAGAGATAATACACTGGGGTAAGTTGTGCCATTAGAGATAATACACTGGGGTAAGTTGTGCCATTAGAGATAATACACTGGGGTAAGTTGTGCCAATAGAGATAATACACTGGGGTAAGTTGTGCCATTAGAGATAATACACTGGGGTAAGTTGTGCCATTAGAGATAATACACTGGGGTAAGTTGTGCCATTAGAGATAATACACTGGGGTAAGTTGTGCCAATAGAGATAATACACTGGGGTAAGTTGTGCCATTAGAGATAATACACTGGGGTAAGTTGTGCCATTAGAGAGAATACACTGGGGTAAGTTGTGCCATTGATAATTGAAGTAAAACAGATCATTTTAATCTCAGAAACAATAATGCTATATAAAAGCAAGACAAATTCAATACAAAATTACGTATTTAACATTTATTTAAAGTTATAACAACATTAATATTGCTCCAAATACCTATCCAATAGCATACTTGATCTAACCTGCTTTTTCGTTTCCATCTGGCAGGCTAATGTTATTTCTTTGTACGAACTCAAAAGCCAGTTTACAACATTTCATGACACCTATTTTATGACTAGTGTCTTAGTATGGTCAGCTAGCTCTTTCTGGACAAACAAGTTCTCGTTGAAGACTTGTTTGGCGACTGCTGTTCTTTCATAGCCTGGCTTTGTTGCTTCTCCTATTTTTTTCTTATCCATATATGTTTTTATGGTCATCCTGCAGATCTTCATCTCCTTTCCAACCTGACGTATGGTCTTCCCCTGTTGCACCTCTTCCACTGCTCTTTCCAACTCCTCAAGAGGAGTTAGAACCCTGTCTGTCTTCCTTTTGTATTTGCGTGGCAAGATGGATTTTGGTCTAAAATTAAGAATGTCACATAGTTTTACTGATCAAATGTAAGAATACAATGTACAATAATAATAAAATACAATAAAGTAATATATAGTAAATAATCATAAATTCACTTTAAGTTGTGCCACTGGCAAAACTTACCCCAGGCCCTTTGGCACAAATTACCCCAAGCAAATTACCGAGCAAGCATCTTGCTAACTGTATAGACTCATGGTGTAGCTTAATAAAGCACTAAAACAAGTGTGAACTGTTTTCAAAGTTGTCTATAATTGTTCAAACACAGCAATCAAAAAATCTTGATCATAGAAATTTAGAAATTTTACTTTGAAAGAATTGTTTTTAAACCTAAATGTGCTCATCTCTCAAGCCATGTGTCTCCCTTCTTTGCAGGATGAGTGAAATGGATGCCACTTCAAAAATATTTGGTCACATGACCAACTCTATGGTTTTCTAGATAACAGGGGTGGCACTACTTGCCCCTTGGCACAAATTACCCCACCCTCCCCTACATGTATCATTATGAGTTTAGTTTTCTCAACTCTATTGGTTTTCCTTTTTAAGTCTAAACTAAAAGGTTCTGGAGTTTGTGGAGCACTAGAAATGTGCATCCACATTGTCCCTGTATGGTTTCTTGGGACAGCCAATATTCATCCAGGACTTCCCAGATTTCATGAACTTATCCAAACTGCCTGCGATGCAAGCTTCTGTTTCTTTAAGTTCAGCACAAAATTACCTGTAACCCCGTTGACTTTAGTATAAGGGCTGAGCGATAAATCAAAAAAAAAAAGTTGTTATTATTATTATTTTTGACCCAGCTGCAGTGTGATGCAGTGGTTAGCGCTGTTGCCTAACAGGTACTCCGGCTTCCTCCCAAATTCCAGAGACATGCTCGTTAGGTTAACTGGTGACTCTAAATTGTCCGTAGGTGTGAATGTGAGTGTGGCTGGTTGTCTGTCTCTAGATGTCAGCCCTGTGATTGACAGGCGAACAGTCCAGGGTGTAACCCCGCCTACAGAGCAGAAGCCTACATGGGGTTTTCCACATGCATTAAACTATCGGTGTTGGCGTTCGTTATTTTTCCTCTGCTCTGATAATTCGATGCACACATCGCTGCTGCAGGAGTCGCATGTGTCAACAGAGCCCCCCATCACTGCGTTGTAAACCCTTTGTATAAATCCGTAGGTCCAACCCCAAAGGAGCCGAGTCACCTGTGTTTCATGAAGAAGCTGATGATGTTATCTTATCTTCCTATTCCACAAATTGCAGATGAACATTGGTGATCTGATCTAAGCCTAACACACATCAGGGTCCGTTGTATTAAACTTAATGATGATATGTTTTGATGTTTTTTTTATTCTCCAGTGCTTCTAAAAGTCAAAGAAACTTTGAGTCCAAGCTGAAGGATTTGCAGTGCCACTTCACCTGGGCTCTGGACCTCGAGAAGTCCAAACCTTTACTTAAAAAGGACAAGCTTGAGGACATCGGCACAGACGAGGGAAACCAATGGCTGGGCCACATTTACAACCTGCAGGGGTTTATTCAGTATAAGCTGGGGTTAAATGAAGAGGCTAAGAGTTTGTTCCAGAAGGCTGCAGAGACCCTCAATAAGCTGAGAAAGGCAGATGAGGGTCCTTGGTTAGAGGTGAACTACGGGAACCTGGCCTGGCTGCACCACCACCTGGGAGATCAAGCAGAGAGTCAGGCTTACCTGGCAAAGGTTGATGCCCTGATTAAAAATTACCCATCTCCATCCCAGGGCGAGCTCCATCCAGAGATCTACGCTGAAAAGGCCTGGACCCTGATGAAATTCGGTAAAAAGGGACAGCTGCAGGCTGCTGATTTCTTTGAGAAAGCCATCGGGATGCAGCCGGACATGGTGGAGTGGAACTCCAGCTATGTCATAGGTTTAGCGAGTGCCAGTAAGCACAGCGAAAGCGGGGTAGAGGCTAACTCCCTGAAGAAAATGGAACGTGCAAAGAATCAGGATCCAAACAACTTGTACCTCGCTGCTGTCTACCTTCTGCAACTTGCCAAGAAAGGAGAAACATTTGAGGATGAAGCACGGAAGTTGGCAAAGCAGATCTTGAAAAGTCCGGTCAGCAGCTACAGTGGTATAAAGCCGTTACTGAGAGTTTTCACAAACTACATATCTGTCGATGACGCCATTGATTTGGCAGAGGATGCTCTGAAAAAGCATCCAGGTGAGCGTTATCTCACGAGGTGTGTTGCGCTCTGCTACAAATGGAAGATCTTGTTCTTCAGAGATAGTCGCCCAAGGCCAGGCATGACAGAGAGGGCAATCAGTCTCCATAGGGAGGTTATTTCTCTTTACCCTAACTCTTCATTCGTCAAGAAAATTGATCTTGCAAGTGTGTACGCAAAGTCAGACAAGGCTAAAGCCGAGGCAATATACCAGAAACTGCTCCGACAGGATCTGGAGCCTGCAGATAAACAGGTGCTTTACAACCGTTTCGCAAAGCACTTACAATTTGATAAACGAGATTACCAAGGGTCAATGCAATTCCACATGAGGGCTGCATCGATAACAGTCGAGTCCTTCCATCGTGACGACAGCATCAAAGCTCTGCGGAGAACAAAAGACACAACAAGCTGGAACCGAAAGTGTAAAGAAATAGAAGAGTTTCTGGCTAAGCTGAAACTGTAGTGTCCTCCAGAAAAGAAATGGAGGAAGTGTATTACCTAAAAAAAGATCAGGAGCACTCGCAAAAATGAAGCTGACACGGTCATGATCTGATACAGATGAATAAGATGGGTACAAAATCACTATATTACAGATGATGGTAATAGTGAAGATAAAATTGTTTTAAAGTTGTGTCTTAAATGCTCCGTACACTGCAGCTATCTTTATGCAAATCATACAATGGTTTTCAGTTTTACAGCAGCCTCGATTAGTTTCCGAGGAATTAAGCTTTCAGTATCTTTTGCAGGGAACTCTTGAATTAAAATTTCTTTGTATGTTTACAAATGCAGTGATGTTTGACAAATTTAGACCGACACATAACAGGAAGTCATTTCCATAGTGTTGGCCTCAGAGGGATGGAGAGTCCAAAGTGGCGAAGTAGCTGTTAACTGCGCGAGCCCCTGCTGGCTGTGTTGGTATCAGAGCCGTGTAAACATGGACAGGACGGCCTTGAATGTCACGAAAGCGTTTTTAGATCACGGTCATTCTGTGTCAATTTACATGCAATGTGAGGACGCAGGTGATTGCAGCTCAACCAAGGACAATTTTTGTCAGCCGCTTGCGCTTGATGGTGTTTAATTATGGTATTTTCAATTTGATAACTCGTTTGTGTGAACACGAGGGGAGGGGGGTTGGAGGTGTGTCGCTGCAGGAGAGTGGAGGTTTCAGTACTGAGGAGGTGTGGCCAAACAGCAGTTTGTTTTGGTTTCATGCTGGTGCTTGAGGGCGACATCTACTGGATCAAAAAGTTGCACATTCTTCCTTTTACGTAATGTCCTCAGAACGAAACGTTGGTTAGCATGTAAGCAATAAGCTACAGGCGCTTTTTCTGACCTCTTCCGTCTGAATGTTTCGTAAAAGACGATTCCCGGATGTGAAAGTGAAAAGGTGAATTACGAAACATGTAAATAAATTATGAACATAATGTATCGTTAAAACCCGTGTTCATGTATTTTTAAATATTGAAGAATAAGAATTCTGATTTGATTAAACTTTAAACTTCATGTTAAGTTTTTAACGTATATCTGCAGTGAGTTTGTTTTATTCATTTCATTGATTTGATTTTTATCCAAATGGATTTCATGTGGTTTTGTGTTCCTGATTGTTTTCACGTCGTCTAATTCTTGACTTTGCAGATTAAAAAGCTTTTTCTTCTGCAGTGATGAACATTTGCTTTAAAGATAAACCTGCCTTGCTTGGTTTCGCTAAAAGAAGTGAATTTGATGATTATTATTTTTGGATGAAGGTGATTGTGTTCATGCTGTGATCAAATAAACATGTTCACTGATAAAACTTTGAATGTTTGTCTTTGGTGGTTATTCTTACAAGAGTGCAGTGTGGATGTTCCATTAATCACACAGTGTGTAAACTCCACCACCAGGGGGCAACACCCCAAAACAATAACAAAAGATGACGTCGAGACTGGAGGGGAATCATGGGAGTGATTATCTCTGCTTCAGCCCTGCTCAGAAACAGGCTGTTTCTGTGTCTGTAGCTTTAAATGTAAATGAGCTGTGTCTGACCACGCCCCTCTCTGGAAGGGCTCGGGTGGCTCGGGCTTTCTCGCTCCATGCCTTATTGTTTACGGTGAGAAGGCAGACTCAGCCCTAGTCCACATGTAGGCGGGTATTTTCCCCGTCCACGTGCGCTCAGTTCTCAAAACCATCTTCATCCACATGAAAACGCAAAGGGCACTGTTGTCACGGTTGTCATGAGTCCCCCCATTCAAAAACGTTTAAATGCTTAAATGTTCGGGCCATTCCTCTGCAATGATCATTTTACAGAGTTCTAGCATCTCTGCTGGTCAACATAGTGGGAGAGAAACTGTGCATGTGTGTGTGAGCATGTAAAAAGTCCAGTTAGCAACGTTAGCCCCAGCGCTAGTTTTGCGACTCCCAATGACGTCAAGCGGAGGAGAAACCGGCGCACAGCATGACGTTACAAGAACAAAACTGTTTTCCCCATCGACACAGAAACACCTTAAACATAGTTTCTGAACATCTTCACCCTGGAAGGAGTTTTACTGAAGGAGAGTTTTCAGTGACATAAAACACAGTTTGTGTACAAAAGGCCCAAACGCAGAGAAAAAGCTACGTTTTAAAAAATACCCGCCAACGTGTGCACGAGGTCTCAGATGGCAGAACAAACACCTAGCTGTGGGAGTGTCACCCACCTGGGGGAGGGGTTACTGCCCATTGTGATGTCATGAAGGGAAAATCTCCAAACGGCCTGTTTGAGCACACATTTTCTGAAAAGTGGAGCAGGCAAAAGACGGAGAGGATGGACTTTTCTCATCATTGGGGGGTTTGGAGACAGACTAGAGACACATGTTAGAGTTAGAGAAACATAGTGAAGTGGATTTTACAGAATTTGTGACCTTGATAATATTTAACTTCAAAGTTTAGATCTACAGAGGCGGACTGCATTCACTTGTCTAATGTCACAAGATCGTTTTCTCAGGAACCTGAGCGCTATTTCAGTTTCATCATCGCAGCCAAACAACCCGAGGATAACCTTTGATGAGTGTGGTATTTTGTGTTTCATTTAACAGAAGTATTTGGCTGTAGGTTTCTGTTTCTGTTCCTTGGAAAGGGAGAGTCTCTATTAATGAATAATGACACACACGGGCGGTAGCTTGCAGCGCACTTTGCGTAAACACCACTCGGGGCCAAAAGAGGTAAAAGAATGCCAACAAGGTTTTTATTCTTACAGGAAATATTCTCCCAAATTAAGAGGCTGGAATTGAATATCAATCAGAGATAAAACATTAAAACCATAAAAACACATTGAAATAAACACGAAAATACAAACTCATTCGTCATAAACTATGTCGACATCCTTCAGTCAGCCTTCAGGGCGAACACCACGTCGTCCTGGCTGACGTTGAGGCGGACTCTCTGCAGGACTCCGAGCCGGCTCGGCTCCAGCAGGAGGATCCTGCAGGCTCCAAGACGCTGACACACCGCCAGGCCCTCGGACACGCTGATGGGCTGGAGACCCTCCACCCGACACAGAGCCTGGTGCTGCACAAACACCTGACAGACGAAACACAGGGAGAACTCAGCAAACAGAACAGGCTGATGCGCCAAGATTTTTATTGCCAAAAAACAAATATCAAGCTGATGTGTTTATGAAGTTTAAGAAGTGTGTGTGCCAATGCAGAGTTCAAATTCAGTTTAAAACATGGCTGACGACAGCGTCAGCTGTGGTCAGTGTGTATGCGTGTTTTTATTGTCCGGCTGGTGGAGACACACTGGAGACTTTCAGTGAACAACAAACAATGCGGCCTGAGTTCCTGCAGACAGACTCTCAGACTTCACCCGGAGTTTCTCCTCCAGCCTCCTCGTATTTATTCTGCAGAAAGTCAGAGTGAGCTGATGTGAGAACGCAGCAGGATATAATCAGGAGAATTCACCTCGAGCGAGTGGGAGGGGGTGGTGACGTTTATTCCCTGTGATCGCTGCACGACCATAGACTGTCTGCACGCCACCTCTACGATCTCTGTGCTCTAATGAACCTGCTGCATTCTGTTTCCTGTTCTCCAGTATGTTCTTCTCCACTCTTTAGTTCAGATTGTGATTCTGTTCAACTACACGTAGCATTGATAGAAAGACACATATTCTCATTATAGCGTCATATAGAGGACTCTGTTGCTCTGTCCGTTACTTCAGCATATGGTTTTTTTTACATCAAGTCTTACCGTCTTACTGTTGTGCATTGCAGAGAGCTGTCTCTGCAATGAGTTTTGTAATAGTTTTCTTCAGCCAGCAGTTGTGAAAGCTGCACATCCTGTTTCAGGAAGTGAAGGGCGATAATCTTCTTTTCTAGGTATTTTTCTATGTGTGTGCGTGTGTTTGGTTTTTTACCTGCTGGAAGGTGGCTTCCTCCAATCCCAGCCGCCGAAACTCAGCGATGACCGCTCTGAGGAGGAGCTGCTCCTGCACGGACGCACACCTGCAAACAGAAACATGAGTCACTTTACCTGCTGTGTCACACCACCACAAATCAATCCCTGCGTCTTTAACGTGACCAGATGAAGGCTCACTTGATGGCAGTGATGTAGGCGGAGGAAAACATCTCATTAAGCGCCTCCATCACGTGACTCATCCCAACCAATCCTGTGGCAGAACGGTCGGCGGCTGAGTGCTCGCAGATCTCCGTCGCCCTGCGGCAAATGTCCAAACAGCGCCGAGCGTCGCCCGACAGAGCGGCCACCTGCAGGAGGAGAGGAAGAATGAGTGAACCGAGCGGAGGAAGAGAAGGTGTGGAAGACGTCGTGATGATCACGTACCTTCCTGGAGACGAGCTGCAGAGCGTCCTGCTCGAACGCCTTCACCTTGTTTAGCCTGGACGTGATGATCTGCTGCAGCTGCTTGAAACTGTACGGCTGGAACGACATCCGGGTCAAACCCTGCACACATTAACACACACACACACAGATTTAAAACACTGATACACATCAATGTTTGTTATTGTGCAGAAAGTCATCTCAAATATTAACAACCCGCCTTTCTCCGTCTCTGAGTGTAAAATAAATCACAGGAATCCAGCGCACACTAGGGCTGTATGAGCCGTTCTAATTCAAACTATTCAGTCTATCAGTCACATCAGGGTGTCTGCAGTAGTTTGCAGCTTGATCCAGCAGAGGGCGCTCTCAGCGTAACTTGACCTTTGCATGCACTCCTGACCTCTGTAAGTGAAGACAGGAATGTTGTGGCAAAAGCAACGGGGGCATGATTAAGGAGATGCCGACTGACACGACGAGGGAGACTCGTCTCTATGTTTGTTTTCGTCAGCAGGTAATTAAAAAAAAGCTGCACTCGATCCCGATCAAGTTAATAGACTTGTGTTTCTGCCGAATTATTTCGGACTGTCAGCAGGCTGTTTGTTTAAAGTGCTACAGGAAAATGAAGTAATGAAAATGTTTGTCTGTGCAGCGCGGGGGGTTGGGGGCCTTCAGGCTCAGCTCCATCTTCACCACGACGGTCCAGCACAGGGCCTGCATTACTGCGGCGGCTGAGCCAATCCGTATGTCAATCTCACGGTCCAACCTGAGTTTAGTTTATTTTACATTTTGAACAAGTTGCAGCTGACAAAGCCGACCAGACAACTGCAGGGGGAGGAGAAACCAGTCTCACCAGTCTGCTGGCCACCCTGTTGATCATGATCCTCTCGGGCAGATCCATGGTGTTGGCGATGGTCAGCACCACCAGGCGGGCGTGACGCCGCGTCGGCCAGTCGAACAGGTTGTACATCACGTTCTGCTTCCTGGTCCATAACAGATCCAACTGTAGGAGACAAAGGGTTAAAGAGGGTCAAAAAATGATGATACATAAAAAAGCGTCTGAAATCTGAGTTTTGTTCGAGTTTGAAAGCAACAGCAAGAAATACAAAAACACCAACAAATGGATGCCATGGTAGACGAGTAACTCCTGTGTTCAGCGAGGTTAAACTCCTGTGTTTGTCGAAGGAGTGTGGCACCTTGTTTTTACTTGAAAAGAATGCACTGAGAAACAGTTCTTACTTCGTCCACCAACAGCACGGTGCTCTCCTTCCTGGGTGCAGGGTTACTGAATCTCTTCTCCAGCAGGGCGGCAGCGTGGTCGGCTGTGGCCTTCTGACCCGTCAGTTTCTGCAGAGAGAAGAACGCCAAGTTAGTGAACGCACCAAAAACTTTGAATAAACTGGAGCATAAATTATCCCTTTAATTAAAAAGGAAGAAAGTGCGACTTTTTGATCCAGTAGATGTCGCCCAACATGAAACCAAAACAAACTGCTGTTAGGCCACACCTCCTCCATACTGAAGCCTCCGCTCTCCTCCAGAGACACACCTCCAACCCCCCTCCCCTCACACGAAGGAGCTAAGTGAAAGCAGCGGAAAAAATTGGCCTTGTCTCGAGCTGCCGTTCCTGTGTTTGATGCAACAGGTCGTGTTCGCTGCCGGTCACAGACATCTCTGGTGAAGTGGAGACATCACCACATGTCACAGCTTCCTGAAACACTTCCAAAGCAGCTCAGAGGCCTGTACTACGAATCGAGTTAAACAGACCCAGGGTCTCTTTGGGTTATCTGGCTTCACTAACCCTAACATAAGAGATCGTGCTTAACAGTCCTACGAAGCTGGTTATCAACCTGATAGGTAAACCCAGAGTTACCAAGAGCGCGTTCACATAAAAGGGCGGAGTTATCTTCATTTAACCTATCACAAGCATAACTGCGTCTGCCGTCAGCAGATCGTCATATCTACAAACACTGATCAAACTATATTATTAATATAAATACGTTTAAGACAAACAGGCTCCCAAAGACTAAAGTTACACAGCTGCAGCAACAAATGGCATAAAAGAGAAAAAACGGCGAGTATTAACGTCCAAACTGCGACTTATTATATTTGTTCCATCGTTAGTTGACCTTAAAACTGACCATAATAACTCCTGTTTCTTCTCTGAACTGTTGCTCTGACTCTTTCATGTGGAGAGTAGAACAGTTTGAGAAGCTGCAGCTCTGACCATCACAAACAGAGCAGCATGGAGACATTAAAACATTAATATTAAGATATAATTCAAAGATAGGCTATAAGAAGCTATTCGTAATTGTGCATCTTAAAAACACAACTAGGAAGGATGAAGGACGATATAGCGTATATCAGTGAAAAATAATCAACTTAACGGACTATAATGTTAAATCATACGGGACACATGAAGTGTCCTCCCCCCCTCTCGAACAGCTCCGGGAGCTCCACGATCAAAAGATCTGATTGGTCAGTGGGCGGAGATTTTCACAGGTTGATCTCTTATCTCCAACATAACCTGCACCGGAGCAGGTTAGGCGTGCAGCATAAGTTACCGTGGTGATATACCCAGGTAAAAAGTGAACGACCCTCGTAGGACTGAAAACCCAGGGTTAACCCTTAAGTTACCTCGCTAACCCCAAATCCTGCTTCGTAGTACAGGCCTCAGGTGATCTCACCTGCAGGATCTGCACGTAGGCCTGGTGAGGGTCAGTCATCTTCATCCCGTTGATCTCGATGAAGTGGAAAGAAGGGATCTCGTCCACGTCGGCGGCGTGCTGCAGGCAGCGCATCACCTCGTGCACTGTGGCTGTTTTCCCGGTGCCCGGCACACCAGAGATGTACATGCACCTGAAACACAAACAACAACAACAACAGGACAGGTGAGCGAGGACACCCGAGGCAAAGTGAGTTCAACATATCCAGCATAGACTTTGGTTATCTGTCGCCACGCAGGAACCCACGAACAACCTGCGCTGTGTGACCACTTTTTAGAGACTTCTGCATCCACAGTGATGAATCCAGACACATGCAGTGCAGGAATAATCCACCAGGGGGCAGAGAGCAGCTTATTGATGGTTTAGGCCTCACAGGGTTAACTTGTCCGGTGCTCTGATGTTTGACATGCAGCCTGACATCAGCATGATGTTCTGGGACTAAAACATTTGGGATCATGTGAAGTCTGAGACCGAGGATGAGGATGAGGATCTTACCCTCCCGTGCCGTCCATGATCTTGCTCTCCACGAAGCTGTAGATGTCCTGAAACTCCTGCTCCCTGCAGGGCAGAGACTCGGGCACAGCAGACACGTGCAGCCTGATGACACAAATACACACGTTAATACAAACCAACACTAACACACACCATCAAACTATTTCACTCCCCCTGGTATGTGCTGCTCCAGCATACACAAACTCTCCTGCTCTTGGCAGCGTTATTCAGATTTTTGCACGTTTGTTATCGCTCCTCTCTGAGTCATGATCAGCATTTTGTGATTTATCGTGACATTCTGATGATAAGTGTTAACACGCCCTGCAGTCGTCACTGCTTCCTGCGTCTCACCTCGTCCTGGCCTCCTCCAGAACGTTCGCAGGCTGCCGAGCTGGCAGAGACCTGCTGGGGATGCTGGGAGTTGCTCGATGAGGAGTCCGCGGCGTTCCGGGTGCGATCTGTCCGAACAGGAAAACAATTTTGAGGTGGTGAAAAGAAGCGATAAAAAGATCTCTCTGATTCTGAAGTCTGCAGCTGTGCGGACGTTTACCTTCTTGTTGGGAGTTTTTCGAGGCGTTCTGGTCGAGGAGCGAGTCTTCTGCTTCGAGCGAGGAGTACGAGACCCCCCAGCAGGACGTCCACGTTTTCTCACCACGACTTCTTCTTCGCTATCGGGCCCCGACTCCTCCTCAACGTCCTCCTCCTCGTCGTCCTCCTCACTGCTGCTCTGAAGCTCCTTCTTCGATGGAACAAACTCGTCTGAATCATCTGCGTCGGAGTTCACGTCCTGCTGCTTTTCCAGATTCCTGATCAGAGAGACACTGACGATCAGAACTCACAAGACACTGACGAATCTACCACAAGAACACACAAGGATAATGTTGACTGATTTGACCTCCTCCTCCTCTGCACTCACAGCTGTTTCCTGATGCGAGACGACACAAGGAGAGCAGACTTCCTCTTCGAGCTCCGTGGCGTGGTGACCGGCAGCATCGGAGAGTCTTCATGGTCCACTTCAGCCCTGAACAAAGACACACAGAAACAAGACGGACACGAATCTTAGTGACACGGATTCATCTTTCTGCATCGTTTTTTTAACGTTTTCATAAAAGGTTTCATATACCGCATATAAATATTTAAATCTAACTCCTGTAGGAAGATCCGTGAGAGCTCCTTAAAGTTGAGATACCCAGAAACGTACTCGTAGTGTTGTAGTCAAGACCGGACTAACCGAGACCAAGACATAGCCGAGACCGAGACAAGACCAAGACATTTAGGGATCGAGACCAAGTCAAGACCATAAACATCACTGAAAAATCATTATCTAGTGTGCAGGGGGCGTGTCCCTCACTTAGACCGTAACACCGGGACGGTTGCGGCCGTAGCCGGGGGATAAAAATCAAACTACATATGAATTGAAGTTAATCGTTCTTTTAGAACGGGCTGCTTTCCTTCTGATCACAGGAATGATGTGGAAAAATAGTCTATCAGTGGAGGTCTTGATTTAAAATCCAGAGTCCGCCCAGTCTGAGACCAAGACGAGACCGAGTAAAAATGTTTTGGATTCAGAGACGAGACCTTCAAAAAGTGGTCTCGAGACCAAGACCGATATCGAGAACTACAACACTACTTACTGGTGAAAAATGGAAAATGTTAAGCTCTGCCTGAGGTAGTTTGAGGGGTCAGTGATTCCCCCCCATAAGTTACGTTCAGTAAACTGCATGTGTTTGTACTCACAGCGATCCCAGCGCTGGTTCCCTCAGGATTTTGGTCTCTTTTTTCTGAGAAGGAGTGGTAGCTCTGTTTGAAGACACAATGGATCATTAGCGAACAGTCAGTGCAGTGACGTACAGTAAGGCCCCGTGTCCACCCAACGGTTTGTGAGCACTTGGATGGAGCGTTTGTGCGCTGAGAAGAAAAGCGCTGCACATTCGTCCCGTCTCTATGACAGCAGTCTTTTAAAAACGGCCGCTGTGTGACCGGCACGGCTCTGTTACTTTTTACTGCATGTTTCATATTTGGGATTTATTTTGTCCTTCACGATGACCATCAAACGGAGGATGTTAGACCTCCTACTTTGTTTGGACACGGAGCGAGGGCACGATCCGTAAGAGACAAGAGCGCCAGTGACGTCCTCAGCGCCTTTCTGAAAAGTTGAACATTTTTCAACTCGGAGCGCTCAAAGCAGCCGCACAAAAAGGCGGAGCAGTTTAAAAAGAGCTTGCAGAAGCCAATGCTCTCTCCTCATTGAAAAACGTTGAAAAAAAGACGCTGGCGCTTGGTACAAAGACGCTCGGTGGACACGGGACCCGAGGGAACAATAAAACCGAACATTAACCATTTAGTGACCAGATGGTTTATCCTTAAATAGTGAGACACCAGCTAAACCTTAACCCACCCGTGCAGAGTTCACCTCAAAATGAAGAAGAATAAAACAAACATCCACCACAAACACAGGTGAGAACCTCAGGTGCAAAGATCTTCTATTAAAAGGCAGATGTGCTCCAAGAATGACACGTTTAAAGTTATAACAACCACCCGGCCTGCCGTGTCTGACTCACTTCTGCCCCCTTCTGGAATACTTTCCCCTCGGCGTGGCGTTTCTTCTTCTGGGTGTCTTTACCGAGCCGGTCGGTAACCCCGCCTCCATCACGTCACCCTGCCGTGGACTTCTATCCAACAGCTCCCTGGAAGGGGCAGCAGTGAGGCTGAACTTTTTAATCTGCATACCCAGTTAAAGTTTTAAAGGTGAAGTAGAAATGTTTGTAAACACAACATTCAAACTGGGCCCCTCCTCCTGGGCTCATCGCCACCAGAAGCGCACACTCACTGCAGGACGTAGCGTGTACGTTTACTGCTTGTACCTACACTGCAAGCTACCTGAGAATATCACATTTGTTGTAATGGAAAAGACGATAATTTAGCACGCTAGCACAAGCTAACCGCCGGTGTTTGTCAACTGCCTGTCCAACAGGAAGCAGACCAACTCCACGTCCACAAGTAAAAGCCAACACAAGGGTCACCCTGGTTTTAGAACAAGCTTTATCCGCTTGGCGTTTCACCTCACTGTGATTATATTTTTTTATATTTTCTCTTCTTTGCTGCAACGCCTGCGTCTGCAATATACGCCGGTTTGATCACGTCCAATCGCTGAATTGTCACCTCTCCTAAACTCCCCTGCACGCTGTCATTGGCTGGAGGAAACACACCAGTTTCCGCCCAGAAACGTCCAGAGACAACCAAAACAAACCAGTCAAGAGGACAGGGTCTCTGCAGACAGTCACCACCACACATGTATGGAGGCCCAGAAGGACCAGGAAAAGCTACCGACTCTATCTTCAACTTCATCTTAGAAATAAACGACTAACGTGTCAGCAGCCACTGGTTACGAAAGGTTGTTTTGAAGCCTCGAGTTTGGCATGTAAGCCATCGTCAGAAGTGACCGTATTCGATGTGTATTTCTACTCGCTGTTTGGATTTCACTGCTGACCTTCAGAACTCTACGTGACTGTGCCCTGGTTAAATCCTGGCCTCCTAACTCCACGTGATCCTGAGGTCCAATCAATGTGCGACTGTGTGTGGGATTGAACTCTGACCTGGTGGAGTCGTCCACAGACGACGGGGGACTGTGCATCTCGGAGCTCGGCTGTCTGTTGAGGACGACGAAGGAGGGCTTCATGCGGGACTTGCTGAGGGGGGTGAGGCGATGGGTGGTGGGCAGAGTGTGAGGGGGAGAGGAGGACAGCCGCTGAGCCAACATCACCTCCGACTCCAGATCCTCGTCCAGCAGCTGATTCAGGACGTCCTCCCGACTCATCGACTTCTTCTCCGGACCTGGAGGGAAGAGGACAACGTTATTAACCAGAAGAGGGGGCGAGATGTTTTCAAACTGACAAATATCAGTTGATTTGGATTAATAATGAAAACATATATTAATAATATTTTATTAATCTTTTGATTCATTAATGATATACGTGTGATCACTCACTGCAGAGCTCCAGTTTCTTGCGTACGCCGGGCGTTCTCTCCGAGGTGTTCCTCCTCTTGGCGCTCAGACATTTTGAAGCGGACAGTTTGGTGGCCGAGTGCAGCGACTCCGCCTCTGCCGCGTGACAGAGCTTCCCAGCGCTTGCTATAGCTCTGCTGTACCTCACCTCCCCAGACGCCACCCTGCGCATGACGGTGGGGTCCGGGGTTGGCAGGGCGCGGCGAGCGGGTCCCCGGGACGCCGGAGCTGCTGTAAGCGGGGAGCAGGGAGGAGAGGGTGGGAGGGAGGGTTTCGGAGGGAAGGAAGAAAGAGCAGCAGAGTCCACCAGAGCAGAGTCCACCACCTGGAAGTTCTTAGAGTCCCAGGAGAGCTTCACGTACAGAGTGTCTCTGTCGCCAGCGCCCGGGAAAGGAGTCGCTCCATCAAGGTGCTTCACCTGCGAGCGACAAACGTAAAAGAGTTAGTTCACCTCGAGCACAAAAGACTTTCACATCTATTCTTTCAGGAGTCAGGTGAGCAGGTGAATATGTTGAACGCAGCGCTGTTTAACGGAGTCTGTGTGGAGACAGTCACAGACTAATCCGGGCTGCGGGGCGACGATCACATGCGTTCCCGACTCGTCCCGTACGGTTAAACTGCGTTCTGTTGCACTACAAGTAAAAAGATGCACGTGGTGGCTGGCGTTCCAGTGTGTGTGTGCGTGCGTTTGTGCAGCAATGCATGTCGGTGTGTCGCAGCGTGCCCCTGCGATGAGCCGTCATACAGAAAGCGGAGGAGCGGGGAAAAGTCGCTGTAGCTACAGCAAACACGCTGAATACTGGGTATACACATTTACCCACAATTTGGCAGATATGTACTCGCCAAACGGAAAATCTACCCGCGGTGTTGATTTCAGACCCTGCTGGCACGTTTTATTTTTATGCAACTTAGACAGTGTGCTCATTCCTCTCCTAGAAAAAGGGGGCAGTGAAACTCTCATCACGTAGGTGCAGAGCACAAACAGCAGACTGAAGAAGAAGAAGATATGCCCGCCCACTTCTCAAACGCCACAAAAAGATTTCACGTTTTGAATATTATGGAATAAAAACATTTTGTGGCATTTGAGCAAGTCTGCGGGCATATCTTCTTCTTCTTCGTCGTGCGTCTCCTAAACACCCGTCTCATGAAATAGAAGATTCTTGTAAAGCTGCGTTACTTTTGGACGCCATCGATCATTCAATTATTAGAGACGGTTTTCAAACGCCTGGTGTGGAAGAATCAAAGTACCGTACACCAGAATCCTCCTCTTAATGCATTTCTACATGTTTGTAGTTAAAGCTGGGAGAAAAGAAAGAAGCAGACTGGTTCCCTCACCTGCACAGGTCTGAGGATGGACTCTGCGTTGACCTCGTCGTCACAGCTGCGGCCCTGATAGAAGAAGATCTCCTGCGGGTGCGGCTCTCTGCCCAGCAGCTTCAGTTTGTTCGAAGGCACTTCAGACACGCGGACGAACCACTGGACCATCGCCTTCTTCTGCTTCCCGCTCTCTGAAAACACAACGAGCGAGGAGACGTTCAGGTAAGAGTCTCTGGAGGAGGGAACGATGACTTGAACGTCCGGTTTAGATCCCGTTTTTGTTTCCAGGATAAGCTCTTATGCCGATTCTGAGAGACCAGATTTTGCTACGTGGAGAAATCTGAAAGAAAACCGGATACTGTTGCATGTGTTTGCCTTCACCCTGGTTTCTGGCAGCTGACGACTACCTGTGCAGGCGCCGCCTCAGCCAAA
This sequence comes from Tautogolabrus adspersus, assembly GCA_020745685.1. Lineage (NCBI taxonomy): Eukaryota > Metazoa > Chordata > Actinopteri > Labriformes > Labridae > Tautogolabrus > Tautogolabrus adspersus. The sequence goes on along the minus strand of CM036536.1, from coordinate 1,460,478 downwards.
AGACGTATCAACGAGAGCGTTCTATTTCTGGAGCGACGAAGAAACTGAGTTTTGTCTTTCTGGAATGAAAGGATTTAATTGGAAGTTTAGATGGAGAAAGAAACGAAATGCTGATCTATTCAAGTCTACGATGAACGGGCAACAGGACGCCGGTGTACCAACACGTGAGGTGGAGCGAGTCAGGTCACGTTGGACCGTACTGAAGAGACGTAACTAAGAACCCTGTCCCACCAGTCACAACTTCATTTCATCACTCCCTTGTCCTAAGCACTGACAGGCTGACACCAGTCAGACTGGAGGACATGTTTCATATTTGCGGTCGCTCTCTTCTCCCGTTGTTGGACAGGTGATGAATACGCCATAACTTCAACGCCATGTTGGCATTTAATAATGCTTAGCCCCGCAATAAGCCTCAGTGGTGTCACTGTTCTCAGATTTTTTAAATTGCGGCGGTTTATGTTGTAAGAAAAAAAACATCACAGACGCATCGACGGTTCATCGTCCGAAACACTCAAGAAACTACAAATACATCCAGAATTCTGCTGCTCGCCTTCTCACACATTCCTGCACCCGTGACCACATCACCCCCGTCCTTCATAACCTCCTGTGGCTCCCCATCCCCAGTGTATCCACTTCAAACTCCTCATCCTCACCTACAAAGCCCTCCATAACCTGGCTCCTCCCCCCACCTGTCTGAGCTCCTCCCCCAGCACTCTCAGGTCTGCTGACACAAACCTCCTGTCTCACTCACTCGTCTCTAAGAGCACTCACCGTCACCAAACAGCCGGACGACTTTGGCCACGTACGGGTTGTCTTCATCTTCGCCCTCGATGAGGATGTGCTGACCGATGTTAATGAAGGTCGTCCTCGGGAGACCCTCCACGCTGATGGCCAGAGAGCTGAGACACACAGTTTGATTTTAAAGGTAAAAGCTGGACATCAACAAAGTGCTTTTCATTTGTTTTTACCTTTCTATTAAAACTAAGTATGACAAAAAGCTCCCACAAATTAAAATGTGTCTATTGCTTCTTACATTTCTTTCATGCTTCTGTAACTCAAGTCTTTTTTTTTTGTTTTAAGATTTATTTGTGGGCTTTTTGTGTCTTTATTGGAGAGATAGGACAGTGGATAGAGACGGAAATCAGGGAGAGAATGTGGGGATTGACATGCGGGAAAGGAGCAGCAGGTCGGATACGAACCTGGGCCGCCCCACTGAGGACTACAGCCTCCATATATGGCGCCACCAGCGCCCCACTCAAGTCTTTTTTAAGAGACTTGCGCCTCCTGCTCTTGCAGTAATTTGACTGTATGTGCGTTTATTCATTTTTTAAGTTATTACATTATTTTTCGGGCCTTCACCAGAGAGGACAGCTGAAGAGAGACAGGAGCTGTTGGGAGGGGAGGGGAGAGAGAGGGGGGATGACATGCAGCAAAGGATCCGAACCCACGGCCGCTACAAAGAAGGCTATAGCCTCCACACGTGGGAGGCGTGACGTTCCAGCCAGGCTTTCAGCACCCTGAGTGTGTATCTTATATTCACATTATTTCCTATTATTTGGTTTTCTTGATATCTCTTCCTATTTAAATTATTAAAGTCGACCTATTAGTTAATCAATATAATCACATTTATAATCACACGTTGGAAATTCCATTATTTCCCATTCAAAAATAAAAAATTGTTAGGCTTTTATTTTGAATAACTGTCCTAAACTGAGTATTTAACTTGCTGTTTAAATTCAACCCTGCTTTTATTTTGAAATTAAGTAAGTACCTTCAGGTAGATCAAAGGTATAAAGAAATTAATGTTTTAAATTCAGACATTAGTTAATCGCGATTAACTAGTTAATGCTGACAGCACTAATTTATGTAAATCTCCATAGACCTGGTCGCTTGTTTCTCTCGCGAGATCTGGCAACACTGATCGGTGGGAAGAAAAAATGTTTCAAACAAAATAATAAAGTAGAAAAACAGAGTAAAAAGTAAACATAGTGCAGAAATATAACTACAGCAGAGTGATGTATAATAGCTAATGTATAATAGAATAAAAATGACTGAACTGTCTATTAAATATGTGATTACGTTTGTTTTTAAACGGAGTTTTTTTTTTTTAACCCTGAAAATGTTACATAATTCAGCAGTAGGATTAATATGTGTTATTATAAAATGACTTTTAGACGTGTATATAAAAAGACAGAAGCTTAATACTTACTTATAGTCGTAGATTTTTAGTTTTCTGTTAAAATTTAAATGCTTTCCACGCCACTCGTAAACTCGCCTTGTCCTCAGTCTCGAGACGTATTTCATCCTGACTTCACGCGCTCTGATTAAACTGTAATTACTTTAAAAATAAATAAGATTTATGTCCGGGATTAAAGTCAATCTACGCCGTTAATCTGAGGCTAGATAAAACCCAAAACTCTGTAAAAATGTCTAAACTGCCAACATCATTTCGCGCGAAAAGTGCGTCGTTTCCGCTTTCTTCTTCTTCGTTCTCTTAAATGGCGGGCTGCCAACCGACGTGAAAGGTGCTACCGCCACCTACTGTATTACAACATCAACGGCCGTTATTTCAAATTCACGCGTTTATCAGATTTAATCACCCAATTAATTTATTTTATTTTTATTTATCTAAAGTATTTAATTCATTGACCCAACTAAAACAATTACATTCAAAAATAAAACAAAAATAAAATGTTAAATCTTGAATAAAAGGAGCAGAAAGAGAACAATGTTATCAAATCTGCGCCTCTTTTACAAGAGACATTAATTAATAAAACATTTCAACCCATTTGTATTTTGTATTACCTCTCATTCATCCTTTATCGCCATTTTTAAATATCAGATATAAGTATTTTTATTTGTTAAAGAAAAATATCGTTGAGGAATAGCGCCCCCTTCAGGACGCTTTGGAGATTACGCTTTTAGCAGTTAGAAGAAGAAAAAAAACGACCCGGATGTAAAACGTGTAACTTCCGCTTGTGGCTCGCAGCCCTCCTGTTGCTATCGTTTGATGCTAATCCAGTGAATATTTTCTCTTGTCGATGGCGAACAGAACCGTAAAAGATGCGAACAGCATACACGGGACCAACCCGCAGTACCTGGTGGAGAAAATCATCCGAACTCGGATCTATGAATCTAAATACTGGAAGGAGGAGTGCTTCGGTTTGACCGGTTAGTAACATGTTAGCTAGCGAGCTAACGTTAGCGTCCTGAAGGCTTTCAGTATTAAAACATATGGACAGTTATAAACTATTTTCTCTCTTTAATTTACCTCAATTCATATCAAAATGTGTTTTGTCATATCTTACTGTAAGGTGTATGGAATAATTTTATCGTGATGAGTAAATGTTTAAGTATCTATTGATAATTAAATCTGCATAAACAACTAAAGGTTGTAACGTTAGCACAACTCTGAGTTAGCCATATGTTTCACAACTGTGTAATGTAACTGTATATCTATATAATACAGTTCAGTAGCAGCAGTAGGTGTTTCTGTCACAGCCACTCTTAATGAAACGTATAACCTGATGTGTCGTCCACAGCTGAGCTGGTGGTCGACAAAGCCATGGAGCTGAAGTATGTTGGTGGAGTGTACGGTGGAAACATCAAGCCCGCTCCTTTCCTCTGCCTCTCCCTGAAGATGCTGCAGATTCAACCAGAAAAAGACATCATTGTCGAGTTCATCAAAAATGAGGATTTCAAGTGAGTCTGAACCTACTGAGGATGTTCTCTTCGCGTGTAAACCACCACACAAACCACGCCTTCTTTACACTCCTGTTTATATCCTGCTGCGTTCACAAAACTTGTTGCATATGTGAACACAAACAGCTGAATGTTTCTCTCTTCACCCGGAGCTTCTCCTCCAGCCTCCTCGTATTTATTCTGCAGAAAGTCAGAGTGAGCTGATGTGAGAACACAGCAGGATATAATCAGGAGAATTCACCTCGAGCGAGTGGGAGGGGGTGGTGATGTTTATTCCCTGTGATCGCTGCACGACCATAGACTGTCTGCACGCCACCTCTACGATCTCCGTGCTCTAATGAACCTGCTGCATTCTGTTTCCTGTTCTCCAGTATGTTCTTCTCCACTCTTTAGTTCAGATTGTGATTCTGTTCAACTACACGTAGCATTGATAGAAAGACACATATTCTCATTATAGCGTCGTATAGAGGACTCTGTTGCTTCGTACGCCACTTCCACATCTTTTTACGTCACGTCTTGCCTCAGGAGATCCCTCCTGTCTGACAGGGATAGTCTCCCGCTGTGAGGTGCATGTGTGAACAGCTAGATCCGAATACTTTCAGGAGAAGTCCTCCTGAAATTCTCTAGACATTTCCTGGAGTGCGAATGTGAAAATGGCTATAGTTTGAAATTTGTGTAAGAGTAAAGGTAACATTTAGCAGTTTTCGAAACATCCTACAAGGTTATAAGAAAGAACAAATGAACATGCCAGGCTAAAATTAATATCTGCTTTCCAACACTAGGCATTCAAATAGTCAGAATTTTGTAAAAGCCTTTTTCACCTTTCGCCTTTCTTCAGGAGTTTTGTGCAAGTGTGAAAACCCATCTGATACTTTTTTTGATTCCACGTGTTTAAAAATGTCATTTTTTTCTTAAATATGACAGAATGTATCTTAAAAAACAACACCTGTTTCATAAGACAGGCGTGTAGTGGAGGAATGACTCCATCAGAAAATTGCAGTCTAAAATGCATTAAAACATTGGCCAAGTTTCGCCACTGAAACATTGCCGATGTCTTTGTGTAGTTTAGACTGAATGCAGGAGTTTACCATCAAAACAGTAATCGATCTTGTTTGATTTTTATTTGTATGTCGAAGTTTAAAAGTCTGTTATCCCCGGCAGGCTGTGGATATTTAAACCACCGTTAATCGTCACTCTCTCGTTTTGTTTTTGTCAGATATGTTCGTTTACTTGGAGCGATGTACATGAGGTTAACGGGCACTGCAGTGGACTGCTACAAATACCTGGAGCCGCTGTACAATGACTACAGGAAAATCAAGACTCAGAACAGAAACGGAGGTGAGTTTGAAACATTTGGTCTGTGTCACTAAAGTAAGGCCGCACTAACACTCGGCCCAGCTGCCCCCACACATGATTGACCCCCCCCAGTCCCCCGCTGGCCTCCACTCGTTTATCTCCAGGCTCAGCCGAGCTTGAGCACGGTGTCCTCTTGTACATACGTCATGCTATGCCATCAGTGTGTGGATGTGACCTGCGGTGTAAAAGCTCTCTGAGTAGTCAGAAGACGAGAACCGAAGTATTCAAGCTCGAGACCATTAACCATTTGTTTTTCTCCGTCTTGTTTCTGTAGTTTAGTTCGTCACGTTAAATTCCAGTCTGTGTTCAAAGACTCTGAGATGCTGATCTTGTTGTGTACCTCTCTCTGTGGTTTTAGAGTTTGAGTTGATGCACGTGGATGAGTTTGTAGACGAGCTGCTTCATGCAGAGAGGATGTGTGACATCATTCTGCCCAGGCTTCAGGTATGTCTGAACCGTTTCTACAATAAACACACACACACCATGTTTCTAAGTCTATATATTCATCACTGAGGTGTGTGTGTGTTTTTGTTCTGCAGAAGAGACACGTCCTGGAGGAGGCCGAGATGTTAGACACTCGGATCAGCGCTCTGGAGGAGGATCTGGATGAAGTGGAGACCAGTGAGGAAGAAGACGAGGAAGAGGAGAAGGTGAAATTAGAAAACTGCTTGGCTTTGCTTAGAAGTAATTTTTAAAAGCAGCAACTATTCTCTTCTACCAAACTTTTAACGGAAGTCACGATGAGCAGATGCTTTTTCAGTTTTAGTAATTCATTCATATTTTATCGTAGTTCCTCAGCCATGGGGAGTGAAAAAGAGGCACATACATAGATACAGCGCAGATCTGCAGATCTTACTGCCAAATGCCACATACTCCGACTCTGTATTTTCCATCACTTTATCAACATGACTTCAAAACAGGCACCGAACGAACAACAGATCATCCTCAGAAAGACGAAGCAACATGTTGTTATTCCCGCGTGATCTTGTAGTTCTCCTGTGATCTCACGGTCCAGAAACAGACCCAGTGGGCGCCGTCCAATGGACTCTGACTTTTGAGCGAGAGGGGCAAGTGCTGGGAAACCTCTGAAGCACAGCCAGGTGTAGTCTTATATATATTTATCTGCAAAGCCTGGGAGAAGAGTTAGAATACAGTGTTTAGGACCGGGCTGTGAAAGGAACACTCAACTTTGTAATGAATCAAACTGTTGGACACTGAAACTGTGGTTCTGGTTTCTTGTACGCCCATGAGGGTTGGGCACTTTGTGTACATGGCACCCAAATTAAATCCAGTCAATCATATTTAGGTAAGAACAATAACTGAGCGCTCCACAGGAGTACAGCGACAACAGAGCGTCGGTATCATCCCTCGTCAACATTACCAAAGCTCAGTGAGGGCAAAGTCCTACAGATCTCCCTACGAGTGATGAATAAATGTTTGTTTCTTTTTCCCCTCCTGCAGCCGGAGAGACTCCAGACCCCCGAACCTCACCGGCGCAGTTATCGAGACAATGACAGACCCCGTCGCTCTCCGTCACCTCGTTACAGACGCAGCCGCTCACCCAGACGGTTTGTGTTTTCCTTATACTCAGGTTTGAGGGAAAAGCGTGTTTGTCATCATGAACTCGTATCTAAACCGTCCTTTGTGTGTTTTCTTTCCCCTCAGGAGGAGCAGATCTCCAAAGAGGCGAAGGTATGTTCCCTGAAAACCTTCTTCACCAGCAAATGTAATACTCTTAAATCATGCACGTTGATTTATTTTGTCGTGTGTTCTCAGCCCGTCGCCAAGGAGAGACCGCCATCGTAGCAAGAGCCCCCGCCGACATCGCAGTCGCTCCAGAGAAAGACGCCACCGCTCCAAATCTCCAGGTACGGGAGCAGAGCTCAGGTTCTTTTATTAGAGATAATAATCGAAGACGTATTTATGGGTTGTAGGTTAGACCTCTACCAGAAGGTGGCAGCGTGATCCATCTGCTCGTTTGGAGGAAAAGACACGGGGTTCAGACATTATGGCTAAAAATCAAATCCACTATGGAGAAAATAAACAGGATTTTTACTTCCAGAACCACACTGTTGAGCCCTTTAGAAAATGAATCTGTGGCGGTCCTTGACGATAATGTGGCGGGCCGCCACAGATTAATCAATGTATGGGAAACACTGGCCTTGTCTCGGCCTCAGACTTGGTCTCGTCTCAGTCTTGATCCCTGAATGTCTTGGTCTTGTCTCGGTCTCTGAGCACTCTGGTCTCGGTTAGTGTGGTCTTGACTACAACACTAATACTTGCGACCACCGGCTCTGATGATGTTTATAAAGTCCTTATTGTACATGTGGTGATTTGTGAATGATTCGTGGCTTTTATTCTGAAAGAGTTCTCCTTTTTTTTTCCAGGTCACAACAGAAGCCGCAGACATCGCAGCCACTCAAAGTCCCCGGAGAGGTGAGTCTCTATTGGAGAGGAAGAACTTATTCAGTTTTCATACAAATTTGTTTTTTCTCATTTTGATCAGTATTCTTACGACTTGTTAACCGTAGAGTTTAAAGTCTTCGCTGTGGAAGCTATCGTTAGCAGAACAGGCTATGAGAGAGAGAGAGAAAGCAATGTCTAAACTTCACAAATACTGTTGTAGATTTCACTTCCTCTTTGAGTCGACTTCCAGCCTCGAATCTTTCAGGCCACACCCGAGTTATTAAGGGCGCACTCACACTATGCCAAGTTGTCCTGTACCGTGCTTAAGCGCTGTTGTCCCCCCTCCCTATTCCCCCGCTGGCCTGCACTCACATTCTGGTATCTGGACTTCTGTGTTGATGTCGGCCACTTCCTGCTTTCTGTTTGTGTGTTTGACAATCAACTCTGATCATTTTGTTTCTTTCCACCACAGGAGCTCAAAAAAGAGTCACAAGAAGAGTCGAAGAGGCAACGAGTGATTTTATTTTTGTATCTTTTCACCTCCAGACTGTCACACTTTTTTTTTTTAATCTTATTTTGAAGGTAATTTTCATTATTAGATATTGAAGCTTAGAGAACCATCTAAAGCCTTCAGGTTTCTGTACAGATTAAATCCCTCCCTTCATCTGTAACCTGACGGCCCGTGCTGCAGTTTACGTCTTCTGAGAGAGAGAAAGCTCATCCAATCTCCGGCTTCACACCTTCCTGCCCCTTATCGACACCTTTTTGATATGTGTAAATGTAAAAAGTGTTTCTGAACGTTTAAAAAAAGTGTCACGCCCAGAAATAAAGACCCTGATTCTTAAGTCGTGTGTTTTTGGAGTTATTGATTACAGAGGATGACGTAAGAACCAACTGATGATCCGCCGTGTCTGTCGGGTTAAACACACACATGACATTTGATTTCTCTTGATCATCTTTGAGATGTTTCTCCACCTTTCCTGGAGTCCACTTTTAGTGTGTGACAGTTTTTATCAGAATTAGGAGGCTAATGATCCGACGAGGCTTACGTTTCCAGATAGTTTAGAACTGAAGAAACCTTTGGGAGGAGGAGAGGTGAAACGTCTTCAAGATCTTCACCCAGTCCATCTGCCTTTGGATCAAGCTTCGTAGTCATGTTACTAACATTCATCTTGAGCGACGTCAGCGCTGTAAACACTGAAACAAACAACTTCAAGACGATTTCTTGGCGTGCACACTGTTCATTTATTGGTATAAAGATTAAACACAGCTTCAGCAAAAAGGAGCGTCTCATTAATAACTTCAGGTCACACATCAAATGAACTTTCACAAGAACAATGAGGACTTTACATTTTCAAAGCAAAGCACATTCATAAAAACTCCATTAATTCTAAGAACTGAAAATACAGCGTTGAAAAAAGACAACAGGCGCAAAATACACGATCATCACAATTCACACATCTCTTCATTAAGTAATCACCATGACGACCGTGTTTTACAGAGGACGTCACACCTACCAGGAGCTAGGGTGTAAGATTTAAAGGTCACATATCATGTGTGTGAAGTGTCTTGTTCTAAATCCACTCTGATCCTGTATTTGATCATGTCTATAAACCCCTCTATTTCAGCCCTGCTCAGAACAGGCTGTTTCTGTGTCTGTAGCTTTAAATGTAAATGAGCTGTGTCTGACCACGCCCCTCTCTGGAAGGGCTTGGGTGGCTCGGGCTTTCTCGCTCCATGTCCTATTGTTTACGGTGAAAAGGCAGACTCAGAGGGCAGAACAAACACCTAGCTGTGGGAGTGTCACCCACCTGGGGGAGGGGTTACTGCCCCTTGTGATGTCATGAAGGGAAAATCTCCAAACGGCCTGTTTGAGCACACATTTTCTGAAAAGTGGAGCAGGCAAAAGACGGAGAGGATGGACTTTTCTCATCATTGGGGGTTTGTAGACAGACTAGAGACACATATTAGAGTTAGAGGAACATGGGGAAGAGGATTTTACAGAATATGTGACCTTTAAGGTGTAACTTCGGCCTAAACGTTGGAACTATCTCAGCTGGTGCGACACTGTAAATGTCAGTAGAGCGTAAACTCCGTCCTGAATTAGATCTTACATTTAAACTATGTCTGAAACTTTTGCAGCCCAGTGGCGTCCCGTGGAACTTTAGCTTGAGCTTTATGTTTCTCTAGATGTGTTCCCTTTTTTGATTTAGTTGTAAAACTTCTATAAATTGGCAATTTGGGACTAGCGGTTAGTGCACAAACCCTTTAGTCCTCCAAACGCACGGCCTGGGTTGAATCCGACCTGTCGCTCCTTTCCTGCAAGTCGTTCCCTGCTCTCTCTCTCTCTTTCTCTCCCCGGTTTCTGACTCTAACCACTGTCTGTCTATCTCTAAATAAACGCATAATAGCCCAAAATACTAATGAAGAAAATAATAAAAATAAACCTTCCTTTAATTTATTTCAAATAGTTTTGAATGGCAGGAAATTAGTTTTTAGAGTTCATCCTTATTTTTTGGACGCCCTGGCAGAATCAGCCCCCTCCTGATTTTCATTCTTCTCCAGGATTCTGTTTTTCTTTATCACCACATGTGAAAGCAATACGCCTCTGTAGAAAGTAGTTGTTGTTGTTTTATTTGCTTGGACAGAATTGATCCCCCTAAATTTGCCTCCCTATCTTTACTGCCTTGGCTCTGGCAGGTTTCTGAGAAACTCCTCTATTTCTCTGCGCATTATGCCTCTGACTTTATTCTTCTCCAGGGTTCTGATGCTGTTCTTACGGAAGTAGGATTTTTCTGGTATGGCTGCTACCTTCATGTGATATTTTATCGCCCTGTGGGAGTCTTTTTGATCAAAGTATAAATAATGTGCATAATTGTTGTAAAGCATCTGTTTGTCTGCAGGTTCTGCAGGTTCATTTTTGAGCAGTTTCTGAAATATCTGCTCAGTTTTGGCCTTGCTGTGATGTGACCTTGCATAGATATTTGCAAGATCTATTTCCCTTTTAAATAAAGAGTGAGGGTAAAGAGAGAGCAGTTCCTCGTGGAGAGCGATTGCTCTGTCCACCGTGCTTTGTTCTGGGCAACTTCTGCTGAAATAAATGATTCTCCGTCTGTAGCAGAGCGCAACACATTTCTTCAGATAACGCACATCTGGATGTTCTCTCAGAACTTTCTCTGCCAAATCAATGGCCTCATCAACTGATATGTGTTTTTTGTAAAGGTTTAGTAAGGCCCACATACCGCTGTTACTGTAGCACAGAGATCTCAAATTTCTAGCCAACTCACGGACTTCATCTTTAATGTTTTCACCTTCATCAGCACGTTGCTCAAGGTAGAGAACAGCGAGGTACAAGTTGTCTGGATCCTGTTCCTTGGCTCGTCTCATTTTCTCCAGGAGGTCAGGGTCCTGCTTTGTGTCTCTTGAGTTTTGGACTTTTTTTAACCATATGACATAGCTGGTGTTCCACTCCACCATGTCTGGCTGCATCCTGGCAGCTTTCTCAAAGTATTCAACAACCAGTTTCATGTCTTCTCTAAAGAACATGAGGGTCCAGGCCTTTTCAGCGTAGATCTCTGGATGGAACTCGCCCTGGGATGGAGATAAGATGGTAAGATGGAGATGGTAATTTTTCATCAGGGCATCAACCTTTGACAGGTAAGCCTGACTCTCTGCTTGATCTCCCGGGTGGTGGTGCAGCCAGGCCAGGTTCCCGCAGTTCACCATTAACCAAGGACCCTCATCTGCCTTTCTCAGCTTGTTGAGGGTCTCTGCAGCCTTCTGGAACAAACCCTTAGCCTCTTCATTTAACCCCAGCTTATACTGAATGAACCCCCACAGGTTGTAAATGTGGCCCAGCCGTCTGTTTCCCTCCTCTGTGCTGAAGTCCTCCATCTTGTGCAGGAGACGTAAAAGTTTCGGCCTCTTGAGGTCCAGGTCCCAGGTGAAGTGACACTGCAGGGACTCCAGTGTGGTTTGACTCTGAGCAGCACTGAAGGAGAATAAAAAAACATGTAAACACATCAGCAGCTAGTTTTGATGCTTTGAAGTGTGCTATGCTAGCAGGTCTACATCGTACAACTTATCAATAACAACAAACCCAGCCACACCTGTTCATCCTGCTGACATCTATCACATCACATGTACGTTCTGCTGTACTACTAAACTCGTTGCCTGTATATAAAGATGGACGCTGGTCTCCGCCTCCTCTCGTATAGAATTTAAGCAGACATTTTGCTTTTTGCACTGGTGACATCATTTGAAGCCACAATCTGCGCAGTACAGAGCGGCTGGAATCATTAGTATTTTTAGTTTATAGCAGAACAGAATCTTGGGTCGGTTTGAAGCAGCTACTCGTTATAGAAGTTCGATGTCTTTTGTGTTCGTGTTCGTTATATTCAAAGTTTCTCCTCTACTCTTCTAAACCTGAGCTGTTAATCATGCCTTTATTACCCTCTTTATATCGTCAGACAATTAAGTAAAGTTCTCAGATAAATAAAAAACAGACTAAACTCTTTGGTGGACATCACTGCATGGGCTCAGGAACACTTCCAGGAGACATAGGGCCTGATTTACTAACATCCCAATTAAAGAGTACTAAATTGCATGTTCACTCCAAAAAATTGCACTTTTGGTTGGTGGGCGTTTGCGGGTGATCTACTAAGAAAATGTGCGTGAATGACAACAGGTGCAAACCTTGTGGAGGCGGTAGTATTTAAGTCAGATCAGATAGCACATTTTTTGCCGGTGGTATCAAGTTTGCACACGTTTTAAGACACGCAAACCTTTGGTAAATCAGGCCCATAGTCTGTGAAACCAGCTCATCACTGGATTCAAAATGTTAGCTGAAACTATACTATGCAAAGAGCAAGCTGTATATAAACCAGATCCAGAAACGTTGCTGGCTTTCTCTGGTCGTATACGATGAACTGAGGCGAAGTGGAAATCTGTCCTGAGGTCTGACAAGTCAAAATTTGAAATCCTTTATAGATCAAATGGACACTGCATCCCTCAGGGCTCAGGAGGCTGACAGCAGAGGGGAAGAAACTGTTCTTGTGGCGAGAGGTTTTGGTCCTGATGGACCGCAGCCTCTTGCCAGAGAGGAGAGTCTCAAACAGTCCATGTGCGGGGTGAGAGGGGTCGGCCACAATCTTACCTGCACGCCTCAGGGTCCTGGAGGTGTACAGGCCGTGGGACATTTTCCATGTCTATGAAACATGAAAATAAATAATAGGTTTAATTAATCAACTAATTTTTTTCTGCAGGGTCAAGCTGCAGAGCCAACAGGAGCAAACTTGGACACATCTCCACTACAAAAGAAGTCGGCGATGGCAGAGCTTTTTGGAGAGACCTTTGCCAGCAAAGACATGGGCAGCAAGACTCCTGCTGACGCCATCAAAGAGGAGGTGGCATCCTACCAGGCAGCAAGCGGCATTACAGTGGATGGTGATCCACTGACATGGTGGAAAAACAATGAGTGTAAATACCCTCACATTGCCAAGATGGCAAGATGCTATCTCGCTGTGCCAGGCTCTTCAGTTCCCTCAGAGAGAGTGTTCTCAACAGCAGGGGACATAGTGACTGCAAAGAGGTCCACACTCTCCCCAGACAATGTAGACATCCTTGTCTTTTTGAAAAAGAATTTGAAATTATAAGCTCAGGTATGCTTTGCTTTCTTTCTTTTCTTCTTCTTTGATGATGTGGACATAGGCTTTATTTCACTCTCCATGTTTCAAGGAAGATGATGTGCCTTATTGCACTTTAAGTTGATTTGATATATTTTAATTTAACAAGTGTTTGACATAATAAACGAAAGACAAAGTTATGTTTATTTGTCTTGTCTTTTTTTTTTGCTGATCTGAAAAATGATCCGACCCGTGACTCTGATCCGTGAAACGATCCGAACCGTGAGTTTTTTTTTGATCTGTTGCACCCCTACTTAAAAGGGAACACAAAGTAAAATCCTCCCTCACCCTGCACACTTAAAAAGACCGCAACATAACCTGAAACTGGCCTTGCAGAATACTCGCCCCTTCATAACCGGCACCAACCTGGATTTGCTAAAACCTGGCAAAAACCCATGGACTGGATACAGTCAAACCACAAACAGGATACAGATACATCGACAAACCCCATCCCAATGGACGGTGTTGCTGCTGTTTACAGGAAGAGCATTCAAACTAGTACCATTCCCATCCGGGCAGTTGAAAATATTGTTTTCAAACTCTCTGGTCCCACTCCCCTGGGCACTGCTGTAATCTGTCATGCCAAAGAATTCACAGGGACTGCAGGAAGCATACCAATCGTGCACGCCTTAGTAACGCACATCAGATAACAATGAACTGGGGGTGTTTTTTTATTAAAATGTTATAAATTGTTTGAGTTACTACCCTCAGGGTGTCTTTTTTGTTTTGTGAAGAAAAATAAATGAACGAAAAAAACAGCCTGATGCTGTCCTCCTTACGTGGAAAGTAATGCAAAATCCTCCTCACAGTTGACAAATGCAATGCTGTACTTTCATTCTTGCAGTCCATAATTGACACCATTTACAGCAGCTTCAACACTCTCACTGTCCCCTCTTCATCCCTACCTGCATCCCCCCTCATCTCCCAACCTCTGTCTCAGTTCTCCCCTTTGTCCCCAAATGAGCTATCCATCATCACCACTAGCATGAAGTCCTCCACCAGTACTCTCTCCCATCCCATCCAGTCTGGTCAAAAACTGTCTCCCAGCCATCTCGCCACTCATAACCTCAATCATCAACTCCTCCCTCTGCTCTGGTTCAGTATCCAAAACACTCAAACATGCAGCCGTCACCCCCATCCTCAAGAAACCTGGACTCAATACCGACAGCATGTGCAACTTCCGCCCTATCTCCAACCTCCCCTTCCTGTCAAAAACACTGGAACGTATTGTCGCCTCCCAGATCAAATCCCACCTCTCCTCCAATAACCTGTTGGAACCATTCCGGTCCGGCTTCTCTTCCCATTATACCACAGAAACAGCTCTCCTCTCCTCAGACTCCGGCCTCCTCAGCATCCTCATCCTCCTTGACCTCACTGCAGCCTTTGACACCATCAGCCACAGCATTCTTCTATCCCGCCTAGAACACTCACTCAACATCACTGGCACTGCTCTTTCCTAGTTAAAATCCTACCTCACTGACAGACAACAGTTTATCCGCATCAATAACTCTTCCTCCTCCATAGCTCCTTTGTCCCAAGGCGTCCCCCAGGGTGCAGTGCTTGGTCCCCTCCTGTTCATCATATACTTGCTCCCCCTTGGTAACATTACCCGCCAGCATGGTCTCCATTTCCACTGTTATGCAGATATCATCCAGCTTTACATCTTCACCAATTCAATCACCACTGAAAACCGCTCTACCATGACAAACTGTCTCAATTAAATCAAAACATGGATGCACACCAATTTCCTCTCTCCCAACTATGCAAAATCGGACATAATAATCATCAGCCCCAAATCCCTCACCAACTCCATTCACAACTTCTCCTTCACAATAGACAACTCCACTCTATCCCCCTCCCCTCATATCCGCAATCTTGGAGTCATCTTTGATCACCACGTCACCCAGCTCACAAAAAACGCCTTCTTTCACCCCAAAGACAAAACCCGTCACCATCCATTACTCTCATTCTCTGCTGCTGAAACCCTAATCCATGCATTTATCACATCCAGACTCGACTATTGCAATAGTATCCTTTGCGGCACATCATCCAAAGTCCTTAATAAACTCCAATACATCCAGAACTCTGCTGCACGCCTTCTCACCCACACCCAATCCCGTGGACACATCTCCCATATCCTGCAAAATCTTCACTGGCTCCCTGTCCCGTACCGTATCCAATTCAAAATCCTGCTCCTTACACATAAAGCCCTTAACCACCAGGCACCCTCCTACCTCCCAGCTCTCCTTCACCCTCACGCTCCTGAGCCGCCGTTCTTCAAATGCCAACCTCCTGTCTCCCCCACTTAGAACCAAGCGACCAACCTGGAGTCTTCTCTATAGCTGCCCCCTCCCTCTGGAACTCACTCCCCACACACATTCAATACTGCACTGACCCTTCTACATTCAACTCACTGATCAAAACTCACCTCTTCAAACAAGCTTTTAATGTATGATTGTGATGTGTGTTCTGTTTATCTGTAGCTGTACCTTTGTGTTGTTGTCTTTATGATTTGTGTGTAATGTTGCAATGTCTGTTAGTCTGTCCTTACTGTTCTGATACTTCTGTCTTTTTTTAACAAATGTACAGTGTCTTTGAGTGTTTGAAAAGCGCTTATAAGTCAAATGTATTATTATCATTTTGACCCCAGACAAACAAAAAGTCACAAAAGCATCAAAACATTCGTATGCAAGTCAGATACTCACCTCATCTTTCTGCTGTTTCTTCCTCTCAGTCGTTTTCTGAAGATGACTTCGTCTCTTGATGTTGCTCTCTGATTACAGTCGCTCCAGCTTCAGCTCTCTAGTGTGGATGACGTGATGATGTGCAGCAGCAGCAGCTTTAAATGTCCGTGACAGAGGCGTGACAGAGGCGTGGAACTTTCCTTATCAGCAGGATGTTATGTGACTTTCCTTTCTTAATAATCCAAACTCAAAAAGCCCAAATATGTTTTCAGTTTTGGTGCGCTTTGGCGCCATCAGGAGGTCTCTGAGCAAACACCATAATTCACGGGAAGCCTGTTGAATTAGTCGAGGAGTACAAAAACCTGGGTACCATCTTTGACAGACTGCTGAAATTCTCCTCCAACACAGAGGAGATTCTCAGGAAATGCCAGCAATGGAAATACCTCCTTAGGAAGCTCAATTCCTTTGGAGTCAGCAAGAACATCCTCCTGACTTTCTACTACTCCTTCATCGAGAGCATCATTACATTCTCCATAACCTGCTGGTTCCTGTTTTCTAATGAATCTTTGTGCTGGATGTGAACATTGTTATTCATGTCAGTGCACTAACCTGTCTCTACTAGAGACTTCATTTGTTTACCTTTTTGTTACAGACTAAATATACCACAAAACAGGACGTCAGTAAATAAACACTGCTGGACCACGAGGCGGTTTAAGAGAATACTACGTCTCCTCATCATTTATTCTGTATCCTGACCGATACACCATCCTGTCTCAAGTCAAACCCTTTAAGGCCCTGACACACCAAGGAGATCGTCGACCATCAGTTCTAGTTGGATCGTCGGTGAGTGATCGTCGCCCTGGTTTTTTACGGTGTGTTCGGCTCCGTCTGCCCTCGTCGGCCTTTTGCTGGCCGATTCGACAGCTTCTTTTCTTTTTCCACTAAAAGACCAAGGGCTGACAACGCCAGTGCCATTTTCAACTTTGTATCAGACATTAATGTCGATTAGTAGGCTACCTATAGAATGAGCGGTGAGCGACAGCGGTGTGAAAATTATGTTATCGTACCATAACAACGGACGACCGCCGCCTCACACACGAGCAGAACGTACGTGGTGGTTGGCCGTCTCCTGTAATCTTTGCGGTGTGTTCTAGTGCAACACTCAGGCTACCAAAATACATGTTCAAAAACACTGTAAAAGTGGATTTTGCATAATATGTCCCCTTTAAAATGTTTAAAATCTTTTAGTGTGTGACAGGCTTTAGCAGAATTAGGACGCTAATGATCCGACGAGGCTTACGTTTCCAGATAGTTTAGAACTGAAGAAGCCTTTGGGAGGAGGAGAGGTGAAACCACTAAAACAAACCTAGAGACGATTTGTTGGCGTGCACACTGTTCATTTATTGGTATAAAGATTAAACACAGCTTCAGCAAAAAGGAGCGTCTCATTAATAACTTCAGGTCACACATCAAATGAACTTTCACATGAACAATGAGGACTTTACATTTTCAAAGCAAAGCACATTCATAAAAAACTCCATTAATTCTAAGAACTGAAAATACAGCATTGAAAAAAGACAACAGGAGCAAAATACATTATGATCATCACAATTCACACATCTCTTCATTAAGTAATCACCATGACGACCGGGTTTTACAGAGTTACAGGGGAGTTACAGCCTCCCATGTACGGAGGCTGTAGTTCTCCAAGCGCACGGCCCGGGTTCGAATCCGACCTACCGCTGCTTTCCTGCAAGTCGTTCCCTACTCTCTCTCTCTCTCTCTCCCCGGTTTCTGACTCTACCCACTGTCTGTCTATCTCTAAATAAACGCATAAAAGCCCAAAAATACTAATAAAGAAAATAATAAAAATAAACCTTCCTTTAATTTATGTCAAATAGTTTTGAATGGCAGGAAATTAGTTTTTAGAGTTCATCCTTATTTTTTGGACGCCCTGGCAGAATCAGCCCCCTCCTGATTTTCATTCTTCTCCAGGATTCTGTTTTTCTTTATCACCACATGTGAAAGCAATACGCCTCTGTAGAAAGTAGTTGTTGTTGTTTTATTTGCTTGGACAGAATTGTTCCCCCTAAATTTGCCTCCCTATCTTTACTGCCTTGGCTCTGGCAGGTTTCTGAGAAACTTCTCTATTTCTCTGCACATTTTGCTTCTGTTTTTAGTCTCCTCCAGGATTCTGATGCTGTTCTTACGGATAAAGGATTTTTCTGGTATGGCTGCTGCCTTCATGTGATATTGTATCGACCTGTGGGAGTCTTTTTGATCAAAGTATAAATAATGTGCATATTGGTTGTAAAGCATCTGTTTGTCTGCAGGTTCTGCAGGTTCATTTTTGAGCAGTTTCTGAAATATCTGCTCAGCTTTGGCCTTGCTGTGATGTGACTTTGCATATAGAAATGCGAGGTCTATTTCCCTTCTGAGTGAAGAGTGAGGGTAAAGAGAGAGCAGTTCCTCGTGGAGAGCGATTGCTCTGTCCACCGTGCTTTGTTCTGGGCAACTTCTGCTCAAATAAATGATTCTCCGTCTGTAGCAGAGCGCAACACATTTCTTCAGATAACGCACATCTGGATGTTCTCTCAGAACTTTCTCTGCCAAATCAATGGCCTCATCAACTGATATGTGGTTTTTGTAAAGGTTTAGTAAGGCCCACATACCGCTGTAACTGCAGCACAGAGATCTCAAATTTCTAGCCAACTCACGGACTTCATCTTTAATGTTTTCTCCTTCATCAGCACGTTGCTCAAGGTAGAGAACAGCGAGGTACAAGTTCTCTGGATCCTGTTCCTTGGCTCGTCTCATTTTCTCCAGGAGGTCAGGGTCCTGCTTTGTGTCTCTTGAGTTTTGGGCGTTTTTTAACCATATGACATAGCTGGTGTTCCACTCCACCATGTCTGGCTGCATCCTGGCAGCTTTCTCAAAGTATTCAACAACCAGTTTCATGTCTTCTCTAAAGAACATGAGGGTCCAGGCCTTTTCAGCGTAGATCTCTGGATGGAACTCGCCCTGGGATGGAGATGGGTATTTTTTCATCAGGGCATCAACCTTTGACAGGTAAGCCTGACTCTCTGCTTGATCTCCCAGGTGGTGGTGCAGCCAGGCCAGGTTCCCGTAGTTCACCACTAACCAAGGACCCTCATCTGCCTTTCTCAGCTTGTTGAGGGTCTCTGCAGCCTTCTGGAACAAACTCTTAGCCTCTTCATTTAACCCCAGCTTATACTGAATGAACCCCCACAGGTTGTAAATGTGGCCCAGCCATCTGTTTCCCTCCTCTGTGCTGAAGTCCTCCATCTTGTCCCTGAGACGTAAAAGTTTTGGCCTCTTGAGGTCCAGGTCCCAGGTGAGGTGACACTGCAGTGACTCCAGTGTGGTTTGACTCTGAGCAGCACTGAAGGAGAATAAAAAAACATGTAAACACATCAGCAGCTAGTTTTGATGCTTTGAAGTGTGCTATGCTAGCAGGTCTACATCGTACAACTTATCAATAACAACACACACCATCCCTGCCTGTTCATCCTGCTGACATCTAGCAGTGCAGATGTACGTACTATTGTACCATGAAACTTGTTGACTGTGTATAAAGATGGACGCTGGTCTTCGCCTCCTCTCGTACAGAATTACATTCTAAGCCAACATTTTGCTGACATTGTGCACAGAGAATCTGCACAGTACAGACCGGCTGATGCGATATGACACCCTGTCCCTTTCGCTAACAATATCACAAATGTAAATTACAGACAAATGAAGATCCCTCACGTCGACACAGTTTACAGCAGATCAGATTTGTGTGTCTCTCGTGGTTATGGAAAGTTTGAGGACTCTTATGTTCGTTGTGTTTCCTCTCGCAGTTTCTCCTCTACGACTTCTATTTGACATGGGGATGTTTATAACTCAACATGTAGGCTCCTTGTTAATAAAATCTACTCTACTCTTTTCTAAAGTAATCTATGTATTTGTTTACTTTATGTTTTTAATTGCATGAAGGACCAGCAACGAAAACGCAACGTGCAATCTGTTATAAAACTTTGATTAACTACACTTTGAACCTTCCTCGTGCTGCAGCTGATACCAAACTTGAACCTTAGTATGTTTGAATGAAACCTTTATTGCTCTATGGGGGAATTTGCCTTGCATAATCCTGTATGATCACAGCTTAGTAAGCAGCTCAATACTGAGTGCTACAAAGGAAGTGACGCCTCTTTTGTCCTCATCATGGGCATTCTGTTCCTGCGCGCTGAAGTACTCCGACCAAAGGGGGTGCAGAGGGTCAGCTTGGCTTGTTGGCTACAGTCAATGTGTACCGGTCTGTCAGGTGAGAAATGCTGCACGTTTGCTTCCCAGTTATCTCGTTTAACAATCTTGTCCAGTTTCTTCTTATTTTGTACGGACAATGCTCCTCCCCCAACGCTGAACACAAAAGGTCAAAAGGTCAACACACTTTCAATAAAACTCTTGTAAAGAAAATTCAACATAGTGCTGTCAACATTAAAATGTCTAAGTTTCCTCAAACAATAGAGGCGCTGTTGTTCCTTTGCAAATCTTGCTTTCATAATAAAGCACATTCACTTGTTAGCAGAGTATTTATATTCTTTGGTAAACACAAATTAAAATCATTTTAACC
The DNA here is from genome assembly GCA_020745685.1 of Tautogolabrus adspersus. NCBI lineage: Eukaryota > Metazoa > Chordata > Actinopteri > Labriformes > Labridae > Tautogolabrus > Tautogolabrus adspersus. The sequence goes on along the minus strand of CM036536.1, from coordinate 1,440,010 downwards.
CCAGACAAACAAAAAGTCACAAAAGCATCAAAGTGAGAAAAGTAAACGTGTGAAACAGTAAAATAATGAAGCTAAAGAGGAAGACAAAGACTAACAGGAAAGGGTTTGGAGTTAAACATTAGACATTTAAACATTCGTACACAAGTCAGATACTCACCTCATCTTTCTGCTGTTTCTTCCTCTCAGTCGTTTTCTGAAGATGACTTCGTCTCTTGATGTTGCTCTCTGGTTACAGTCGCTCCAGCTTCAGCTCTCTAGTGTGGATGACGTGATGATGTGCAGCAGCAGCAGCTTTAAATGTCCGTGATAGAGGCGTGACAGTCGGGAAGTCGTAAATCCACCTTTCTTTATCAGCAGAATGTTATCTGACTTTCCTTCTTAAGAATCGAAACTTAAAGTCTGCAGTTTTTCTCTATAACTTATTCAAGGAGGAAAAAGTTCCTCCTCAAAGAATTGATGTATTGCTGTAATCACTTTTTGCTAGATTCCCTAGTAGTGCTGTAGTCAAGACCACACTAACCGAGACCATGACATACCCGAGACCAGAGGGCTCCGAGACAAGACCGAGACATTTAGGGATTGAGGCCCAGACAAGACCAAGGCAGGGCGAGAACGAGTCAAGACCAAGACATTTAGGGATTGAGACCAAGTCAAGACCAAGACATGACGGGACCAAGTCAAGACCAAAACATTTAGGGATCAAGACCAAGTCAAGACCAAGACATGACGGGACCAAGTCAAGACCAAGACATTTAGGGATCAAGACCGAGTCAAGACCAAGACATTTAGGGATCGAGACCAAGTCAAGACCAAGACAGGACGGGACCAAGTCAAGACCAAGACATTTAGGGATTGAGACCAAGTCAAGACCAAGACAGGATGGGACCGAGTCAAGACCAAGACATATAGGGATCGAGACCAAGACAAGACCAAGACCATAAACATCACTAAAAAATCCTCATCTTGTGTGCAGGGGGCGTGTCACTCACTTAGCCCGTAACACCAGGAAGGTTGCAGCCATAACCGGGGGATAAACATCAAACTACAAATGATTAGTTATACGTTGTTTTAGAAAGAGGCGTTTTCCTTCTAATCATAGTAATGATTTGGAAAAGTGGTGGTCTTGACCAGAATTTTGAATTCAAGGACATTTACGGAAGTGTATTGTATTCACATGAATAAATTAAAAACCTGCTCTGCTTTTCTGTTTAACAAGATAATTATCTCAGAATTTCGTTGTACGAGTAGGGCTCGACCGATATCGACCCGATATGGAATTTTTGGCCGAATCGAAGTTTGGGAGGAAAAAAAATCTGATACCGATATATCGGCAAATATCTTTCTTAGATCTATGTTCCATTTGTCGAGATGGATTTAGATAAACACATTTATTGATTTGATGCCTCAAATGCAGACAGATGATCACTCTACTGGAAAGTTACGTGTGCGTGTACGTGCATCTGGAGAGTGATGATGCTGGTTGTAATCCATATAGCGCCCTCTGCTGTTGACAGCCAGAAGGAGAACTGCTAGTGTATCGCATGTCTGCGATAAAATTAGCCGATTCGATAGTCACTGGATATGCTAATATTGCTAATTGGTCGGGCTTTAGTTTTGAGCATCGACTGTAAATATAAATGGACGAAGCCTGAGTGACGTCATCTGTCTGTTCCTGTAGGGGGTGCTGGAGTCCCATCGATGGCGGTCTCCATTCCGGAAATGCTGACTCAGCCTAACTTTCCATCAACCCAGAGTATCTCCCCATGTTTCAAACCCAAACAGAAACTGTGTTAAATTTAACAGTCTGGAAACATTTGCTACTTTAGGTGGTCTAAATGAGAGCTTAATTTGGGATTGTGAGGTACCAGTATGACGTTAGTTCATGAAAACAGCAGATCTTTATCACCACATGTGAAAGCAATACGCCTCGGTAGAAATTAGTTGAGATTTTGTTTTTTGCTTGGACAGAATTGTTCCCCCTAAATTTGCCTCCCTATCTTTACTGCCTTGGCTCTGGCAGGTTTCTGAGAAACTCCTCTATTTCTCTGCACATTTTGCCTCTGTCTTTAGTCTTCTCCAGGGTTCTCATGCTGTTCTCACGGAAGTAGGATTTTTCTGGTATGGCTGCTGCATTCATGTGATATTGTATCGACCCGTAGAAATCATTTTGATCAAAGTTTAAAAACTTTGCGTAGCTGTTGTACAGCATCTGTTTATCTGCAGGTTCCAGACTACTTTCCAGCAGCTCCTGATATATCTGCTCAGCCTTGTGCTTGCTGTGACGTGACTTTGCATAGATAGTTGCAAGGTCAGTTTTCTTCACGAGTAAAGAGTGAGGGTACAGAGAGATCAGCTCCTCGTGGAGACTGATTGCTCTGTCGATCACGCCTGGTCTTAGGGGGCCCTCACTGGCGTACAAAACCTTGTTTCTGTAGGCGTGCGCAACACATCTCTTTAGATAACGCTGATCTGGATGTTTTTGCAGAGCCTCTTCTGCCAAATCAATGGCCTCATCAAGACTTAAGTACTTGTTGTAAACCCTGCATAATGCTCTCACACAATCGTAGCTACAGACAGGAGTTCTCAAAACCTTTCTGGCTATCTCACGGACTTCATCTTGAATGTTTTCTCCTTCATCAGCACGTTGCTCAAGGTAGAGAACAGCGAAGTACAAGTTCTCTGGATCCCGTTCCTTGGCTTGTCTCATTTTCTCCAAGAGGTCAGGGTTCATCCTTGTGTTGTTGTGCTTATGAGCATTGACTAATGCTAAGACATAGCTGGTGTTCCACTCCACCATGTCTGGCTGCATCCTGGCAGCTTTCTCAAAGTAATCAACAACCAGCTTTACGTCTTCTCTTAAGAACATGAGGGTCCAGGCCTTTTCAGCGTAGATCTCTGGATGGAGCTCGCCCTGGGATGGAGATGGGTATTTTTTCATCAGGGCATCAACCTTTGACAGGTAAGCCTGACTCTCTGCTTGATCTCCCAGGTGGTGGTGCAGCCAGGCCAGGTTCCCGTAGTTCACCACTAACCAAGGACCCTCATCTGCCTTTCTCAGCTTGTTGAGGGTCTCTGCAGCCTTCTGGAACAAACTCTTAGCCTCTTCATTTAACCCCAGTTTATACTGAATGAACCCCCACAGGTTGTAAATGTGGCCCAGCCATCTGTTTCCCTCCTCTGTGCGGACATCTTCAATCTTGTCCCTGAGAAGTAATAGTATTGACCTGCTGCGGTCCAGGTCCCAGGTGAGGTGACACTGCAGGGACTCCAGTGTGGTTTGACTCTGAGCAGCACTGAAGGAGAATGAAAAACATGTAAACACATCAGCAGCTAGTTTTGATGCTTTGAAGTGTGCTATGATTGGATGTTAACTGTTCATCTCCCATGAAGGAAAGAAGGCAGGAAACACCCAATATTGCTCCTTTAAAACAATCCTTTTACCAGGTGCAATAACTATGACACATAGTGTTTAAAATGGGTACTGCAGTCCAAATTCAAAACATTACAGAAAGCTGTCTCCCCCCCCCCCCCCCCTCCTCTCTAGAGTGGATGCTCACGCAGGTCACCATGTGGTGGACACTGAAGCTTCAGTGTTTATCCAGCTCTGCATCGGTCTGTAAACCTTTCTGCGTTCTAACCTCTCTCCATTTTTCAAAAGCATCTCCAATATTGATCCTAGTTTGAGCACGTTTCTGCTCGTGGAGCTTATTAGAAACATGCAGAGGCTTTTTAGGTCGGGTACAATCACTTCTTGAGTCAAGAGTCATTTTATAAATCATTGTGCAACCTGTTATAAAATGTATGAACCTTGAGCCTTTATACTGCTGTAGCTGCAGAGTGGACATTTACTTAAGAGTACTATTCCCAGATAATCTAAGATTAAAGTATACTTCCTCCTTTTGCAAGAATAATTCAGCAAACAGCAAACTAAGATTCCTTTGAACCTGGCTGAGATGGCAGAAACAAAAAGCATAAGAAACTTTAAAATGATGAAAAGGAATCATGAATAAACGTGAAGGGGAATAAAAGGAGCAGAAGAAAATGGTTTGAGAGCTAATAAAGAGATCATTTAAGAAAATTGTGTGCAAAACATTCTGAATTGTTCATGCAGACACTCACCTCATCTTCTCGTTTCTTCCTCTCAGTATTTCTCTGATATAACTTCAGCAGATGTTTGCTCTTGATGTAGCTTCGGTTACGGTGATGTCCAAATTCTGCTGCGATATAAAGGCTGTGATGTCTGAGTGCAGCAGATTCAGATCTTCTGGGGTCGAGGCAAATTTGAGAAGGCGTGTCATTTGGGTGTCATATATCCACCTTTCTTTATCAGCTCTGTGTTATCTGACTTTCCTTTCCAGAAATAAAAACATAGACACACATAAGTCTGTCTCTGTGTTTAAAAGAACGTAGCGCTCAACCAAACCATGTTCACAGCTCGCACCTCCTGCGCAATGTATGACAATCCATTGAAAAGATGGAGGGAAGAAAAGAGAGGCCCTGTTTAAGGCCGAGGTTTTCTTATAAGCCAAATTTTCTTTTTGTAATATTCAGATTTATCTGCTATAACCTGAAAAACTGTGCGTTGATTTGGCTCTTCCACTAATACCTATTTTGCGCTTGCAGTCATTCTGCTTTACGTACTCTCCGTGACGTAAACCAGTATAACACGCAAAAGCCTTTTAAAAATACTACCACCTCCACCAGGTTTGCACCCGTTATCATTCACGCACATTTTCTTAGTAGATCTCACGCAACTCGCCGGCAACTACAACCAGCTCTGCATCGGTCTGTAAACCTTTCTGCGTTCTAACCTCTCTCCATTTTTCAAAAGCATCTCCAATATTGATCCTAGTTTGAGCACGTTTCTGCTCGTGGAGCTTATTAGAAACATGCAGAGGCTTTTTAGGTCGGGTACAATCACTTCTATCTGAACCAGTTCTCTTGCCCGCTTCCATCGCTGCAACACCTGTTGGTTTGACCTGATAACTGCTCTCATATCTGGCAAACCGAGGGGCGTCCAAAACGGCCGTGTGGGGGGGGGCCTTAAAACCGCCTACCTTCTCTGGTCCAAACAAATCCAGACCATTCAGGACCAGAATCTAAAGTTAGAAGGAGGACATACTGGCTGCTGCATTGTTGTCAGAGAAGCCAGCACTTCAACATAGCATGTTTCCTTAATGTCTGATCATAGAGGAAGGTCACTTTATCATCTCACTCTCTACACATCTCACTGATTGGACCTTTAACACACACACACACATTTCCCCACTAAACTTAACAACTGAAGTTTTTTTTAATCCTAAATGTAACTGAACTAAACTCTTTAAAGGTGAGAAAAGGAAAGGAGACTCAGAGGTGTGACAAGGCGTTGGTATTTGACAGTTTAGGATCAGAGGGCAACACCACAACATTTGGACTGCAAACTGTGAGTAGCTTGGAGCTAGTTCATGGAGAATACCATATGTTGTCATTTGATCTGCATCAACTCTTTCCATTTAATACTTACACTCTCGACCTGTGAGTCTGGATTTGGTGGTGGAGGGAACATCGTCCTCCCAGCTGTGAGTCTCTGCAGAGTGTATGCTTAGGAAAAGATTCATTGACACGTTGAGGCCGCCATTTTAAATCTTTTTATTTAGCAGAAAAAATAAGCTCCAGTGCAAAGACAGTCATACAAATAAATTGATAAGCCACAAAGGTCCCCAAAAACCATCCTAGCCAACAAGTGATAACCGAGGCTGCTGGAGATGTACTTGCTTTTAACGCTGCACCACGTACCCTGCGTCTGTTTGGAGCGTTGGCTGTGCATGAAATCAGAGCAGTAACGCTACGTGGTCGTAATATGCAGTATGCACGTGACCAGTAGAGGTAGAGTGGATGTAAGAGGCTCAACAATGACAATGCAGTTAATAGACATCTGTACGACGTGTCATCTCCGCTGCACAGAGACAAACTTGCCTTTCAAACTAACTGGCTAGTTCCAGTGTTTTATAATCAACATGTCCGCACCGTAACGTTAGCACACGGAGGAAGGATTACTGGTGTCCTCCTCCAGTTACAGGTGAAGTGACTAGCCAAGAATGTTAACAATTACATTCTTGACGCAGACGGTGGAGTACGCAAACGGAAGGTTAAAAGACAAATATATATCTCCAGCCTCAGTATACAGTACATATATGAAACAACAAAATACCCAACAAACCAAAAGAATCTCTTTTACCCGAGTTAAGCTCTGTGTCCACCTGGCGTTTTTTCTGGGCAGTTAAGCGCTGGCTGTGCGCTCGGAAGCGCTTGCATGAAGCATTTGTGTGCTGAGAATCAAAGCGCTGCACGTCCGTCCTGTCTCCATGACAACAGTCTGTTGACAACAGCCACTGTATGAGCGACACTGCTCCGTTACTTTTTACTGCGCGTTTTTTATTTCAGATCGTTTATTTCTCGATCAGACACGGAGCGAGGAGGATGTGGGTTCAAAACACGATCTGTAGGAGACAACACTACGGGAATATTGTATAGTTTGAAAGAGCGGCGGTGACATCAACAGCTCCTTTATGAAAGGTTGAAAGATTTTCAACTTGAGCACTCAGAGCGGCGGCAAAAAAAAAGAGCCACCGTTTGCAAAATGTACGTTGGGTGCTGCGCAATTTCTCCAGTCGGTCGCCTGCTGCTGCAAACGCTCTCTCCTCGTTGAAAACAATTGAAAAAAGACGCTTGTGCTCAGAAATAAACGCTAGGTGGACACAGGGCATTATGTTTCAGTAATTCAACATAATAGATGAAGGTTTATCGCATGGCAACAAGAATACACCAAGCATTCTGTTCTGACTGATCGTCATCATTAAACAAGCAGTAAAACCCTCAAATATTTAAAGGTTTCAGCTTCACAAAGGAGTGGTTGGATATGAAAGTAACGTAACGTGATTTCTTAAAAGTGTCCGATTAAAACAGACATTGTTTCTGTCAGAGTTAAAATGGGAATGTTTCACCGTTTATATTATGACACTTGTGATTTAAGTAAGTTGGCCAAAAAGAAAACAATAACTGCAGACACAAGTGGCACAACAGAAACACCTCACATCAAAAGAAAAAAACCAGAAAGCAAAACGTAATCACAGAATATATACCGGTATTAAAGAGGAAAATAAAAGCAGGTTACAGCTTTGAACTTTTAGATACAGTCACATGTTAAAACAGCTTTCTGGTCGTACCAAATGCTGTCTCAGCCTAACTTTCAATCAACCTAACGACAGGCTGAGAGCTGGAGCTGAGGCGGGTTTTAAGCCTCCTGACAAACCGTTACACCGCGCCCACCTTTTTCTTTGAACCAGGCTGTAAACATGTTAATGTCTGCTGTAAAAACAGGCTTTTTAGAATGGGTGTGTATGTGACTTCCTGTCCTTCTGCAGCCAGCCTCTAGTGGACACTCGAGGAACTGCAGGATTTTGCACTTCAGCATCGGCTTTATTTCTCAACACCTGAGGTAGCCGCTTGGTCTGTAAGCTACTTCACAACTTTCACCGTAGGCTGAGATCTCAACTAGTGGACTGTAGCTAGTGGGAGTGCAAAAGCCACAAAGCGAAAACAGACGGAACAAAAAGAGCGACACAGCTGCACTGAAACTGCACGTAGCAGACTTCGCTGAACACGATAGAAATCGTCACGCAGGACGACACTTTATCTTACTTTATATAACGGAGCGACTTATATTCCGGATTTTATGGTATTATAAATATATATATATATATATAAGTATTATTTATCATAGATTATAATATGTCACAATAGTATAATAGATATTCCCACTTCCACAGTTGGAAATATGTTTTTACTTATTATTTACACATGAACTGCAAATGACATAGATTTTCTTTTAAGATTATTATTGTTATTTTCTGACCTTTGACCTTTTCTGACCTTTGACTTTTTAGTGTTAGATTTTCTGGTGTAAATAACAGCTTGGGTAAATCTTTAGTTTGAAGCAGTGTAGGGGTGAACTCCCTTTTTTTCGTGTATGGGGGTTTAGTTTAGTCCAGCATCTGGTCTGGGGACTAGTGGGGGAACACTGAAGCCTGGCTTAGACTGCAGGGTGATTGGACCAATAGAAGATCCGATTCCTCCTTCCTGACAATCGCACTGTTGTTTCCGACTCGAGGCTGCTCCGAACCGATTATCTCGTAGTGTGAGTCGTATAAAGATCCGATCTGAACGTTCCCGATCTGCTCAAAGAACGTCGGGTCCGCCCCGATTTTGATCAAACATGTTTGATATTTATGATTTAAAATCCTGACGATCACGTCATGGAAGGGTCTGGAGGAAGTCGTGTGTGACTACAATAAGGGAGGACAGTAATGAAACCTGCACGGGTTTATATGCGCTGGAGCCTGTAATGCATCTGACAGTTAAAATCTGACCTCCTGCTCTCACTGAAGAACAGACCCACCCCCCCCAAACATTTCTTCACCCAAAACTTGTTTAAAAAAATAAATGTTGTCATCTCTGCACGAAGCATTAAAATCACAAATGTAACCTCCAGCTCCGATGTTTACGTGAGGTCACATGAGCTGGTTCATTGATACTCGGCACGATAATCTTAGTAAAATCCTGTAGTCTGTGACGTGCCATGATTTTCATATCTCGAGGTTACAGAGAAAAATATCTGTTAAGATTCTCCTGATGTGTGTGATGCTGCAGTCTGAGCCAGGCTTCACAGCTCTGCATGGGTGACCTTTAACCTATTTGTTATTGTTTAATCTACTTTAAATGTCAAATGTCACCCTTTCTCACCCACACACACAAAAAGACTTTAAAAAAAGCATATTTCTAATCCTGATGGTTCACAGTTTGAATTCAGTAAACCGGGTCTGGCCATCATTTCAGGAAAAGAAAAAGTGCAATAATATTCCTAGTCCTTGTTATCAATCTGCCCGACCTCCATTTTAACCTGGTCATCCACCGGGGTGTACGTAGCTCTCTCCTCTGCAGATCTCATTCTGCGCTTGATGATGTACCTCCAGGTGTAACCACCCAGGGCGATGACAGCAAGAACGGAAATGCTGATACCAACAATAAGACCAAATGTCAGCCGGTCCACACACCATCCTTCAGAGAAGCACAGCTGGGTGGTGTTGACTGAAAGGAGACAAAGACGAGAGGAAACAGGTGAAGTTTTTTAACATTCAACATGGCTACCACAGTACCACATTGACAAAGTGGCTCTAAGATCATGGTAAAGTCTCTCTGTCAGTCCAACCTGCAAAATCTTAACAACTCTATGATGGTTCAATTTCCACATACTCCGTGCACGCCGTGGTCTGTCGGCGCCTCCTACTACGCCGTAGTTCTCTGCCGCGACCCATCTGCAAGTCTATTTTCACAGCGCTGCAAGCACGCGTCAAGCTGAACAGAATAGATCAGGCCGGACAGGAAGTCAGACAAGGAAACGCACAGAGCGTCCGGGCATTTTCAAAATAAAACGCAACATACGGACTCCTGATCGTAATTCCATCACTTTATCAACATGACGTCAAAACAGGCACCGAGTGAACAACAAATCATCCTCAGAGAGACAAAGCAACATGTTGTTTGTTTCTTTATTCCTGCGTGATCTTGTAGTTCTCCTGGTACGTGTGTACAGCAGCTCATGGCTGCGCTCACGTGCCAGAAACGGATCCAGCGGGTCAGGGCGCACGCCGTCCGACAGAGCAAAACTGTGGCGCGCACGGACTATGTGGAAATTGGGAGTACTTGGTTAGCTTTCACACACTTAAGTTTACCTGGAGATTAACTTTACTGATCCTCTGACTTTTCAGAAATCAACAAGTTATTCTGTTACATCAAAAGCTGACGTTTTGTCAAATAGAGCTCGACCGATAAATCAGCTAGCCCATAATATCAGCCGATATTACCATATGCAGTGACTTTCAGTCGGCTATTTTATCGCAGGTATGTGCTGATATTACTCGATTTATTCACCAGTCAAATAGCATTTTATTTGAGTTTCATTGTATGACCCTAGCAGTTCTCTTTCACCAGCAGAGGGCGCTGTATGGATTACAACAAGCACCATCACTCTCGTCTTCATTCATTATAAAGTGTTTGATAACTGCGTGTGAGGGATCAACACAATAAAGGTTTATATTTAAATATATTTATCTCTTCAGATTGAGCAGAGATCCAAGAAAGATATCACGTGTCCCCAATATCAGTATCCGTATCGGCTTAAAAATCCCATATCGTCAGGTCTAGTGTTAAAGCTAGAAGATAAAAAAGGTTAGTATAAATTCACCACACAGATTAAAGTTTAACAAACAGCTGAGTTTCCCTTTTGCAGAAGCACAAACACTATAAAGAGTGCTTCAGTGTGGAATAAATCTCAGCTCTAAACACTGGAGATGACTCACACACCATAATAACGGCGGGTTTCATCACAGGTACTGTTGGACGTGAAACTACTCAGACGGGATTTTATGACAGGCCGTAAGATAACCTCTCCCTCCGTGATAATGATTGGAAAATCTTGGGTGTGGCTGTTTTTCCACTCACACACTTCTGTACAGAACTGAAGGAAGTTAATCAGTCGACAGTCTCAGGAATAATACAATAAAGGAGCCGTATGTAACTCTGACACCTAGTGTTTAAAATGGGTACTGCAAGCCAAATTCTAAACATTGTAGAGAGCTGTCTCCCCCCCCCACTCCTCTCTAGAGTGGATGCTCACGCAGGTCACCATGTGGTGGACACTGAAGCTTCAGTGTTTATCCAGCTCTGCATCGGTCTGTAAACCTTTCTGTGTTCTAACCTCTCTCCATTTTTCAAAAGCATCTCCAATATTGATCCTAGTTTGAGCACGTTTCTGCTCGTGGAGCTTATTAGAAACATGCAGAGGCTTTTTAGGTCGGGTACAATCACTTCTATCTGAACCAGTTCTCTTGCCCGCTTCCATCGCTGCAACACCTGTTGGTTTGACCTGATAACTGCTCTCATATCTGGCAAACCGAGGGGCGTCCAAAACGGCCGTGTGGGGGTGCCTTAAAACCGCCTACCTTCTCTGGTCCAAACAAATCCAGACCATTCAGGACCAGAAACTTTGAATGAACTGAAGTCGGTAAAGTTAGTTCAGAAAGTTTAGGAGAATTGAACATTATATCAATTTTTTTCTGTGCAGGGGATGTTTTCATTTTAATAATTTCCGCCCCTCCTCAAAGTGTCACCCAGACTTAGAAAGCAGTGTATTAACAGGTATTTCCCCTCGCGGCCTCCTGAGGCTGAGCTGTGGTTGTCAAACCAGTTTTTAGTAGACCTTAAGTGATGACTTAACACCACAAACATCAGTGAATGTGTTGAGGAAACAGCTGTTGACTCACCAGTGGGGTGTTGAAGGCCTCCCAGAAGTGGAGTGCTACAGTCAACTGTTGGGAGGAGGAAGCAATTCGTTACTAGAAAGTCATGACACCACATCTGAAACATTAAAGCACAAACACATCTAATACACGTCTTTAAAAGTGTAGAAGAGCTAACTAATCAAAATCCAGAAGGGGCGGGACTTCTGATATCAGCTTTGTCAGCAAAAATGGGCAGGCAAAGGCAAGTCAGACTTGTCTTTTCGAAAAATACAATTCCCAGTTCTCCTCACCAGAGTCGATGCTCACGCAGGTTGCCATGTGGTGGACACTGAAGCTTCAGTGTTTAGCCAGCTCTGCATCGGTCTGTAAACCTTTCTGCGTTCTAACCTCTTCACAATTCAGAAACGGGGGCACTTCCAGATGTATTTTATGTCATAGAAAATAACGTCAAAATCCCTTAAAGGTCCAATCAGTGAGATGTGTAGTGAGTGAAATGATAAAGTGACCTTACTCTATGATCAGACATTAAGGAAACATGCTATGTTGAAGTGCTGGCTTCTCTGACAACAATGCAGCAGCCAGTATGTCCTCCTTCTAACTTTAGATTCTGGTCCTGAATGGTCTGGATTTGTTTGGACCAGAGAAGGTAGGCGGTTTTAAGGCACCCCCACGCGGCCGTTTTGGACGCCCCTCGGTTTGCCAGATATGAGAGCAGTTATCAGGTCAAACCAACAGGTGTTGCAGCGATGGAAGCGGGCAAGAGAACTGGTTCAGATAGAAGTGATTGTACCCGACCTAAAAAGCCTCTGCATGTTTCTAATAAGCTCCACGAGCAGAAACGTGCTCAAACTAGGATCAATATTGGAGATGCTTTTGAAAAATGGAGAGAGGTTAGAACGCAGAAAGGTTTACAGACCGATGCAGAGCTGGATAAACACTGAAGCTTCAGTGTCCACCACATGGCAACCTGCGTGAGCATCCACTCTAGAGAGGAGGGGGGGGGGGGGGTTGACAGCTCTCTAATGTTTAGAATTTAGACTGCAGTACCCATTTTAAACACTAGGTGTCAGAGTTACATATCGCTCCTTTAATGCATTAATTTCTGATCTTTATCACAACACAATAAACATGTTAAAGCTGACAGCCCTCAAACATACACATTTATTTTCCCTCTCTCGTGCACATTATGGTGTATATGTGGTGACGCCGCTTCAGGAGCATGAAACTGTAAATGGTGTGTTAATGGTTATTCTGACACTTCAACACTTACATGAACAGTTCACTTCCTCTCGGATCTGCAGGAGGGAAACAAACAGAGATCAAATATAATATGGGAATAAAACAAGAACAGCTGAGAGCAAAGATCACAAACACTGTGATAATGATGTCATGAACTATATCAAATATAAAGGAGGTTTTGTAGGCTCATATCTGCATGTAGACATGTGCACTCTTTTCTAGGGCCTGACCGATACGGGATTTCTGGGGCCGATAACATCATTGATGTTTGGCAGGGTGAATAAATGTAGTACCAGCGGCTCATATCTGGGATAAAATGAGCAGATACTGATAGTCACTGGATATGCTAATATCAGCCGATATTATCGGCTAGCTGATTATTCAGTCGGGCCCTTCTTCTTTCAACAGTTAAATGCAAACTGCTCTGCAACGATGTCCCTCAGGATGATGAAGCTGAAAGCTCTTCTTTCTGCTCCTGTGTCTGTAGATCATTTTGCTTTGAGGGTTTGATTCCTTTATTATCTTTTACTCATTACACAAAGGTTAAACTTTGACTGTCTGCCATAAAACACTCCCACGCTCTGAATCCAAATCTCATCCGGCTGGTTAGACAGAAATCTGGGGAATCCCCTCACATGTTCACATTCCTTCATTCAATATTTCCAATCTGAAGAAGTGTTATTAACGTCAGAACAAATCTTGAGAATAAGTTGTTCTTTACCGTTGTACACTGCCACTTAAAACGCAGGTAGGTCGTGCAGTTTTTTATTCTAATGGATCCGGTCGTCACACTCAGTACCAGTTTGGGATCAAACTCCAACTGACTGGCGAGGTTGGTCCCCTAGAAGACAAACACAGGCAGACAGCTTCATGATGAATGCAGATTTACTTAAAAAGAACTTGTGAATAAGATTCATAGTTTTGAAGATCTGGAGAAATAATTCCTGAAACATTGCAATGAAATGATTTTTTCTCTTATTCAAACTGTGGGGGGTCGAGGGTGGCAGGGTCAGGTGAGCTTTAATAAAGATCACAATCATCATTTTCCATTTCACTGAGTACTCTGAAGTCTGATGAAGACGAGAGACAGCAGCAGCGGAGTTGAAGGGACTTCCCAGGTCCTTTTGTTGGCAGGGAGGATTGCTCAATCACACCATGTTACGCAGGAAGGGAAGTAAAAGAGTGAAACCTCAGTCTCTTTCAATCGCAGGAACTTGCCCCTAGAACTACGGACCCTTTGAGGAACTATGCTTATTGGGACCGCAGAAACCAGGGTCTAAATTTAGATCTAATGTTAGCTGTAAATGCCTCTGTTTTTCCTGCAGACGCTGTGACACTGTTTTAAACTGTGCTCAATTTTGACTGCTCTCCGGGTGTTTCTTACCTTCAGACTACTCTCTAAATCTGGAAAAGAATCCCTGGAGTGGATGCTCACGCAGGTCACCATGTGGTGGACACTGAAGCTTCAGTGTTTATCCAGCTCTGCATCGGTCTGTAAACCTTTCTGCGTTCTAACCTCTCTCCATTTTTCAAAAGCATCTCCAATATTGATCCTAGTTTGAGCACGTTTCTGCTCGTGGAGCTTATTAGAAACATGCAGAGGCTTTTTAGGTCGGGTACAATCACTTCTATCTGAACCAGTTCTCTTGCCCGCTTCCATCGCTGCAACACCTGTTGGTTTGACCTGATAACTGCTCTCATATCTGGCAAACCGAGGGGCGTCCAAAACGGCCGTGTGGGGGTGCCTTAAAACCGCCTACCTTCTCTGGTCCAAACAAATCCAGACCATTCAGGACCAGAATCTAAAGTTAGAAGGAGGACATACTGGCTGCTGCATTGTTGTCAGAGAAGCCAGCACTTCAACATAGCATGTTTCCTTAATGTCTGATCATAGAGTAAGCTCACTTTATCATTTCACTCACTACACCTCTCTGATTGGACCTTTATAGCTCCTCAGTTTTAAACATATTTCCCTTGGTTGTGCAGTACTTACATCTGCGGTCTCCCACCCTGTCCTACACTTAGATGACCAGGGTGTATGGGACAGCTGGTATAAGACGGAGTCATCAGGTTGTCTGCTGGCGCTGCACGTTGGGTTCTGTTGTTCTGATTCTGAAGCTGAAGTAAGCTGGATCATCAGCAGCAGCAGACCAAAAACTGGAACTGAAGAAGAAAAACAAACTCAATCAGCAGAAACGTTATTTAATCGTCTACAGGTAACTAGTTCACTTATCAAAAACAATCTGCTCATTTGATCCTTCTCGACAGGTTTCAAGCTCAGGAATCGACTCTGCAGGGTCAGCACATGAGGAGGGACAGATTCTCTGGGAGATGATCTGGATTTAAACTTGAAATCTGCTGTTGTGATTTTTTCTGAGCGTTTTGAAGAAAGAAGGAGTCTGCAGCAAAGGAGGAAACGATCTAATCTGCAGAGAGATTGAAGGAGATGAAGAAGAAATGATCAGAGCGTTTGAAAGTAGAGGAGTCAAAACTGCAGGTAAGGCAGGGTGATAATCCTGAGAGCTAAACTGTCGAGACTGTTTGGAAGGAGCTGCAGAAAAAGTTGCCATGTGTTCAGACATATTTGTGGTTTGCTTTGTTTTACTTGGCTCTTTCTCTCGATTGCTTCATCTCCTCTCAACCAGGAGTGGAAAAGATGAGTCACTGTAGCCCATTGTCTGATAAGAGTGGAAAGGGAAAACGAAAAACTCCCTTTCGACTGCCCCACCCGAGCAAACAAACAACCGTGTGGGAATATCAGACTCTCACCTGTAAGAACTCAAATCTTACCAGGTGTATTTCAAGTCAAGAATGTCTCATTCCACTTTCTATAAGCCACACTCAGCTGACGAGTCCAGGTTAACATTTTAAAACCAAAAATATATAGTAAAAATAATGAGTGTGTTTACATGGACTTGAGTGTCTTGGTTTTGTGTTTGTTCATGTAAACATCATATCCTGAAGTGATTTCAGAAACTGAGTGACATGTGGCATGTATACCCTTTCACCCCGGTTTCTGACAGCTGCCGACTACCTGTGCACCTGTGCTCTGCCTCTGGTCACTTCCTGTTAGCACCTGTGCTCTGCCTCTGGTCACTTCCTGTTAGCACCTGTGCTCTGCCTCTGGTCACTTCCTGTCAGCACCTGTGCTCTGCCTCTGGTCACTTCCTGTTAGCACCTGTACTCTGCCTCTGGTCACTTCCTGTTAGTACATGTGCTCTGCCTCTGGTCACTTCCTGTCAGTACATGTGCTCTGCCTCTGGTCACTTCCTGTTAGCACCTGTGCCCTGCCTCTGGTCACTTCCTGTCAGCACCTGTACTCTGCCTCTGGTCACTTCCTGTCAGCACCTGTACTCTGCCTCTGGTAACTTCCTGTCAGTACATGTGCTCTGCCTCTGGTCACTTCCTGTCAGCACCTGTGTGTCCGATCCGACTTAAAGCTGTTTGTTTGCACTTCCTGACGTTGTCTCCTCCTCTCTAGATCTTTGCTTGTGTTGTTCTTACTCTCTGTTATTCGTCGCTTTAGATAAAAGTGTCTGATAAATGAATTGTAGAATATCCTGAATATGATCAAAACCAGGAGAGGACTCATAGCCAGCATTCTCAAGTCCAAGTAAACACACTTGATTAAATATCTGCCAGACAGTACGTGTTAAGTGTCTTAAAATGAGATGTTCTAACTCATTTAGACACACACATCTCATTTTACGACACTCGACTCAGCCCGTTATCTCATTTTTGTGTTTCTGAGATTGTTTAAACAGTTTATTGAAGAGCTGATAAAAGCCGAGAGGATTAGTTTGCTTATCACTTTGAATCCACTCGAGCCGCTGAATGATTTACTCACGGTAGGTGTGTTTGTTTTTGTAGTACACGTGTAGGCGGGCACAGATTATCTCAGAGGGCGTGTGAAAAAGGAAACCTGACCTGCAACTGCTGGTCTGACCCAGACTTTCGTTTTCCGTACATGCTGGTGTGAACCGGAGAGTCACATGAACACATTACATCATGATTGCATCACCCAGACACATGCCTCTACTATTGGCCTATTATTCTTTATTTTCATGCTGAATGAGCTATTACTACTTCCTGTTTGCAGTGTACTCATGGATGTACAGACAACTATGACTGGATGTCTCTGATACTGAAAACAACTTTAAGTCTTTAAGATTCTCAGGCAGGTTCTGCAGGAGTATAAAGTGCTGGTTTTCTGTGAATATCAGGACGTTTTATGGAGCTTTCTTTCATGTGCTTGTTCAACTTGACGGCCCCCCCCCCCCCCCCCCATGCTGTCCACATTTGCACCAATGAAAGTATGCAACTAAGTAAGTATACTGGATGAGCTGTCACTGGTTCCTCTATGTGGATGTACAGACATCTTAAGTCATCAAGTTTTCAGGGCAAGATGTGCATGAGGATCTGATTTCATGTGAATATCAGGTGGATTTAGTGATGTTGGTTGAACATGATGCACAGGGTTTGCTTGTTTCATATTTGCTGCCAGTAGTTCCTGTTTGGAGTTTCCCAGGGACGCAGAGAACCCTCATCCAGACACCCAGGTACTCTGCTGCTTCAGAAATCCTGAAAAACTTGTTTTCAGAAAAGGATTGTTTTTTTTCCTCTCTATGATTTCTAAGAAATCCACTGAGACTTTCTGAGAGATATATTCAGTAAATATTCTCCCGTCAAACTGAAACTAACGTGATAGAGGCATGACCTCTGACACAATAACACACTTCCTAGTCTCTAACCCTGCATGTCCCCGATCAATACACCAGCATGCAGAGATTAAGTACAGCAGGTTACACACACACACACACACACACACACACACACACATACACACACTCTCGCGCACGCGCACACACACACACACACACGAGAGATACACGCACACACGCACACACGAGAGATACACACACACACGAGAGACACACACGAGAGACACACACGCACACAGTCTACTACGTCAGGAAGAGGCTGATGAAACCAGGATGAAACACAGTGTGTGAACCACGTGCAGCCTGCATGCCTCTACAGTTGTTTACATCATGTGACCCAGTTCCCTTGGCAACCCTTCTCATTGCTTCATTCTCGAGAACCAGCCTCCATTTCTGCAGACTGCCCGTCCTGTTTCTGCAGGGAAGCCCCTAAAAACCCTCCGTGTCTTTTCTAAGAATATCTCAGTGACAGATTTCCAGGAATCCCTGACACGGTTTACCTTTTTACATTTTACAGACAACTAACGACGACTTTACTACTTTTGTAAAGACTTATACACATGTCAAAAGGTTCCATAAATAGGCATAATAAAGCACCGTATTTAAACCAAAGGTATGTATATAAGCCCATATAAGCTTTCTGTATAAAGAAGAGGAGTATCAGGTCAAACACACATCTCCAAGCCTCAAAGAAACAGCAGGACAGCTGCACAGACTCGCAGTAGATTACAGAAGAGACGACAGTAGTTTAAGATCTTTACAGATTATTTTAAAACCTAACACGTTTTCTTTGGTGGGGGAGAAGTTAACAAATGTCTTCACACTCCGAGCTGCGGTTTGTTTTGACCGTCCTCAGAACAAGCTGTCAGCTCTCACTCATAAATCACAGACCTCCTTCAAGTGGTGTTTGGTTACAACGGTTTAGAGAGTTGTTCTCAAACTTACCGAGCAGTGGCGTGAAAGTCTTTAGAGTCATTCTGGTGAAGGAATAGGAGACGTGTTTTCTCTGTGGCAGCGAGGGGCGACTGAATCAAACACCGGTCCCTCCTCAGACACTTAAACAGTGGAGTCACGCCATCTCGCGCACCCCCCGCCCACCCCCGGTTTCACGTGTGCGCGCCAGACGGAGAATCTTCCAAGAATAAAAATGTGTTTGCTCTGTTTCTCTGAGTTAACGAGAGGCCGACAGGTGTCACTGTTAAACTGGTGTTGAATAAAAAATGATTTTTGTGTACTTTCCCGTCAATGTCTCCCTTACTCTGATCAGTAACTAGACAGATTAACTAAACTAAGGCGCACAAGCTTCCAGTTGTAGAGATTAAAACATAGCCTATACAAAGACGACTTCCTGCGTCCAGTCCCCTACATCAACACAGCAGCACGCTGAGATTCAATCCTGGGGAAACACACACACACACACACACACACACACACACACACACACACACACACACACACACACACACACACACACACACTCTGTGTACCTGCGCCAGAGCGCGTGAATAAAGAATCCACTTTGTGCAGAGGTAACGCAGTTTCCCTCAGAGCCAACCCTCATTAATCACTTCTTCATTTCTGATCCCTCGTCCTGTTCCTACAGGAAAGCACCCCAAAAACCTTCTGTCTTTCCTTCAAATATCTCAGGGATGCATTTACAGGAATCCCTAATACAGTTCCTACCTTTTAACATTTTACCTTCAGTGTACGAATACTTCACTACTTGTCTTAGGCTGGTGAACGTGGCAGAAGCGTCCATACATCATTCCTAAAGCTACTCAAAGAGAACTAAAGGCGTGTGAAATCATTTAGACGGGTAATAGTCAAAATGCAAACACACAACACAGCTCTATATACACATGAGTATCTGCAGCATACAAGCTCCAACTTGGAAAACAACGTGGAAACCCCCCTGACACACCGAGAAGATGTTTCACATCACAGAGATCCTTCTAACAGTTTATTTTAAAAAGCACTCTAACTCAATCTAATCTCCATCTTTATCATTTGCATATTTCAGTCAAACTGATTTCATGTCTTTAGAGCCTAATATCTTGACTGCCGTTGCAGCTGCTTCATCTAGACTCTCCTGCAGGGATTAATAATCTGTCTGTAACTATGGGGTTCCATTTGTGCCAAAAATATGTCGCCATGCGCGCTGTCTATGTCTACTGAACATGTTAGAAGACATTTGTCTATGTCTATTAAATGTTGAACTGTCCTTGTGTCATTTGACTTTGTCATTACATCGTTTCTTCATGATGTGTCATTTGACAAAGTGTTGTTATGATGTGTTGTTTGACAGTGTCTGTACGTCGTTACTATGTGTCGTTACTACCTGTCGTCTTGATGTGTTGTTACTATGCGTCGTTACTACCTGTCGTCTTGATGTGTTGTTACTATGTGTCGTTACTACCTGTCGTCTTGATGTGTTGTTACTATGTGTCGTTACTACCTGTCGTCTGTATGTGTCGTCTTGATGTGTCGTTACTACCTGTCGTCTTGATGTGTCGTTACTATGTGTCGTTACTACCTGTCATCTTGATGTGTCGTTACTATGTGTCGTTACTACCTGTCATCTTGATGTGTCGTTACTATGCGTCGTTACTACCTGTCGTCTTGATGTGTCGTTACTATGTGTCGTTACTACCTGTCGTCTTGATGTGTCGTTACTATGTGTCGTTACTACCTGTCGTCTGTATGTGTCGTTACTATGTGTCGTTACTACCTGTCGTCTTGATGTGTCGTTACTATGTGTCGTTACTACCTGTCGTCTGTATGTGTCGTCTTGATGTGTCGTTACTACCTGTCGTCTGTATGTGTCGTTACTATGTGTCGTTACTACCTGTCGTCTTGATGTGTTGTTACTATGTGTCGTTACTACCTGTCGTCTTGATGTGTTGTTACTATGTGTCGTTACTACCTGTCGTCTGTATGTGTCGTCTTGATGTGTTGTTACTATGTGTCGTTACTACCTGTCGTCTGTATGTGTCGTCTTGATGTGTTGTTACTATGTGTCGTTACTACCTGTCGTCTGTATGTGTCGTCTTGATGTGTCGTTACTATGTGTCGTTACTACCTGTCGTCTGTATGTGTCGTCTTGATGTGTTGTTACTATGTGTCGTTACTACCTGTCGTCTGTATGTGTCGTCTTGATGTGTCGTTACTACCTGTCGTCTTGATGTGTTGTTACTATGTGTCGTTACTACCTGTCGTCTTGATGTGTCGTTACTATGTGTCGTTACTACCTGTCGTCTTGATGTGTTGTTACTATGTGTCGTTACTACCTGTCGTCTGTATGTGTCGTCTTGATGTGTTGTTACTATGTGTCGTTACTACCTGTCGTCTGTATGTGTCGTCTTGATGTGTCGTTACTATGTGTCGTTACTACCTGTCGTCTGTATGTGTCGTCTTGATGTGTCGTTACTATGTGTCGTTACTACCTGTCGTCTGTATGTGTCGTCTTGATGTGTTGTTACTATGTGTCGTTACTACCTGTCGTCTTGATGTGTTGTTACTATGTGTCGTTACTACCTGTCGTCTTGATGTGTTGTTACTATGTGTCGTTACTACCTGTCGTCTTGATGTGTCGTTACTATGTGTCGTTACTACCTGTCGTCTGTATGTGTCGTCTTGATGTGTTGTTACTATGTGTCGTTACTACCTGTCGTCTGTATGTGTCGTTACTACCTGTCGTCTGTATGTGTCGTCTTGATGTGTTGTTACTATGTGTCGTTACTACCTGTCGTCTTGATGTGTTGTTACTATATGTCGTTACTACCTGTCGTCTTGATGTGTTGTTACTATGTGTCGTTACTACCTGTCGTCTTGATGTGTTGTTACTATGTGTCGTTACTACCTGTCGTCTGTATGTGTCGTTACTATGCGTCGTTACTACCTGTCGTCTTGATGTGTTGTTACTATGTGTCGTTACTACCTGTCGTCTTGATGTGTTGTTACTATGTGTCGTTACTACCTGTCGTCTGTATGTGTCGTTACTATGTGTCGTTACTACCTGTCGTCTTGATGTGTTGTTACTATGTGTCGTTACTACCTGTCGTCTTGATGTGTTGTTACTATGTGTCGTTACTACCTGTCGTCTTGATGTGTTGTTACTATGTGTCGTTACTACCTGTCGTCTTGATGTGTTGTTACTATGTGTCGTTACTACCTGTCGTCTTGATGTGTCGTTACTATGTGTCGTTACTACCTGTCGTCTGTATGTGTCGTCTTGATGTGTTGTTACTATGTGTCGTTACTACCTGTCGTCTTGATGTGTTGTTACTATGTGTCGTTACTACCTGTCGTCTTGATGTGTCGTTACTATGTGTCGTTACTACCTGTCGTCTTGATGTGTTGTTACTATGTGTCGTTACTACCTGTCGTCTGTATGTGTCGTTACTATGTGTCGTTACTACCTGTCGTCTTGATGTGTCGTTACTATGTGTCGTTACTACCTGTCGTCTTGATGTGTCGTTACTATGTGTCGTTACTACCTGTCGTCTTGATGTGTCGTTACTATGTGTCGTTACTACCTGTCGTCTGTATGTGTCGTTACTATGTGTCGTTACTACCTGTCGTCTTGATGTGTCGTTACTATGTGTCGTTACTACCTGTCGTCTTGATGTGTCGTTACTATGTGTCGTTACTACCTGTCGTCTTGATGTGTCGTTACTATGCGTCGTTACTACCTGTCGTCTTGATGTGTCGTTACTATGCGTCGTTACTACCTGTCGTCTTGATGTGTCGTTACTATGTGTCGTTACTACCTGTCGTCTTGATGTGTCGTTACTATGTGTCGTTACTACCTGTCGTCTGTATGTGTCGTTACTATGTGTCGTTACTACCTGTCGTCTTGATGTGTTGTTACTATGTGTCGTTACTACCTGTCGTCTTGATGTGTTGTTACTATGTGTCGTTACTACCTGTCGTCTTGATGTGTTGTTACTATGTGTCGTTACTACCTGTCGTCTGTATGTGTCGTCTTGATGTGTTGTTACTATGTGTCGTTACTACCTGTCGTCTTGATGTGTTGTTACTATGTGTCGTTACTACCTGTCGTCTGTATGTGTCGTCTTGATGTGTCGTTACTATGTGTCGTTACTACCTGTCGTCTTGATGTGTCGTCTGACAACGTCGTGATGCTTTGCTACCGCGGTGGCACCGGGCGTATTATTACAATTATGCCCCTTGATTATTATTTTACTGCATTACTGTATTGTAACATTTAAATAAATTCTGATCACTCTGGCTAATCTTTATTGGTACTATTGTTTATATAATACTTTTATATAAAGTAGGCTATTTCTATATTTTGACTTTTATTCAGATTGTTCTTGTTAGTAGGCTATGATGCATGAAAAATAAATGAGTGTTAGGGTACAATACTGAAGTGGTACAGCTCTGCTGGGAGTTTCCCTCCGCTGACCTCAAAGGGTAAGCCGGGAAAGGGGCGCCCGGTGCCACCGCGGTAGCAAGGCATCACGACGTTGTCAGACGACACATCAAGACGACAGGTAGTAACGACGCATAGTAACAACACATCAAGACGACAGGTAGTAACGACACATAGTAACAACACATCAAGACGACAGGTAGTAACGACACATTGTAACAACACATCAAGACGACAGGTAGTAACGACGCATTGTAACGACACATCAAGACGACAGGTAGTAACGACGCATAGTAACAACACATCAAGACGACAGGTAGTAACGACACATTGTAACAACACATCAAGACGACAGGTAGTAACGACACATAGTAACGACACATCAAGACGACAGGTAGTAACGACACATAGTAACAACACATCAAGACGACAGGTAGTAACGACACATAGTAACGACACATCAAGACGACAGGTAGTAACGACACATAGTAACAACACATCAAGACGACAGGTAGTAACGACACATAGTAACGACACATCAAGACGACAGGTAGTAACGACACATAGTAACAACACATCAAGACGACAGGTAGTAACGACACATAGTAACAACACATCAAGACGACAGGTAGTAACGACGCATAGTAACGACACATCAAGACGACAGGTAGTAACGACGCATAGTAACGACACATCAAGACGACAGGTAGTAACGACGCATTGTAACGACACATCAAGACGACAGGTAGTAACGACGCATAGTAACAACACATCAAGACGACAGGTAGTAACGACACATAGTAACAACACATCAAGACGACAGGTAGTAACGACACATAGTAACAACACATCAAGACGACAGGTAGTAACGACACATAGTAACGACACATCAAGACGACAGGTAGTAACGACGCATAGTAACGACACATCAAGACGACAGGTAGTAACGACGCATAGTAACAACACATCAAGACGACAGGTAGTAACGACGCATAGTAACAACACATCAAGACGACAGGTAGTAACGACGCATAGTAACGACACATCAAGACGACAGGTAGTAACGACGCATAGTAACAACACATCAAGACGACAGGTAGTAACGACACATAGTAACAACACATCAAGACGACAGGTAGTAACGACACATAGTAACAACACATCAAGACGACAGGTAGTAACGACGCATAGTAACGACACATCAAGACGACAGGTAGTAACGACGCATAGTAACGACACATCAAGACGACAGGTAGTAACGACGCATAGTAACGACACATCAAGACGACAGGTAGTAACGACGCATAGTAACAACACATCAAGACGACAGGTAGTAACGACACATAGTAACGACACATCAAGACGACAGGTAGTAACGACGCATAGTAACGACACATCAAGACGACAGGTAGTAACGACGCATAGTAACAACACATCAAGACGACAGGTAGTAACGACGCATAGTAACGACACATCAAGACGACAGGTAGTAACGACGCATAGTAACGACACATCAAGACGACAGGTAGTAACGACACATAGTAACAACACATCAAGACGACAGGTAGTAACGACACATAGTAACAACACATCAAGACGACAGGTAGTAACGACACATAGTAACAACACATCAAGACGACAGGTAGTAACGACGCATAGTAACAACACATCAAGACGACAGGTAGTAACGACACATGGTAACAACACATCAAGACGACAGGTAGTAACGACACATGGTAACGACATACAGATACTGTCAAACAACACATCATAACAACACTTTGTCAAATGACACATCATGACGACACGATGTAATGACAAAGTCAAATGACACAAGGACAGTTCAACGTTTAAAGTAGACATAGACATATTTTTGGCACAAATGGAACCCCATAAGAATCAAGACTTCATGAAAGTATTCATCAGTCCGAACAAACAGCTCTCTCTTAAATTAGCACATTCCTTCATGCGGTTTGAAAAAGAAAAACACACGGGTTGTCCTATTCAAACTTACCGACGAGGAGTTTCTGTTTCTTAAAAGTGGTGAGCGTCTCCGTCAGGTTCATGATTGCTGCCAGAGGATGAGATGAATGTGTTTGTCTGTGGCAGGTCTGCTTCGGTTATGTATGCTCTCCTTCGTCGCACACACCCCTTGAGAAGTGGCGCGACACCTTTAAGTCTCCATATAGGGAACAACCTTAAGAAAGGCGGAGACTGTACATGATGGGACAGCAACACACACAGGCTGTGCATGACGTCACCATCAGTCAGACGGTCAGAACACTTCCACTCCGTCTCCGCCGCTGCTAGAAGAGAAAGAGAAAGAGTAAAACAGACAGAGTGAGAGTGACAGAGTGTAACGTTTTGGCAGACTGACATTTAGTGATGTTCAGAATCTCAGTGTCAGCATGACACTGCAGCTCCATGCCTGCATCAGGACTGGGACAAACATGGCTGACAAACTAAATCTCAGATTTTTTTACACCAAACTTGATTTCTGATTTTAATCAATGTGTCTCCTCAATAATATTTAACACATGTAAACTGATTTCCCCTTTTCAGGTTGAAGTGCGAGCTGTAAACTTGTCTCTTAAAGTGCACTATGCATATTCAGGCTGCAGCAGCAGCTAGCAGACGAAGCAGAGACACTTCAGCAGAATACCTGTGGCTGGGTGGATCATACCTGGGGCCGATAGTTTGAGGCATGTAGGCTTCTCCTCTGTATACATGGGGGTCATATCTTTGGGGATATGGGGCACTACTGCTTAGAGCTCTCCACCGTGTCTCTTTCTCGTCCTACGTGATGCAGTGCCAGAATGACTGGACTAATGTTTAGCAGGTGTTTGTGGCTTGTAGCGGTCTTTTGCATCTCGTGGTGAGACACGTTTGTCCCTCTTACTGCACGCCTCTGTTTGACATGTTGTAATCAATCAGACAGTCGTGCTGCTGCCTTTAGTTACAACAGCCTTTGAATAAACAGTGGACTGTGGTTTGTTCGAGGTCTGATGCAAACCACTTCTAAACAACTGTGGAGACTGAGGCTGTTTTTAGAAACCACCTATTCTGACTGGACGTCATGTCCATGTCTACTTATAGTCATGGAGTGCATGGATGGCGAGCTTTTTAGTCGAATCCAGGACAGAGGAGACTAGGCCTTCACTGAGAGAGAGGCATCTGACATCATGAAGAACATAGGAGAGGCCATCCAGTTCCTTCATGCAGTCAACATCGCACACAGAGACGTCAAGCCAGAGAATTTACTGTATTCAACGAAAAAACCCAGTGCTCTGCTCAAGCTCACAGACTTTGGCTTTGCCAAGGAGACAACTTCACCGACTATTCTGACGTCCAGTCAGAATAGTCTGTGGTTATTCTGCACCAGGAGCTGGTTTCCGGTCTTGAAATGAGGAAGTAGGCAGCTGACGGTAAACGCTGCTACAGCGTCCACTCAGTCTGCAAAAAAAGCTGACACGTGATTCATTTAGATTTCCAAGATTTAAAGAATCAGCAAAGATAACGTATCTTTGTGTGGTTTGGTCAGATTATGATTATTTCCCCTGCTACGATGGACGTCATTTCAACCTCTGACCTGGCGCTTTGCATTGTGGGAAACAGTAGGCGATGAAGACTGGTTTGATGCAGACAGGAGGATGTGAACTACGTGAGCCCAAGAGGAGCTGCAGGTGGAGGAAGTCAAAGTCAGGCGGAGGAAGTCAGAGACAATCGAGATTTTCATTCATTTTGAAAAATCCTCCAAAACCTCAAACAACATTTACTCTCTGGTGCAGTCAGAACCATCTGGAGCTGAACCCGCTCAAGACTGTGGAGATGACAGTGGACTTCAGGAGAAGCCCCCCCTCACCAGCCATGTTAGACACATGATGTGTCTAACATGTTAGACACATCATGTGATACACCATGTGTCTAACATGAGCCATGTTAGACACATGGTGTCTAACTTGTGTACTTGAAGTTCAAGTACATAAGTTTTTAAAAACATCAGTTAAAGTCCAGCAGAATTCTCTTTCTCATTTTACATTTCCCAGAAAACATTAGACATGTGTCTGACGGCTGATCTTTGATTTGTTTCCTTAACAACACCTTAGCAACAACAAAACATGATTCTTCAGACGCCATCAGTGACTGTAATCTGTTCTGTGATCAGGAAGTGTACGATGCAGGCCTGTTGTCCTCGGCTCAGCTGCACGTGGAGTTCCTGTCTATTGACTCAGCTGTTAAATAAACTGAAAGTAAGCCAATAAAAGAGGTCACTGATTCCTCCTGATGACACCTCTCTGATTGAAGCAAACAATAACAGTGTAGAGTGAGGCTTTGTTGGCCTCCTCTCACAGCAGCAGTTTAGTCAATCACATTTTTTCACACTGACATTAAAATGATTTTATTTTGTATTCTGTAAATGATGTTGGTCATTTTGAAGTTTTTCAAAATGACCAACATCATTTACAGTGTCTATAATGTCTGCTAGTGTGTGTGTGTCTGCGTGTGTGTGTGTGTGTGTGTGTGTGTGTGTGTGTGTGTGTGTGTGTGTGTGTGTGTGTGTGAGTGAGTGAGTGAGTGTCTGTGTGAGATTGTCTGTGTGTGAGATAGTGAGTGGGTGTGTGTCTGTGTTTGCTGATGTCCACGCCATGCCACTCCCTGGGCGCATCCCCGGTAGTAAAAGGTCTGACATACAGCTTCCTCACTCCCAGCTTCAAGCCTCTGCCTGGTGTGAATAAGTACCACCACTTCCACAGGACACAAAAGATCTGGTTTGTCCAAAACCAGCTGTGGCTCCTTCGTGAATACTCAAGTGTTACAAGTCAGGTTCTGGGCATGTGGCACGCATGTGCAAGTGTTAAATGGTCATATACTTCTATATCATTAATTAAATAACACTAGATTGATTGCATTGTACATAATTGTTTAAAATAGTCATATTTAATACTCTTCTATATTATTGTTCCTACTCCTTATAAAACATCAAATTCAAGGACATTTTTCAAGAACTTTTCAGGCCTAATTTCCTCTAATTCAAGGACCCGACACGGCATAGTTTGAGACGTGGATCAAGGTTAGGGTAAGGGTTAGAGTTAGGGTTAATTACTGTAACAACACTGAGAATGTTTCCAGTGAGAGCTAGCAGCTTTACAGACGCTCACAGACATTACAAAGAGAGAGAGGCTTGAACACGTCGTACTGTGTTACTGTGGCAGGCTGTGTGGCCTATTGACTAACGTTAAGTAACACACATTATCAAAAGAACTTCAATTTCTATTCTTGAACAAAATATATAAATTCAAGCACTTTCAATGACCCATGTCTATTTTCAATGACTTTCAAGGCCTTGATTATTATTTTTTGCAAGGATTTCAAGGACCCGTGGGAACCCTGTATTACAGTAAATAACACAATCAGATGATATTGTACATCATTGTTTTTAATGATTGTGTTAACATGTAACTTTTATGACCTTCTTGTTTTTATTTTCTATCTTCTGGGATCTTCAATGATCGTTCTTAAATTGTATTTAAGTCCTTTAATAATGTGTTTCTGTGCACTTTGTCACAATGCTTTGAATGTTTTATGTAAAGCACTTTGAATTGACTCTTTATAAATGTCTTTCAAATCATTTGGAATATGGCAGAATATTGATTTCTATCTTTAAAGCCCTTTTTCTCAAAAACAAGGTTTGGTGACAGTCGACCTTTGGAAGAGCGCATCTGTCATGACCCGGCTCGTGGGTCATGACAAAAAGACGGGAGGAGTCACAATTTTGCAACGAAAACCAATAATTTATTACAAAAAACTTTAAATTAACAAACAACCGGAGTTATGAGGTGTGTTGATCTGTATCATCAGTATTGAAAGTGTGGGTGTGAAGTGTACTAACAAACAAAACTAAAGAATGTGCAAGCATCGGTCATGTTCAGAGATCAGAGGGAGAATGAGGGAAGCAGCAGATCTTTGTAGGCCTGGGTGCACCAGGTGCAGCTGATCCTGCTGATGAGGCCAGCCAGGACACACCTGCAGCAAAACACACAGAGACAAACAGCAGCCAGCCAAAGACCAGTGACCATGTCACAGGGTCGTCACATATCTCATAGAATATTTGGAGTACAAAAATAATTTTGGTATTGCCATAAAGCTGAGACTTTCCTCTTTACAGTCATGCAGAAAACTCAAAATGTGTTTCTGGGTCAATGTGACTCAAAATGATGGAGCAGGTCACATATGCTTCCTCTACGATCCTTTCCTTTTCCTTTGGTGACTTTCAAACGTCCTGGCCCTGAAGAAGTTGAAGTGAGCAGCTTTTTAGAAAACTGACTGACTGGCCACCCGTGGATAAAAACAGGAAAATCAGACACCGTCCTCTGCAACTTCTCTGTAACTTTGCTCAAACGCTGTAGACTGAAGTCTTGCACAACAGCGCCCTCTAGTGGAAAGTCTCGTTAATGGTGGCAAATTGTCATGTTACATCAGTTTGAGGTTTGATTTCAGAAAAAATCTGAAAACTGCCATAAAAGGAAAAAGAAAAATGATTTTAAAAGGTTAAACTTGCTAAATGTTTATTTTGTTATTGAGCGTAGAGAGTGTACACATTCTTTTGTTTTTTGATTTATTTAATGTCTCCATTTTAGAGATAGGACTGTGGACAACGCCAGAAATCAGGAAGAGAGAGATTGGGGAACGACATGGGGCCACAGGTTGGAGTTGAACCTGGGCCGGCTGGCCGTTAGCATACATAGCTGTGTTTCTTTACGCAGTATTGCACAGGGGTTAGCATACAGAGCTGTGTTCATGTGGGCATAATTAAAAATAGATTTTCAGACATGGTCACAGATCTGTTTTTCTTTTGGTCCCATCTTCAGATGACTGTTGAAAGTGACAAAGCTGGGACTGTCCCTGACTGAGAGCAGTAAGCTGTTCCATCATGTGCTCCCTTTGAACCACAAAGCACCTGGACCAAACGTGGATCGTCTGAGGGGAACCTCAGTCACCTCATGGTATCATTTTAAGGTTCATATTTCTGTCCTCAGCGTTGTTTGCTTCATACCGAATCTCTGTTCAGTGGTTAATTGTGGACATGGTGGCTCTTTATTGTTTTGATGTTGTGCCTTTCATGTTATCTGTGTTTTACATGAACTCAAGTGTTATATCTGTGCTGCCTGACTGAGCGGCTGCTAAACAGGCTTTTGTTGTTTTTATAGCAATGACAATAAAGATGTATTATTTTCTAATAAATGTTGAGTTTTTCTTCTTCCTGCTCCTGTTTGCTCATGAACAGTGTTTCAGTACTATGAGAACACATTTCATGTTGAGATTTATTGTGTTGAAACCACTGAAATGAGCAAATAAATCAAATATGGAAACACCTGTTTTGGGGAGAGCTTCTTCTTTTTTCTCCAATAAGCTCTAATCACTTCCGTTATTTTGTGATGCTGCACCATTAAAACGCCAGAAGAATCTGTGCAGGAGAACGTGCTGCAAACACCTCACAGGTGAGTGTTGAAAGTGAACTTAGCAGACACACCTGTTTGTGTGTGTGACGCTGTGTGTTTAGGTAATATGTTTGCTGCAGCTCACACAGAGGCAGATTCCTCCTCGTCTTTTCGGGCTGATGGCTCTTATTGACGATGAAACAATTACACGCCTCACCTCCTCTGTTATGAGTCATCGCAGGCGAAACGAGCGCCGCTCCTGCCGCTGCGCGTCCGCAGATATCTGCCGCCTGATTGGGCGGAGGAGCTGCCTGCAAACAGCCTGAGGAGAAACTAAATAAATATATAAATACACACACACACACAAAAACTGTTCATTCACAGAGAAGCCGGCTGTGGCTATTTTTAGGAGGAGGAGGCGACAGGCAGCATTTGCAAATATCCCCATAGCGCGTCGCTCCACCTTGAATTAACGCAGGATGTCAGCGTAAAGCCGTGCGTAAAGGAGCTGCGTGCGGCGCCGCGGAAAAGAGACGTTTTCCAGCCAGTTTGAGCTCATTTTCTGGAGGAAATTTTCCGCTCTGATCGCCGCAAACGACGCACCGGGGCTCCTGATTCACCTGCATAGACCTTCAGTGGATCAGATCGGACGCGGTTTTGAGGATTCAAAAGAAGGATTGTGTCTTTCAATTGCTTTATTTTTTATTATCATTACTGTTATTTTGTTCAAATTGTGTGAGGAGCCGGAACACAGCGAGCTGTCTGCCATCAGGTGCAGAGCAGAGAGAGAGAGAGAGAGAGAGAGAGAGAGCATCAGACCCAGCAGAGGTAAGAGACAGACGGACAGAAAACACGGCTGACCGGCGCTGACACAACAGCACCGATTTCAATGAACACACACACACACACACACACACACACACACACACACACACACACACACACACACACACACACACACACACCCCGAAGCGTCGATCACACCTGAGCCGGTTAGGGTGCCAAAATGTCCCTGTAATCCTTTTAAATGAAGCTTCTGATTATTTCTACAAGCTTAAACCTACCTGTCCTAATTTTATTTTACACCTGAAGGCACCATCAGTGTTCCTACAGTCTGCCTCGTTACATTGATCTTAATCTATTAGCGTAATTATCGGTTGCCAATTTTCAGCCCCTCCTCCATCTTGTTTCTGTTTGGACCCCTCTGTGCCTCATATTATAAAACACCGTGTTTCTATCATGTCCTATGATAATGAAGCAGGTGCAGCGTGTCCGTGTCTCTCTGCGGGGGGTTGAGCCTCTGTTGGCCTCATTGTGTGATATAGCATGTCTATAATATTCACCTCTCTATAGGGTTGTACTCTGCTCCTATAGAGAGTCTGGATCTGGTGTCAGTTCAGTTAAAAAAGAAGCAATGATCGTGCCTATGAAGCTCAGATAGTGTGTCTTCTGTGTGTTGTCATATAATAATCCTGTTTGTGGGATATCTGCAGCATCTGTGTTCATGATGGCTATTTGATGTTATCTGAATTCCATTTTTTCCTTCTGGTACTGATTATGCTGAATGGATTAAAATTAGATGTACGAGTCAGTTCTGATAGTCTTGATTAAAAAAAAGAGCCGTCGGGGCGCCAGTAGCCTAGTGGTTAGTGCGCTCGCCCCATGTACGAGGCCATAGTCTTTGAAGCGGGCGGCCCGGGTTCAAATCTGACCTGTGGCTCTTTCCCGCATGTAATTCCCCTCTCTCTCTCTCTCTCTCTCTCTCTCTCTCTCTCTCTCTCCCCAATTTCTGATTCTATCCACTGTCCTGTCTTTAAAATAAAGGCATAAAAAGCCCCAAAAAACTGCCAGGCTGTAAACATGTTAATTTATGCTGTAAAAACGGCTTTTCCGCGTGTTGTATGTGACTCCTGGAGCCATCCTCTAGCAGACACTCGATGAACTGCAGGATGTGCACTTCCGCATTGGCTTCATGTTTAAAGACCGGAGGTTGCTGCTTGGTAGAAAATCACTGTGGATAAATCGTCTCCCACTAAAATCTTTGAACTGTAAAATTGTGTGTCAAGCTAAGCTAACGTGAGTTGCGGTTCTCCAGACTTGCTGTGTTTCACAACATCAAAGCAGCAAAGGTTTTTAATATAGAAACAAGCCTAGCGAACGGGAGCGGCAAAACGTCTGGATGTGCTGTCTTTACAGAACTGAGGTCCAACACTAACACTGCTTCCTCAGTGATTGTATCCGTTTCAAATACAAGTTTCAAGCCTTGTAAATGATGAAAACTGGAGGTGTCCTAACGTACACACAAGCAGAGAACATAAGCCAAGCTAGCGTAAGCAGCAGGTGACTCATGACCTCTATGGACTTGCTGTGTTGACAGAAGATGTGAAGAAGCGGCGCTTTCCAATTTGACGTTATTTTCTTTTGGTGCGTGGAAGTGAGGTCCAATAATAGATCGACACTAGAGACTATAAATGGCTGCACATATGGAGCTCTATTGTGTTTGGATCAAAGGGTTCAAGTTGATAACAGGTGTAAACAGAACAGCTGATGTAAAGCTACTCCTGCGCTGATTGTAGCTAGGTGCTAGCCTGTTTAACAGTGTTTTCCAGCATCAGTATGTTTACAGTAATGAGCTCTGGTTGTAGCTCGACGTGATCATTTGATGGGACTACTGTACTGTAATGACGGACTGACTCCCCTACAGTAGGTGGCGATATGCTCCCTTTCAGCCAATTATTACTGGACATCAGCATGACTAAGGAAGGCTAACACATCAGCACCTGAGCGACGCGCCCTCTGCTTTGCTGCCAGGCTCTACCTGCCAATCAAACCATTACGCCTGCGAGCAGTGAGAAATCAATTTAGACTTTAGTTCCTTTGTTTGTTCATTTATTTACATTCATGTGGTGTGCAGGCCGTAGTTTTCCGTAGTTTAAGTGAGGTATTTAGGACCTTCTCGAGTTTTTTTCAAATGTACGGTACGGTAGTTTTGAGTAAACAACACACAATACCTATGCTAAAACTGCGAAACTTCTCGTACGTCAAAGTCATCCAGCCCTTAAATGTGAAGAGAATGAGCACGCTTAAAAAATGACCCAAAGCACTTTAAATCACTCTTATAAATCCAGAGATTTTACTCAACAAGTTGTCGTTTTTGTCGACATGCTTCATTTTCCCATTCTGTTTGTTCATTTGTCAAAAAAAGATCTCAAATCGCCGTAAAGATAAGGACACAGACTGTTCCCAAGAAGCACCAAAAACCTGACAAGTGTGGAATATAAAGCAGGAGCACTGGATTGACAGATCTGCAGCAGCCTTTGTTCATTCGAATGCAGCGACGGGCTGTATCGTGTCAGTATAAAAGGCTCAGATATCAGTGCTGACACACAGCACAGACTCAGTTCATTTCCACCAGATGGTCTGAAATGAATCACATGCTATGTCTCATAAAAATCCAGGGATTAGAAATGTCAGTTTAGCACTCCTCACAGCCCGAAGGATCGTTTCAGATGCATTTTGTCGTTGTTTATTCTTCGGATGAGTCCCCACTGACGGAGCCATCCACGCTGCACTGAACCCAGCAGGATCTCAAGCTCTGACTCATCTGCTGCTCAGACCTCCACCTGTCTGCGAGGTCTTCCACTGAGGCAGCTCCGGCTTCTATTTGACTTCATTTGACTCGACAGGTGAAGTCTAACAGGAAATGTTTGTTTGCACTCTTCTTTGTTCAACACGCCGTTTGTGTGGGTTTGACAGCAGCTCTGTGCTGAATCACACTCGTCTGCAGCTCATTACGGCATTCAGGGGAAATGTTCTGAAATGTTGGCTTTCCAGGAACAAAGAGGAGCTGCTTTATGTAGTTTCAGGAGGAAAAATTATCACTGAAAGAGCTCTGAGGATTTCATAAACGGAAAAACCTGTTGGATATATTTAAAACCCCACATTTCAATGAAAGGCAAGGTCTACTCGGTTATATTGCAATCTCAAAACTCAGAGGGTTGGGCTGACCGTGGATTTATGCAGCCAAAGATTCTTTTTCTATGCAACAAGTTGAACAACCAACATCAACGCCCCCAGGAGAACCTTTGTTGTGTTAGCTAAGACCAGGCGATAATGAAAGTAACATCACAGCATGTCCCGGTTTGATCGATTTAATGAAGGCCCTGACACACCAGGAAGACGGCAAGGAACTAGTGGCGACGAAGACCAACTGTGGCGTCACCTCACGTCGCCTTTTGTCTTGGCCAAAAAGTTGCACTTGAACACACCGCAAAGCCTACAGCCATCGGCCAACCACCACGTACGTTCTGCGCATGCGTGAGAGAAAATAAGTCTCCATGCCAGCAGGCGGCGGTAATCCGTTGTTATGATACGAGAAGACCACTTTCACACCGCTGTCGCTCACCACTCATTCTATACGTAGCCTACTAATGAAGAATAATGTCGCTGGCGTTGTCAGCCCTTGGTCTTTTATTGGAAAAAGAAAAGAAGAGGTGGAGGCGACAAATAAGAAGAAACTGCACTAATGGGTGAAAGCGTGGAGACTACAGCGGCATGCTCAAGGGGCTTTCCTGAACCTGTGAGATAAATGAAACCTCCGGACAGCCAATCAGAGAGATTCCTCTCACCAACCGCACTGACGCCAACCGATGGCCATTCAACATATCTAATCGGCCGAAAAAAAGGCTGACATGGGCCGACAGGTAGTGACGGAGCTGGACACACTGCAAAAACTAGGGCGATGATCGCTCACTGACGGTCCAACTAGGACCGATGGCCGACGATCTCCTTGGTGTGTCAGGGCCTTTACACTAAAACAAGATAATAAACTCCAGAATGTACGGCTTAATCTTCACTGTTGAAAAATGTGGCTTTCTCTTCCGCTACCTCATCCATGCCATCGTTACGAGCAACCCTCCACCTCCCTAACACCACCAAGCCTTCTTCATCCCATCAGCCTCAGCTCACAGCGTAAGCCATCGTCCAGTCAACCCATAGTCTGTAAATATTAAAGTATGAAGCCTGAGTGATGTCAGCCATCTGTTCCTGCAGGGGGCTCCGGATGCTCATCGGCAGCCGCCGCCTTGCTGGAAATGCTGTCTCAGCCTAACTTTCAGTCAACCTAACGACAGGCTGAGAGCTGGAGCTGAGGCGGGTTTTAAGCCTCCTGACAAACCGTTACACCGCGCCCGCCTGTCAATCAGGTCAGCTACACGCTTTACCATGGATAACACGTATCGTTTTCAAAATCAAAACGGAGCTGTTTTTAAAAAATTCACCTCCCGTACAGTGTGTGCCAGTGATGACAATAACTAATCAGACCTGTTTAGTTTTTTGTACCAGGCTGTAAATGTGTTTATTTATGCTGTAAAAACGGCTTTTTTGTTAGCCATGAGGTTGCCGCTTGGGTCAAGCCCAGTCTTCGCAGTTTGCCTCAAACGACATCCTCTACCATCTTTACAGTTTAATCAACTTCTTCAGCGCATACGCCCAGACGACATCATCCGCTAACGCCTCCACCACCAGCGTCTGGACTCCACGGCGGGATAGATCTTGCTGCCGCTCAGGGCGGACATCTTCCATCACTCCGTCTCCCTGTCGAGTTCAAGCGCCAGAGATTCTCTGACGATCCTTCAATATCACATCATCATGTAAAATAAACATTTATCGGTGAATCATTTACTTGTCTCTCCTGATTGAAATACCACGTACATGGGAATAAAAGGTTGACCCCTTGAAAAGTTTCTGTTTACAAAGATTTAAGCGCCTCGTACCAAACTTAAAAGTTGTTAAAAGGGGGGAGGATTTCACGTAGACTTTTAGTAAGATGTGTGTTTCCAGGGTTCAATTCTACGTACGTGAAAAATTCTCATGATATTGTCTTTCTCTCCAATCAAACCTCCAGATGGCGAAAGCAGACCAGCGTTTTGGTCAGCGGGATGGCTCCGACCAGAACTTTGACTACATGTTCAAGCTGCTGATCATCGGGAACAGCAGCGTCGGGAAGACCTCCTTCCTGTTCCGCTACGCCGACGACTCCTTCAGCAACTCCTTCGTCAGCACGGTGGGCATCGACTTCAAGGTGAAGACCGTGTATCGCAACGACAAGAGGATCAAGCTGCAGATCTGGGTGAGGATGGACACTTGGATCTTTGTCTTATAGATCTGAAATAATTATCTTGGAATGGATGTTCTTGAGTCCTGCAGTCATTTCAGATATTCGGATGTTTACTTCGTATGGACAGAAAACTTAAAGGCAGGGTTGGTAATTTTCCGAAAACTAGCTTGATTTTGAAAGTAGCATTCCCTCAGTGCTCCGTTCCCTATTGAACCCTATTCAGACTGCCATTTCAAGGCACAATATTTACGCCCCTCTGACGTTTAGCCTTCATTCTGAAAGTCACAGAGGTGTAATGGGGAGTTGAAGTGATGGGGAACATGCAAACGCCACACAGAGAGGCTCCTGGGTAAACAGGATTCAAACCAGGAACCTCCTCGCTGTGAGCACTAACCACTGCACCACCGTGCAACAATCTTAAACACATTTATGAAAGTCTGAGGTAAAACTCAACTACTGGCTGCATCTACGTGTGCACGAAACTTAGTTGACATTTTCACAGACAGAACCTGAGTCCGCCATTGTTGTTGTAGTCCACCTACTCGCTCATGGCTATCGACTGGAATGAAAAGTCTCAGATCCAGAGGAACTACAAATTGCTAGTGTGTCAGTGAACGGCCAAAATGCTACAACATGGTTAACGTTTTGAGCTGAAGTCGTTGTTGTGTAAATATATGAAATGTTACTGTCAGTTACATATAATACTTTTTAACACACAGTAATAGATCAGTGTGCTGCAGGGTAACAAGATGTTCTGCTCTCAGTCTACAACAGGCTGCTGGAGAAAACACACACACACACACACACACACACACACACACACACACACACACACACTTCTGCTGCTACAGCTTGTATCATCAGTGGTGATGTTGTTGCCATGGCAGCAGCTCTTCACGCTCACTCACTCTCTCACTGACACAAACACACACACACACACACACACACACAAACACACACACACACACACACACACACGCACACACACACACACACACACACACTAACAGTTCTATCTTCAGTGGCAATTAAAGAGACCTCTTGGGGCGAAGAGGTTGAGACCCAGCGGGGGGAGAGGCCTGGAGGGGGGAGGAGCAGGGGTGAGGAGGTGTGTGTGTGTGTGTGTGTGTGTGTGAGAGAGAGAGAGAGAGGACGGGGGAGAGCAGTGTCATGAAAAGAGCTAATCAGAACTGACTGAAACTAAAAGCACAACGATGATGAAAATAGACGCAGCACGCATGTAAACATTACAAGCAGAATTTGTGTTTGCTTAAATAAATAATATTCTCGCACTTTAGCTTAGCCTCATGGGAGTTGTAGTTTTTGAACACTAGCAAACAATTTGGGGTTTATTGTAGTTTAATTGGTGAATTGTTCGGTTTGGTTGAGAAAAAAAACGTAGATAATGACAGAAAACTCCTCGTGAGAGAAACACTGTGTACACCTGGTACTAAAACCTGTCTCTGTAAACAAGACAGCTCGGGAAAGGCAAGAAAACAGTTCGATTCCTTTCTGTAAAGTCAGACTCTTAAAGGAGCAATATGTAGCTCTGACACCTAGTGTTTAAAATGAGTACTGCAGTCCAAATTCTAAACATTGCAGAGCGCTGTCTCCCCCCCCCCAGCTGCTGGCTGACACTGTTGACTGCAGCAGATCTAAAACTTATCAGCAGTGAGACCTCCACATACGTAAACAAATAAAAACCTTGTTTGTGACCTCGTTTTAAACACCTTTGAGGTGACCTGGAAACCTGATTTAATCACCTATCACAGAAGTCGGACCTCGCTGATGTTTGTGCGTCTGAACGGGAGCAAATCTCTGCAGCAGGTTCAACATGTGAAGACTGAAGCCGAGAAAGTGGGTGCTGAGAAACGCTTAAATGCCAGTGATGTCTTCCTCTGCAGAAATCAAACACTCATTTTTCCCTTTCATTCCTCTAAACTGAGGAATCAGTCATCGCCCGAGGCTCCGCTTATCCCGCTCGATGATTAATGTGGCTGCTTCACACGCACACAAAATCACGCTCCACATCAAATCTCTATTAACTTAATGGGAACGAGCGCTCAGAAGAAAGAGGAATCCAGAGATTGTTGGACGTGTGCCGAGGAAGAGATGCACAAAAGCTCTAAATTTAGCTGCACCCAGACCAGCTGTGGCGAGGAAGGAGAGGATGAAATGGTGGAGGACGGCGGCTGAACGATGTGGGAGATGTTGTGTACGGATGTGAAAGTCACTTTGAGGCTCAGCTGGATTGTGGCAGTCGAGCGGCGGTCTGAGCCGGCGGCCTCGGACCGATCAGCGCTTCAGATAAGACGGTTAAGAGTCTTAGAGGAGATGAGGCTGAAATGAGTCCGGCTGTTTTAGTCACTGTGAGATTAAAGAGCGAGATGTTCACTCTGACAAGGTGTTGATAACGGATGAGCTCTGAGAATCCCGAGCTGTGATGTTTTTATTTTCCACATCATCGCGTGCACATCCAGAGGCCGAGTGTCTGCACATTTCTCCGCCTGAAGACGTGACAGTCTGCAGACGACTCCTCTTTCACAGACAATTTTAATGAACCTTAAAATACTCCTGATTTCTAATTTGAACTCAAAGACGTCTTGTCTCTGTCAGATCATC
This sequence comes from Tautogolabrus adspersus, assembly GCA_020745685.1. NCBI lineage: Eukaryota > Metazoa > Chordata > Actinopteri > Labriformes > Labridae > Tautogolabrus > Tautogolabrus adspersus. The sequence goes on along the minus strand of CM036536.1, from coordinate 1,401,134 downwards.
AATCTTGGAATCAGGTTTATTCTTATTTTTTTACAAAACAATCCTTTTTTTTATCTCTATCTTTACATCTCACAATAAAGATGAAATGTTCTCACGGTACACCTCCTGCACTCAAAAGAAGAGAAAGAGATTAGGGTCACCTGTGGCCTAGCGGTTAGTGTGCAGAGGCTTGAGTCCAACCTGTGGCTCCTTTCCTGCATGTCGTTCCCCGTCTTTTAAATAAAGGCGCAAAAAATCCCAAAAGAGAAGAATTAGGCAGAATTTCAGCCCGATCGTGTGTTGTTTGTCATGCAGTGTAGGAGAGCAGGACGGCCAATCACACCATGATCAGCTGCTCATGACAGTGAGGGAGAATTTCTGCCGTCTTTGAAACTGTGGTTCTACGACTGCACACGCTCGCACTGTGAGAGCAGAGACACGAGCAGATTCACAAACTTCAGGACTTTTTTATTTCCTGTTTGTGTCTGCACAAACTGTTGGAGATGCTGAGTGTTCGGGTATTTTGCTGATGTGTGTGTAGCCTATTTCAGCTTTGCCAAAAACTGAAACCAATCTACCTGTTACAATTGTGAATGCTTCGTCTCGATTTCACTTGGTGTGAGCGCTCAGGTCGTGCCTGACAATCGGGGCGTACGGTGTGAGCTGACATTCTTGCATGACTTTACTACAGTCATAAATCGCACACTGGGCTTCAGGTTCGGCCCACAAAACTTATTTTACTGCCATCCATATAATACCAAAAGTGTGTTCTCAAAGAGGAAACTTTATAAACTTCTTGGTTCGGTAGATTCCTACAAAAACATCTTCTTTTTTTGGGGGGACTGTAGCAATGCCGTCTCTGTCTTTTAAAATGTGGCTTCCATTACAACTCAAAATAAAATATAAAATCTTTCCTGCAGTGTTTTGATGTTCTGACAAACCTTCAAATCCATTAACTGTTTGTCAGACTCGACTTCCTGGATCCTCATTTATCATCTGAGCCCTGTTTGAGAATTTGATCCTTCATAAAAGAAAAGCAACAGCAGGTCAAGCTGTTTGAATCTGCAGCTTCAAACGTGACGATGACACGAGCTGTAAAATCCAATAATGAACAAACAGCAGCCGGCTGATGGATGAGGATCTGTGTGGAAAGGTGAGATAGTGTAGATGAGCTGCTGTGAAGTTCAACACGTCGCTGTGTGTGAGTGCGAGGTGAGAACACGTGTGTACAGCTGCGTGTGCACGGGGTACAGTGTCCTACAGTTAATACACAGAACTATAACTGAATAAATCAGGTGTGTGATTGTAGCTGTGTTTTTCATTCCAGGACACCGCGGGGCAGGAGCGTTACCGCACCATCACCACGGCCTACTACCGCGGCGCCATGGGCTTCATCCTCATGTACGACATCACCAACGAGGAGTCCTACAACGCCGTCCAGGACTGGTAACGAGCTCAGAATCAAAATCTGTATTTTACGCTTCTGTTTGTCTGAAAATGAGACCTTTTGAAATGTGCTTTCAGGGCCACTCAGATTAAGACGTACTCGTGGGACAACGCCCAGGTGATCATGGTGGGCAACAAGTGCGACATGGACGAGGAGAGAGTCGTACCTCCGGAGAAAGGGAAGCATCTCGCCGAACAGTTAGGTGAGGCGTTGCTGTGAGAGTGCTGCTTAATGCTGAAAATGGTTTGAGTACCGTGCCAAGTCCGCTTGAAGAGGTGGTCTCAGGCATTATTCATGTGTACTCGAGTACGTTCCGGGGGAGATGTGAACGCAACTGTGCTCAAACAAGGAAGTGGACCGCTATATGATGTAATTCTAAACGGCTCCTGTTGCTTCAAATAACGTCGTATCCACGCAGCACGGCCCGTTTCATCCTCTGAGCTGCACGGTAGATGTGGAAGTCGGAAGAGGGTTGTTGTTGGCGTCTTAGAAATAACAAAAAAATCCACAGTAAGCAGGATGGACTCAGCACACGAGTGGTTGCCATGGTAACTTCTTCTTTCTGCTTCTCGGAGGATTTGCAAACTGACTTTGTGCATACTGCCCCCTGCTGTATCGGACTGTGCACATACACAAGTGTACTCGGGTACAGAACGATGTTACTAATGTGAACGCTGACTAGTGGGGAAGGGGGGAGCAATCGAGTTCGAGCACGGTACAAAAACAATCGTGTCTGATGTGAAAACGCCCTAAATGAACATCATGCTGTGTAGAAGGTGACTTGAAAGTAGAGACTGAGATTATTAGGAAAATGTTTAGTTAAGGAGAAATCAGCTGAGAAGTTGGAACATTTGATGACAGACTTCTTTAAATCACGTTTCTTTTTGCAGCCAGAGGAGTCGCCCCCTGCTGGACAGTAGAGACACACAGTCTATGATCATTAAGGCCCTGATTCACCAAGGAGATAGGACCCACGGTGAGCTATCGTCACTCTAGTTTTTGCGGTGTGTCCAGCTCAGTCGCTAACCGTCGGCCCATGTCTGCCATTTTTCGGCCGATTCAACCGGTCCGTGTCGGCGCGACTGGTGAGAGGAATCACTCTGATTGGATGTTCAGCTAAGCCAATCAGTGCACGAGAAGACAAACAGAAGTGACGAAAGAAAGTTAATGACTTATCAGACATTATTCTCGACTAGAAGTACCTATATTACGAGTGGTGAGCGACAGCGGTGTGAAAATGGTCTTCTCATATCACAACAACGGTTTATATATTCACATTCTTCTCCGTCCTCGTCCTCTTCCAGTTTCACCTTTTTGGAATGACGATTACAGACTACCGCCGCCTGCTGGCATGGAGAGTTATTGCCTCTCACGCATGAACAGCATGTACGTGGTGGTTGGCCATCAGCTGTAGTCTTTGCTGTGTTTTCAAGTGCAACTTTTTGGCCAAGACAAAAGGCGTCATAAGGCGATGCCACAGTTTGCCTTCGTTCTTTGCCGTCTGCTTGGTGTGTCAGGGCCTTTTACTTACTGATAGAGATCATCTGAACTCGTGTGAACCGGTTAAGCTTGCGGAGATCATGACTCCACCCCCCTGAGGTGTGTGTGCACAGTGATACAGAAGTACTGTAATTGTTGCTCCAGGCTGAAGGCGAGTGAGGTGTCCAAATTTAAACTGTACAATACTGGTTCTAGCTCTGCTGCTGGCAGCTATTTCCTCTGTGTCTTTAATAAATGTAAACGCTGCAGGCTGCATGAAATATACGGCTCCCTCCTGCAGAAAGTTCCACTCTGTTACAAACCAGGTCAACAAACGTGTTGTGTAATGTGAGAGTGCTCAAGCAGAGTGATTTACATACAGTGAGTGGCTTTACGTGGAAGAGATAACATTTCCTTTTTAACCATGATTAATGTAGTTTAACTACGATAATGTGATTTTAACCACATTCAAACAACAGCGTGGGATCCAGGCTGGAGTCAGGTGTTTGTGAAGCGGGAAGAAGAGTCAAAGTACAGCAAACAGATTAAACCACGCCTGACTTAAAGGTTCACTATGTATCCCCCCCCCGATGGATTCTAGACCCTGGTGGTGGTGATCACAGCTGTGTAATAATCTACTTTAGCTAGCTCACTGTGCATCATCCCTCTCTTGACCCCCCTGTTTCCTCCTGTAGGCTTTGAGTACTACGAGGCGAGCGCCAAGGAGAACATCAACGTGCGCCAGGTGTTCGAGCGCCTGGTGGACATCATCTGCGTGAAGATGTCAGAGCGTGTGGACGTGGAGGCGCCGCCGGTTCCCGGCACTAAGACCACCAGACTGACCGACAAGCCCGCTCAGCTACCTCAGAAGTGCTGCTGATCGCCCGCTGCTGCCGTCAACTCGTCTGCTCCGAAAAGCTCTCAAGAAAAAGAAAAAACAGAAAAAATATCGTAACATTCCTCAACACACCTTCTCTGCTTTCGTCCATGTTTGTGAGCGATCAATAATTACTGCACCTGCTGCGACTTTAACACTTTCATCTCCTCTCCGTCCCCAAATATCGAAGATTCGCCCTTACGCATATGAAGAAGCAGCAGTGGCAGTGCTCTCCGGACAAACTTAAATTTGGCGTTTTGACAAAGGTTGTAGAGCCACTGCTGGGTTTATCACTAAGCTCACTGGTTCTTCACGTCCTTTCTCGATACAGAACGTGAAACGAGAGCAACGAAAAAAAGTACAGAAGAGTTAATCAGAAATCCTTGTTGTCCTGGTGACGGATCAAAACCTCTAGAGAAAAGTTTTGATCAGTCCCTGAAACTTTATTTGTTTTCTAAGCGACCCGAACAAACACATCTGAGCACAAGTAGTCAGCTTAACTGTACGGATGTGATGGACGGAGGGATAAAGGAGAGTCTCTCACTTAACTTTTGATCACCTTCATTTATGCTCATCATCTTTTAATGCTGTTAACAGTCGACCAGCAGGAGTTTGGGTTTTCGGTGAAATGTTAGTTGATAAAATAGTCTTTGTCTTGGTTGGTTTGTTGCTGAAAAGACCTGAAACTTCCTCCAGAAGCTAAACCCTGTGTGTTGAGTGTCTGTTTGGGACAATCCTTCAAGAAAACTGTTTAAAACCCCGGGCCTGATTCACTTAGAAAAGGATTACGGCCGCTTAAAGCTCCAAAAAGGGTGCATCATTTGCTTCCTCTATCTGCTATCTGCTAGATCTTATTCACAAAGCATAACGCTCTAATGATATTCAATAAGTGGTGGTGCTCCGTGCAGTTATTACTTATAAATACTGCGGCGCAGTTACCGCCAACTCTCAGCAGACACTAATTTTGTCACAGTAACTGTGTGTGGCTGTTAGCAGCAGTGTTTGCGAATTAGACGCTTATTGCAATGAAGCTGATTTACACAGAAAGGAGCCAATTTGTCCCCTCACTGCATTAAGCCTCATTTAAATACATACTAACAGCTCTACAGCGCAGTTTGGGGAGCATTTAACCCTTCGCGTGCGTTTTGTGTTTTAGTCTTTTTGACTCACTTGTAGAGTTTTAGTGGACGCAAAAGCTGCGTAATCCTCTTGTGAATAAGGCTGTTGGTGTAAACAGGGTCAAGAAGTTGCTGTTTTGTCTGCTTACTTTACAACATGTGATGTGACTGTTTCGAGGTACCCCAGTGTGTTGTCTCATTTTCCAGGATGACAAATCAGCCTCTGGTTTTAAAGCAGCGTAGATCTTGCCAGTGAAAGTCAGAGAAGCCTAACAGTGGCTGTTTACAAATTGTTCAGTGCAAATCTGACCAGCCTGCACTCACTGCCCCAATCAAAGCAAACTGCAGCCTTTCATTTTTGTTTTGCAAACACAAAAATCTGCCGAATTGTGGATTTTTGCTCAGAGTGTGCTGCTTAAAGGAGCTGGAAGCAGGGTCCACGGTTAAGCAAAACACTGCCTTCCCTCTTCAAGTGTAGCACAACGAGACACTTAACCACACCACAGCTGCTCATGTTCACAAGTTTACAGCTCGAGTCATCCGCCAAAAACATCACATAGGCTGCTCGTAGGATCCATAGATAGTAGTGAGTCCACTTCAATTCAGTCTACCTACAGTTCAAAAAACTGTTCCTGGCCTTACTTTGTTCTGTTCCTGGCTGAAAATATGCTTTAGGGCTACACCACCAACGCACAACTCCCCTGCAGGGCTGCAGCAGGAATCATTTGACTTCACAGGAGCGAGCTGAGTCTTACACTGATATTAAAGTTGAATGCTTCGTCAAGTTCATACTGGACCATCTAAACAAAACTTGAGCTTCTGGGATATGATGTTTTCATACACAAACACAGATACGGGACCCTTAAAAAACCCGATCTCATCCGGGATACTCGAGTCCGTGTCAACACACTCTGTTATAAAACATGGACGTAGTCTCAGTGATGTCACACGTAGGTTTCTGAAGAGGGGTTTTGTAGCCAAATGAGGTGGTCGCCATATTGCAAATGCTGACTCTATGTTACTTTGGATCAATCTAGAAACAGACAAAGAGGGGAAGGAGGCGGGCCCATCTGTCAGTCAACTCAGCCACACCCCTTTTTGTACCTCCACATACTGTGCAGCAAAAGAGACCTGAGCGGTTCAGACCAAATTCGTTTTAGTTCCAGGCTGTAAACATGTCTAATTCTGCTGTAAACATTGACATTTTAAAATGGGTGTTAGGGGAATTCCTTCCTAGAGGTTTGGAGAAAGCCTCTAGTGGACACTCGAGGAAGCGCATTTCAGATTTTCCCCAAAGTAAACGGCTGAGTTCATTTTACACACTCGTCTTTAAAGGTGGAGTCCGTAGAAATGTTGGTTGAAGCTTGTAAACACAACATTTAAACTAGGCCCCTCCTCCTGGGCTAATCGCACCCAGAAGCACACGCCCCCTGCAGGGTCAGCATTTACATTTACTGCTTGTACCTACACTGAAAGCTACCTGAGAATATGGCATTTGTTGGAAAGGAAAAGACGATAATTAAGCAAGCTATTAAGTGAGGATATTCGTCGGTTTGAATTGCATCAGATCGCTGAGTTGTATCCACTCCTAAACTCACCTGCTGCGCTGTCATTGGCTGGAGGAAACACACCAGCTCCGCCCAGAAACGTCCCGAGTCAACCAAAACAAACCAGAACAGTAAAGTCAGAGGACAGGGTCTCTGCAGACACAGTCACCAGCACACATGTACGGAGGCCCAGAAGGGACGATGGAGCAGCTTTACTTTAGGATAAGTCTGTATTTTATTTTGAAGGGAAAAGTTACTGACTCCATCTTTAAGAGAAAGAAAATAAACATTCTCAAAACCCAAAACATACCTCTTTTAACCCCTAAAAAACCATCTTAACTGCCAGAGACTCGACCCCGGCCTGCTGCTGCAGCCCTGCGTCATGGTGGTGAACAGCTCACACACCAACGCCACACTGAGGCTGTTTTATACTCACACACACACACACACACACACACACACACACACACACACACACACACACACACACACACACACACACACACCTGTGAGCAGAGCTGCTGAGTGAAGAGCACACGATGTCCCTCCTTCCCCTTGAGCAGGTGTAATCCCGTCGCCGTCATGTTTGCAGTGTTTCCTACATGAACGTGAACGTGTGTGTGCGTGTTTGAGTGTGTGTGTGTGAGTTCTCTTGTTGCATATCATGATATTTATATGTGAGGGTTTTAGTGTTTGTGTGCAGTATCTTTGACAGAAGTGTGAAACTTTGATCATGTCATGTCAGCTGAGATACAGTACGCGTGTGTGTGTGAAAGACTTCAAGAAACGGGGAAGACGAGGAGAAAAATATTTGTGCATTTATTATTAAATATTAGAATATTTAAAGAAAATCCTGCCAAATTGTTATATCGCTACGACAGCGCACGTCTCTGTGTGTGACTCCCCACCATGTGTCTTCAGATTGATTCAAAAAACGTACAATAATATCGACATCGTCGTCATATGATTATTTTTTACGTGAATTTGTAAATGATAGAAGTAGAAACTATAATGGTGTTGAGTCTGAGTTTATTTTTATGCTGTGTAAACCAATAGAGAGTTGATGTAAACTTGTCGTCTTGAAGTTCACTCCTGTTCGGGGAGAAGCACAAAGTGATTGTACAAAAAAATATTGTGAATGTTTGTATATTATAGATGCAATTTAGTAATAATAAAAATAATCTTTAACCATAGAAGGGGACTTCTGTCTTTGTGTGTCTGACACTCGGGGTCCGTGGACGGATTATAATGACCACAGGCCCTGAACACAAACTCACCTTGGACCTGCAGAATGAGTTAGGGTTCACACAGCATGTATTCCTTTTAAATTCCATTATTTATGTTTTAATTATGCTATAATAAAATGGATTGTAGTTCCAGGTAGCACGTAGAAACATCTGTTTGCGGCTTGCAGCTTGCAGCTTGCTCTCTCTCTCTCTCGCTCTCTCTTGCTCTCTCTCTCTCTCTCTCTCTCTCTCGCTCTCTCATTGACTGCCCCTTCCCTGAAAAACCACAAAAGGAAAGAAGGCTAAGAATATTTAGTCAAATATTTTAATAGTTAAAATACTTTACGTAAAAAAAAGGGGATAATTAATTTTAGGGCAAGACTCCGATTCGCCCTGGGTCCTTGCTGGACCCTGGGTACTTGCTGGGCCCTGGGTACTTGCTGGGACCTGGGTCCTTGCTGGGCCCTGGGTACTTGCTGGGCCCTGGGTACTTGCTGGGCCCTGGGTCCTTGCTGGGCCCTGGGTACTTGCTGGGCCCTGGGTACACTTTGCCCATGCGGTGATCCACCTATGGGCGTGTCCAGAGTTTTTGACTGGGGCTCTGGCTCTGACAACTGGCCAGAAGTTTGATATGCGGCACAAACACACAAATAAATATCAATAATCTACCATTTCTAACCTCACTGATCTACGGAGCCCCTGAAGTCCCAAAAAGTTAAAAAAATAAGATATGTCATGTCCATTCCATCTTAAATCACTTCTTATTCTTTACTGCACACTGTTTTTTTTTTACTGTAATTGAACTACTGCTCAGAGATTTGGGGAAATACTTATAAAAGCAATCTAAAACCACAATGTCGGATTTCATGACCACTCTGACTCACTATTCTTACAGTCTAAATTACTAAAAAAAAGTTTGACTTGGTGGAACACACAACTGCACAGATAATGCCTGCTCCACTTTTCAGAAATTTAAATTTAGATACAATATCAAGATGCATAATATCCGCACAACGCTGAAAGGTTTCTGTCTGAAACAGTGGAACAAACTGAGTGCAGATCTAAAGCAATAAAATAATCCAGTTAATAAATATACATACATTAGTATGTTTATTTTAAGATTAGGTTATGGTAAACTGTGATTAGCTTCTGGTGATGGGACTATTTATTTGTCATTAGATATTATTATATGAGTAATTATGAGGTTTTTTTACATATTTGCAATAAAGACATCAACACTAAAAAGGACAATAAAATATTGATAACTAAAATATATTTGTTTTTTGGAAAAACAATAAAATGTCATAATTAAGGTAAAAACATAGAAAAAAAAAGTACTAATATGTTTACAGTCTTTGGTTGTTCTCTTCCGGCAAACGTATCGCTTGCGTCACCAATTCATCCAATCAGACGGTCCGCTTGTCTGTGATGGATTGGCCCTTATCCAATCAGAGGCTTTGTTTTGGCTAACTGCTAGCCGATCCGTGCTACGCGGCTGTACTGAAACGGAACCTCCAAACTTCCTTCAACATACATCCAGCAGAAAGGTGAGCCTGTCCTTTCATTTAAGTGAAACAAAACTAATCTGCTGCGTCATGTTTTAGAGTTCAGGTGTGTTTGGCTACGTAACGGCTTCACCAAACGTGTCGTAAATTAGCCACAGCGGCTAACTTAGCTGTTAACTGTCATTCAACGGGATTACCGAAAGCTAATACACCGCTAACCAAGCCGGTCGTTAGCTTAATGAACTAAACTGCCTTCTTCAATAAGCTCATTACGGCCTCTTTTAAAGATTAAAGTAACTATAGCAACGTTGTTTGTACATTTTTTACGTTAGCTTCAACTGTTAGCATCGTTTCCCTTTTCCGTTCCGCGCAGATGAGTCGCGCGACGAGGCTTTCGAGCCAAACCGCTTTAAAAAAAGTCGATATTTTAGCTTCATCCTCTTTTCTCAGTAAAACCACAAGTGTTAAAATTCAACTCGATGTGTTTTCTTAATCTGTAGATGGCCCTCTTGAATTCGGCACTCATTTAATCCAGTTGTCACAGTTGTTACGTTTAATATTTGAACATCAGTTTACCATGTAGTTATAACGGCCTCTGCGTACTATTACAAATAGAAATAGATTCTACATCGAGAAAACAAAGAGAGAAATTAACTCATGACTTTATATGTGCATTTAGACCTAACTGCAGGGATTTATACAGCTCCAAGCTAATTGATGGTTTTCATAGCCGATCAGATGTCTTAATTTTTAGCCTTTTATTAAACATCCCACATTCCTTTTAGTACAATTATTAAATGAGAGATAAAGTGATATTTTGTGCCCTAAAATGCTTTTTTCTTAAGTTCAGTTGAAGCTTACATGATGCTCATGATGATCTATTCTCTCTATATTTGCTGGCTCTCTGGATTTCTGACAAAAAACAGAATCTTGTTCCATTGTTTTTCAGATAACGTGCAAATGTACATGTATTAAAAATTAAAAACGATGCCATCTGTTATTTTAATGATCTATAATACCTAATAAAAGGTACCAATATTTTAACACTACATCTATTCCACATGGGAGAGGAATGAATCCATCAAAAATTGAGAGAAATTGTGCACGCCCCCGATATGTTTGTGCAGTTAAGAGCGTTTGCAGGAGTTTGACTGCAATTGTTGTAAATGAAAACAAGAAATTACCAAATTGTTGGTGCCTAAGACTTGTGTTTTTGTTGCTACGGTATCACACAGGTATTGATATCACAAAATTCTGGTATCGTGACGACCCTTGTGTGCAATGCTTTACATGTTCATGTATGTTCTTATGCATATGCAGCGCTGTCACTCCGAGGACTCTTGTCAAAATGCCTCAGACCAACAAGTCGGCGAGCGGGTGCAGTGTGCCAGGTCAGGTGTCTGCTCCAGATCAGGGTGAACCGCCACCGCCTCAGGATGTCAGGTCCCATGTAGCTGCTGGAGACGTAGGCGGAGGAGCCGCTGCAGAAGATCAGGGAGACCCAGAGATCATCAGATCGCCCAGTGACCCAAAGAAATACAGGTGGGAGAGAACGCCATGAAATGTCAGACTAAGGTTGTCCAAGTTTTCGATGCTTTGATACTTTTAGATCCCACATGTTTTAAAACGATTAAAGTCTCTTTTACTTTAGAGATCAATTTTAATGAAAAGTACTGACACTTGAAAAAACACTTCAGATCTTCAGACATCACAGAGAGAGATGTTTTTATGCAATTAAGAATTGTGAATTGAATGATTTCTAAAGAAAAACTTCTAATACCAGCATGACTTTACCCTCCAAGCAGGGGTTTGTTTGCGTTACCATAGCAACGTGGATCCTCTCCCTCTCTGCAGGTACATCGAGCTGAGTAACGGCCTCCGAGCGCTCCTCATCTCTGACTTCAGCGGGGCAGAGGGGAAAGGAGGCTGTGAGAACGGAGAGGACAAAGGGGAGGACGGGCAGGAGGAGGAGGAGCAAGAGGAGGACGATGAGGAGGAAGGAGACTCGGGCGAGGGTTCGGAGGAGGATGAGGAGGAAGACGAAGAGGAAGAGCAGGACAGCGACTTTGATGAGCTGGACGAAGACAACGCAGGAAAGAAGAAGAGAGGGAGCTCCGAGAAGCAGGTGAGTGATGTACAGATTCAGAAACTGTCGTAACAAACTTTAGGGCTGTTTGATGGTGAAGAGGCCATCTTTAGTCCGTGACATCGCCGCTGTCGTACTTTTTAAACCTGAGCCTGATTGTTTTATATTTAGGATATAAATAATTACACTGTTGCAATAAATCCTGAACACTAAAAGCTTTGATCAACAACCCTTCATGTTCCTCAGCAAAGTGAGGGTGACAGTAAGATGCTTTTATTTTGAAAATGTGTGTGTCTGTGTGTGTTTCCAGGCTGCAGCGGCTCTGTGCATCAGCGTGGGGAGCTTCAGTGACCCGGACGACCTGCCCGGCCTCGCCCACTTCCTGGAGCACAGTGAGTCCACAGAACACAGTGATATGAGTTCATGCTTTCCTGTCAAGTTTTTAACCACACTAGTGACACGTGGTGTGGTGAACATGCAGACACATCAGCTCACCTCAACTTCAACTTTAACACATGCAGGAGACGCAAACTATCCCACAAATGTACAGGGGGAAATAATGCAGCAAAGAAATGTAGCAATGTGGCAATAATTGCTGAGAAGAAGACAGATAGATATTTAACATTGATGTAAACATTTATAGATTCATAGAACTGAAAAATGTGCAAATGTTTATACGGAGGGAAATTCATCCAGCGGGTTTGTAAGAGCTCAGTGAGTGAAAAACTGATTCTGTAGAGAAATATTTATGGCCTGTGTCCACAGACGGCTGCAACCTGAAAGAGCCTTCAGGAAATCTTTTGAAAGAGTACAGAGAAATTTGAGTTTTTATTTTCTCACCAGAAAAGAACAGATTGAGTTTTTTAATGTCCTCTGGTTTGTTTTGAACTTCTTATCTCCTATTCTCTGACTCTCTGATCTTTAGTGGTGTTTATGGGCAGTGAGAAATACCCTGCAGAGAACGGCTTCGATGCCTTCCTGAAGAAGCACGGAGGAAGCGACAACGCCTCCACCGACTGTGAGAGGACCATCTTCCAGTTTGACGTGCAGAGGAAGTATTTCAGAGAGGCGCTCGACAGGTGAGGCCGGTTACAGAGATGGTTTGAGATGTTTTTAAAGAAATCACACGGAACGCTCCTGAGGATGAAACAGAGCTTCAGCAGATCCAGTCTGTGAGTGACGGTGAACCAAACGCTGTTACGCAGGGATGCATGTCTGAACGTAGCTTTTGGCTTCCCCATGTCATGAAGGCCTTTCTCCTCAGAGAGAGAGAGTGTGTGTGTGTGTGTGTGTGTGTGTGTGTGTGTGTGTGTATTGATGGCAGCCCTTTGTTGACCATCTGGCTCTCTGATGGGAGGTCAGCCGGTTCATTAAAGATGACCACGAGCACTCAGGCGCTCTCCCAACAGGACGACTGATGTTCTCTCGGTTGTCACGTTGTCATTGATGCTGTTTTTAGACCGACCTTCTGTGGATGGTTGACACGACAGACGAGGAGACGTCTGCGGTTTGATCTGCAGGTGAAATTCTCCGGTTGAGTCAGTGACGTGCACAAAGTCGCTGCTAAAATGTTCTCTGAGCAGGATAGAAAAAATAAGCGAGTGTGGGCGATCCTGGGCAGCAGCACAGATCTGAGTTCTTTCTACTGCAGGACTGAAACTAATGATAAAAAAGTAAATAAAAACAGAATGTGTGCAACACGATATTTACGCCCTCTGACTGTGTCTATGTGGCGCTCCCGCTGTGCCATGCTTCAGCAACGCCGAATGTTACTTCACGGACTGGGACAACAATAATACGCCATCGCGGAATCAATTTGAATGTTCAAAGACGTCTGTCACATCCCCTCTGCCTCTACACTGCCCCTACTGGTCATGTGTATACTGCATCTTCCGTCTGCACCACATTAATATTTTGAGGATGCACACATCTGACGCACCAAAACAGTCGCATGGGACATAGTAAATTGGTAAATGGACTTGAGCTTGTTTAGTTCTTTTCTAGTCTTCTGACTACTCAAAGCTCTTTTACACCGCAGGTCACGCCGACACATTCACACACTGATGGTAGAGGCTGCTGAGTGAAGAGTTCATCAGTGTTAACTCATCCATTCATACACATTCACACACTGCAGACGAAGCAGTGGGAGCAATTTGGGGTTGAGTGTCTTGTCCATATCAGACATGTGGCTGCAGGAGCTGGGGATCGAATCCCCGACCTTCAAGTTGAGAGGCGACCGACTCTACCAACTGAGCCACAGCTGCCCCATTGGTATCCATCATGTGTTTGCATAGTTAACAGCAAGTATATCTCCGTGAAACTTTGAGAACAGCAGACAGAATTTGTAATTGAACACAACCTTCTTTCTCAATGTGCAGGTCTACAGGTGTCACAGCTGGGGAGGATCCCCTTCCCTCTTTCTGGGGTTTTAATCTTTGCTCGACACACGGCGTAACAGAACCGGCGTTACGATACTTCTTTGCTCTCAGGCTGGATATAGAAAAACACATCCGACAGAAGAGCCACATGCACCTCTGTAGACGCTCAGAAACTTTATCAGCACTCACGTTGTACCGAACAGTTGAAAATACAAGGAGCAGAAAAAGCAAACATGCTGGTGTATCTGTGTGTTCCAGGTGGGCTCAGTTCTTCATCTGTCCTCTGATGATAGAAGACGCCATCGACAGAGAGGTGGAGGCCGTGGACAGCGGTGAGTCGACACCAACACAAACCTAACACTGTTATTCTAATCGTCACGCTCCAGGTGTCTGATCTTTCTCAGCTGTGTTCACACATTAATGCTCTCTGTGTTCTCCTCCATCTCGTGCAGAGTACCAGTTAGCGAGGCCGTCTGACTCTCACCGTAAAGAGATGCTGTTTGGGAGTTTGGCAAAACCAGGACACCCGATGGGCAAGTTCTGCTGGGGTAAGGACATCACATGAACAATCTTTGAGCCGTCAGTTTAACAGCCAGCCGTCCCCTGAAGAGTCATTTCTTATGTTCCACTTCCTGCAGTAATTAAACTGTCACATATTTCATTATAAATGTTTTTAAAGAATCGATGGACCTGAAAAGTGTGACACACTTTTATTGTTCTCAGGTAATGCTCAGACATTAAAGCACGAGCCCAGAGAGAAACAGATCAACACGTACCAGCGGCTCAGAGACTTCTGGAGGAGATATTACTCGGCTCATTACATGACGCTAACCGTGCAGTCCAAAGGTACGCACACTAAGGCCATGCTCACACTTGACTTCTTGTTCAACTGCCAGCACCTTTTTTACATACAACCCTATGGAAAAAAGGATTACTGATTCACTCGCGACAGATAGTACGATGTACGTGGTATAAAACACATAAACAAACACACGTACGGTCGTTTTTCTGAACCGTAAAAACTGAGTGTTTTAATCTGATAAATAAACCGGATATTTTAATGTTGTATCGGTGTCTGACTTCCCTTCCCGTTTGTTCTTTTCTGTGCTAAATTGATGCGTCGTGCTCCGACACGGCTGCACCGTAGGCTAGATACCGTTGTTAAGGTTACAGAACACTCGCGCAGAAGCGCTCAAAAGGCGCTGAAGGCAGCGCTTTTTTCTGAAAAAAGAAGGCAAGTGTGAACACGGCCGAACTCAACGCAGAGAGACACAAACTCCGAGATGAGAGTTCTTCTGATATGGAAACCCTCTGACATGCCGCTGATAAAACCTAAGATGTGATATCGATTATTGGAAGCGAAACCAATCAGTGCACCGTTACCATGATGCTAACCCTTCGCCATAATGGTAACCTTTACAGCACTACTATTTAAGAATAGCATCTAGAATTAGAGCAGAAAAGAGTGGAAGGCCCCGTGTCCACTGAGCGAATCTCTGGTGACATTTCAGTTTGTGTGTTGATGATGTTTTCATTGTTCAGAAACTCTGGACACTCTGGAGACGTGGGTGAGAGAGATCTTCATCAAAGTTCCCAACAAGTAAGACCAGAACACACACACACACACACACACACACACACACACACACACACACACACACACACACACACACACACACACACACACGTGACACGATATTCTCGTACACAAACTACTAGATTCATATTTTGCAGATCCATGACTAGCGCTGCCTAATAAAGTGATTATTTTACAAGAATCAAAACCAGTAAAAACAACGACACCTTCTTCTTCCAGCGGTGAACCTCGAGCCGACTTCTCCCCGCTGCAGCAGCCGTTTGACACGCCGGCCTTCAACAAACTCTACAGAGGTCTGACACTGTCTCTTATTGTTGGTCGTTGTGTTTTATCTGAAATGTCTGTCGAGCACTCTGCGTTACATCGTAGAGCATCTTGTTGCTCTCATAGATAAACTCTGAGTGAACGTTTCACTTAGTCTTTATCACTGAGCTACGGAAGCCCTAAGCTGACACGCATCCCTCCGTTTCATTTGCTCGGATCTCAATTCTTGATATCTCAAAATTTAAAGGCTGGTTTTCTCATCATTGAGGATTAATATTAGAGCCCAGCCGATAATACCGGCCGATATTATAAAATCCAGTGACTTTCGGTACTGGCTAATTCTATCACAGATATGCAGCGATGTTACTGGATTTATTAGAAGTTCTCTTTCTGGCTTTTATTGGCTCAGTTTTTTGGTATTAACAAGTTCATTTTGTAACTCGAGATCTCGATTCATTACTCTCATTATCTGGAGAAAAGAAAGCTGGTTATCTCGTTGTAACGGGATCATTTTCTTTCGATCTAGAAAACAAAACAATACTCTGGTCACTGTGATAGGCCAGACCATGACATGCTCTGCTGCCATCGCCCACACTGGAGAGGTCCGTTAAGGAGGTACGAGATCAGTGCATGACGGCTAAAGTCCGGCGCACACGGTACGATTTCTGACAAATTTAAACCCAATTTTTGAGTCGTTACTCATTTTCAAGTCATCGCCTGGCATCAGTTGTGCAGAGTTCACCGAGGCCGATCACCGTGCGATCAGCTGCTCCCGATCAGTCGGATGATTTTCTGACATGTTTGAGATTTCGGTCGCACGACTGCACACAATCACAATCGCACAATGTGAGCAGAGCCCCGAGACGATTCTCTGACTTCAGGATTTCGCCCTCTGATTCTACCTGCTCAAACTGACAGACAGCGTCTAAAATCACCATGGCAACAGCAGGCCCACGCTCTCTATTGACTCCCCCCTCCTATCATGACAGAAATTATGTATGAAAGGTTTAGATGATTAGTTTGTTAGTTAGCTCATTTAGCATCTCTCCTACATTCACACTAACACAGAAGTCTGTGTGTTGCAGTTGTTCCTGTGAGGAAGGTTCACGCTCTGACCATCAGCTGGGCCGTACCTCCGCAGGGGAAACACTACAGGTGAGTCCACGACCACTTTGAAACCCTCCGCCGATGATAATGTAGGACATATGTGACGAATATGTGGTGCATGAGATAAACCATGCTAGTAAAATAATAAGCAGGAGTTAGCCTGGTGGATTCAGTCCTCTCCTACACACATATCCTGTACTTTTTTTAAAGCTTCAGTACTTTTCAATACAAGCGATCATTAGAAAAAGGACCCGTGTCCACCTAGCGTTTTTTCCAGACAGAAAAGCGCTGGCTGTGCGCTCGGGAGTGTTTGCATGAAGCGTTTGTGCGCTGAGAGGAAAAGTGCTGCACGGAGCGAGGAGGATGTGGGTACAAGATACGATCCGTAGGAGGCAAAACTACTACTACAGATTTCACTGATCGTGTCTTTGTTTGTTTTTTTTGTCGTCAGAGTGAAACCTCTTCATTACATCTCCTGGCTGATCGGACACGAAGGAACCGGCAGCATCCTGTCTCAGCTCAGGAAGAAGTGAGTCATGAAGAACCGCACTGAAGCTAAAAGCAGATCTGAATACTGCGAGTCTAACCTGTGCCCTGTTTGAATATATTCATGAAGGACTAAAAGTACAAGAAGTTTGAGAACTGCTCCAGAAGTTTCAGCGTGCAGACACTCTGACATTTTGTTCAGTCCATTTAAACACTAAAGTAAAACAGTTGCAGACAAACAGATCGAGGCGGAGACTATTGTTGCAGTACTAAAATACGGGCTTGGTCTCAAAACCACGTTACCGCCCAAACCTTCCCGGTGTAACGGTCTAAGTTAATGACACGCCCCCCTGCACCCAAGATGAGGATTTTGTGTGATATTTATGGTCTAGGTCTCGCCTTGCTTTGGTCTTGGTCTTGACTCAGTCTTGATCCCTAAATGTCTTGGTCTTGTCTCGGTCTCGGAGCACTCTGGTCTCGGTTAGTGTGGTCTTGACTACAACACTAGCGGAGACAGATCATCCCGCATTCTGAGGTAAAATCCGTGATTAATTCAATGAAGTCTGTTGACTCTGACGATTGACGGAACAGCTGTTTGTGGTTAAAAAATCATCTTCCTCTTTAACAGAAAGGTCTGTCTCTGTAGGGATCCTTTCTGTAGTGTTGTCAGACAGGTGACTGTGTGTGTGTGTGTGTGTGTGTGTGTTCAGGTGCTGGGCTCTCGCTCTGTTTGGAGGAAACAGTGAGACCGGTTTCGACCAGAATACCACCTACTCCATCTTTTCCATCTCCATCACCCTCACCGACCAGGGCTACCAGAACTTCTACCAGGTCAACACACGCACGCATACACACTCACACACACACACACTCACACTCACACACAGGTCTTTTTCTTTGTAGAAAGGACCTCGACTTGTGGTAAATAACTTAAGTCTTGATGTGAACGCTTTTATTCCCCGCTGGACTCTGTGGAGTGTTTGTTCCAGGCGAGCTGTTTTAACGGGCAGACAGTAACGCTTTACGTTTCTCTCTGTGCAGGTGGTTCATTTTGTGTTCCAGTACCTGAAGATGCTGCAGACTCTGGGCCCGCAGCAGAGGTCAGCGTCCACTATCGCACACACACACACACACACACACACACACACACACACACACACACTCTGGGTTTCATGATTGACTTGTATCCAACAATAACTGATAGCTTCATGTTTAGACGCTATGTTGTAGTGTTTTGTACTTCAAACGAAGGACGATGGATGAAAGAGAGTAAAAGAAGATTTGTGCATCTTTGGGTTGAAAGTTCTCAAATGTTGCTGCTGTGTTTTTAGATTAAAATGAGTCTTTTAACGTTTTTAATGTCTTCAGGATCTACGAAGAAATTCAGAAGATCGAAGCCAACGAGTTCCACTATCAGGAGCAGGTACTGATGATCGATGTGTTTTTATCTGAGTGGATAAATTAATGTGATAACAGGGAGATTAAACACACCTCTGTGGGCAGGTGATTAATAGTCAAATGTGTATGTATGCTAATTAATCAGCTCCATCTTTGTGACGATGGCTCAGGGCGATGATTCATCCGCTGTGCTTATTAAATCGACATTATTGGTAATAAGAAGGAAAGAAATAATGGAGATGAAATGATATGAGCCCTGAGGAGAGGAAAACAAAACCGCTTTAAACTCATGAATCATAAGGATAAAGGGTTTGTGTTGAAAAGTGTGTGTTTTCCCGCTCCGACAGACGGATCCCATCGAGTTTGTGGAGAACATCTGTGAGAACATGCAGCTGTTTCCCAAAGAGGACTTCCTGACCGGAGACCAGCTCATGTTTGAGTACGACCCGCAGGTAACCCGAACCAGATCTGATCTAGAATCGGGTTCAGACTACAAAATCACTGAGGGTCTGACTCTGATCCATTAAGAAAAGGATTGTGTCCTGTCACAGAAATCCTAAGATTGCTTCATGAGTGAACAGTTTGCTCAAACGTTTATATTGTGTGTGTGTCTGTGTGTTCGTTTCAGGTGATCAGTGCTGCTCTCTCCCTGCTGACTCCCGACAGAGCGAACCTGCTGCTGCTGTCACCAGAGAACGAAGGTTGCTGTTCGCTCAGAGAAAAATGGTTCGGTACCTGCTACAGCAAGGAGGGTACGACAGACACACACACTCACACATCACTGTCGCCCTGCGGTTCCACAAAAGCCTCAGAACTAAGCTCAGCTATAATTACACGTGCGTACGTTTATATTAACTCAGAGACGCCGTAATATTGGTTTCCCCGTCTGCGAATTCACATTGCATTTCGCTGTTGCAGAAGCACGGCCCAGCGGGAGCTCCACATACACACACAGTTAGACATGCACCAACAGTGTTGTGCTTCCCCACTGGCTCCGCTGATATCGTCTCTTCTCTGTAGAGGGGGGATCACTGACAAACATCACAGGGCATAAATATCGCAGCTTGAAACATGAGGTCTGAAATGGTTCGTTTCAGTCTCTTTAAGGCCCCCCTCCCCATGTGCTCACTTTCTTCTGATTGGCCACCTCTCTGGAAGCCTTCCTGTGAGGGGCAGAACGCTGCAGGACTGCCAGGGGAGGGCTGCTCTCCAGTGCTGAGAGAAGAGAGTCTGTAAGAGGTTTCAGCGGCTTACGTAGAGGCTCGAAGCCATCTGGTGAAATTCTTGGTTTCATATCGAGGAACTATGGCGTGATTTGCAGAACAAGCCTATAGCGCCCTCTGCAGACTTATCCTGAGATTACTCCTACAAATGTTTACCTCGTGATCTCCTACATTTAAATATTAGAAAAGTGTAATTATATTAAACTGGATGTGTTTGTTTTGTCTCACCAGACGTCTCAGAGGAGTGGGCTAAGCGCTGGAGCGGAGACTTTGAGCTCAACCCTGACCTCCACCTTCCTGCTGAGAACAAATTCATCGGTCAGTACAAACACAACGTGCACGTTATTTCAGACTGAAGGTGTTAACTCACGTTTTAAATAAATCCCTCAGTCTGTCAGATTCATGACTGTTTCTCTTCTTGGTGCTATAGCGACGGATTTCGACCTGAAAACGTCGGACTGTCCGGACACCGAGTTTCCTGTGAAGGTCGTAAACAACGAGCGAGGCTGTTTGTGGTACAAGAAGGACAACAAGTTCAAGATCCCGAAAGGTGAGTCCAGAGGCGGGTCTGAAGAAGAGTTCAACATCTGGCATCACGTAACCTGATGAAACATATACCTTTATTTAAAGGCAACATTAACTATATCTCAGTCAACAGTGACTCCTCTGAATCCAAAGCAATTTAACTCGGTCTCGTCTTTCAGCTTATATCCGCTTCAACCTGATCACCCCGATGATTCAGAAGAGTCCAGAAAAGTAAGAGAAACCTCCACGTTGAAATGACGAGTTCATCTTCACAGAGTGTCACCGTAACGTCTCTCTCTCTCTCTCTTTCTCTCGCGCTCAGTCTGGTGCTCTTCGACATCTTTGTGAACATTTTGGCTCACAACCTGGCAGAGCCGGCGTACGAGGCCGACGTGGCTCAGCTGGAGTACAAGCTGGTGGCCGGAGAGCACGGCCTGGTGATCCGGCTCAAAGGATTCAACCACAAGCTGCCGGTGAAGAGACGCAGGCTGTCATCGTGTTTGATAAGACTTGGGCTTAATCTTTATAATATGACTGACTGAAGTGTGTTTGGTGTCTCTGCGGGAGAATGATCAGTTAATCCACAAACTCAAATGTTGGTCAAAGATGACAAAGCATTTTGATGAACTGACTTCCTTTCTGCTTCAGCTGCTCTTGAAGCTGATCGTAGATCATCTGGCCGAGTTCAACACGGAGCCCGGCGTGTTCAACATGTTCTCTGAGCAGCTGAAGAAGACCTACTTCAACATCCTCATCAAACCCGAGAGACTCGGCAAGTACGTCTCACACTCTGAACACACTCGTATTATTTTGATAGGACATTGGAGAGTGTAGGAAATCTAATGACATGTAGGACGGGAATCACAGGTCGGACTTGAACCTTGGTCGTCCACTTGGAGGACTACAGCCTCCGTACATGGGGCACAGCCTAACCGTTAGGCCATCGGCGCCCCTTGACTTGACTACTTGTCCGTCTCTGTCTGCAGGGACGTCCGTCTGCTGATCCTGGAGCACTGTCGCTGGTCGGTCATTCAAAAGTATCAGGCCGTCACCAAGGGTCTGACCGTCGACGACCTCCTGACCTTCGTTTCCGGGCTGAAGGCGGAGCTGTACACGGAGGGGCTGGTGCAGGGAAACTTCACCAGCACGGTGAGAGGAAATGAGATTTTAAAAAACACGTTAAGAGCAGATTAAATAGTCAAAATGTTCTCTGATATCCGTACCACGAGTTCAGCTGAGTCGGAGTCTAACGTCTGCTACCAAAACAAAACCTTCCTGCTTCGTTCATCACGATTCAGCCCTCTGACAGCGACTCTGACTCCGGCATTAAAAAGATTAGTGTTGTCAAACGATTACCTTTTTTATTCGTGATGAATCGCATGTTTGAAATTACATTATTTCCCACTTATTTTGAATATTTGCACTGTCTTACTTAAGCCGGGCTCACACTGCAGGATAATCGGGCCGACTTGAGGTCCGATTCCTTCTTCACGACATACGCAGGGTCGCTGTCGACTCAAGGCTGCTCGGAACTGATTATCTGCCCAGATTATCTTGTAGTGTGAGTGGTACAGAGTTCAAATCTTTACGTCCCTGATCTGCTCGCCGATCTTTGGGGACGCTCCGATTTATTTCAAACATGTTTGATATTTAGGATCTAAAATCTTGACGATTACGTCATAAATGCGTCTGACACACGTTTAGTCGCGCACAACTACAATATAATCATAATATTAATTAACCTCTAATTCTCTCTGCAAAACGCACAAACCTACAGTCCTCGTCTCCTCAGCCACCTGCGAGTCCATATACGCTCGCGTTTTTGTTTTTTAGGTTTCTGTTCACAGGACGGCACAGATCATCAGTGCAGCACTTTGCTGAAACATTACATCCACATATCTACGTTTGTATCAACTCTCCTTTATCCTACAACAACTTCCACTTTCTTCTCTTTCACCAGCCGCCGTCCCCTGGAGTCTGTTGGAGTTTTCAAATTAAACTTTATTAACAATTGTCAACACTCCGTCCCAATTTCACTCATACAGTGTGAGCACATAAATCTCAAGGTCTGGTTGGGCTTCCTAAACGATTCAGCAAGACAGTGTGAGCGAACATGCCATCCCGACTTTTATACAGGGAAAAAATCGTACAGTGTGAGCCAGGCTTAAGGTTGGTTTCACACTTGGGACTCGGGCCCCGAGTACGCTTGACCCCAAAGTCCGGTCCATGTGATCACTGTGAACACAAACTTAACGTGCCAGAGTCCACTTGAAGAGCGGTTCTCGGGCATGTGTACTCAAGTACGGACTGGGGAGAAGAGAACACAACTGTGCTTAAACCGTTTCATCCTCTGAGCTGCACGGTAGATGTGGACGTAGGAAGAGGGTCGTTGGCATCTCAGAAATAACCTTAATGACGCTACCTCCGAGATTGTTCCTCTTCAAAATGCTTTGCTTGTTTATTTTAAGACTTATTCATAAATTCAACAATTTGAATTTCCTACTCTGTCAAACTGAAGCTTTTTTTTACTGCTTGTTTGAGTCGACGTGGTCAAGTTTAAGTTTGTTTCTTCTTCTCTCAGGAGTCCAAGGAGTTCCTGCAGTACTTCATCGAGTGAGTCATCGGCTTCATTTGTTCATTGACGCTGTTTTTGAAACTCGTTTTAAAAGTCTGATTTTCATCACATTAACAACCTTCAACAGCTAATGTGCTACTACTGTGTGAACGTGTTATTAAAAGTTCCCTCTGTGTCTCTCCGCAGGAAGCTGCAGTTCCAGCCTCTGTCAGCAGAGGTCCCCGTACTGTTCCGGGTGGTGGAGCTGCCTCAGAAACATCATCTGTGTAAAGTCAAATCTCTCAACAAAGGAGACGCCAACTCTGAGGTCACCGTCTACTTCCAGGTAGGAAAACTAAACGATCACACCGAACTACAAATGAGTACTACAAACTTCAGCTTTCACGTTCTTTTATTTATCGTGTTTTTAAGATTTAATTCTCACTAATTACAAACCTGAAAGATAAAACGGTCTAATGATGAATGTAGTTTTAGATGTTTTAATATCAGCCCTATAACACCAGACAGATTCTTCCCTGAGGGGAACTCAGTAGCAGCTTCTAAAACACGTATAAAGTTTAGTGTTTACTTACCGCTGAATGAGACATGAGACGATGTAGTTTCTACACAATGCAAGCGATGAGCTGAGGTCTGCTTCTGGAGTAACAGCACTCGTGTATGGAAGTGAGGGGCGTGGCTTTAGAGGGAGCACAGAGGGGAGGGGGTTGGTGTAGACGGAGCACTGAGGGAATGCTACTTTCAAAATCATGCTAGTTTACCAACCCTGCCTTTAATGTGTCAAACTACAGGCTGTCTCTTTAAGACCGCTGTGCAGCTGAAAAATGAAAAATGTGTGTGTACGCTCTCTCCCTGTCTAAACAGAGAGGCAGGGAGAGAGCGTACATGTGTTTTGGGGATGCCAGATAGCCTAGTGGTTATGTTGTGCGCCCCATGTTCAGAGGGTGTGTTCTAGGGCCCGACCGATATTGATTTTTGAGTGCCGATACCGATGCCGATTATTTTCAGAGAAAAATTACGATAACGATTTAATCGGCCGATTATAAAAAAAAAAAAAAAGCATATAAAACGTATTTTATGATAAAATAAAGTTTTAAAAAATATTTCTTAAGTTACTTGGGGCATTTTGAAACTCAGATATAAAGCATTTTCCATCTGCAAGGCTTATACATAAATATACCTTATTTACAAATTATGCATTTATAATAAGCTACCGCAATCAAATGTAAAATAAATAAATAACTCCCAATGTGCTGCGCTCGTGAGCAGTGACCAACACGTGCGCACTGAGCAGTATGGTCTCACCGTTAGAGTCTACAGTATAACAAATTAACCTGGCCTGGGACCTAAAGAAAAACAGGCACAACATGCTCAAACAACGCGTCTTGTGTACATTGGTGAGGTCAGCGCGCAGCTGCCTGAGCGAGCGTGCTTTCATGTTGTACGGTAAAATTCAATCTCCTCTTTTTTACTCCGGCTAAAGTTGTTAGTTAGCAAGGCTAGGTTAGCTTTACTGTATTTGAAGGGTAGTGGGGGGTTAGGTGTACTTTTCCTTTTTTTAAGCATGACCTACACGTTTAAAAGGACCAATTGTTCATTACACAAACTAGTTATAAACTTACCGTGTGGGGAAACTCTGCTCGGTTTATCCAATGAGCTCAGCACATTCAAGCTACATGCGCTCTGGTGTTGTGTCCAAAAATGAGTGCGGTGGGTGAGACTGAGAGCCTTTCCTAAGTAGAATGGAGTAGGAGCGCACTCTGCTGGATACTAAGCGCAATAACATTAAAAAAAAAAAAAAAAAAAATCGGTTGTAATCGGCGTCTTTTTGGCAGATGTTGATTATTTTCAAAAAGGCTATAATCGGCCGATTAAATCGGCAGGCCGATGAATCGGTCGGGCCCTAGTGTGTTCCTCGTCTTAGCGTCTGTGGATTCGAATCGGGCCTCGGTCCTTTACTGCTCGTTATCCCTCACTCTCTCTTCAGCTGTCTAATAAAGGTTTTTTCACTGTGTTTTCAGTCGGGGCTGAAGAACCTGAGAGAGCACGCTCTGATGGAGCTGATGGTGGTGAGTGTTGACTGACTTTTAGCTGCAGCTGCACAAAGACATGTTTTTTTTATCTCTTTGACGTCCGTCCGTCTCCACAGATGCACATGGAGGAGCCGTGTTTCGACTTCCTGAGGACCAAGGAGACTCTGGGGTCAGTATTCAGCTATTCATACAGAGATGCATGACCACCTGATTCCAACACACGCCCACTGACACACACACACTCACACTCTCTCACGCACACACACACACACACGCTGCAGGGGAGGAGGCGGAGCTGCACAGTTCACAATAAACAGGATCACTACATAAATATGACGCAGGGTCTATAATGATAAAAAAAAAAAAACTTAAAACAGAGCAGGGATTTGCAGCCCCCTGGTGGATCATGTAGGTACTGCAAGTTAGTTTAGATGTTTAGTAGACCTGAGGTCACCTCTTTTTTGTGAGGACGATTTATAAACCTCTGTTGTACGTTGAATTTGTAGATTCACAAGAGTTCAGGTGATAAAGAGTCATTTTCCTTTTTAGGTACCAGGTGTACCCAACCTGCAGGAACACCTCAGGGGTGCTGGGATTCTCTGTCACCGTGGAAACACAGGCCACCAAGTTCAGGTGAGCTGACCTCTGTTGACCTCTGATGCAGGTTTTGTTTCTACGACGCTCCAGGCAGCTGAGCGGGCGTTTTTTTTTTCATTTTGTCCTTTCAGCACAGAGCTCGTGGAGGCGAAGATCGAGGAGTTCCTCGTCAGCTTCGGCGAGCGTTTGTCGGGTCTGAGCGAGGAGGCGTTTAAAACGCAGGTGACCGCTCTCATCAAGCTGAAGGAGTGCGAGGACGCTCACCTGGGAGAGGAGGTCGACCGAAACTGGTTTGAGGTCGTCACGCAGCAGTACGTCTTCAAGCGGCTCAACAAAGAGGTGAGAGACACTTCAATCCTCATTCTGTGATGTCCTTTTACAGTCAGTTTCACCTCGATGTGTCGCCATGTATGTCAGCAAACGCACCTCTGAGATATTCAGAATATCCCTTTGTCAACAACAGCGGAGGAGAAACTAGTCAGACTCTTCTTTTAGTGCTGCTAAGTTTCTTGGTGACATTTCTTTGAATAGAATCAAATATTAAGCACAAGGATTCATTTAAAACAGACACTAATGAGACGCAGGCCCCCGATCTTGTGGACTCATTCTTTAGACTACTTTTTCTAAATCAAAACGTCAGATGGCCATGGATGAACTAAACACTGGTTTAAAACAGTGAGATTGGTTCCATGTATCTCGTATAGGTTGCAGTCACTTAGTGGACTCTGCAGGTCTCTGGTTCTGGCTCTGACCGGCTGTGTTTTGTGCAGATCGAGGCCCTGAAGGTCTTCAGTCAGGAGGAGCTGGTCTCCTGGTTCATGGAGCACAGAAACGGCAGCAGTAGGAGGCTCTGCGTGCACGTGAGTTTGTTTGTTGAGTTGTTGACGTCATGAACGCTTGTAAATCTCTCGTTGACTAAGTCTAAACCCTTTTGTTTTCCCCGCCGGTCTGGACCAGGTGGTCGGTTTCGGCGTGGAGGAGAACGACCCGCCTGAGCAGAGTGTCTCCTGCAGCCAGGACAGCCCCGACTCCCCCCCCTCCTCCTCAGCATACGGGGAGGTGAGCGAGCTGACCTTCCTGCCGGCCAACTCACCGGCGCTCCAGGACGTCACGCTCATCTCGGACATCAGAGCGTTCACCTCGTCCCTCCCCCTCCACCCATACCACAAAATCCTCAGCTAGGTCAGGACGGACGGACGGTGACAGCGAAGAACGCCTCGTTCACTCTGTCAGTATAAAGTAACCATTGAAACAGCTAGCATCCATGTTTGATGAAAGAGGACGGACACACCTTGAGGAACTTTGAACACGTGTTTAGTTTTATTGTGAGTGGTTGTAAAATGCTGCGTTCATGTCCTGTGGGAAAAACAAAGATCTGGGCCTGTATTTATCACACACGTCGTCATCAGTCCCTTAAAATCCTCCGGAGAGCTGCACGTTCACATAAAAAAATTACATATACCGAATAAAATAACTCGACTTTTTTAACGAAGCGTGAAGCTCTGCAGTTTGCAAAAGCAAAACAAAAAAAAGGCTGAATTGTAGCGTGCCGTTTATATGCAAAGGTAGGACGCTTACTTCACCTAATAATGACTGTTACTAATAAGCTGTTTGCACTAACTAGACCAGCGGACAATAACACAACTTAAAGGCTCACAGAGGATTCAGCGCTTTATCATGTCAGTAATGCTTTCAAACATAATAATGATGAAAACAAGTTTTAATGTAACACAACCATCAAACATCTTTCCTCTGTCATTAACTCGATCAACTTTATTCATCCCACATGAGGAAACTTGGGTCGACACAGCTGTCCCAAATAAGGGATCAGCACTAAAATTAATTCTGTTCAGAAGCCCTGAGCGATCATGCATCAGTACGTGTTGTTTACTCCTTGTTCACGTGGAAACGAGCAGTTTGTGATTGTTATGTCGAGAACTCAGCTTGTCTCGTATCGTCAGAGAAGCAAAATCACAAAACAGTTGTAGAAATAGGCTTAACGTAGCGTAGAACTTTGTGTTTAAGGCCCCGTGTTCATCAAGCGTTTTATTTTCTGAGCGCCAGTGTCTTTTTTTTCTATTGTTTTGAATGAGGAGAGAGCGTTTCCAGAAGCAGGCAGCCACCCAGAGAAAAAGTGCAGCGCTCTGCGTCTTTTTTCGGGCATTTTGCCTTTTTATGCAGCCACTCCAAGCGCTCAAGTTAAAGGGAGCTTAAAGTAAGCCTAGAGCGAGTTTAGAGAGAGCTTAAAGTCAGCCTAGAGTGGGCTTACAATGAGTTTTGAGAGAACTTAAAGTGATCTTAGAACAAGCGTAACAGTAAGTTTAGGGTGAGCTTAGAATGAGTTTAAAGCGAGTTTAAATTGAGCCTAGAGCAGGTTTAGAGTGAGCTTAGAGATAGCTTAGAGCTAGCTTAGAGCTAGCTTAACACTAGTTTAGGGCGAGCTTAGAGCAGGTTAAGAGATAGCTTAGAGCAGGTTAAGAGATAGCTTAGAGCAGGTTAAGAGATAGCTTAGAGCAAGGAATCACAGGTGTTATAATGTAAATTACAAACTGGTGTCAGTTTCATTTTTCGGAGGGAGGTAGGTGCCATAAACCTGAGAACAAGTTGAGCAACTTCAGAGGCGGATTGAAATAAAAGGTTTTAAAAGACAAAAAGGGAATATTCTTTAAATGATTTTATCTTTATAGGAAAACGCTGAGTGTGTTTCACTTCATTTACTAAATCAGTGAGTTCATGTGAATGCATTAGTTCAGTTCAACGAACACAGTACTAGGAGTAAAACTTTTTTTTACAACAATACATTCATGATTATGATTTTAGTTCTAATCAAGCAGCCTTGAAACAATAAATATATATATATATACTCCGTTAATCCTGGTTTGCTGTTCTTAGATGTGGATAAATAAATACAGGCCCAGAGCTCTTAGAAACATACTGGTCAGCTCATCTTCTGTTGGAGTATGTTTGATTTTAATTAAAGTCGTTGACCAGGTCTGGATTCGTCCAGGTTGATCTTTTCTGTAATAAACCTGAACACAATGAAGAGCAGGAAATAACAATGATTGGTTTAAACGAGTCAGTTCTGTCGCTTTGACTGTGAAAAATGTCGTACGATAGATTTCCAGGGAGTAAGTGAATGCAGCACGAAGACTCAGGGCTCTGGTTAAAAATCCAGTCTGATAGGAGAGACGACAAAGACGGGCATCTGTATCTTTAAAATGTGACTTCAGCCAGTATCACTGCGACACCTACCATGTTTTATTTATTTACATGTTCATGTGTGTTACTGGGGGATGTATATGAAGAGTTAAACAGCTTCTGGTGGCCAGTGATTTCAAACTGTGACGTATTTTAACTCACAATGTACCGCGGTGGTTTAAGAGAACGGAACCGAAATCATTTAAAATGACTTAAATTTTCATTTTAATGACGATTAAAAAAAAACGTAATCAAATGTTTCAGTGGAGAAAAGTTTTGTTTGTTTTTCTGTCCTTCAATAATTAAAGAACAATAATAAAGAGTTTTATAAATGCTTCAAAATGAACTTTCATTCAGTGTGTTTCTGTAGTTAGTGCTGTGATTCACTAACGTATGATCGTTTGTCAAACTGGCGTTTAAAAGGCACGAGTCTGGATCAGTTTTTATTCACCAATTTGTTCCTTTTCTACAAAACGTTATAACTATGATCCAATCGTTTTAGTCTATGTACGTATAGCTGATATATGATTTAGTGTGACATTATTTTGGTTTGTTTACGTTCTAGTTAGATCACAATATGAACACTGATGGGGTTAAAAACATAATCCAGAATTTGATGAATTTCTGACACGGTCATGTAGTGAAGACGTGATCTTTTTTTAATTCTGGGTTCCTTTTTGCACGCGCACTGAGTGCTGATACAGTACGCTGAGATCCGGCACAGTGCCAGAGTACTTTAAGCCCTGGAGGGCTTCATTACAAAACAAGTTCAACAAGTTAGTCAGCTGGCTCCATAAAATCTCACCCCTATTTACATATGCTGTTTGTATTTGACTGAACTTTGGTACAAGTGTTCTGGTTTTCATTGGCAGTCTGATAAGGCGACCAGAGTTTTATATGGCAATCCTGGAACATCTAACAACATTTCAGTTTTAGTGATATCTGCATACAGCTATTAATCTGCTCTTTGACGTCACCTCACAACTCCAGCACATTCTCTAGTTGTTAGTTGGACTGTAAAAGGCAGCAAACAGAAAAGGAGGTCTTGGCCAGGAGTCCTTCATAGTTAACCGCTATAAACCGGATGCCCCGAAAAGCTGGTTGTTGCACCCAGGAGATAAATCATTATAAGACGCTGGTGGGTTCTGTGATTGGGCAAACAACTTGGGTATGAAGGTTCTACCTACCTACAAACCCACCTACCCAACATCTATATTTAAAATGTAAAAATCCTTCGCACATCCATTTCAGTAGACAGGTGCGTAGGAGAGAAATATGTGGATCAAAAACTTAAAGGTAATCTCCCGTACGCTGTCTAACTTGCAAACAAACATATTGGCAACGTCTGGGTACTAGACCTTCGTCCAGCAGTTTGTTAAAAGGGGCGGGACATCTTTAATAGGAGGTGGCTACAAGCCTACAACCAATCATCATCATGACTCCAGCTCTGAATCAACAAATTAACAAACATCAGCTTCCTGGGTGAGAGCACACACCCAAATACAGATGAAGTAATCGGATTTAGTCTCAAGACTTTTTGAAGGTCTCTGTCTCGGAATTGAAAGCATTTTTAACTCGGTCTTGTCTCGGTCTCGGACTGGCGGACTCTGCCCTGCTCTTTTTCAAACAGACCAGTCTGGGCAGGAAAGAAACAATGAGGTAAGACTGCACCCAGGATAAAAAAATGCACCTGTGTTTTATTGCCTCTGTCCTATTGAGAACAGTACACTGGGAGCTTTACTAAAAGACGTAGATGTTTCTAACTCGGCTACATTTTATTGTGGGGTGTGAATTTAGAGTTGAACTCTGTCTCTCTGGGTGTGACTGTTCTTTACGGCTCTGATGGTGGCAGCGGTTACTCCGGTGAAGACAACATGGAAGGTATAATTTTCACTGCATTGTGCATTATTCATCTCAGTGTATTCTCTTGTGAGTGAAAACTTAATTCATTTTTATTTAGAACAACATCCCACCTGTTATTTTCTGGAAGTGATGGCCAGCAGTGTAAGGAGAAGTTAAGAGGTAAGAGATTCACTTCCTGATCGTGTTATACAAGTGAAAAAAGTTGTCAAAGCAAAATTCAGATGTTCTTTGTGTGGCGGAGATAACTTTGGAGTAAACCTGTAACTTTGTTTATTTGTCAGACAATTCATTCATCATGAAACTGTGATTTGACATTGTCTTAATATTCAGTAATTTAACTCTTTTGCATTGACGAGCATCTAAAGAATCCCTATTTTGCACTTACACCCCTGCACACAAGATAATGATTTTTTAATTGATATTTATGGTCTTGGTCTCAGTCTAGTCTCGGAGCACTCTGGTGTCTCTGGTTTTTCCTGGTCTTGGTTAGTGTGGTCTTAACTACAACACTAGTTCCTTCCTATTTAAGATGTCCTGCCCCTTCTGACAAACTGTTTGCCTGATGAAGGTCAGGTACCCAAACTTTGCAAATAAATGTTTGTTGCAAGTTAGACAGTGTACTGGAGTTTACCTTCAAGTTTTTAACTGAACATATTAACCCATTTTCTGTTTGGTATTCCCTTTATTTCTTTTTTTTGTTTTAGCTACTTTAATATTCTGACTCTATTCTTATCTAAAATATGTGTTCATACATCCGTTCTGTGACCTTTGGAGTAGTCAGAGCTGCATCTTGTCTGAGGACAATAAAGCTTAATCTTGAACCCATGCTCTAACGGGGAAATGAAAGAAAATTCCTGTACTTCAGGAGATTTTGTGGTTACATTTTAGTACTATTACTCTATAAATGAGTATACCAGTGGAAGAGATGTGTTTAACAATCCTTTACTATAGGTAAAGGTAGTGATACCACAGTACAAACCTGCTGCTTAAATGCTTTATATATATTGTTTGTGGATCTCTGCGCCCTGTTCTTTTTCAAACAGACCAGTCTGGGCAGTAGAGAAACAATGAGGTAAGACTGCACCCAGGATAAAAAAATGCACCTGTGTTTTATTGCCTCTGTCCTATTGAGAACAGTACACTGGGAGCTTTACTAAAAGACGTAGATGTTTCTAACTCGGCTACATTTTATTGTGGGGTGTGAATTTAGAGTTGAACTCTGTCTCTCTGGGTGTGACTGTTCTTTACGGCTCTGATGGTGGCAGCGGTTACTCCGGTGAAGACAACATGGAAGGTATAATTTTCACTGCATTGTGCATTATTCATCTCAGTGTATTCTCTTGTGAGTGAAAACTTAATTCATTTTTATTTAGAACAACATCCCACCTGTTATTTTCTGGAAGTGATGGCCAGCAGTGTAAGGAGAAGTTAAGAGGTAAGAGATTCACTTCCTGATCGTGTTATACAAGTGAAAAAAGTTGTCAAAGCAAAATTCAGATGTTCTTTGTGTGGCGGAGATAACTTTGGAGTAAACCTGTAACTTTGTTTATTTGTCAGACAATTCATTCATCATGAAACTGTGATTTGACATTGTCTTAATATTCAGTAATTTAACTCTTTTGCATTGACGAGCATCTAAAGAATCCCTATTTTGCACTTACACCCCTGCACACAAGATAATGATTTTTTAATTGATATTTATGGTCTTGGTCTCAGTCTAGTCTCGGAGCACTCTGGTGTCTCTGGTTTTTCCTGGTCTTGGTTAGTGTGGTCTTAACTACAACACTAGTTCCTTCCTATTTAAGATGTCCTGCCCCTTCTGACAAACTGTTTGCCTGATGAAGGTCAGGTACCCAAACTTTGCAAATAAATGTTTGTTGCAAGTTAGACAGTGTACTGGAGTTTACCTTCAAGTTTTTAACTGAACATATTAACCCATTTTCTGTTTGGTATTCCCTTTATTTCTTTTTTTTGTTTTAGCTACTTTAATATTCTGACTCTATTCTTATCTAAAATATGTGTTCATACATCCGTTCTGTGACCTTTGGAGTAGTCAGAGCTGCATCTTGTCTGAGGACAATAAAGCTTAATCTTGAACCCATGCTCTAACGGGGAAATGAAAGAAAATTCCTGTACTTCAGGAGATTTTGTGGTTACATTTTAGTACTATTACTCTATAAATGAGTATACCAGTGGAAGAGATGTGTTTAACAATCCTTTACTATAGGTAAAGGTAGTGATACCACAGTACAAACCTGCTGCTTAAATGCTTTATATATATTGTTTGTGGATCTCTGCGCCCTGTTCTTTTTCAAACAGACCAGTCTGGGCAGTAGAGAAACAATGAGGTAAGACTGCACCCAGGATAAAAAAATGCACCTGTGTTTTATTGCCTCTGTCCTATTGAGAACAGTACACTGGGAGCTTTACTAAAAGACGTAGATGTTTCTAACTCGGCTACATTTTATTGTGGGGTGTGAATTTAGAGCGGTCTCTATGGGTGTGACTGTTCTTTACGGCTCTGATGGTGGCAGCGATCACTCTGGTGAAGACAACATGGAAGGTATAATTTTCACTGCATTGTGCATTATTCATCTCAGTGTATTCTTTTGAGTGAAAACTTCAAGATTGGATGAAAATATTTTCTAAATGGCCTGAAACAGCTTGTGTTGACACCCGATTTTTATGGGGTTTTTTCTTTCAGAATCCAGCAGGCAAGTGCAGACAAAGTTGAAATTACTTCAGTCTTAATTGACTTCTACAATTCTACAATTCTACAATTCACTTAGCAGACGCTTTTATCCAAAGCGACGTACATCAGAGAGTAAGAACAACACAAGCAAGGATCAAGGAAAAATAAAGGAACGATGTCAGTAAGGACGAACGATCAGCTTTGAGTCTGATTGGACACACAGGTGCTGAAAGGCATTGCCCAGAGGCAAGGCACAACATGAACTGCCGGTCTGAGACTCTAATCAGTATATAAACCATCTTATACGTCGTCGTTTTCAAACAAAAACAAAAACCATCATCATTACCATCATTACATCAATACTATCGAGATCATCATCATTAAGTTAAGTTAGTAGGTATTCCTGAAAGAGCTGGGTCTTTAGCTTTTTCTTAAAGGTACAGAGGGACTCTGCAGATCGGATGGAGTTTGGAAGTTCATTCCACCACCGGGGGGCGACAGAGGAGAAGAGTCTAGTCCTCGTCTTTGGACCCTGTTGTGAAGGTTGGAACAAACGCCTTTCATTGGCAGAGCGTACGGGACAGGAGGGAGTGTAGACCTGAAATAGAGAGTCAAAGTAAGGAGGAGCCTTTTTTGTTGCTGTTTTGTAGGCGAGCAGCAGAGTTTTAAATTGAATGCGAGCAGTGACTGGGAGCCAGTGTAAGGAGATGAACAGCGGAGTGACATGAGCTCTTTTTGGAAGGTTGAAGACCAGTCGTGCTGCTGCGTTCTGTATCATCTGCAGAGGTTTGGTTGTGCATGTAGGAAGACCTGCCAGTAGAGAGTTGCAGTAGTCTATGCGTGATAGCACAAGAGCCTGTACCACAAGTTGTGTAGCATGTTCTGACAGGTAAGGTCTGATCTTCCTGATGTTGTACAGGGCAAAACGACATGACCGGGCAATCGAGGCTACTTGAACCTTGAAGGTTAGCTGGTCATCAATCATGACACCCAGGTTCCGGGCAGACTTTGTGGGCATGAGTTTGGTTGTTGACTTGGTTTGCGTAATAACTCAGTAGATTGTCGTGATTTACCTTTGTTTAGTTTGTTTATTTCTTGATGTTGTTGCTTAAATGTGATTCCCTGTTTTATTTTGTCATTTGTATCCTCGTGTTTCTCTTTTCCATGTGTGTGCATTTCCCCCTCGTCTTGTCTTCAGTGTTTCTTGTCTTATTCTGCTATTACTGCCTTTTGTTTCATCTCTTGATTGAACTGTTGCCCTTCCCCATGAACTGTTTGATTTCTGAGACCCGTATGTAGTGTTTCCTGTTTTATATCTGGGTAGTAGAGCGAGGAGAGCAGGCCCATCAACGCTGCTGTGGCTCAGTTGATAGAGTTGGTCGTCTCTCAGCCGGAAGGTCTGGGGTTCGATCCCCAGCTCCTGCTCACTTAACCCCGCATTGCTCCCGCTGCTTCGTCAGCCGCGTATGAATGTGTATGAATTTGATTAATTACTTCTGATGGACTCTTTACTCAGCAGCCTCTACCATCAGTGTGTGAATGTGTAGGTGTGACATGCGGTGTGAAAGAGCTCTGAGTCGTCAGAACACTAGAAAAGAAATAAACAAGCTCGAGTCCATTTAACATTTACTGCCAGTCCAATGGTAACAGCCCCAACTAGTGGCGAGTAGCTGCGTTGCAGTTTGAGCATAACTTTTTACCGACATTAAAGGCCAAAATATGAATAATTAGTTTTACCAACTAATAATAATAATAATAATAATAATAATAATAATAATAATAATAATAATAATCATTCTGGTGCTGTTTAGTAACGGTGATGATGTTTAACCGTTTGACTAAACTCACAACACCCTATTGCTGACAGCCCCGGACTGATTAAAGGGAGTTAATGTATTAACTGAGGTTCGGGAGCAGGACCACGCCCAAACTACACCTCCAATCACCTGACAAGCCTACTTATGCTGAGCCATCCCACTCCACACCGTTTGTCTCAGTTCTTCGACGACACGTAGACAGACCCGGCAGCACGCTTACACGCTGACCGCATTGAAAAAACGAAATAGCCTACTTACCACGGATCCCGAATTTCAGTTGCAAGACTCTGATGAAGACCTGTATGACGAGTTGTTCCAAACTGGTTATCATCCACCCAGCAAACAGCAGTCAGACAGCAGTCCAGCATCTTAGCAGATCCGTTTACAGCCCGTGGCCAGCATAACGCGGCCCCGCCAGCTCCGTTCAAACCTCTCAAAAGAATCTCACCAACTCACAGCAGATCCCAGGCCTCATCTCTACCGTCAGCGGGGCACCCAAACCGAAGAAAGCCACAGGCATAACCACAGCTCCCGGAACCAACCCTCTCCTCGCCGATCTGCAGAAGCCGGCTGCCCATCACGGTGCCGTATGCCAGTTCCATGTTCTAAAAAGCGAGTTCGGCATCAGGGACTAGTCCGCCGCTCACCGCCGCCGATGCTCGAAGACGAAGGGCTTCCATTCCACTACAACGGCATGAAGCTATGCTTTTCATCTCTACTATCCAACCATTAACACACCGGGAACATCCAAGAATCCCGTGCTTCCTGCTTTCCCCACTT
Organism: Tautogolabrus adspersus; assembly: GCA_020745685.1. Taxonomy (NCBI): domain Eukaryota; kingdom Metazoa; phylum Chordata; class Actinopteri; order Labriformes; family Labridae; genus Tautogolabrus; species Tautogolabrus adspersus. The sequence continues at coordinate 1,365,340 of CM036536.1, read as the reverse complement.
GAGCCACACCTCTGCCACTGCGCGGCAGTGACGTCACCGGGCTTCAGCCGAGGAGGTCTCTACAGCCACTACCTCCAGCGGTAGCTCCCCCTGGTGGGAGACAGGTCGTATCACCCCCTGTGCCTGCTCCTTCTGTGTCTCTCAAGCTACCATAGCTCCTTGTACTGTTCGCAGGCTTCAAAAAATCCCTGCACACATGCATCCTTTCATCCCCTTATCCTCCCCCATCACCCAAACGGGTTTTCAACGTAGCCAGAGCTACAATTCCTGTTCAGCACAGCGGGCTACATACAGCAGTTTAACCTATTTTCATCCATGTGTTCGCAGGCTTCAAAAAACCCCTGCACACACGCATCCTTTCATCCCCTCTTCCTCCCCCTCCCTTCCTCATCATCCAAATGTGTTTTCAAATGTGTTTTCAACGTACACAGCCACAGTTATACTACCTGTTCAGCCCAGCAGGCTACATACAGCAGTGTAACCCTTTTTCATCCCTTCACAAAACCACTGTGCACATACATTCTTTCATCCCCTCATCCCCTCTTCCTCCCTTCCTCATCACTCAAATGTGCTTTCAACGTAGCACAGCTAGACTACCTATTCAGCCCAGCGGGCCACATTCAGCAGTTTAACCTATCTTCATCCATGTGTTGCAGGTTTCACAAACCCCTGCACACATGCAGTCTTTCATCCCCTCATCCTCCCCCTCCCTTCCCACCACCCAAACAGCTACACTACCTGTTCAGCCCAGCGGGCTACATACAGCAGTGTAACCTATAGGTACTCGCATACTGGGGAGCGCTCCACTCCGAACTGTACTCTCGAATCTTCCCAGCTCGTACCTCCCTCACTGTGAGTTATGCAGAGCTCCCCTCCACTAAGCCACAGCTCGGTCGGAGAGAGCTGTCTGCCTCGCTCTCTACCTTGCTCTCTACCTCAATCGCATCCATCTTTCTAATGCAACATCACACTCTTTAACCACTTGTCACCTGCAGCCTCATAATCCAACCACACCTGCCGACTGACTAGCACAGCACCTGGGCTCAACCATTGAGGCACTCCGCTCACAGCTCTCAAAAACCATCCAGATAGGGATTTGTTTACATTCTCATTAATGGCTTCACTTATCGTCTTCATCCAGGCAGAGACACACTTCCTGACGCTTCCCACACCGCCACAACCTTCAGTCTGCTCTCACAGACCCCGAAACTTTCGACCCATTTCCAGAATCCTGAATCAGGCAGATATAGCCACCAGAAAATACTTAAGGAAGAGACGCTAATCATAGACCTCTTCTCCACCTCAGACGGCCCACGCATTCTGGGTATCAACAGTGTCATCACTTGTTCTGACTTATCCACGCACATGCATCCATCAATCATGCCAGCACTCTCATTCTCTTAGCCGGCCACGGCTCCCGGCTTCCAAAGCAGAAATAACAAAGGCCCTCAGAGTCCTACCATCCATCCAGTCTTCCAGCGCTACTTCAGGGCATGCTGGAAAGGAGAATATTATTTTGCTGTTCGCCTCACCTTCGGCCGCAGAAGCGGGTGCAGTCCAAAAAATCTTCCAATCAGTTTCAGGAGCTCCTTGCTGGATCCTGACCAACTATTCCAAACTCCACTACTTACTTCATCTCCTTGACAATTTCCTCGTCGTCATCCACCATCATATCCTCCCGAGTATGGGCTCACCACCCTCACATAAGCCTTCTCAGAGCTTGGCGTCCATCTTTCTGAAGAGAAACTTCAGAGTCTGGTACCTCCATCGATTTTAAGGAATCACCCTCAACTCAATTTCCTTCTAGACATCTTCGCCTGAAGAAAATAAATACAGCCCCCCTGTACCTTCCTGACAAGCTCAGAGTCGCCTCTCCATGACAGAGTAGTCCTTGACGATACTTGTAAAATAGGAAAGACATAGGAAATAAAGACTATGGACTCTGAATCCATACTCCCCCATCTATGCTCTACCCGATCATCATCGCAGCCTAACTTTGGGGGCATGAATGGTCAAAGAAATCCATACTTCTACACTCTAATAACCGTTTCAGCCACCATATTCAGTTAACTCCTCAGCTGCAACCTCTCGAGCGCTTCGCGTAAATCATTCTTAGCATTCTTAGCAGTCTCGCTGTCTTCAATCTATCCTACCATTCTAAGCTATCTGACATCAACATCCACACTTCAGATTCTCTCATATTCATACTCCGTCAAAGTAAAACAGATCAGCCGGGAACCTCTTTCCCCTCTACATCTTTCGCCTGGACTCCCGTCTCAACCCATACGAGCCTCTGATAAAACATATCAACAATAGGTATGCAGCTCAGGCCTTACCTCACAAACTGCTCTCCCTCACTGAGACAGGAAAACGTCAATCCGTTTCTGGTTCCAGAAACATTTTACAAACTCCTGCACTTCTCAGGCACACCTCCGAACTCTATTCTTTCCCTTCATCCACATCAGCGCACAAAGCAGCCAGACTAGGCATCTCGACCAAGTCCTCGGACCCTGGTCATCTCAAGCTCAGCTCCCTTTAAATCTGACTCTTTTGGGGCCATGATCAGCTCGGGCAGAACTACGCTTGAGACGGTTCCCCCACTCAGAGTCTCCCTCTGCCCTGCAGTCATTTCATCCTTCCAGACCAGCCAACCGACAACATCCTCCTCCATCATACCTTAGCATATATTCATCTGTCTTATCATTCATATGATCTATCATTAAATACTGTATCTAAATCGTCTATGGTTGTGGCGTGGTCCTTGCTAGTGAACCCCCTAGTAATAATATTTACAGATTTTATCTACTACTATGCGTGGCAGTGTTTGTGAATAAAATGGTTTTTGCTATGGGAGTGATTTTCATAGAAAGGGACCAATTTCCCCCCAAAAGACTGCATTTAAAGACGCACAAACAGAGATCATGTTTCCTCTGCAGTGAAGCTAAGGATGCATTTAACCCTTCACATGTGTTTTGGGGCTGCATGGTGGTGCTTTGGTTAGCGCTGTTTTTGCATGTTCTCCCCGTGCATGTGCATCTCCGAGTACTCCAGCTATCTCCCACAGTTCAAAGACATGCTCGTTAGGTTAACTGGTGACTCTAAATTGCCCGTACGTGATAATGTGGGTGTGGCTGGTCTCTATATGTCAGCCCTGTGACTGACTGGTGTTTAGTCCAGGGTGTACCCCCCCCCTCACCCAATGACAGCTGGGATTGCGTCTGGCCCCCCACAACCCCGAATGGGACAGTTTAAAATAATGGTTGGATGGACGTGTTTTGTTAATTAGACTGTCTTTTTGACTAATTTGCACAGGTTAACCGGGCGCAGAAGCTGAAATCTTTCAGTGAACCAGGCTTCGAGCTTTCAGTGAAGGACATCATCCTGGGGGCGCAACACACTTCAATGCCTCGCCTGAAAGAGTCATGGAAGTCCCACCCTGAACAGATCTAATCACCATTTTTCTCTCATCAAGGCCATAGCGCTACTCACTGGTAAGAGCCTTTATCAGCTCTCGTGCACAATGTTCACTCTGCTCCAAATTTAAACGGTTTGATAGGAGTGTTCAGTACTCCTGAACAAATCTACAAATAAATTGAATGTCACAGACTGTAGTAGCTCTTATATATAGTGTTCATTACTCATTTCCACATACTATAACTATTAAACATTCTAATATACAGTATTTAATCATGAAAAATGGTATGAAACAGAGAAAGGCAGCACATCCTCACGTCTAGAAACTTGAAAAAAAAGGGAACAATTATTTTTCCATAAAAAATTGACGTCAGTCTTTTAACAGTAAGAAAAAAGTTGGTGATTCATTCATGGCTACCAACAAAACTTTGGTGAACTATGAAGCGGCAAACTATTAAAGGAAGAATTTGCACATCAATAAATCATAAATCCAGTCTCTCCTGTGTAAATGTGTCTCTGAGTCATGACTGTCTACAATGAGGGAGAAGCTCGAGTCCCGCTGGCTGTGTTGTTGTCAGAGCCGTGTTTACATGGACGGGACGGCCGGCTCCTCCCCTTGTGTATAAAAGCTGTTTTAGTCAAGGACTAGAGAGAAGAAGAAGAACATACTCACTGATTATTTGAATTTCACGTGTTTGTAGATCACGCTCATTCTGTGTCAGTTTATGTGCAATGTGAAGCTACAAGCTAACTAAAGAGCGCTAACATTAGCATGCTAACACAACACTGCAGGACACAGGCGATTGCAGCTCGAGCCAAAGACAAATATGTCTGCCGCTTTCCGCTGAACTCCTTCGTGCAAACGCGAGTGGAGGGGGGTTGGAGGTGTGTCGCAGGAGGAGATCGGAGGCTTCAGTATGGAGGAGGTGTGGCCAATAGCAGTTTGTTTTGGTTTCATGTTGGAGCTCAAGGGCGACATCTACTGGATCAAAGAGTGGCACATACTTCCTTTAATGTGAAATAATTAATTATGTGAGAAATCTGGCAAGGCTAGCTTAAAGTCCGGATGTTACACATTCATATTTCACTATTACTTGTTCTTTGTAAAGCTTGTTAATCAGAATAAACAAATAACTCTGGAAAATTCAGTTTGCTATAATAGAAAATACTTTATTTCTTCAGATACTTTAGTCCAGTGATTCTCAACCGGTGGATCCCGACCCAAGTGTCTAAATGTGCATGTGCTTTTATTGTGAAGGGTCTTTTGCAGCAGTAGATGAGTTAATTCCCACTTAACGGTAGTTGACGACTACCATTACACAGCAAAGAAGAGTAGCTGTTAACTTATTGTTTTGTTATTACCAAGCAGCAACCTCCGGTCTTGATTGATTGATTGATTGATAATGCTTTATTTGTCACATAGTCAAAGACCAGTGAAATTATGCCATCTCCTCTCCATACATATACAGACATACATACAATGTAACAGGGGGTGAACAGGACAGGAGACAGAGCAATTTGGAAAAATACAGCATAACATGAGGAAAGGTAGGAGGGAAAAAGCAACCCCCAAACTATGCTCCTGTAGAGCACAGTGTGGGAACATAAAAAAAACTCCTCAGCACATAAGCACATAAACAGTCCACGTTACAACATGAAAACACCCGACTGGCAACACGATAGGGGAGGGGGGGGGGGTTGAGTAATCCAGCAGGGCATCAGGCATCTGGTCCTGCAGCCCTTATCGGCGCTGGTCGCAGACCCTTCCGTCTGACTGGAGGGTGCAAAGCGGCGAAGGCGTGGGTTTGGGGCAAGGGCTATGGTGAGTGCATATCTGTATATATGTGATAGTTCGTGGTTGTGTATGCCTGGAGATGCGCTCCGCCCGTCACACAGTCTAGGCATCTCAGTTCGCAGGGATGTTATCGCGATAACACAGCAAGTTGCCATGGAGACAGCCTTGATCATGTCCCAGACAGAGTCAACAATCAGCAGGTGTCTTTGGGAGTAGGGTAAAGGAACACAAGAGCGTCTCAGAGCAGTGATCTACAGGGGGAGTTGTTGTTGCAGCAGCGGCCTTGGCCAAGGCCAGTGCTGGTTAGGGGAGCCGAAAGATAAGATTAGAATTGGTCTTCTTGGTGCGAGTAGCCACATTGGTTTACGCGACTACTCTCTGTGTCCATTCTGGTCTCTGAACCGTTCAAACTGCCTTTGCAGACCCGTGAGCTTCTCCATGATGTTATCCATATTTCGGGTATTAGTCCCATTTTGAGTCACCACGGCTCTGCCCACCGCTTCAATCATTACGGGCAGCGTTAAGGGGCTTTGGACAAACGCCTCCGTCCTCTTAATTGCTCGATAAACCTGGCCAACGCCTAATCCAATCAGCAGAAGACCAGTTACCATGGTAGCCAATAGGTAGATATCCTCAATGTCCTCCACGGAAAGAGCCGCCAGGCACACGACCCGCCACTTCTCCCACGAGTCTCTGGTGTACCCAGCTGCGAACGTTCCGCTAGGGCAGGTGGGTTCCCCCGAACCCGAGCTTCTCGTGGAGAAGATTGTGTCAATTGCGCTGAGAGACCAGTTGATCAAATCCATAATTTCAGTTAGAGAGCAGTGCAGAGAGAGTCTCTTCAAAGTATCAGACAGTAGACAGCACAAGACGAGAGAGCAAAGCAGGCAAGGTCAGGGAGAGGAGAGGGAAGAAAAATGCGACCACCTTCGTTGAGAGCCAGAAGAAAAAATGAAGCAGATGCTGAAGTGTAAAATCCTGCAGTTCCTTGAGTGTCCACTAGAGGCTGACTGCAGAAGCACAGGAAGTCACACACACACCCATTCAAAAAAGCCTGTTTTTACAGATTTTTATTTTTTTGAAATGGCTCCGTTTTGATTTTATTAATGATACCTGTTGTCCATAGTAAGACGCGTAGCTGACATGATTGACAGGTTGGCAAGGTGTAACGGTTCGTCAAGAGGTTTAAAAACCCGCTTCAGCTCCAGGTCTGAGTGTGGGACTCCAAAGCCCCCCGCCGTAACAGATGGCTGACGTCACTCAGGCTTCGTACATTAACATTTACAGTCTTTGGTTTTTATGCTGCTGCTAATTTATCATGGCGAAATGCAAGTACAACATTGACTACATGAAATATGGATTTTCTAATCGATTATATGATCATTGTGCTATTATAGTTGATGAGGGAATATTTTCCTCTTCAGTGCTGCCACCTGCTGGTCATTTTGTTTGACAATTAAACAATTATTTGTTTGTTTTTAAATTGGCATACTTGGATGTTTTGTATTGTCTCAGTTCCAATCTGCACCATTTTTTCATTAAATACCGTAAATATGAGTGTTTGAAAATAGACACCAATTTGGGTCACGGCTGGTCATTTAGGGGTGGCCGTGGGTCCCAAAGCCATACCAGTTGAGAACCACTGCTTTAGTCTGTTGCTGGGCTGATTTTGTTTTTTTTCTATATCTTATTTCTTTTATATTTGATGAATATGTTAATATAATATCACTAAATATATCACTTAACTTTTTCATTTTTTAGAGGATTAAAAATGAGCCGCTCAAGAACTCAGCCAATGGCTGAAATTGAGAAATGGACAGAGGAAGACGTCCACCGGTGGCTGATGACAGAGGTCAAAGTACACAAGACATGTGCAGACAGGTTTGTTGAAGAAGAAGTGTCAGGAGACGCTTTAGTTGCCTTTACAAAGACAGATATATTGGACTTGGGAATAAAACATGGTCCTGCTGTCAAAATAATATCTTATCTTGAAAGTCTAAGAGATGGTTCACAACGTGATCAGTTCCCAGCTTATGTGGAAAATTGGACGAAAGAGCAAGTGCACCAGTGGTTACTGCAGCATGTGAATGTTTACAGCAAATATGCTGTAACGCTCCAAGAAGAAGCTGTGTCTGGAGATTGCCTTGTTTGTTTCAAGAAGCAAGATTTTCTGGACCTGGAAGTCAAAAGCGGCCCTGCTGTTAAGATTCTGTCAAATCTCAGTAAACTGAGCAAAGACCAAGAGCCGACTCTGCAACCCATCCCTCACACCAGCACTGAACAAGAAGAAGCTCCAAACCCCATTCAACCGGAAGTGGGTGTGGCTCAGACGGTGGCATCGAATCAAGCAGAACCATTCAACACAACTGAAGTGCAAACGGACAAAATGGTGGGAAAGAAGTCTGGAAAGGCTCAACAGCAGTTCAAGAAAGCTTCAGAGGAGAAGAAGATTGATGAGCCAAAGCCACAGAACTTCAAAGCCAGAAAGAAAGAAACCATGGTGGTAAATTGTCTCCATTGTTTTACACATTATTTACACATTACAGGGGTTGACTTTAAAGCCGTTTTCACATAATGCACACCTGAAAATATCTAGGTCATTATAATGTTTACCTTTTATATTGACCCCTTCTTTTAATTTCATCCTTTCTTCTTGTTTTGACAAAGGCATTAACTTTTTCAGTTCTATTCTCCCATATCTTGTTTCTTTTTGTTATATTCATTTTTCTTTACTGTAATTTTAACATGTGTTTATTTGCCTCTTCCTCATATACTGTACCTCATTTTGCTCTTGAGGTCATTCTGCTTTCCGTCCAAACTCTCCATGACGTAAACCAGTAAAACACACAAAAGCCTAATTTCAATACTTCCACCTCCACAAGCTTTGCACTTGTAATCATGTACCATGTTTTTTTTGTTGATCACCAGCAAAGCGCACACTAACCAAATGTGCAATTTGTTTGAAATAATTTTAATGGATTTTAGTAAACCAGGCCCTAAATATGTACTCTTGGTTCTTCCTGCAGACCCCAGTCCTTCCAGGAGTACCCAATATAACTGTGGTGATCCAGGACACCCTGGACAACCTTTTAAAAGAAGACCTTAAAAAGTTTCATTTCTACCTGCAACAATACAAAAGATCCCAGTTTGAACCTATTCGTCAGAGTAAACTGGAGGGCAGGGACACCATGGACACTGCTAAAATAATGACTGAACACTATGGGAGCAATGGGGCTTTGGGAGTCACAGTAGATGTTCTACGAGATATCGGTCAATCTCAACTTGCTCTTCAGCTTAAAAACACAATGGGTAAGACCACCAATGTAAACATGAATTTGAATAATGACTTTGTATTAACTTTCTCAAAACATTCTACAGCAAAAAATAAATACACATGGCATTGTTTACTTAATTACTCATTTATGTTACTGCTAATACAGGTGGACTGGAGCAGCAGTTTAATTCGAGAGATGTGGTGAAGAAAGAAGCTAACCAGGGTGAAAAACTGAAAAACTTGTTAACTTGTGGTGGGAACTCATTGGACAACTACGACAACATTATTATTGTTGTAAACAAGAGCAGTCCAGAGCAAGTGCAGCATCTCAAGTTTCTGAATAAACTGAAACTTTTCTGTGTGTTAGACTTTGACCCAAACTCCAATTCTCAGGTTGGACTGTGCCATTCCTACAGAGACTCAAGGTGGGCCAATCTTCATACCCCCTTACAGTATCAAGGACAGACTGACTCAGTCATAAAGAGCCTTAACCTCTACAAACAGACCAGCTGGGTCTTTTGCAATGGGAGACATGACCTTGACAGTGACTCAAACAAAGAGTTAAACTATAGGAACTGGCTGAGGAAATCTTGCAGCGATGTCGAGCAACTGGTTTTATTCATTTGCAACCCTGAAGTTCTTCTCCATGGAAGAAGTCTCATCATATTCCTCCTCCTTTCACCTGTAGACTCAGAGAAAGACCCCATCTGTGACACCTACAAGGCTTTCATGAAACACATTGAAGAGGAAATGATCATTCATATTTGTGAATCTCAGACCACATATGAGAAATGGAAGGAACTGATTCAAGAAAAGTGTGACTTTGACATTGACCCACAATCAGTATATGAGCTGAGTCTCAGTGAGGTCAATGGAACAGTATTGGCTCTGAGACCATTCAGTAAGTCATCTGAAAGGCTGCTTCCATCCTCTGACTCCAGCTTTGTCGTTCTCAAAAATAAGGATGAAGACTTATTGACAGCTTTGGATATTTTGTGTCTGAACCAGTGTGAAAACATCTATGAAGATAACAGTCCAGAGTTTAATGACAAAAGAACTAAAGTTGAGGAGGAGTTCTACAGGGGAGGCAAAGTCAAATGGTGGAACTTCTTCTTCTGTGACAAAGACAAACAGAAACCATTTATCAAGAGAGACAAGTATGAAAATGTGAAAAAGATGATCAGGAGTGAGTTGAGAGATTCAAAAGACATGTGTGTTCTTCTCAATCTGTTTCACAATCCAGGCTGTGGTGGAACCACTTTAGCAATGCATGTTATGTGGGATCTCCGTAAGGAGATTAGATGTGCTGTGCTGAAAGACAGATCACTGCCAAAGACAGAAGTTGCTGTCCAAGTTATCAAACTCATGAAGCTCGAAAACGAGAAACCATGTCCAGTTTTGCTGTTAGTTGATGACTCAAAGGAAACAGAGAATCTTTACGATCTTTGTAACTGCATCTCTCAAACGGTAGAGTCTTACTCTAACATAAGTGTGGATAAGGCACAAAGTTGTAAAGTCATCATCCTTAACTGTGTTCGTTCCCATGACCCAAAGAAGCTATACAGACGGCACAACCCAAGTCAGTACATAACTGCTTCATTGACATCAGAGGAGCAGAATGAGTTTGAAAAGAAACTCAAAGAGCTGAGAGAAACTCACGAAAAACCTGAAAACTTTTACAGTTTCATGATCATGAAGAGCAATTTTGACAAAAAATACATTGACGATCTTGTTCATAACACTCTGGAGAACTTTGATTTCAGCTCAAAGAATGCCAAACTTTTTTCCTTCTTGGCATTACTAAACAACTATGTGGCAGAATCAGAGATCTCTCGCTCTCTCTGTGAGGATTTTCTCGAGATGAAAAGGGCTTACTGGAAAGAGGAAAGTGCACTGGACAGAATGGAGCCTTTCTCAAACCTTCTCATCATTGACAGAGTTGAAGAATTGGGAGGATATGAAGGAATCCGAATCCTTCACAACTCCATAGCATCTGCATGCCTAGAGGAGTTTGAGAAAAGCTACTCTATAAAAGTGAGCGCTATTACCATAGAGATTCTACATTACGATCTGTTCTTCAGCAATGGAGTTGTCAAAAAAAGATTCATGGACTCGATTCAACAAATGTTGATTGCAAGGCAGCAAAGGAAGGATGGTGTTGTCAGAGAACCATTTTCTCCTCTGATCGACAAAATTCACAGCGAGCAAGGGAGACAAACTGTTCAAGAGATCTTTGTGAAAGCATCATCCAGGTTCGAGAAAAGTTTATCTATTCCTCAGGCACTGGCAAGGTATTTGTACATCAAAGAGCAGGACTTCCCAGAAGCTCTGAAATGGGCTGAAAAGGCCAAGAACATTAAAGCAAACCCATACACGTTTGACACAATAGGGCAGATTCACAAAAGCAATTTAAAATTAAACAAAGATAAGGGAAAACAGGAGACTCCTTGCAATCCAGAGAAATTAAACAAAAACATTAAAATAGCAATTAATGCTATCACAGCATTCAAAAAGGCTCAAGAGCTGGCAAACTCAGAGGAGGAACCTGAGGAGGAGGCTGAAGAGGAACCTGAGGAGGAGGCTGTTGATGAGTCAGACGACTATCCACGAAAGTCATATCATGTTCAGGGCTACGTTGGTGTGCTGGAAATTGCATTGCTGGTCTTTGAGATATTGAGCACATTGCCATTCTTTGATCAAAGTGATCCAATGAAGAAGACGTACTTCCAGAAGTTCCTCCAAAAAGCAATCCCAATCACCAGTGTGTATAAGGAGGACAATGAGAGAAATAACACGTATGAGAAGATCATCAAAGAACACGAACGTTTTCTTCAAAATTTGAAAACTGAGGCAAAAGAAACTTTTGAACTTCTTAACTCTTTCTTCACATATATGAAGGGACGCAACTCAGAATTTCAAAGAAAGATTTTTTCTCTTTTTAAACACTATGTTAGGCTCTTCTACAGTACACCAGAGGAAATGAAAAAAGAACGACAAAACAACCCTAATCTCAACTTGACAATCAATATTGAGGAACGAAGATTGTTTCTTGAGAAAAACCAAGCAGACACATTTGTGGGGATTCTTCAGCATTTGGACAAACCTGCCGAGGAGATCGAGAAGATCACCGAATGCTATGCATTCTTGCAACAACAACATCACCAGTTAATCAACAAAAAGCAAAAGACAAAGGAAACAATCAATTGCATTCTGTCAAACATAGTTCTTTACCTTTTGAAACCAAACTCTAAAAATGTAAAGAATATCGACTCCCTTTCTGAACAACTTTTAACAACTTTGCAAGATGTAGGATTAACATATCCCTTCCCCGACCCATACTACCTGGCTCTGCTGTTGTTCTGGCCAAGGACAACTGAGGAAGATACTGAAATTGCAACTTATGTAAGAGCAATTCGAAACTCATCCCACAAATACCTGGCTCCATTGTTTAAAAAAAGGAGCACTGTTGCCCATCTCTATTTGGGAAAAGAAAAAGGACTCAAGAGGCTTGTTTCTAAACCCCAACTCAATGAGAACTTCAAGGAGATGCGGCGTGAAACCTTGGCACAACTCTGGCGGAATGGGGAAATTTTTAAAGACAAAACAATTATCAATCGTCTTCAGCGAGTCAGAGGAAGCATCGAGCAGGGGGAGGTGTTTGCCAATTATGGAAAACTGAAAATCCCTGTGCGCCCAGCTCTCGTTCATCGTGTTAGTGGTGGTCTCAGTACAGAAAAGGTTTCTTTCTACCTTGGCTTTGCAATCAATGGACCTCTTGCTTACGATATCCAGTATGAAAACTAGGGTGGTAAATGTACAAACAAGTGCTGCACAAGCACTGCAACTGGAACCACTTGAAAAACAGGTGACGAACTGTGTTGGAGTCTGAAACAGACGACATAAATAAATAAATGACAATCAAATGGCAAATGCCAGTCCTGTAACGCAATCTAAGTATACATGTTTTGCATTCTTTTGTTTTTACAAACCAATAGCGTCACTCAAGTTTTTTTGTACGTATGTGAAATATATTTTTAATTGATTCATATTTGATGAATGTTTGATGTACATTTTCTGAAGTACTTTTGTTGTTTTAGTTTTGGTTATTGCCTGTCTGAAATGGGGCTCATTCCCCAAACTGATTTCTATTTGTTTATTGACATGACCCTGAGTCATATTTACGTATTAATAATGTTTTTATGAAATGTGCAGCCCTGTCTCCTCCTCAGCAGTCTGTCAGTGGGCATGTGTTTAGGTGGATCAGGTGGTGATGCAGAGGCTGCTGCTGAATGGACGGAGGAAAGGAAAGGAGATTTGACACAACCGGATTGGTTGAACCAGCTTTTAAAACTCCGCTGGGCAGGCTGCACTTCTCTGGCCACTGCCAACAAAGTCAGGCGGTCTTCAGAATCTTTTTGTATTGTGTCGGCCAGAACTTATTTTCAGTTGTTGTGTACTTGGAGGATTGTTTGTTTGTGTTAGATCAAATAGAGTATTGTTGAAGTGTAATATGTATGCACCACACAGCAGTGATTAAGAGGGAGAATCCATATTGTTTTGTTCACTACTTTTTCTCATGTTTTCATGTTAGTGAAATAGGTAAGAGATTTGTCATTTTGTTTACTTTCTTTTCATGTCAGTAAAGACTAGGGTGCTGCTAGTCCTTTTGTTTGTTGTTTTCGGGCCATTCTCTGCTCTAAAGATTAATAAAACTGCTGTGTTGAATCTGAAGTGACCTGGGCTGCTGGTTTTCTTGGGAGTGGGAAGAGTGGGGGCCACTTATCATGTGTCTTGGTTCCCCTAGACCTGGGACATTACATTATCTAAAAGATATCAATAACGTAATTTCTGTGAGTGTAGATCATTGAAGTAAAGTAAATTGTACAAACAAGGGCAACACAAGCACTGAGAGAGAAATCATGACTCACTACGATGGATTCTGAAACACGCCTAATAAGTGAATTACTAAATGACAACTAAACTACTAAAGATATCAGGGGTAAATACCTATCCTTCGGCTTTATAATGTAAATTATGACTTTCTTTCCAAAGTTACTTTCTTGTCTCTTAAACATTTTTTAAAAAGTGGTTTATGTTCATGTGTTTACATGTTTTTGTTATTAAATCTTTAATTAACAATGAAATTTGAGAATGTTTTTTTACGTACCTGTTGTAGGTGTGGGAATTCACCAAACTGTTGTAAATTTCTCCTTTGAGGGATAAATGAAGGTTTATAAAAACGAGTAGTTAAAGAAAGTTAACTTTAGACCTACATCACTGACCTTTGACCTACTTACCTGTGCTTTAAGGAATCCCCTTCACTCTGTTGTCATCAATGAGTCATGAAGGAGAGCATCAGATGTAATGTTACTGCACCTTAAAACAAAGAACCATCATTCAGGCAGAACAAAGACATTCAATTTTAAAACTTTACAATATAAAATTCCAGCTCCACAAAATAAGGACTTGCAGCAGAGAATTCATAACGTGACAAAATGGTGAAAACAGGGATCATCTTTTGGTCTTATCATGCCATCTTCAGAAATCAATCATTCAAGCTCGTATTCAAACTGGACAATCTCTCAGGTCTTAACGTAGAAAGTTTATTATCATTTTACACAGACTATGTTCACCTCAAATTAATAATAATTATAATGATAATAATACATTTTATTTAAAGGCACCTTTCAAAACTCTCAAGGTCACCTAACGAAGCAGAGATAAAAACAACAAACGATAAAATGAACATTAACAACACAAATGTACATGAGACCGGATGGAGAATGATCAGACCGAATATGGCAGTTTAAAAAGATGTGTTTTGAGCAACATTTACAGTCTATGGTTTTGAGATGTGATTTAAAAATGGAGAGAGAGAGACCGAGGGGCAGAGCGACTGAAGGATCTGGACCCCATGGTGGACAGGCGTCCAAATAAAAGCATTTTACCTCACAAACAAGGCTGTACTTATAAACATACTAATAAAAAGCTTTACAAACATGAATGTGTGCTAAATAAAAGACAGCCAATGTTTGTTTTCTTGTTGAGCTGTAGTGTCTTTCTTTCAAAATGGTGTACATACACCTTAACCTTAAGAGCTTCACATACAGATAGCTATCAGATAGCTCAGATAGCTAGCCCTTCTTTTAACCGTGAAACTAGCGAGTGCAGTCCTCATTATTTCATTTAATAGCTCTGTTACATTAAATCATTTGAGGCCATTCAATACATTTACAAAGTTGATTAAATACTTACAGATGACGCTTCGACCACAGCCTCCGTGAAAGTGGGTAAACGCTGTTTGCAATCCGTCTTTTCGCGCCGAAAAGAAAAAAGCGAACGTTAAAACTCTGTTGCTATGGTAACCGCACCCAGGGAGAGATCAAGAGTTAACGGTGACAAAAACAGACGCATGAACGTGGACATTTGGTTATAAAAAACGTGTTTCTTTCTAAATAAAAACGGATATGGAATAAATTCCTCAAGAGAAAAATACTCAAGCGATGTTTAACTGTTTTGTGTCTCAGCTAATCCGTCTTTTCAAGCTGTTCTTGGTCACTCAGTAGGCTAACTGTAAGCTAGTAGCCTACACACTAGGCTACAGTAAAAGTGTTGTTGTTGTTTACTATAATTATTAACTACATTAAGTAGCCTAACTGTTCATTGTTTAAAGAAAATGAGATTGCCCCAATCTCTAATTCACAATAATCCAAGTTTTAGTTATTCTAATATAGATATGATTTTACTCACCTGGTTTCAAATGGTTGCTTCTTTCAGCTAATGTCCAAGGACGAATTCTTCTACACTCGAGAAACCATTTTTCCTTTTGATTTAAAGTTTGTGTTGCTTGCTGTTTGATTTACTAAAAGAAACTGACTTGATTTCTGGAAACACAGCAGTGTTGTTGGTGTTGGTAGATGTAGGCTTTACCTGTTGTTGTGCTGCCCTCTGCTGATGATTAGGCTACACATCCAGACTGCTTCTGAAATGCTTGTAGGGTAAATAAATCCACAACCACAGGTAGGAAAAAGCTGGACTTCAACAAACATGCTTCTGCAGAAAAAATTCTGTTCAGCCTATTTGAAAGATTTACGACTTTTAAAGACTTTTCCTCTGATCAAAACATTTGTTCAGATTTTTCTAAAAGCTGTTTTGAACAAGAGATGCTCTCTCTGTTGAGCACACAAAATGTAGGGAAGCGTTTCAGGTTTAATTATTTAAATGTCATCACAGACTTCATCCAAAGCAACTGAGAAGAAATGTAAGTAAAATGAATTGCAGTCTCAGTTGTGCAGTTAATATTTCACAAGATGAAAATGTTTGAAGTTTAGAATAAAGTCTGATTTAGAAAAGATGAATTTGCAAGACAACTAAAGTAAAAGAAAACCACGCACTTACAAATAAATCTACTGACTGAAAAATGTTTATTATGAAGTTAAAGTATGTAGGTATAATCAGAAAGGTCTCAAGCATTCTGTGACTCTTGTGCTAGAATATAGTTTTCAGTTCTTAAATAAAGAGTCTTATTTTGGGTTGTGCATCAATCTTTATTATGACAAAAATATAAACTAATGTACAGAGCAGCATCGCAGCGTGTCATTAAATATGTAACATGTTCACAGAGGTTGTAAGGACGGGTAGCAGTGAATCAGCTGAGCGCGTCTCAGTGAGTGTGAGCTGAAGAGGAGCAGATAAACGTGTGCTGTGTTTCAGGGGAGCAGCTCGTGGAGATCCAGCTTCGGGGCGTTTCGACCAGCACGCAGTCAGAGCCTACGTCGGACTCACTGCTGCCCGGCGGGGCCCCCCTCAGTCTGGAGAAGGACACTGAGCGACCGTCAGCCCACATCCAGCGACCGGGACCTCCAGACAGACCTGAGGAACGTGAAGAGGAGTCAGACACATCTTCTGAGTAGTATTCAGGTTTAGCTCTGATGTAATGGCTGACAAAGGTAAACACTAGGTTTGTAAATATCAACCAAAACAATGAGAATACAATCTTGAAACAGTATGCAGTTAGACTAGAGTTGATTTCAGATATCTTCAGGTGTATAAAACGACAATATGTAGGAATCAGTTTGGCGAAGACAGAAGTTCTGTGAGTGCAGCTGCACAGTCGTAAAACACACAGGACGGTTAACTCCTCCACCTCTTAGACAACGTGCAGATGACGATCAGAGGGGCGGTGTTGTGAGAAGCAATAGAACCATGTCGACTGACAAGATTCAGTAATAATCTGACTCTCTGTCTCGTCTACAGCCCGTTATAGAGATGACTTTTCGGTGTCAGATGGATTTATTGATTTCTTCGGGTTAGACGACTTCCTGCATCCGGTAAAGCTGCTAAACATGAGACAACGATGACACCGCTAACTGTACAGCCTAACATTATGTCTCAATCTGTTCTGAATAATATCTGCAGGGATATACACTCTGCTTCTCGCTCGCTCTCTCTCTTCTTTTTCTTCATCCGTCTCCGTCCTCTTCCTCTTAGCCTCAGCCGTCGTATCAAACTGTACAGAGACGGGCTAACTGGCTGCTTTGTAGCTGAAGGCTGCTGTGTGAACTAGTGCTGTAAAGACGTACGCACTTCTCACCAGATGACCTCGACCCGCTGCCAGAATTAAATAGTGCTAAAAAAACAGGCGGGCGGGGCGCTCTGTGGACATGAGAGAGACGCCATTCTTCCTGTTGGACGTTGTCGTACTTTTAAATGAACTTTGAAACTACTTTTTTAAGATAGAAAGTTACATGTTGTTGCACGTTGTTGATCACTCACCGATCCAAAATGGCTTCCTCCCTGCAAACTTCCACAGCCAGGTCATGTCTCTTCTGGAGCGCACACTGGTCAGGCTGCTGTTAAATCTAAACAGAAACATTAGAACAAGAATCAAACACACATCTAGAGGAGTCCTCACACTTATAGATATAACAGAGGGGAAATGTGATGCACGTGCAGCAAAAAAACACAAGAGACCTAAGAGATTGTCGTTTGACAGCCCTAACTTAAACTAAACATTGAAGGGTCAAACTAAAGTGAAAATAAAACTGAATGAAAGGTGTGTTTGTGTTGTTTACAGCAGCGAGCAGGTTCTCTCTGCGCTCCCCCAGCTCGCCACAGACGAGCTGACCACGTAGCAGCGTCTTCTGTAGTGAGTCCAACCGTCAGGACACGAGCTGGTGACAGACTTCCCCGTCTGAGTAAACAAAGACACAATCATCACAACACACGAGCAGCCTGTGTTAGTGGATGTTAAAATATTCATGTGTACCAAAATTAGCAGTTGTGGTCCTAGGATCGAGCCCTGAGGTACCCCACAATTAATATTGTATACTTCAGGTTTTATGTTATACTTGTGTTTCCTAATTAACTTTATACCCACTGATGTGACACTGATGTCAAATACTACAACACTGGAATAATGTAATGTGGTATTTGTTCGGTTAGTTCCATTAAGTGCCACTGATGTGGAGTGATTGGTCCTAAATCCAAACTGAATGCTGCTTAAAATATTATATATGTCTATAAATGTTTCTAACCTGGCTACAAATAATTTCTCTAATACTTTTGAAAATTGTGGAAGCAAGGATCCAGGTCTGTAGTTGGAGAAAACATGTTTGTCTCTGTTTTTAAAAAGCAGAATCACTTTGGCCTCTGAGTCCACTGGATTTACAAGCAGCAGACACACTGAAAAGAAATGTGTGTGTGTGTGTGTGTGTGTGTGTGTGTGTGTGTGTGTGTGCGTGTACCTTGCGATGGCGTAGCTCTGGCTGGTGTCTGGGTTCTGGATGATCCATCTGAGGAGGGTCACCAACCGGGAGCTCCTGCAGGAGGCGACTGTGAGACCAACGACTCCACCCGGCATCACCCGGCTTCAGCTCCTCCAGCCGGAGAGGAGTCAAACTGTGGAACTGATGCAAGAGCAGAAACATATTAACCCTACGCAAGTGTGTCTGTGTGTGTGTGTAACTGTGGATAGACTGAATCTTACCGTCCACACCTTCTCCTCAGACCTCCTCTCTCCTGACAGATGGACCTGAACAGCAGCAGAGGGGTTAAATAATATCACTTTTGTGCACATGTAAGTATATTTAGACACGTTTTTTAGGTTCATATAAAAGTCCCTACTAACAAACTGAAGTAGAGGATCACACTCACCTTTAATCCTCCTTGTCTGACCCTGTGTCCGGTGCTCCCGGTCCCCGGCTGCTGCCTGCTATGGGGGTGGATGTGGGTGAAGCCGGGGGCCGCCTGGTCCTGGGGTTCTCCCTCTCCATAGTCCAGGTAGGGCCGGCGGTTTGGGACGTCGCCACGTGGAGGGTGAGGCTGGTTCTCCCACAGCAGCTCTGCCTCGATGTCTGTGACGGGGTCCTCCTCCTCCTTCGGCCTGGGGGGGTCAGGGAGGCGAGGGGGAGGAGGAAGAGGAAGAGGGAGTCGCTTCTCGTCCTCCTCCACTCTCAGGTCGTCTGGATCGCACCATCCTGAAACAGAAAAGAGAAAGAGTACTTCCTTTTAACTTCTCAAAACAAAAAGATTGCTACAGGCAAGCTGTCCCTGAAAGAGCTGCCGGGGTGGGCGTGTTCCTGACGACAGGTTCTAGCCAAGTCTTATGAAGTTCTCATAACGTCTCGTTTAGAGCAACAGGAAACCACGTCTGGGGATTTTGTCAACAACTGTGTGTGTTGCGTTTAAAAAAACGTTGCTGAGATTTAATATGGACAAATCACGACTTAAATCTTGAAATCAGGTTCTTTTTACTTTCATGTGACCCTTTTATGATTAAATAAGTTCCTTCTAAAGAATATCAACCATGCACAAACTCAAACCTCAGCTCGTCCTGATCTGAACACCGATATCTAAATAAAAAGTCCTGAAACACAAACATTTACATTTAACAAACTAAGGGGGAGATTTAGAATTAGATTTGGTTTTTGCTCTACAGTTTAGGAGTTCATCTTTTTTATACCTCCTCTGGGGTCAATGATCTCGACACTGGCGGAGGTCCTCTGTCCCAGGACGGCATTTTTCGGATTTTTCAGGGTGACAGTGAAGGTCTCGTGATTTTCCTCCAGGCCGTCGTCTATCAGGTAGATGTTCCAGGTTTTCACACTGACTCCTGAACACAGAAGGTGTTACCGAATGATGCAAGCAATTTAATTTAAAGGTCTCATATTCTGTAATATCAACGTCACCATGTTTCTCTAACTCTAATATGTGTCTCTAGTCTGTCTACAAACCCCCCAAATGATGAGAAAAGTCCATCCTCTCCGCTCCACTTTTCAGAAAATGTGTGCTCAAACAGGCCGTTTGGAGATTTCCCTTCATGACATCACAAAGGGCAGTAACCCCTCCCCCAGGTGGGTGACACTCCCACAGCTAGGTGTTTGTTCTGCCCTCTGAGTCTGCCTTCTCACCGTAAACAATAGGACATGGAGCGAAAAAGCCAGAGCCACCCAAGCCCTTCCAGAGAGGGGCGTGGTCAGACACAGCTCATTTACATTTAAAGCTACAGACACAGAAACAGCCTGTTCTGAGCAGGGCTGAAATAGAGGGCTTTATAGACATGATCAAATACAGGATCAGAGTGGATTTAGAACAAGACACTTCACACATGTTTAGAGGAGCTTAAAATAAAGGAGGAGAATATGTCAGGCTTTTGTTAAGTTTCTTTTGGTAGCCTACTTAAGATGCTAGTGATCAATAAAATAAAGATTGTATCATTTTATTCTATTCAGGAGAAACCTTTATTGTGTCTTTGTAAATGAGGCAAACAGAGTCCTGACCTGGGTCAAGCTGGATGAGAGCGGCTGTGCTGTGGGTGAAATCTCTGCCGGGTTTGGCTGATCCCTCCTCCACCTGTGCAAACAAACATGTTAAAGAAGGACTGAGCAATGATTTTACTTTATAATGACGTTAATCTTACTTTGAACGAAGATACAAGGTACCTGGATAGCTACGTACGCCGGGTCGACGCTCTTGCCGCTGCGTTGGATTTGGATCTGAAGCGTCCCCGCCGTCTCACAGGTTCGGTAGCAGGTCGCCGACAACTCCACCCGAGACCAGGACAGATCCAGTCTGCAGGAGACACTCAGCTGAATCCTTCATATGCTCACAACAACACGTGAAGTTTTTAAGTATTTCTGAGGTGTGAAGTCGTCCTTAAAAGGAGTAACGTGAGGAGTGACACAAGCTGAAGTCCAACGCCGGTTACTTCCTGTTTCAATCACTGAGCTAAATTCTGAGTTAGCAAGATACTTGTTTGTATTTTGTACGCGGGGGAATCATGGTATTAAACAGTGTTGCGTCTTTGTACATGAGCGTGATCTTTCTACAAACCCACATCTCGGGCAGCGCCGTGTTTCCTGCGGGGTCGATGAGGCGGAACTCGAAGCTGTCGGCCGTCACCTCCATATCGACGGGGAGGATGAACACGACAGCACGCTGGTCCACGTCCCGCTGCGTGAACCGACCTTTAATGTACGCTCCTGTGAGAACAGAAAGAGTCTTCATGATGAACATCTATTCTCTCATAACGTAAATGTACGAGAGAAACATTCATCTGTTGCTAGGTAACCCTCGGCTCACCTGTGAGAGCGTTCTCCAGGTATCCGAAGTGAGGCGACCTGGTGATGGAGAATTCCAGCTCCTCCGTTGGGCTGTCGGGGTCCGAGGCCTGCAGGTGTTTGGAGGTGATGAAGACGCCGTATCGACCGCCGCCCAGGTCCACCACGGTGCTCGGGCTCCTCCTGGTGGTCAGACTGGGAGGCGTTCGGTCCACGCGTTGCACCTGAACGCACCACGAGACTTTTATTAGCTTGTGTGACAAACTTGTCCTGATACAGGGAGCTGGCAATCCGACAGGAGGACAACAGATTTACTCTACTTTTTAACCTTTATTTTATTCCCAGTGAGACACTTTTTATTTCTAGGGAGAATTGACAGGTGATACTGTGTCTGCGTGCGCTGCTGGTGAGGTCATAAAGAAGCGTCAAGCTTTAGGGATCATTCTTGATGGACACTTGCAGCCTGGCATTTGATACGACATGGCACACCGAATTGAGGCGAAATGAAGAGGTAGGAAGGAACTGCAGGATGCTGGGTGTTGATGTCGTACTCTGATGCATGTTGATTTGGATCCAGGCTGTGTTGATAAAGTTGGGGGGAAAGTGTCGCCGTGTTGCGACGTGATTGGTACACGTTTTGTTTATTTAGGTGATTTGTAAATATTAGTTTTATGATGTGAAGCACTTTGAGTCTGCCTTGTGTATGAAAAGCGCTATACAAATAAACTTGCCTTGCCTTGCTTGAAGTTGTTACTGTGATTGTTAAATATTGTTTTTGTCGTTGTTGTGATTTTAAATTTGAGTCTGGCGGGACGGAGTGAAGTGAAAACTGATGCCACTGTTTTTAGATTGGTGTGTGTGTGTGTGTGTGTGTGTGTGTGTGTGTGTGTGTTTTGAACCGACTCGCCATTAAAGACGTTATGAACTGATTTATGAATCATATATAAAGTTGTTTATTGACACGTTCATCTTGGGCTCCTGCCGATGCGTTTGTTTCAGCGGGCTGCATTTCTATATAACATTATTTTAAAGTGCAGACTCTCAGAGGTGCAGTTCTGTGTTTTCACCACCAGATGTCGCTCTCGTCATGAGTTATAATCAGCAGACTCACACTGAGAAGCTTTGAAACAGATTTAAACATCTTCATGTTTAATAAAGGAAAGCTTCCTTTAAAAATAAAAACATAAATATATGTAGAAATGTTTGTGTGAATATGAGTCATGATGTTTTTAAACAGCATCGTTCAGCACCTCGACGACTTCCACTCATGATTATTAATCTGATCATTATTACCTCCATTAATCAATCGTGTTTTTTAAATCCCCAAAATAAAATAAAATGTTTGACGCCTTCACATCCTTCAGATTAAACCTCGAAATGATCACGAATAAACTCAAATTATTCAAATCGATCAGAAGAAGAAAATCTGAAAGAAGCTTTTTAACCCTTTAGACCTGATGAGACACTGCCGTGCTTCTACGGGATGCAACGTCTGCGTCTCCTTCTTGTTTTGTTTTTTGATGATTTTTTTTTAAATGCAATGATCTAAAGTGCAAAGGCAATATCAATTTAGAGTTAAAGCCAAGAGTGTAAGCATTCAAGTGTTTTTAATTTGATGTTTCTATCTGATACAGACAGACTTAAGAACTCTTCTGTTCCCCTGGCCATCAGACTACAACACCTCACATCTGCACAGCTGTCCTAAGAGTCAGCCTCTAGTTGGACATTTAAATGCATATCTGAAGATTACTTTGCACCTTTAATGTTTGCACTGACTGTTGTTTTAAAGGCTGTTTTTCATAATTTCACACTAACTTCATTTACCGATGTTCCTAATTGTTTATAAGTGTCGTTTAAATTGCACATATATTTTTGATCCCTTCACGGGTTAAGTACATTTCCTTGTAAAGGTCTATTTTTTAATTGCACATTTTTAATTTTAACTAATGTAGGGTTTTCCTTAAATCTTTGTTTCAGGTTAATATATATGTAGGGGAGGGGGGACAGCTCTTGGTTTTTTGTTTATTTGTAACAGATGTTTGGTGTCTTGCATGTCTTTGTAAACTGCTACTGGATGCTTTGAATTTCCCTCGGGATCAATAAAGTATCTATCTATCTACAGAGGCTGAGACAGAAGTGAAATCCAGGTTGATTTCAAACGTTACTTAGGTTTTAGAGGGTGTTTTTCTTTGTAGTTAAAGGACCGGCCTGACAGCGCCGGGTGCTCCAGGACCAGGAGCGGACCGGCCTGACAGCGCCACTTTCAAAAAGATAGATAAGAGATCAAATAATGTCTTCTAGTCGTATCGCCCTAAAGGAGCATCTTCTCTATGAAGTCACACATGTGCCATTAAATCATTAATTTCTGTCAAATATTTATGAAGTCTTTGAATTCTCACACACACACACACGCGCACGTGCACACACACACACACACACACACACACACACACACACACACACATGCACACACGACCAAACATATCATCAAATCACATAACTCCGGTCTCTCTTAGTCTCAGGACGGTCTGTCCGGCCAGCGCGTTAGCCACCTGGCTGCTTCTGTGTGTGTGTGTGTGTGCGTGTGTGTGTGTGTGTGTGTGTGTGTGTGTGTGTGTGCGTGTGTGTGTGTGTGTGTGTGTGTGTGTGTGTGAGAGTGTGAAAGCAGGTAACATGCGATTGGAGGGAGGCTGGGGGATGTCTTGGCTCACCTGCTGCTCTCTGCTTCAAATATTTATCTGTGTACTTCCCTCGTCCACCTGAGAATCGACCCGACTACAACAACACCTCCAGCACACGCCAGCGCTCTTCCGTCTTCCGTCGCTGCTCTCAACGGAAGCCTCTCAGGCCCAAATTATGTAAGTGTTCTACCTAAAAAAAAAAACCTACCTATACAATAAAACTGCTCGGTCTGATCCAACATTTCACAGCGCCCTCTGCTGGTTAAAAAGAGTATTGCAATATATATTTTGTCCAACTGATTTAAACGTTCCATATTTTATCTGTTTTTTCTTGTGCTGCGAGATATCGTAACATCCCTGCAGATAGAATTGAAGTTCCTCTTTGTAACAGGTTTAATTCAAAAACGTCTCCTCCTTACCTAAACTCTCTGATCCAGGTCTACACTCCCTCCCGCTCACTACGCTCTGCCAATGAAAGGCGTCTGATCCAACCTTCACAACAGGGCCCTAAGTCTCTAACTAGACTCTTCTCCTCTGTCGCCCCCCGGTGGTGGAACGAAACACCAAACTCCATTTGATCTGCAGAGTCCCTTTGCACCTTTAAGAAAAAGCTAAAGACCCAGCTCTTTATGAACACCTACGACCTTAATGATGATGAAGATGATGATATTTAGGATGGTTTTGATGCTGATTAGAACTCTCTGCTGTCGATGTGTCTCTGCGTCTGGTCACTTCCTGTCAGCACCTGTGCTCTGCCTCTGGTCACTTCCTGTCAGCACCTGTGTGTCGATCAGACTTAAAGCTGTTTGTTTGCACTTCCTGATGTTGTTTCTTTAGATCATTGCTTGTGTTGCTCTTACTCTCTGATCAATGACCTGCTCATCCACCCAAAAGCTGAAGCTCTGCCTGTGGTCTTTAACACATGTTCAGTGATGATGAACAGAGAGGGCCCACGCTTGAAATAATGGCAGCCACCTTCCCATTGTTACGGTCTAAGTAAGTGACACGCCCGCTGCACACAAGATGATGATTTTTCAGTGATATTTATGGTCTCTGTCTCGATCCCTAAATGTCTCAGTCTTGTCTCGTTCTCGGAGCACTCTAGTCTCTGGGATGTCTTGGTCCTGGTAAGTCTGGTCTTGACTACAACACTAGAGGTCGGTTCATGCTCTTACCACAAACGAACCACACCAGAGTCCGAAAACAAGCGGACTAAGGTCCCCCTTTTCAAGCAGTCTCTGTACGGTTGTTTGGTCCACATCAGGTTTTGACTGACAGCTTACACACCGGATCAAATTAACCGCACTAACTTGGCAAACGGACTCGAGTTTGTGTGAACAGAACCAAACAGGTTTTAGGTGTGAAGGCGCCCTCAGTTTAAATATGTCCTCTGTGTTTTTCTCACCTGTACGTTAAAAACAGCCGGCTCCTCCCTCAGCTGCCCAAACTCCAGGTATCCTCTGTTGCTCCCGTCCGTCGCCAGGAAGTAGAACCTGTCGATCTCTGCTGGGCTGCTCGGATCGTGTCTGTACGCCACCTTCAGCTCGTCCACGTCCGTCTGGGTGAACCTGAGCGGCGGTGACATCGGGACTCCTCCCAGCAGCAGTTTACCGTACTGCGGCGGCTGCGTGATGATGAAGCTCAGGTTGGCGGCGGCCGTGTCTGGGTCTGTGAGCTGCAGCTGCTCGGAGGTGATGGTCTGAGTGGAGCCGTCCTGGAGCTGCAGGCCCGTGTTGTGGTGGAGGGTCGGCGGGATGCGGTCACCATGCTCGATGGTGAAGTGGAGGGTGCCACTGCGGGACGAGTCGCCATTTGTGACGACGAAACTGAGAAGAGAAAAATCAAACAAGAATATTTGTGGCACTATGACTCATGGTGTCTTTACATCACTCGTGGAGCTTATTAGAAACATGCAGAGGCTTTTTAGGTCGGGTACAATCACTTCTATCTGAACCAGTTCTCTTGCCCGCTTCCATCGCTGCAACACCTGTTGGTTTGACCTGATAACTGCTCTCATATCTGGCAAACCGAGGGGCGTCCAAAACAGCCGTGTGGGGGTGCCTAAAAACCGCCTACCTTCTCTGGTCCAAACAAATCCAGACCATTCAGGACCAGAATCTAAAGTTAGAAGGAGGACATACTGGCTGCTGCATTGTTGTCAGAGAATCAGTCACAGCTTCTACAACCTGGATCTGTATCATTCCTTTTAAAACTTGACTGAGGAGTCTTTAATTTGATCTTAGTTTACTATAAAGAGTAATTCATCTGATGGCTTTCTAATGAGCAACTCTGACAGCAGCTTCAGACATCAATCACTCACTAAATTTAACCAACACACACACACACATAGAGACAATTGACAGAGCGGTGGACCTGAAAAATGAGTGCCGTGTGTGTGTGTGTGTGTGTGTGTGTGTGTGTGTGTGTGTGTGTGTGTGTGTGTGTGTGTGTGTGTGTGTGTGTGTGTGTGTGTGTGTGTGTGTGTGTGTGTGTGTGTGTGTGTGTGTGTGTGTGAGTGTGTGTGTGATGTGTGTGTCTTGTACTCCTCTCAGTCCTCTGCCAACACAATCTGCCTCTCAGCCCTGCAGCCCTGCAGCTGACAAACTGCCCCGGGCCTCAGCACACCGGCCACCACAAACCCACATCACACACACCACACACACACACACACACACACACACGCATGGACACACACATACACGCGCGCGCGCACACACACACACACACGGAGGCAAGTCTTGGTGTAACATCTGGCTTCGATGTCGGCCATATTTGCCCAGGGAAGGCCGTCTGTGGCCGCCGCTCTGGCCAGCGCTGTTGTTATTCTCTTAATAATGCCCATTCATCATCTGCTGTCACAGGAACACGACAGACACACATTTACACACTGATGAGTGATGCTCAGGTGTGTGTGTGTGTGTGCTTCAGATGTGAGCACACCTCAGTCTGCATATCCGTCCTGTCACATTATTACTTCTGCGTTAAAACAGAGATTTAAAATGAATCATTGACAGTATCTAACTGCCGTGTCGTGATAAGTTTTCTACTGAAACGGGACAGAACCAATCACAGGATAGAAGGCGGGACAAAGACGACCATCAAGGCTCGAGGGTTATGTTGCAGACTGTTTCACTGCTGCAGGATGAACAAATCTACGGTTCTCATTCCAAAACAGTAGAATCAGGAGACAAGAACAGACTTGAAATGTACCCTTTAGTTTCTTGAGTCTATCAGTCAGCGTGTCCTCTTTCAGTCCTCCGTCTCGGACTCTTGGCTGTGATCTGGTCGCTCCTTTTAGAGCCAGATAACCAGCCGGTCGGGGCAGCAGAGGTCTGGGTGACAAACCCGGGGTCTGCACACACTCCAGGTCACACTCCCCCCCTCTCCTCCTCCCCCCCTTTAAAAAACTCTGCTGCTGCCAAATTGGCTGGAAAGGCAGATAAACATACTGCAGCCTGGCCTCTCGTCTCCTGACGCTCAGGTTTTTTTTTCCTCGGTGCCCAGTGCGTCGCCCGTCGGCCAAATGTTGTGAGTGTGATACTTTAAAGTGTAGAAACATCCTCGTCTCACAACGTGGAGGCGGATGATTCGCCGTTTATTCTCCTGATGTGTGCAGAATTTCCTGCTGCGCTGCGTTAAACGGAGTGAGCCACAGCTGCTGATGACAGTCCAACATGAGGAGTTTAGTTACCAGCTGATGTTTTGTTTCGATTGTAATATCTTTATTTCATGTGCTCGGATTATTTTTCAATGCGTTTTATTTTTTTAAAGGTTCATTTTGTGGCTTTTTATGCCTTAGATATTAAAGTGAAAGGACAGTGGATAGAGTCAGAAATCAGAGAGTGAGAGAGAGAGCGTAAAACAACATGCAGGAAAGGAGTCACAGGTCGGATTCCAACCTGGGCCGCCCGCTTGGAGGACTATAGCCTCCTAGTACACAGGGCGCACGCACTAACCACTTCTGGTTTAAAACACGACAATAAAAGCTTCTTAATCCTATCGACCTGCGTGAAGGTGAAGGCATAGTGTTGTGCGTGTGGCGTGTGGCGTGTCCTCACCTGAAGGAGTCGCTGTCTGCGTGGTGGTTGTTGTCGTGGGTGTAACACACTCGGTGCGCAGCGACGTCCAGCTGTGTGAAGGAGACCAGCGGGACCCCGGGATGATGGACCGCGTGGACTAGGCCGTGTCGAGGCGGGACGGACACGGTGTAGACCAGCTCCTCCGGACGACCTGACGAGTCGGACGCCAGCAGGATGTCGGTGTTTAGGACGACTCGCTCACCCTCTGACAGACGCACGGCCTTGCTCAGCAGCACCAAGTCACCTGGAGGCAGAAAGAGAGAGGAGATCAACAATGTCTAACTTTGGGAATTTACTGGAATTTGTTGGCTAACAGTCCAGGGTGTAACCCCGCCTCTCGTCCAATGAGAGCTGGGATCGGCTCCGTGCCCCGACACCTCAAACAGGAAAGGCGGTTTAGACAACGCATGGATGGATGGATGCTTCTTAAAGGGACTAAGGTTGTCATGATACCAGAACTTAAACTTTGATATGATTCCAGTAAAAATCAAACAGTATTGATACCTGTTACCATGGCAACAAAAACAGAGAACTCAGCAACCAAGATTGGGTAATTTTAAAGGAAGAATGTGGAACAAAAAGTCAACATGGAGGTGAGTAGAAATGTACAAGCTGTGGTTGTTGTGCGTCCTTCTTCAGCTA
This sequence comes from Tautogolabrus adspersus, assembly GCA_020745685.1. Classification (NCBI taxonomy): domain Eukaryota; kingdom Metazoa; phylum Chordata; class Actinopteri; order Labriformes; family Labridae; genus Tautogolabrus; species Tautogolabrus adspersus. The sequence continues at coordinate 1,336,895 of CM036536.1, read as the reverse complement.
TCGTTCCGTTAAACGTGACAATCCACAGAAAGCGTGCTCGGCTGTCCTCGAGGTTCCCTCAACACATCAGGAGATCAGATCGTATTCATGAAATCAGTGCGGCCCCGACGTTCTTCCGAGCAGTTTGGATCAATCTTAACTCACCTCACACCACAGGAACGTCTGACGAAATCCTCTTTAGAAACATTTACAATCAGGACTTTCTTTAGGATTGATGGAAAAATTCTGCTCCATTATCTTGCTCTGTGTGAAACTCTAACCTCTCGGATAATAAAAATAAGTAAGTGTAAACTTATCCACCTCGGCCTCTGAAGCCTGAAACATGAGAGTCTGGATTAAACTCTCCACCGACTGGCAGAAGTTAGAGTCAGATGTTTTTCGTATTTAGTAAAAAGCAGAACAATGAAAACTTATTGGAGTTTGCACAAACACAACTAAAAAGGTTTAAATGTTTGGAGTGCGTTGTTGGAGGAGGCGGTGGAGCACCCAGAGGAGACGGACCAACGCCCCTCCACAGCTGCTCCAGCTTCCCTCCGTTAATTATTCAGCGGCTGAGGAGGCCGGTGGTTTCTCACCTCGGCTCCTCCAGGATCAGAGGGCTCGGAGCCAGAAGGGCCGAGGCCTCGCTGGCCGTGTTCACCCGACTGGTAAAGCTGGCACGGTGAGGGAGGGGCGATCAATTATACATGAACCAGGACAGAGACCGGCCGCAGAGAGAGGGGACCACAGAGACCACAGAAGGTGCACAGTCAGTGTGTGTGTGAGTGAGAACACGCTTCTTTATGTTGTTGTCATATAAAAACTTCTGATTCTGATTTTTTGTGGCTCATTTTTTTTTTATAAAAGTTTAAATGTCAACATCAGGAAGAGAGATCTTTGAACTTTGAAACTGAACTTTTAGCCCGACAGAAAAGAGACGTCGTTTCATTGGATACCAGGATTCTGATATTTGTTAACATGGGTCCTATTTTTATTTTAATATAGCCTATTATGGGCCGACTTCAAAACCAGTCTTAAGACTCAAAAATCAGGCTGTCCATAGCCAAGAAATGAGTGCACACACCACATGTACAGAGGCTCAAGTCCTCGGGAGTGGGCAGCCCGGGTTCAAATCAGACTTCTGGTTCCTGTCCTGCATGTCGGTCCCCCACTCTTTCTCTCTCCCAGGTTTCTCACTCTCTCCACTGTCCTGTCTCTAAATAAAAACATGGTCCACATCGATCTGAAATCGTTCAGCGTACACACGGCTTGAGTCAACTGATGCACGGAGATGCAGCTATGCAGTCCTGTGTAATTTAAAGTGTCTCACCAGGGATCTGTTTGGGTATGAACTAATGTTGTAGTCAAGACCACACTAACCCAGACCAAGACATACCTGAGACCAGAGTGCTCTGAGACCGAGACATTTAGGGATCGAGACCAAGACAAGACCAAGACAGACAAGACCCTGAAATAAGTTGAATCGAGCAAATCAAGCAAAACGCCCTTCACAGCTTTTCCTGCCAATTTGACTCACAGGTCGTCACCACTTCATGACTCCTCGCCCTAACCCGAATGAGCGATACACGAAGGGAGGTCAGCTTACATGGTACATATAGGTTAGGTTAATTGGCCAAAAGAAGAAGAAAGTAGTAAGGGAGTCAGACAGCGGTGAAATAAAGTTTAAAAAAAAGTAGCATCGTATCGCCTTGAATAAATACATTACTCCTGCACTTTACACTTTCAGGGAGATTTCATGTCGTGAGTTACCCTCTGGTCCCCGCCCCTCCTCCTACCTTTCTGCACGGTGTGGACCGATATGAAGAAGCTCTGCGCCGGGCTCTCGTTGTCCAGGTCGCTGAGGGTGAAGCGGAAGCTGTCGTGACCTTTGAATCCGGCGGCGTTGGTGGCGGCGGTGTGTACATACCACAGACGATTCATCTCCACATCGTCCTGAGTGAAGTTCTGACCGGCCGACAGCTCGCTCCAACCGGACTCTGTCTGCAGACGGGTCACGCGTCAGACCCAGAGTAGTAACGCTTCATTACAAAACCAGCAGAACCAAGACAAAAGATCTCTCTTCCTTCAACAACAATAAGTTCTGATAACTTCTCTCATATCTGGCAAACCGAGGGGCGTCCAAAACGGCCGTGTGGGGGTGTCTTAAAACTGCCTACCTTCTCTGGTCCAAACAAATCCAGACCATTCAGGACCAGAATCTAAACTTCAACTAGTCTAGATTCTGGTCAACTAGTCATCTGACAAATAGATAGAAGTCTGAATTATTACTCCATCGATAATCCTCCAACAGCTGCCGCAGGTGATCACAGGTATCTTCACTTTCTCTGAGTGTCTTCAATTTTAAGGTCAATAACCCCAAAAAGGTAATCTCAAAGGAGAATGTACAGACTGTTATCCGTGCAGGTTGTTTCCTCACCTTGAACTGCAGTTTTCCAAAGCGCGGTGCAGCGTTGAGGAAGTAGAACACCTGGTTTGGGGGCGTGTCCAGATCCTCAGCCTCTAGGACCACGTTGGAGATCACCCTGCGCTCACCTGAGTCCACCTGCAAGCCTGCGTTCCTGAATCACACACACAGAAGTCTAATCTTAAAAATGAGCAGAGCGCCTACAAACTAGCTGAACTAACTTTAGAGAGGCAGCTCAGCTTGCAGCTCCTTAAGGGCTTGCTGCTTTTTTTCATAGATTATTCGGCCTCGATTTAAAACTTCAGAAAAGAACAGACAAAAGAAATTCTAACCTTCAAACAAGCAGTGTCTGCAAACGAGCTGAGTTACATACACTGCAGCTCAAAACTGAACTAATGTCAGCGGCAGCTCAGATTGCAGCCCCTTCAGGAATACTTTTTCCAGATTGTTCAGCTTCCACAAGCTCGAAAAAAGAAGGTACTTTGCTCAATTCAGCATAACTCTCACCAACGTCACATTGTGTGCTAGCATCACCCTGCTTGTTTCTGTCAAAGGACTTCAAATACCTTCATGGTGGCAGGACAGAGCTTTCTGTGTAGGCTACTGTTTTAAAACAAAGAAGAAGAACCGAGTACTGGTTAAACAAGCTGATGTTAAGATCGAAGAATATTACATTTAGGAATGTAACAGAGGCATTTGTTAAACTGGTATCTGATTCCAAAACTTAATAAACTGTAAAAGTGTCAGAGAGGAGATGTGGTAAATGTTATAAATGTGAGGGAGGTCTGATGTGACGAAAGCTGCAGAGACTCTGACACAAACAGGAGGAAGTTGAAAGTTTGTGTAAGCAGGTTTTTCCAGCGTGATTGTGTGGATTTGGGGCGAGTGTTTATGTGTGGTGCTGTAGTTGTATGTGTGTGTCGGGGGTGGGGGGGTTGAACATCAGAAACCGTCTGGCTGCTTCCTCACTTGGAAGTAAAATCCGCTCAGGACAGACGCTGCCACGTCCATCCTGCAGGAACGCAAAAAACAAGGAGGCCGGCATCTGCCAAGTCTGAGCGTTACTTCTGCCTCGCCGGCCTTTACAGCACCAGCTCGGCCCGTGCCAACACACCCACACACCCGCCCGCGAACACACACCAACTCAAAATCCCCCCCCCCCCCTCCAAGGCTCAGTCAAGGATGCAAATTCCCAATCACTCAAATGAAAATATTATGGGTTGGGGATGGAGGAGGAGGGGGCCACAGATAAACACCCACTCATGCAAAGCGACCGGCCACATGTGCGCACACAGCTTCTCCTCCCCCCTCCTCCCAGAATGACCCCCCTGACCTCCCCCCTCCTGCTGAGCGCTTCAGGTTTGGGACATTTTGTCAACTTTCTTAAATTTTAAATATACAGTTTAAATGGATAGTTATGACAGCAAACTGTAACTTGTGTTTACAGGAAGTCAGACACTTCTGTACAAACAGACCGGGGGGGGGGGGGGGAGAGTGAGAAACAACATGCGGGAAAGGAGCCACAGGTCGGATTCATACCTTGGACGCATACAAGGACTTAAAGATCCCATATTATGCCCTTTTTGGGGTTCATATATCTAATGTATGTGCCTACTAAAGTACGTTCACAATCGCTAATGTTCGAAAAAAGTGTCTGTTTTCATGTACTGACGATCAATGCAGCCCGTCTCATCTGCTTGTGTTTGTAACGCTCAGAAGTGCCCACATCAGGGTCCCCATGTGTGCCAAGTCTGATCTGATTGGTTGGCCGATCTGCTCTGTTGTAATTGGTCAGTTGTTCGGACAATTCTCGGAAATGTTACGCCCCTTTTACCATATTGGGAATGTAGCTAATGTGCAGCATGAGCTTGTGCTTGCTACAACGAGCCAATGGGCTTGGATCAGTGACACCACACTGGCAAGACATCACACTGGCAAATTTCAACAAGGGGGGCTAGGGACCGAGCGTGACATGCTGCTACTGCTACTGCTAACAGGAGGATGGAGGAGAAGCCGCGTTTCCACGGACTTTGAATTTTTGCACATAGATGTGCCTAAACATGCACAAGACACCTGGAGAACACAATAAAGAGCATATACAACCAGAACAAGCTGAATATGGGACCTTTAAGCCTCTATACATGGAGCCACGCTCTAAATGTCCTGAGTCCTTTAGGTGTCTCTGGCCTGGGCGCAGTTTACACTTTACCGTCACATTCTCGTTCTTAAGCGTGACAAATTCAAAGTGGTGTGCAAATAAGAAAAGATATTGTTACATGTGTACAAGTACAATGAAATACTGTTGGAGCAAACTTGAAGAAGCCTAATAGAAGATATTACATTCTAAAAATATACAAATTCTAAACCCCAATATAAAGAATATTCAAATATATAAGATGTCTTGATTTGAACCGCTCTACCCTTTTCATCGTCCAGCTCCACGGACTCGAGCCAACGTCCCGAGAGCAAAGTCAGGCGAGCGTTTAACGCACAGTGACGCCTTACATCACTGCGTTACAGACGACTGTTATCTAACACCACCAACACATTACATCTGTAGGTATTACTACACATCATGTAAGGAATTTAAGTGTCACAGTAAATTAATGAGCGAGCAGAAGCTTTGTGTATGAAGTAAAAACTTCTTCATCTTTGTCACAGCCTTTAAAAAAACCCTGACCATGACCTTTGACCTCACACAGTCACATATCTCCAGAAATGCTGCATTAACAAGAATTAAAAACTAAATCCTCGTAGCAGGTCACTTCTCGTGTGTGAGTGTGTGTGTGTGTGTGTGTGTGTGTGTGTGTGTGTGTGTGTGCGCGTGCGTGCGTGCGTGCGTGCGTGTGTGTGTGTGTGCGCGTACTTGAGCAGTCGGGGCTTCTCGTCGTTGACCGGCAGCACGGTGACCTGAGCCGTCCCCCGCACCGTGTGGACGCCATCTGTCAGCCGCAGAGCCACGGCGTCCTTCAGGGTTTCTGTGTCATCGTGCATGTACACGATCTTCATGCCTGCAGAGGGGAGGCAGCGGGGAGGAGGGGGGGAAGGGGAAGGGGGGTGTGCAGGTGAAAGGGAGGACAGGGAGGAAGGAGAGGAGCAGCAGCAGGAGTCAGGACAGAAGATTTAGTTTGGGCTGCTCATATTTACCAGTTTGTCTAAAAGTACAGAATAATAACACACCAAACATTTGTATGCTTCCTAATTACACAACACCTTTATATTTACAGTACTTTTACATAAAGAAACTCGGATTTAAATGTTTGGAAAAATAAGGCCCTACTGGTTTCAAAGTGCTGCTCATTTCATCCTGATGAGTGGATTCTAGTCAAATGTCATCCTTACTCTTTGGTGGTTTAAAGGGAGCAGCATGAAGAACTCCAGGCCTGGAAGCTCAAAGCTCTTTGACACCGCAGGTCCACATTCACACACTGATGGTAGAGGCTGCTGGGTAAAGAGTCCGTCATAAGCCATAGAAGCAACTTGGGGTTAAGTGTCTTGAACAAGGACACATCGGACACGTGGCTGCAGGAGCTGGGGATCGAACCCCCGACCTTCCGGTTGAGAGACGACCGACTCTACCAACTAAGCCACAGCCGCCCCAGTACAGTCTATGGACAAGCTGGGAGGGACACCATTGGGCCGTTTGTTTTCAGCTTCCTGCAGCTTGATTTGTTTTACTGGCAGTGTGTGTGTTGTTTTTGTTTCACACTCTTTTTTAGTATTTTGGAATTGACTGATTTTGCTCGTTTCTTCTGATAAACAACTTTTGTGCAGTGATTGTCCATGTCGGCCACAAAATTATTCACAACCCCCGATCCACGACCAATTATCAGCCTATATGACCCTTATAATCTTGTTAAAAAAAGTTGGGTTATTATGGAATACTTCAGTACTAAACCCTGGCTGTTGATGTCTGTGTGATCTGTCGATGTCGCTCTCACCTTGTCGGAGCTCCTGCAGGGTGAAGGAGGTGACAGGGAGGCTCCTCTGCAGGAGGTCGGCGCCCATCTCCTTGTAGCGGCTCATCTCGGCGCCGTAGATGCCGTTTATCAGGCTGCCGTGAGCAGGCGGCTGCTCCACGGTGAAGGTCAGAATGTCCGGAGGGGCGTCAAGGTCGAAGCCGTTCAGTATGGAGGGAGTCAGCTCCCTCATCCCGCCCTCCTTCACCTGCAGGAGGCGGAGAAATAGCGAAACTTTACAGCTACGTCAGAAAGAGGAAAGTTAGTTGAATGAAACAACTTCAACACTGGAACTTTAAAAATCATGAAAAGTTGTTTCTGAGGTGAACATACGGTGAAGTTGGCGAGCAGCAGTGAAGGTCTCTCATCATTGGTCGGATTGATGATGATGTAAAAGGGGACGGGGGCGGAGTGATGCAGCCCGTCACTCACACTGATGGACAGCTGGTCGACAGTCGGCTCTGCTCCTTTGCTTTCTGATTGGACGTAGTTGATGAAACCGGAGGTCAGGTGGACGAGACTGAAGGATTCTGGGGGGGGGGGGGATCAGTTCAGTTATGGGCGCTTAACACACACACACACACACACACACACACACACACACACACACACACACACACACACACACACACTAATACACACAGAAACACACCAACTCGGACTCCTGCGTTGCTCTTCTCAGAGCCGGGCGTTGGCAGCGTGTTCTCCAGGAAGCCGTGCAGGGGGAGGGTCTCCAGGTGAAAGGTCAGCTGGTCCGGGGGGGCTGTCGGGGTCCGAGGCCCCAAGAACCCCCCCCACAGAGACAGGCTGAGGACCCCTCGTCCACCACGAACATGGAGCCACCTAAACAGAGACAACATCAGTTAAACGATGGATTCAGGAGTCAAATAAATAACCCTAACCATCCAGCCTTTTATCCCTCAATCTTTACACCATCCATACATACATCTATCTAATCCATCCATCCTTCCATCCTTCCATCCGTCCATCCATCCTTCCATCCTTCCATCCTTCCATCCTTCCATCCATCGTCTGTCTTGTTTTTGGTTACTAATGAATCTGCTGTGCTGTGTATCTCCTTTCACTCTGCTTGTTAATTAACAAACACAATCACCTCTGGTCTAGATCTAGACGCCCATAATCCATGTACACGAGTTAAACATTTGTATATATTAAACGTTTGTGTTTACACGTTGTGTAAATGTGTGTGAGCGTTAATGACGGACAGTCCTGGATCTCACTGATAAACCAACATCCCAAAAAGCCAGAAACAAGGTAAAGCCGGCTTGTTCCACCACGCTAATGCTCTTACTCTGCGTCTTTATTCACAGCTAATTAATTAGACCATAAACACCACATACATCCCCCATAACCCCCCCCCCCACACATTAACCCACACCCTGACCTGCATGGTGGTGCCGGTGCAGAATGAATGGTGAGATATGCTGGCAGGATTAGAGAGTTATCCCGCCGCTGGTAGCTCTGCGCTAATCCAGCTAGCGAGACGCCACGTACACGTCGACTATTGTGAGCGAGGGATGCTCCTCTGTCTGCTTTTGTTTGTAAAGACGTTTATTGTCCGCTGTCCACCGTCTCCAGGGGAACACACACAAACACACACTGAGGTAATCTTACCCTGGTGTGTGTGTGTGTGTGTGTGTGTGTGTGTTTGTAATACCAGCAGACAATGGGCAGATTGACTTAAAACATGTCAGTGCCAGCCTCCCTAGCCTGCTCGATGCTGAGAAAAACATGCACAAACAAACAAAGATACACACGACAAACACACACTGCAAAAAACACAACACGACAGAAATTTAACCCCTCAAGTTGAATTCAATCTAAAGTGTTTTTGTCCTGTTCTGAGTGTAGTTATGGAAAGTTTCTAGAGACAGGCGTCTTAATCAGAGGTCAGAAACACCTCACTCAAATAAAAACGATTAGTTTTTAAATTTGGGTTTGGTACACAGGTATGTCTACAGTTTATAAGAACGTAGAAACATGTAAACAACAGGAAGACACACAGACAATGAAAGAGATCAGTCGTGCCCTCGTCCATGTCAGAGTCCTGGACCTCCGTCCTGGTCGCTTAAAACGTGGTCTTATTTTAAACGTTAAGCTGTTTGTCCAAAGAAAGTCAGAAGTGTTTCCTGAACATTGTTGTATTTTCAAAATGCATGAGTGCAGTCAAGAACACAAAGGTGTTCATTCTGCTGTAGGGCGGTCGTTTTTCATTCAACGTTCGAACATTCATTCAAACCTGGGGGGAAAACTTCACGTTGGAAATGTAATGAGCTGTTCGAATTCACCGGGCTGTCTGGAGTAGTTTGCAGTTTGATCCAGCAGAGGGCGCTCTCAGGGTAATTTGCAATAGTTTTGTGTTCGTGCAGTAAGCGAGCGTGTGGGGTGGGGAGTGGGTTTGAATGTGTTCGAACGTTACTTGTGACAGCACTTTACTGCTGCATTATAGTGATTTAGATTTTTTTTTTCTCATTTATTAAACTCTCATGCTTCAGTTTAAATATCCGCAACTCCAAAACAAAAGGAACAAGAACAGGAACAACTAAAAATACAAGATGAACAGTAAAAATGTCAGCCAGGCTTTATGCAGAGACAACATTCACATTTCTTTAAACAGGTCTCTTACAGGAGGTCTCTTACCTCTGTAACTGTGCAGCTTATTCTTATCTCTGCTGCTGGTGCTAAAGCTTCCTTTGCTTTGTTCACTTCTCTGCAGCTAAAATGTGCAAATGGAACTTCTTCCACTGCAGGATGTGAGACTCACTTCATGTGCAGAGGTCGGGCCCGGGCGGCTGTAGAGCACCGGGGAGCTAATCGTTGAGCTGTGACAAAAATTATGTTTATGGAAGAATTTAAGCGAATCAGTACTAAACGATGTGACAGTACAGTATCCTAAATGTTTCTCGTGTGCACGCTTAGTTAGCGTTCTGATCGACTTTGCAGGAATTTTCAGGAAATTAAGATTTTTAAACCGAACAAAAATCATGTAAGACTTTTTTCTTTGCAGTGTGCAAACATGTCAATTCTTTCTTTCTCTTTCTCTCTCTAACACACACACACACAGACACACACACACACACACACACACACACACACACACACACACACACACACATACACACACAGAATCTCCCAGTCCTCCCAGTGTGAGTCCCAGTGGTCACTGGTCTCCATTGATAACCACAGAGCTTCTCCAATCCCTGTTTTTGGCTCAGACTCCAGCGAGAACTACAACCCTCCCCAAGAGAGAGAGCGTGTGAGTGTGTGTGTGAGTGTTTGTGTGTGTGTGTGTGTGTGTGTGTGTGTGTGTGTGTGTGTGTGTGTGTGAGTGTTTGTGTGTGTGTGTGTGTGTGTGTGTGTGTGTGTGTGTGTGTGTGTGTGTGTGTGTGTGTGTGAGAGAGCATGTATTAGCCCCCCCACCCCCCCAGATGTCGCCCCTCCCTGTGCAGAGTGTGTGTAGGACTGATAGGTGACAGCGTGTCGTCGGGTCAGAGCTGCATGCTTCTCTAAGAGGATTGTAGGCAGCGAAGACCAGAACGAACGAACACACGCATGCAACACAAAGTCCCCCACTGCATTGTGATTTAGACATTTTCAATGGCTGTGTTCTGTGAAAGCTCATTCAGAGATTTAAAAAAATCTAAACATGTTTTTAGACTGTTTAACGTTAAAACATAAAAGGCAGGACCTTCCTCTATGATCAGACATTAAGGAAACATGCTATGTTGAAGTGCTGGCTTCTCTGACAACAATGCAGCAGCCAGTATGTCCTCCTTCTAACTTTAGATTCTGGTCCTGAATGGTCTGGATTTGTTTGGACCAGAGAAGGTAGGCGGTTTTAAGGCACCCCCACACGGCCGTTTTGGACGCCCCTCGGTTTGCCAGATATGAGAGCAGTTATCAGGTCAAACCAACAGGTGTTGCAGCGATGGAAGCGGGCAAGAGAACTGGTTCAGATAGAAGTGATTGTACCCGACCTAAAAAGCCTCTGCATGTTTCTAATAAGCTCCACGAGCAGAAACGTGCTCAAACTAGGATCAATATTGGAGATGCTTTTGAAAAATGGAGAGAGGTTAGAACGCAGAAAGGTTTACAGACCGATGCAGAGCTGGCTAAACACTGAAGCTTCAGTGTCCACCACATGGTGACCTGCGTGAGCATCCACTCCAGAGAGGAGGGGCGGGGGGAGACAGCTCTCTGTAATGTTTAGAATTTAGACTGCAGTACCCATTTTAAACACTAGGTGTCAGAGTCACATATTGCTCCTTTAATATAATGATCAGTGCAGGACTTTTTAACAAAGATTAAATGATAGAAGATAAAACAAGCTTTTGATTAAAGCAGCCGAGAGACAACATTAAAAAGCTTTAAAGGCGCCCTTTGACCTTTGAAGGAAGGTAAATATGAACCAGATCTCTTACCCAGAGAGATCGTCGGGACTTGGTTGTTGACAGGAAGAATAGTGACGTTGAGGTCGTACACAGGTAGTGTGCCGTGAAGAGGTACGGGAGGGGGCGGGGCATCTCCATGGCAACAGCTGTCCGTCCCTCCTGCCTCCCCGTCAGAGATGATGAGGGTGACGGTGTCAGAAACAGGATCAGGTCCGATCTCTCCTCCTGAACACAAACATGAACACAGGTGGATAATAATCTGCACAATGACTCAGACGGCAGGAGTTTGAAATCCTACCTGGTTTGAAATCAGGAGGCATCACGCACATCAGGAGAATCTTTACTGATATTGTTCCCTCCATCTCAGACGTCTAGTGCAGCTGTACGGGTTGCGTCCTGACACCAGTCGCCCTTACTACTGTCCTCTCTTGTCTCTCGTGGTTATCGTAATCACGCAAGACTTCCCCCAGACCCTTTCATGATGTAATCGTCAAGAATTCAAACCCTATATATCAAACATGTTTGATATAAATCGGGGTGGCGGATCGGGGATGTGAAGATCTTTGTACCACTCACACTACAAGATAATCTGGAAAGATCATCGGTTCAGAGCAGCCTGGAGTCAGGAACAGCCCCACATCACAAATGAAAAAACAACATTTTCCCACACGCCCTGAACTCATCACAGTCTCCCATGATGCTCTCTCACCTGTGTGGACATAGTACACGTGTCCCTGCAGCAGGTCCTGCTGGGAGAACTTGTCCACGCTGAGTCCGGCTCTCTGCAGCTCCCCTCTGCCTGGACTGCGAGCCAGCATGTAGGTCAGTCTGGAGTCCTCGCTGTCCCGGTCTGTGGCTGACAGGTAGTCCACCGTCACTTGGACACGCCCCCTCTCCTCACAGCTCAGCTCCCCTCGCAGACCCCCACCCAGCTGGGGGGGTTCGTCATTCATCGGTAGGACCTGAGGACATCGGATCGTTCATCAAGGACTGTAAAGACTCGTAAGAACGCAGGTATTCAAGTTAAGTTACTTACATAGGTGTTTAACTCAAAGCTGAAAATGAAAGTTAAAGCTAAGGATATCCAGAGACAACACGTCACCTCTTACAGGATGTCGAGGTGGGATGTATTTTCTGTTGTGCCGACAGTAAGCTCACCTGTATCAGCAGAACGACGTCTGCTGAGTTCAGTCCGTCCGTCACCCTCAGACCGACTTCGTCCTCCGTCGTCTCAGAGTCATCGTGGATGTACCTGAAACACAAAGTTTGTTGAACTGTTTCAATCTAGATGATTTTTTAGAATCAGAAATGCTTTTTTAATCCCAGAGGGTAAATTTGGGGAAAAGAAGCAACTGCAACAGACTGGTGGAGCTCATGAACGCCTGAGACATAACTCGGGTTAGATGACTTTCTGCAGCCGGTAAACCCACTTTCTCAGCCTAGCCATTCACGAATGGGAGGATGAAATGCCCCTTTAATCAATCACAACCACACACAAGCACCGCCCCTTACCTTCTCCTAAAGTACAGGTACATCACATGTTCACTGGGTCTCACCTGAGTCGAAGTCCTCTCAGGTCGTGCAGGCTGAATGTGTCTCCCTGCAGCAGCGATCGGCCCTGCAGCTCCAGCTGACCGTGGAGTGCCGTCCTCTGCACCTCCACCTTCAGCGCCTCCTCCCGGCTGTCCCGGTCCTGAACCAGGAGGTGCTCCTCCGTCAAAAATGCCCCTCCCCCTTCCTCCACCCGCAGCAGGTTGGTGAACGCCTGAGAACCATGCAGACATTTAAACAAGAGGCGCCAGAAATGTTTCATTCAAACCAACAGAAGCTGAAGTCTGTTTGACCTCTGACCTCTGGCGCCTGGTCATCCACAGGGGTGACAGTGATGTTGAAGACAAGGTCGGTGACAGTGCCGCTGTGGTGGTCGCTGACAGAGAAGACAAACTGGACGAACAGCGGCTCGGGGCCGATGTCTTCAACAGGAGGCATGAAGGCGACTTTCATGTGATTCACTGCGTGCTGGACGAGAGCGCAGAGAGAGAGGGAGAGACATTACCGCAGACTTTATCATTTTACACGCACTCTAACTGATATTTTGAAGCCTTTAGGAACCAATTGATGCAGTTGCACTCAGAGACCTCTGGGGGGCACCAGAGCGCACCAAACCAAATTTCTGCATAATGTTGCTTTCATAGTCTGAGCTCTACCGGTAAGATCTGAAAACCTTGTTAGTTTTCACACCTGAGTGAAGGACTTTAAGACGGGCACCATGTGGTCCTTCTTCATGGCGTTGGTGCTGTCCGTGTAGAACAAACGTCCCGCGTCCATCATCCTGAAGATTCAAAGAAAACAGCGCGTGAACTCGTGATTAAGTCAGACAGATTTGGAGGTATTGTTATTAAACACGTCACGATACGAGTCGTGTCTTTCCTTACCCAGGATGCACTGGGCTGAAGCAGGGCTGTGTGATGACGTAGGTCAGGTCTGTGTCCGGGTGTTCTCTGTCGGTGAAGTGCAGCTGAGCCTGAGTGACATAAACCACCTCCGTCTCCTTCACCGTCAGAGAGCGAACGCTGCCCGAAACCTCCACCGGCAGCTGGTCCTTCACCGGGAAGACGTGGACGACCACCGTCTGCACGCACCGCGCGGGGGGGTAAGACGGGGTGAGACGGGGTCATAATTCTTCTTTTGTAAAGTATAAAGGTGATTCTGGGACTCACGTATGTCTGGGAGAGGTTCGGCGGCTGGTGGCTGTCGGAGAGCGTGAAGTCAAAGGAGTCCTCGAACGTCTCGTCTCCTGAGTGCTGGTAGAAGATCTGACCCTGGATCAGATCTCTCTGCAAGAAACTGTCCACCGGAGCTCCTGAACGGACACAGAACTGATCAGCTTTAATATTTTACACGACCGAACATCAACACAGATCCGTCAGGCTGCAGACATGTTGCACATCTGGATCTGATACAGCAGCTGTGCAGCGTCTACTGCAGAGAGATCTGTCGGTTTATCAATTTACTCAAAATTGACCATGGCCAATGAACCGTGTGAAGGGGAGGTGATCCGATTAGACTGAGATGTGGAAAATGAAATTCATAATAGAAAAAAAAATAGAGAAGTTGTTTTTAATACTTGTTTTAAATTATTCAGATTAATATTCAAGCCTTTCGAAGGTTGGAAAAAATGCTAAAGATTTATTCTGATCGTTTCATGAACCCTCACCTGTGTCTTGGGCGGAGCTCTTCCTCACCAGCTGCCCCGCCCTCGGTTTGAACGCCACCTGGTAGAGGATGTAGTCGTCACTGGAGTCCAGGTCGGAGGCCAACAACATGTACTCCTCCAGCCGCACAGCCCCGCCCTCCTGCACCTCCACCGCCACGTTGTTGATGAGGAACGGCGGCGAGTCGTCTTTGGGCAGGATGTTGATGGGGAACTTGTGGCGGATGCTGTGGCGGCCGTCGCTGATGCGGAAGACGATGTGGTCGCGGGTGGTGTCGCTGTCGGAGTGATGGTAGACGACCACGCCGTCCTTCAGGTCGCGCACACGGAACATGAACGCCTTCCCTCCTGCAGAGAGGTGACACAGAGAGCGTGAGAGTGAATCTTTAAGTCTTCCTGTCTGCAGACTGTCAGGATTTAAAAAACAAACATCTCTGGATTTGTTCAACATTCATGAAGCCGTATGTTTCAGCTGTTGATCTGTTCATTCTAAATATGAACACATTCGGCGTTGAGCAGCTGATTTTTCCTCGTATGAAGACCGAGGGAGTGAATCTGTGAGCAGAGCTGGACCAACATGACAAACTTCTTCGTCCTACATTAATGAAACGTCGTCGTGTCCATCTGTCGGCGCTCTGCTGCTGGCTGCCCTTCATCACACTCTACATCATGCTAACGCTAACAGCACCGCGTCACACGACTGGCGGCCTACTGGCGGACATGTGTTGTTGTCACAAGACTCGGTTCTGTTTCCAGCCAAAGCTTCACACTTTGATTCAATTACCGTCTCCGACACATGCACGCTTTTTTTTTTCACTCATTGTCACTTGGAAATAACAAGTTTCTCTTAGCGCCTGAAGGCACCGCGCGGCGTTGGCTGGGGTTTATGCTGTGAACACCAGTGGGGTAAAACATGGCGTCCTTCCCGGTGGCCGCCCGGTTGCCAGGATGGGGGGCTTCCTGTCTCTCTGCGCGTTGCCAGAGCGACAGAAGGGCAAGGTCAGCAGACAGATTGAGAGACGAGCGGTCGCGAGCCCGAACCTCATTAGCAACTTTACCGAGGGAAACCGGAAACTGGTCCAACTGATGGAAACAACTTGGTAATTGGGCCCAAAGGTGGCGTTGGGCAACAGGCCCATAAAGGGAGAGATGGGACGGGAGGACTGTGTGTGTGTGTGTGTATGTGTGTGTGTGTGTGCGTGTGTGTGTGTGTGTGTGTGTGTGTGCAGAGGGACAGGCAGCCATCCATTTGGCTGAAGGCGTTGGACGGAGCCTGCGGTGGCTGTCCCCACGCTGCAGCGCCTCGCCCCCGAGTCGCAGCGTGGAGGGTCAGCGGCACTCTCCTCAGAGACACTCGACTCCAGCAGAGGAGCCGCTACAGGCCTCCTACATGTGTGTGCGTGTTTGTGTGTGTGTGTGTGTGTGTGTGTGTGTGTGTGTGTGAGAGAGAGAGCAGAGCCAAACTTTTGTCAGCTTTGTTCCCTCTCTACACGAGCGGCACGCAAACAAGAGTCCAAACGAGAGCAGATAAAACGATGCAGGAGCAGGTGGAGCCGTCCAACACGGTGGAAATCTGCCCAGTGGGACAAAAGTTTCTACAACCGTCCAACTAGTGTACTGATACATACGACGTGTGTGTGTGTGTGTGTGTGTGTGTGTGTGTGTGGACAGTATGAGAGTATTTGTGGGGAAAAAGATATAGAGCAACAGAAGAGTCGATGAGAGGAAGGAAACAGTGAAGAGATGAATGGAGAGCAGCAGAAACATCATCCAACCTGGAGAGACTCAGTTTAAAAATATAAATCAGTGAAGAGGGAACAAGTCCTCTGATCTAGTGTTCTCACAGACGCCCTTAGCACACATACATCCTTACGTTTTATTTGATTCCGTTTGCCCGTGATAACGACTTAACTTCACGAGAACCTGAGAAAACATGACCAAGACATTACCTAACTACACCCAGTATGTGTATGTGCTGAACCAGGGAGGAGAGGAACCTTGGACCTGCTGTATGCTAATGTAAAGGATGCATACCTGTGCAGCTCCTCTCTCTCTGTTTTAATGGCTCTGTGTGCTTTGATTAAATAAAATATCACAAAGAAAACGATGTTAAAGAAGCTCGTCCTGACATCAGCAGCTCTCGATCTGAAAATGTTCCAACTAAAAGACGAGTCCGATTAGTTTCACCTCCTCCATTTTTGTTGGCAAAGCTGATATCAGAAGTCCCGCCTCTGCTTGATTCTAATTGGTCAGTGAGGGAGAAGTGACATTGACGAGCAAGGGTGTTTTTTAAGGGTGCTGAGCTCTGAAAAGTTGAACTGGTTTGTTATTGAAAATAAACGTTTATTTTAAAGTCAGGTCTAAATCCTGTCACAGTTATTTGTTTATCATCGTGTGTCACGCTCTGCAGTGGTAGCAGACGCAGGAGAAAGACGACCTTGACTGAGTTTGGACTCTCTAAAGTCAGATTTCCTGGGGGGGGGGGGGGTGTCTTCTGCAGGTCAGGATTAAAGTTATTTATGAAGACATCACACACACGTTAAATATCAGCTCGTCACAGCGCACATTAGCTGAAAACACTCCTCCTCGCCCTGTGTCTTTCTACATGTAAAGCAGCCATGAAAGGTTAACTCCCTGCCTGAGCCCCTCGGGGCTCCTGAGACCCCCCCCCCCTCCCCTCCCTGCCCCCTCCTAGCTGGTAGCATGAAAACCTGTTTGGGGACAGTGCATCTGCTCTCTGTGCACGACGGCATGAAATGGCATAAGTCCCTCCAATCTGCTCGCCACGCTCCTCGCCGGAGACAAAGAGGCCGAGTCCCGGCGCGCTGGGCTGGAAGGGACAGACGTGGACGGAGAGAGGGAGGCGGCAGTGGCAGCCCCGGCGCTGCTACGGCCCCTGGCGAGGTGGCCACGGCCCCATTTTACACCTGATTAGGAAACACATGCAGGGCCACTAGACATATGCTTCCCCAGCCACACCACGGTCCCAGGCGGACGGGCAACACATGGAGGAAAAAGGGCGGAAAAGGCCAGACGACGTTCTCTGGGAAATCCCAGGGCGCAGTGTGCCGGAATACCAGCACGGGATTAAAGGAGCGTAAAGTTAAAGCACAGACGACCAGCCTGAGTGCACAGTTAGTGATGGTTTCATGTTTTCATTTAGAAAGACCAATTCTAGACTAAATATGCATTTTAAAAATATATGAAAGAAAAACAACTATTTTCTTAAAATTAACCGTTTAAGAAAGTTAAAGCAACGCCAAAGATCGCAATTGATCCGGATGAATCCCCCCCACTAGTGCTGTAGTACATGAAATCCGTCTTTCTGTTGGTCTCGTCTCAGAATCGAAAGCATTTTTACTCGGTCTTGTCTCGGTCTCAGACTGAAGAACACCACTGAAGGAAAACGCCGCTTTCTAAAAGAACAAATAACTTCAATTCATTTGTAGTTTGATTTTTATCCCCCGGTTACGGCCGCAACCTTTAAAGGAAACCGTTACGGTCCAAGTGAGTGACACGCCCCCCTGCACATAAGATGAGGATTTTTGATATTTATGGTCTTGGCCTCGTCTTGGTCTCGCCCTGCCTCCGTCTTGGTCTTGACTCAGTCTCTGTCTCAATCTCTAAATGTCTTAGTCTCGGAGCTCTCTGGTCTCGGGTATGTCTTGGTCTCGGTTACTGTGGTCTGGACTACAACACAACCCCCCACAGTTCACATCGCATGTGATCCTTGAAACAAAGTCAGAGTCAGTAGAAATGTTGGTTGCAGTTTGTAAACACAAACCTCAAACTGGGCCACTCCTCCTGGACTCATCGCCACAAGAAGTGCACGCCCCCTGCTGGGTCAGCGTGTACGTTTACTACACCTACACTGCGAGCTAGATTAGAATATTACATTTGTTGTGAAGGAAAGCAGATCATTTAGCACGCTAGCACAAGCTAACCGCCGGTGTTTGTCACCCGCCTGTCAAACAGAAAGTCCAACTTTTGTGATACTACAGCCGTACATTCTCCGTTACACCAAAAGCTTTTTAAAAAACTGCACTGTCATCAGACAGGTGATGAGGAGAGGAACGATATTCTCCCGCCCACCGTCTAAATAACATCGGCAACGTTTCGCTGTTGAAACATTTCAAACTTGTGCAATGTGGTGTGCAGGTGACTGCTTGGAGTTTCCTCAGCTCTTTGTTTTCAACAACACAGGTGTCTCAATCCTTTAGGTTTTTACTAGCATCATATGGAAGTTTAAAATTCTGGTATCCGAACATCATTCCTGTGTTTACTCTTGAATAAATATGTGTTTTTCAGTTCCTCTCCGTCATTAGTCTTCCTCCAGTTAACGTGCTGCAGCTAATCAGGCATGTGGCGGAGGTGATTCGTCTTGTTGTTGTGCTGTGATTCCAGCTGTTTTTGGCTTCAAACACACATTTTTAGCATAGCAGAGGGGGTCGGATCCTTAAAGTAAATCCAAAACAAAACAGTTCACAGTTTGAGCAAAAGCAGCTGCTGGACAACGAGCAGCGCAACACTCTGAAGGGATGTTAACAACCAACAGGTAAGTGATGCTCACCTCTGACACTGAGGCGTCCGTGAAGAGGTCCGTCCACAGCCACCAGAAACACCGCGTTGATGTTGTCATTGTCGACTATCTGCAGCTCCTCCCACGTGATTGGCCGGGACTGACCCTCCAGCAGGTCCAAGCCTGAAACGGAGAATAGATTTTTTTCATATTATTTTGCGGGATGTTTGTTAGCATGTCTCTCTGCTGGGTCTTTGCGTACCCATGTTCCAGGAGACTCTAGGTGCGTTCGTTTCCGCCACCCTGATGGAGATGTGGACCACGATGGGCGGGCTGGTCGTGTAGGAGCCGTCTATCGCCTGGAACTCCGCCTACGTTAAAAGGATGAACCAAATATTACAAGATGTTTCACAGGAAATGTGATATTTAAAGTAAAAATACATTAAACAATACTTCTTTCTTTGTGCGTTATCAAAGCTTGCGTCACCCCCTGTACCTCATAATTCCTGCGCTGTGATTGGCTGCTGTTGGGCGGCTGGTAGGCCACCTTCATCTCGTGGAGGTCCAGCCAGGTGAAGGACGTGATGGGCTTGGTGTGGTCGTCCAGGTGGGTGATGTAGCCCTCTGCGGGAGGGGCGGTCACGTTGAACACCAGCTTCTCCTGTGGCGTCTCGTGGTCTTTGGCGTCCAGGGCGGCGGTGGTGAGCGGGGTGAGGATGAACTGGTCAACCTCCAGGATGAAAGAGGCCATGAAGGCGGCGTGGGGCAGCTGGTTCTGCATCGCACCGTGGATCAGAACCGGCAACCATATGGACTCAGCCTGGGCAAAGTGAAAGTGAAAGTTAGGAACATGTTTTGAGTTCACCTCTCTGTTGGAACATGGCTTCCACCGCTTCGTCATCCACGTAAATATCCAATCGATCCTTCTATCCTCTCTTACATCGCCCTTTTAAGTTTCCAATCAATTTTTTTCCGACGATACTCAGACGGGCCGTCAAATTTTTAATACAAATGCAAAGTCAACACCAACTTTATTTGCTTTATATGTTGTCAGAGCCGTGTTTACATGGACAGGACGGCCGGCTCCTCCCCTTGTGTATAAAAGCTGTTTTAGTCAAGTTGTCACTGTTTTAAAAGGTGGAAAGAGGTATAATATGTCCTCTTTAAGAAAAATGTCAGGCCCAATAAGCCCCGCCCCCCTCCACTGAGGCTCTGGATAGTCAGTCCCACTACTATGGCCATGTTGAAAGGTGCTCTATAAATAAACTTTACTTTCTAACTTTAAAGAAGTTGTTCAGATTCGTACGAATCTGTGTCTCTCGTATGTTTTAACACGTCATATTGCACAAAGAAATCAACACGTAGAGCCACAACTGTTTCTGTCACTTGTGGTGTTGAAGAGTGAGCACGCCATGCCCTCAAAGAGACAATCAGACGTGTCGGATGTGACAGGTCTGCGAATAAAAGAGGAAAATCATGCTTTCCAACATTTAGGAGCATTGTGAAGAGGCTTTTTAAAAACCCTTCAAACCCTCCTGTTCCTCTTCCACAGAGCTGAGAAATGAGCATGAACGTGGGATGTCACCTTTTGACTGCCAACAAACCTCTCAACGCCTCGGATGCGAATCCCGCCTGGAAATCTTCCGACTCGGATATGATTGAGAAAAGCAGCTAATCATCTTTAATATTCCCACTTTATTTCCTAATTTCTTTCCTCACTAACTCCTGTTTTACCTCCAGCAGCGCCCGGGTGGCCTGCTCCCTCAGCTCCACCCTGATGGGGATGTAGTCGATCTCGGGCGACGGAGGGCTGAGGTGCTGGTACTTCAGACCGGAGCTCAGGAAGTCCAGGCAGCTGGTTTTGAGGAATTGAACCTCCTTGGTGTGATGGAGACAGGGTTTGTTCCCCGGACAGATCGCAGCTGTCTCTCTGCCTGAAGGACGACAGACAGACAGGCAGACAGACAGACAGGTGATTGGAGGATAGACAGACAGACAGACAGACAGACAGACAGACAGACAGACAGACAGACAGACAGACAGACAGACAGACAGACAGACAGACAGACAGACAGACAGACAGACGTATTCAGATGGAACGTACCCTTCCTCTGCGTGGACTCTTCCTCTCTCACCAGCTGACCCAGAGCGGGGACGTTGGTGTCGGTTGTCATCAGTCTGACGATGCAGATCAAGTCGGCGGTGGTCCGGATGTTCAGGACGGAGCTGTCGATGGCGTTTGACAAACCATAGAACTGAGGAACCACCAGCGGAGCGCTTCCCAACTCCACCACCCTGGACCCAGAGTCCACCACCCGCACCTGCAGGACCACCGTCTCCACCTGCGTGTCCGAGGCCGTGAACCTGCACACAGATACGTCTTTATATCAGCTTCACTGTAATATTACACACTTCTCCCCAACATGCTCTGTCACGCCAAACTCGCCAAGATGTTTGAAAGACTATCGAGCAATTTGACAAAGTTTCCGTGGCCACTGTTTCTGTTCTCCTTGCAGGAAATCAGGAAGCAAGAAGAAGGAAGACTTAGCTATAAATTGACCACACCCTGGTCCCATTTCTTCACGTTTAGAAAAACAATAAACGTGGGTTAGGGCACTGACTTTTGCACATAATCTGTTTTTTACTGCGGCTAATAGCAACACTTGACTGATGCTGCTAACTGACCCGTAGACTCTCAGCATTACTGTGTCCTCATTCAGCAGAGGACTTCCACTGTGGACGTATTTCACCTCGTCCTCCAGGAAGCTGCAGTCAAACACCTGCAAACACAACAGTTCAATTTTACTCAGAATCAAACGAACAGAACCAGACTCATTAGAGAACAGCGATCTGCCTTGAAAGCAGGATAGAGGGCGGGTCAGAAAGACAGAGGTAGAGACAGACAGCTTAACTACAGGTGTGTGTGCTCACCTGTGGAGTCAGCCTCCCCACTCTCTGTGTGACGGGCTCGTTCATCACCACCTCCACCTTACAGTCTGCATCCAGACCCAAGCTGATCTTTAGCTCCTTCTCTGTGACGAACACTGAGCCGCCTCTGGAGACCTCCACGCCAGAGTTCAACACCACAAGACTCCCTCTGCAGACGGACGTCGCCGCCAGCAGCAACAACATGCTGACGGCAGCCATCTTGGATCAGCCACGTGGTTTCACAGATTCAGGTGGAGAAGAGAGATGTGATGGATGACGGCGTCAGTGTTTTCCATTCAGTCTGCAGTGACCCACATCCTCTCTTTCAGTCTGATGTTCAAACAACCTGCAGGAGAGAGAAGAGATTAAATTCATGAATCTAAGGACAAGAAAATCACATCAGAGGAGGAAAATGTTTCGAACCCAGAATGCAACTCTTCTCAATATATTGAACCATCGTTACAGCATCCACGGTCAAATACGCGCTTGTGAATTGTGGTTCTTACGGTTTTGCGTACAACGAACTTCCATGCAAAGTATTTCTCTCTGAATTTGCTCTGTGTGTTTTCGCCTGTGAGTCCACGTGCTGGGACGAGGAAACACCTGCCCACGAGTTAATATCCATCACTGCGCTAAAGTTTGGGGAAGCTGACAACACGCGGTGAGGGAGGCTGCAGTATAAGGAAACAACGCCATCTGTCAAATCAGTATCGTGGGGGCGTTTCTGTTTTATCGACAGTATAAAGACAAGGAAGAGAAAACAGTGAAGAAAAATGTGACTGTCTGCAAACATTAATTTACACGTGCCGCCGAGTCAAGACTTAAGAGTTTGTCCAAAAGTTTACAGCAACAGACTAGCAGGCTGTGACGTTAGCAGGCTGTAACGTTAGCAGGCAGAGTTTGTAGCGGCGCTTGCGCCATGGACGCTTTCCTCTTGCCTCTCAGCTCAACAGTGACGAGAGGGTTCCTGTGGACACTATGTCGCTCATGTATGATAAAATAGTAGCCATACAGCCGGGCTTTGTAAGGTTGATGTAGTTTAGTTTGTAATAAATGACGAGCACTTTTGGCTAACAAACTGTCTCCTACGCTCTCCAAGACATCGTAAACCAAGAAGCTCAGACCCAAACTGTAACATGTGGTATAGACACAGATTTTAATATTTTTTGAATTTTGCTTTTATCATGTCTAAGTTTAAAATTCTAGCGTCATGACCTCCCTCATGAAAAGGCGTTTTCAATACTTAAAGGAGCAATGTGTAACTCTGACACCTAGTGTTTAAAACGGGTACTGCAGTCTAAATTTTAAACATTGTAGAGAGCTGTCCCCCCCCCCCCCCCCTCCTCTCTAGAGTGGATGCTCACGCAGGTCACCATGTGGTGGACACTGAAGCTTCAGTGTTTATCCAGCTCTGCATCGGTCTGTAAACCTTTCTGCGTTCTAACCTCTCTCCATTTTTCAAAAGCATCTCCAATATTGATCCTAGTTTGAGCACGTTTCTGCTCGTGGAGCTTATTAGAAACATGCAGAGGCTTTTTAGGTCGGGTACAATCACTTCTATCTGAACCAGTTCTCTTGCCCGCTTCCATCGCTGCAACACCTGTTGGTTTGACCTGATAACTGCTCTCATATTTGGCAAACCGAGGGGCGTCCAAAACGGCCGTGTGGGGGTGCCTTAAAACCGCCTACCTTCTCTGGTCCAAACAAATCCAGACCATTCAGGACCAGAATCTAAAGTTAGAAGGAGGACATACTGGCTGCTGCATTGTTGTCAGAGAAGCCAGCACTTCAACATAGCATGTTTCCTTAATGTCTGATCATAGAGTAAGCTCACTTTATCATCTCACTCTCTACACATGTCACTGATTGGACCTTTGAAGGTACTCTCTGTCGTCTGCTTTAAACCCTAAATAACAAAGTATTAAGGTAAAAAGATATCTGAAGGTTAAGGTTTGAATTTGACGCTGCAGATTTAAAACATCAAATCTAACAACACAACACAGCTGATAACCTGACACTTGACCTGCACTTCTCCCCTCAACCCTGAATCTGATGACATTAAAATACTTACTTCCCAAAAGAGCTCCAAACTTTCTTCAGGATCACCATCTACCTAAAAATGATCAGCTGTCCAGCTCAGATCCCTACAACTGAACATTTCCAACACCAAAACTCCTCTAAATCCTCCAAAACCCCTTCAAAAAAACTTCCCAGCATGCAGCTGGCCGGCCCGGCTTCTGCCCCCACTGATCCACACTCCCAGCCGGAAATCGCTTTCACCCTCCATTTCACTTCAAGCCAAAGCCCACTGCAGGAAACAAGGGGTTAATTTGCGTGACCCCGCAGAGGTGCTGGAAATGACATGGGACGGGTGGAGAGGGGGGAGAGGGGGGAGGTGTTTTCAGGATCAAAGCAGGGCACCAAAAGGAGCCGGCGTGTCACTTCCCATTGAGCCAGACGAGCGTCGGTTCGTTAGTTCGAGGTCTGAGCTGGATGTGTGTGACGCTCTGCTGCAGCGCTGTGCAAACCTCACATGGTGCAGAGTTAGAAAAACACACAAAGGTCTCTGAAAACTGTGCGATCATGCTGATTAGGATTCAGCTTCGCTTTGTTTTTAGGTTTTTAAAACAGGTTCTGTACCTCCATGCATGTACGTGTGTGCCTTGCATTTCTGTGATCCTGTTTTGCATGTTTCAGTCTGAACATGAAGCAGTTTGATCATATTTCTACTAAAGCCGTTTTCACACACAATCCTGAAAACTTCTGAAATCGTTGTTGTGTAATCTTGGCCAGAGTCCGACGCCATGATGAGAATTTATGCCTGTAAATCAACGCTAAGAGCAGATCGACATATTTACAGTATCACCAAAAGAGCGAAGAACACACTGGCGAACAGAAAACCTAACAAAGTAATTTCGTTACGTGTATCTTGGAGATCGCACCACGGTAGCAGGATATAAACGTCATCAGCCTCTTCCTCTGGGCCGCATGTTCCTGAATATTACCTGCTACATTCTCACACTAGCTCATCCTGACTTCATGTGGAAAACTGACGAAGGGCTAGCAGGAAAAATTCAGGGTTGGGAATTTGTTTTATGAATAATAAAGTACAGACTTATACTAAAGTAAAGCTGCTCCATCGTCCCTTCTGGGCCTCCTACATGTGTGGTGGTGACTGTGTCTGCAGAGACCCTGTCCTCTGACTGGATTTTACTGTTCTGGTTTGTTCTGGTTGACTCTGGACGTTTCTGGGCGGAGCTGGTGTGTTTCCTCCAGCCAATGACAGCGTGCAGGAAAGTTTAGGAGATGATACAATTCAACGATTGAATGTTGTGTTTACAAGCTGCAAGGAACATTTCGACTGACTCCATCTTGAAACTCATACCATGAGACAGAATGGCTTTTCTCCAGATCCTCTGTTTAAGATTTGGGTTGAAATTGTCTTTAGGTCCTGACAGAAATTAATAACTCATGTGCTCTGAAAAATGAACAAAGAAAATCCGTCATCTGTAGCAGTTGTAAGTCTGTAAAAACTTCCACCAATGTCTGCCACGAGGTACCAATCTGATGAACCAATCACACGCCTCCCTGTCTCCCTGCTCGTTCTCTACCTCTTGCGTGCTCTAGCCCACACTCAAAGCACGTCACTGATGACGGAGTTTATACTGTGAGTTTACTTACCGCTGAATGAGACATGAGACGACGTAGTTTCTACACAATGCAAGAGCTGAGCTGGAACAACGGCGCTCGTGCATGTAAGTGAGGGGCGTGGCTTTAGAGGGAGCACAGAGGGGAGGGGGTGGGTGTAGACGGAGCACTGAGGGAATGCTACTTTCTAAATCATGCTAGTTTTCCTAAAATTACCAACCCTGCCTTTAACATGAAATAAATATGGTTTAGGTCTTCTTTTGTTTCAACACAACGACAGTGGGAAAAGCTTCTGCAGAATAACATTTTTTCATTCAGATAACAGAGAAATTCCCTCGTCCCCGAGTCCTCTGATTTCACTTCCCCCCATCTCTCCTTGAGGAATGTATTCCCTCTTCTTACCTGCTCAGCCTGTGGATGGATGTGTTGTCCTGTTCCTGCAGAAATGATCCAAACAGCAGGCTGAAGCAGGACGTCTGTTAAATGATCCAGCAGCTGCTGAGATTTCTGGAAGTGACTCAGAGCTGCTGAATGGGAAACATAGACTACAGCTCTGAGGAGAGCCGCCTCGGTTCTGAATGAAACATGATAATTAAGTTCAGACCCGACCACAGTCAGACCCACGCAGGTCTTTGAACACTGATGCTGACAGTCTGCTGCTAACTGTGCCCACATTTCAAACCTTTAGTTGGATTCTTGTTTTCAGTGTTTCCTGCAGTGAACCGAATTAAAATAATAAAGATACGAAAAACCTCCACTACCACTCAAAATAACATTTCAACTACACATAACTACCACTGTAGTAGAACTCAGCTGTGTTGTTCCTGAAGTAAAATCACATCCTTTTTCTCCATAGTGGTTTTGATTATTAGGCATGATGTCATAACCATCACAGGTAGACTGACAAACGAGCTACCTGAGTGAGAAACGATGGTTTATGTTCCTGTTGGAGACACAAGTTCGTCTGATATCGACCTCGTTTAAAGTAAAATATGGTTCATTCACAATATCTGGAAAAAGAACTACACTACCATCGATCATAGTGTCACAGCGCAGCTCTGGTAAAAGGCAAACTTGCTGCTGCTGATTGGATTCTGCTCTCTCTTGGTTTTGCTGCGACTCGATAACAAGCCTCCCCATACGGGTCTCACCTGTTGTGATGACGGGGTCACAAGCTAAACTTTTAAAAGCTTGTTTAAAAGTTGTGTTGCACGGAGCCCCAAAAGGCGGAGTTCAGAAAGAATAAAAAGCTGTTTGGAGATCCATAACAACGGTTTAAAAGTCTGTGTGCAGGGATTTGCATTAGCAATCAGTTTAAAAATCAGTGCTCAGTCTCTCGGAGTCCTGACTGTCCACAATGAGTGAGAAGCTCGAGTCCCGCTGGCTGTGTTGTTGTCAGAGCCGTGTTTACATGGACGGGACGGCCGGCTCCTCCCCTAGGCCACTTGTATAAAGAAACTTTAGAAATTGTGCAGAGCTGGAATAGTGCAGAAACACGACAACTCTTCAGTCGGCATGTTTATCAAAGTATTCAAGCCTTGAGTTGTGCAGAAAAGGTACAAATTGATGCATGGAAAAGAAATGTTTGCAGCTGGAAGTTTTCTTGGAAAAGACCCCCGTACCCCCCTGAGCTGATGTAGGGTCTGTTTAAGTTTTTAACGGCATTCACTATGACGCCAAGTTAAACTTTGCACCTTTAGCTTGAGAACCAACTCGACAGTGAGTTTCTCGATCTGTACTTTCTCAAGTTTACCCCTCAGTATGTTGCTTTACCTGTCCTTAAAGTGAGCTTCCCTGCCTAAACAGTGACTCCATCCGTCTATTTGGTGCCTCTATCTGTCTACAAAGTCAGAATAGATGCAGCAGGTAGCAGCTGGGTCTGCAGGGTCTAAAAAGACAGCAGAGAAAGTTTCCACTGAACTCCTGCCGCTCTAATCACGTCCTCAGTCGTAAAACTGAAGCAACACTTCCATGAGTGTGTGTGTGTGTGTGTTTACGACTTTGTGAGTGTTTCACATCAGAAAGAGGCCAAAAGAGAAGAATTAGAGAATAAAAGGTAGGAAATCCCCTCATTTCCCTCTAATCTGTTTCTTTTCAGCGGCGAGGCCTGTCAGGAGGCGTGTGTCGGCACCAGAGAGCAACAGCCAAGTGTGTGTGTGTGTGAAGGGGTGGTTGGCACCTACCTCTGGTTTTTGGAGCGTCTCTGTTCGTCTTCTTCACCTTCTGCACACGCTCAGAGGAAGAGGAATGTTGTCAAACAGACACACACACTTCACACTCACTGTTTGCCGCCACCACCTCCCCCCTTATTCCACAGCTCGCCGTCACCCTGAGACGTCTGGCATCGTACAACACAGAGAGAAGAGAGGGGGTAAACTGTGAGATAGGAGGAACAAAGGGCGAGAGAGTTTCCTCCGAGTCTGTCCTGAAGCCAAAACCAGAGAGAGAGAGAGGGAGAGGGCGAGAGAGCAGACAGGAAATGTGCTGAGAGGTTTCCAGGACTTTTATTTTTACAGCCCCCCCGCCTCTCTGGGTCTTACTGAGTCTTCATGTCTCTCTGTGTGATGCAGAAAAACAACCTTTAACTCTTATTTTTCACCGACTGTACGAGCATCACCTGAAGGTTTGGTGTTCCTGATAACGGGCATGTGACCAGCTTTACTAAAAGACTGCGTGTGGTCACATGCACTTGAGTATTCCGGCTTTGATCCATTTTTTTAAGTATCCCGGGATAAATCCTAACCCTGATTTTTTGAGAAACCTGATTTTGCAACCTGGAGAAATCCGGGAAAAACGAGATATTGTGGCATATGACTGCCTAACGGCCAATTTCCACATAATCCGTGCGCGCTGCGCTATGTCAGCGCCGCACACTACAGCACAGTTCGCTGCCACTCTAGTCGATGCTCCTGTTTCCACAGCGAGCGTTGCGGTCCATCTCCGGAGCGTACCATCAGCGCCACTACGCTCTGCTCCGTTTTCAAATTCACTGAAAGTCTATTTTCAACGGAGCATGCTGCGAGCACGTGAGGTCAGACAAGGCAACGCACAGTGTCCAGTTATTTTCAAAATAAAACACAGCATACAGACTCCTGATCGTATGACTTTAAATAAGACACCAAGTGAACAACAAATCACCCTCAGAAAGACAACGCAACATGTTGTTTGCACGTTGCTCTCGTATTCCCGCGTGATCTTGTAGTTCTCCTGTGATCTTGTAGTTTCTGTGAGTACAGAAATGGACCCAGTGGGGCAGTGCGCACGCCGTCCGATGCAGCAAAACCTAGGTGCTAACGGAATGCAGCGTGCATGATCTGTGTGGAAATTGGCATTTACCCCGATTTCTGACAGCTAGATAAGCCCCGCCTCTTCCATGTGAACTGACAGGACTTCAGTTCAAAGGGTCAAACTATAAAATAAAAAATGCATGTCAGATAAAATTTTTTTGGAACCTGGTTTCTTCGTGAGAGATCTTGAGATCTTCAAATTGTTTTGGAGTAAAAGTACGAGCTTTTCCTCTGAGCTGTTGTGGAGTAGAAGTTGTTGTGTAATTAAGACGAGGACACCTTTGTTTTCTTGTAAGGTCTCCACAGTCTGTTGCTCTCGTTAATTCCCCGCTTCAAACACACACGAGGGTCAATCCCCCTCTGAACTGCTGCACACATGTGAGTGACAGAGGCAGAGCTGACCTCTTCACCCCTCCTGACACACACACACACACACACACACACACACACACACACACACACACACACACACACACACACACACACACACACACACCAGTGGATAGCTTCCACAGGTGATGCAGGAAAATGAAATCCTCTTTAATGGAAGCACCAGCAGTAAAAAAAGAAACTGGAATCTAATAACAAGAACAGACAACTGCTTCACGTCGGGTAAAGAGTACACAACCATTCTTAATCTTCAAATAGTTAATTTCACAGAAATGTCTGTCATGAATTGTCTTAGTAAGCTGTGAGTACAGACAAACCCAAAACTTCCACCAGATACCTGTGCGATGTGTGTCAGTTCTGCTCCGGTACGAAGCGGAGCAGCAACGCCGGACAGCTGGAGTCCTGAGGGAGGTGTTCCCGCAGTAATATCAGATTCACGCACGGTAGAGCAAGATAATCGATGTATGTGGTATAAAACCATTTAAATCACAAGAACAAACACAGACGGTCGTTGTTCTGAACCGTCTAAACTGAGTGTTTTATTCTGAAAATAAACCGGATGTTTTAATAATGTTTCCGTGTCTGACTTCCTGTCCCGCTCGATCTGCTCTGTGATAAATTAATGCTCCGTGCTCCGGCATCCTGCAGAAATAGAAGCCTTGTGTATCTGCTGCAGAAGACTCCGGACTTACGGAGCTGAGACGCAGCGCAGCGGAGTCAGTGGACGCACACACATTGAATAAAGTAAAAACATATCAGCTCCGCTTACGTGACGGAGCGGAGACGGACCGAACACGCATCTGGTGGAATTTAGCAGTGATTGTTGGGCACTATCTGTTTGAGATCGTCAGAAAGGAGACGACTGGGGCGCCAGCAGCCTAGCGGTTATTACGCGCGCCCAACGTTCAGAGGCTCAAGTCCTCGAACACTGGGTTTGAATCCGACCTGTGGCTCCTTTCCCGCATGTCCTAAATGAGAAGAAGTAGACTGTAGCCTTTTTCATGCATGCTCTCCTAAAAAACCAGAGCTGTCCTCGTCCTGATGAAGAAGGTCAGATCGATTCATTTGTTGTGTTTAAAGTTTGATGAAGTGTCTTCATGCGTCTCTTCTTGCTGCACGCTGCATGTTGTGTTGTTAGCAGAGTTTCTCCTCTGAGTGTTTAAACACATGTTGTTAGAGAACCACAGAGAGAAGCAGCAGCAGCTCGCTCTGATCGTCCAGGAGGAAGGAAAACTGCTCCACAAAACAACCTGATCACATTAGTGAATGTACCCGAGTACTGACTTAGGATTCAATCTCAAAGCGTTATATTGTTATCAGCAGAGAATTAATACTTCATACTTTTTGCACCAAAAGCATCACATGTTCGTTTGCTGCGTTATCTGAAGGTCTGTTTGTGTTTCCACAGAGAGAACGGCGTCTCTCTCATGTCAACAGAAATGTGTTTTCTTTCTCTCGACACACTTCTTCATACAAACTCGGGGTCACTTTTATTTTTTATTCAAACTTTATTTAACCAGGTAATTAACCCTTTGAGATCAAGATCTCTTTCACGAGGGTGACCTGGCCAAGAGGGCAGCAGCACACGTGGATATTACACGATTAAGAAACAGTTTACAAATTGGTTTACAGATAAAGTGCAGAGTCGTGATGACAGATTACATTTCAGAAACACATCGGGCATTTTTTTGTAATGTAAGAACTCAGCAAACAAATGTCTGTAACATGGGTTCAGTCCATTTTGAGTGAAGTTAGATATTTCAGTGTAAACATTGTAATAACATTCAACATATTGGACGTTTAAAGGAAAGAATGAAAAACAGATAGAGCTCTGTATCTCCTCGTGGTGACCCGAGCAGCGAGAGGGCGGGCACAGAAAGTTGTTCTGAAGTTGAGGCGTGTCTGTCACACTCGGTTTACGTTTATTCGGACGCTCCGGTGCCAGAAACGTCGCTGCAGCTCTGACTGACTTCCAGCTGACTGTCCGGCGCTCTCTGATCATTTCTGACTGCTACCCTTTGCATGGCGACTTTAGACTTTGCCATGGCGTTTGGCCCCGTGCCCACCTCCCCGGCCCGGGGGCCCCTGTCAGCCTGACGCTGTGACTCCTCCACTGCCTGAAATTAATTTCCCTTCCTCACTGACCCATAATTAAATCCTGGAACAGTCTGTGCTGACGAATAGAGGCAGGGAAAAAAAACAAGAAGAAGAAGAAGCAGAATTCTCTTTTCCGTGAACGTGGCGAACATTTTGTCCTCGTGCTCGTGGAGCGAAGGATTCTCTGGGTGTTGAATCCGTAGAGGTGGAGCTGTGTGTTGGCGGCCGGCGTTTTCTAACAGATCTGTTGGCGGGGAAAGTGAGAATAAGCTGTTCTCCTTTGAAACACGGCTGCAGGAGTTCAGTCATTATCAGGTACGACCCCCCCCCCAAGTCGAGGCGAGGGTTTCTGCAGAGCCTCCTTCTTAAAGTGAGAGATAAAAGCAGCTCGGTTTTGGAGCCATCCACAAGCCACTCCACCGGCGCCGTGTTGGCAGGAGAATCAGAGCGGAGGTTCGCTGCCAGCCTCGTGGCACCCGTTCAGCTCGATGGCACCGGCCCACGAAGAGCCAGAGCTGCTTCCACAGGCCGCACCCCCCCCCCCCCTTCAGAGGGAGGCCAAGAGAGAACATCTTTATTTAGAGACTGACACTGAAATATTCCTCCATCATTACTGTCTCTGTAGAAACACTCACACATCAATACCATATACGTCCAGTGCTGAGCTCCACTTCCTGTCTGCAGAAAAACTGCAAATTAGAATCCCCTTTATCCACATGGAGCTGCTCTGATCCTCTTTGTGTCGCTGCATAATCGTCATAGATTGTAAAAAGAGGACGTAGTGGATCTCATTTTCGGCGCCCTGATCACTTGGCTGTTCCAGATCACAGCCGTCTAAGTTTTTTAAATTCTTCCTAATCTCCCCCGGTGGCTGTATTTACTGTTTTCATACTCTGTCACTCTCCCTCGACTCTTACAGTGATTTTACTTTTTGCCCGAGAACCGGTGGTTTTTAAAAACTTTTTATGCTAGTAGTTTTTAGCCTTGATCACACCTGCACAGAACTGAAGTTTTCAGAGTGAGCTGCAAACAGCTGAATGTTTCTCTCTTCACCCGGAGTTTCTCCTCCAGCCTCCTCGTATTTATTCTGCAGAAAGTCAGAGTGAGCTGATGTGAGAACGCAGCAGGATATAATCAGGAGAATTCACCTCGAGCGAGTGGGAGGGGGTGGTGACGTTTATTCCCTGTGATCGCTGCACGACCATAGACTGTCTGCACGCCACCTCTACGATCTCCGTGCTCTAATGAACCTGCTGCATTCTGTTTCCTGTTCTCCAGTATGTTCTTCTCCACTCTTTAGTTCAGATTGTGATTCTGTTCAACTACACGTAGCATTGATAGAAAGACAGATATTCTCATTATAGCATCGTATAGAGGACTCTGCTGCTTCATACGTTACTTCCACTTTTGTTCTTTTGCGTCACGTCTTACCTCAGGAGACCCCCTGCCCCGCCCCCCCTTCTGTCTGACAGGGATAGTCTCCAGCTGTGAGGTGCATGTGTGAACAACCAGATCAGGAGGATTTCAGTAGCAGTCCTCTTGAAATTCTCCAGAAATGTTCAGGAGTGGATGTGCTAAAACGCACATGAGAGAAAACCTGCGCTACGATCAGTGTCAAGTGTTTAATCCGAGTGCACGCTCGCAGGAGTGACAGCAGTAAAGCTGGCGGAGGCTGCATTTCAACTATGTCAAAGACGTGGTCGCACTTATTAAACGTTGATGCTGTAGCAGTGATTAGCAGTGATAGTGTCACAAACAGTAAATCCCTGACAGAACACCCGTATCGCAGGAAAACGATGTGATTTGGTTTCTAAAGTGGTTTAGAATTTTGACTCTCCTGAGCGGGACAGTGGAGCGTGCAATCAGCTGGCCCGCCGTCTTTAATATTAAAGTTGCGCCCTGTTATCTCCACTTCTCTGCATTTTGACTTTTATTGTTGTTGACCCATCTTCACTTTCCTCCTTTCAACATTATTTCTCAACATGTGAAAGTTCAGCTTTCACTTGACCTTTCACATTTATTCTTTGTTCATGACAAACAGACAAACCTTCCTCACCTCTTACTTCCATATTCTAAAGCGCCCTCTGCTGGACAACAACAGCACATTTACACATACAAGTAATTTGTCTTGGTGTATTGGTGCAAGAACATTTAACAACTGAAATACAGCCAAAAAAAAAAAAAAAAAAGTCTGATAGCCTTTGAAATGACGTTCATCATTTTAAATAAAAGTGACAAAAACTCAACAGCACAGCATTAAGATTCTGTTAGATTCTGGAGTCAATCTGGAAGTCGGCTCCAGTTTAAGGACGAGAGTCTGAACTAAAGAGGTCTGATGTGAGCACAAAGACACTGACAGTGTTTAAGTGTCGAGCTTGATCTTCTCTCGGGCCCATTACTCCCATTAAAGACTCAAACTGGTGACCAGTGGAGCTTCAGAGTCACTCCGAGAAGCTGTCAGCTTTAATCTGTCAGAATCACTGACTGACTGACTGACACAACCTCCTCCTCCCTCTCTCTCTTCCTGCCAGGATTTTTGGGGGTTTGGGGTGGGGGGTATCAAGGAGAAATGGATCACACACTCAAACACAAACACACACACACACACACACACACACACACACACACACACACACACACACACACACACACACACACACACACACCGGCCTGGAGCTTTGCCGGCAGTATCAGGTGAGGCCTGATTGAAGGAGGAATCCGACGTCTGGATGGATGAGACGAAGTAGACAGGGAAGAAAGAGGGGAGGGAGGAGGGGGTGTATTGGGGGGGGGGGTATGACCTTCCCGGGCAGCAATGAGGAGGGAGGAGCTCATCCTCAGATTATGCAAATGAGGCGTCGATTTGATGCAAAACAAGCCGGACTGGCCGCTAATGTTTCTCCAGTCGTGAAAGGGCGAGACTCCCTGGGAGAAATACCAGAAGAGAGAGAAAGAAGGAGAAGGAGGGGGGGGTCGGGGTGGGGGGGGAAGGAGCAGGGGAGTCTGGGTAATAAGCAGGGCAGGGCGGGCGGCTCCCCCAGCGTTATACATTATCATATTTCCACGTAATTAGTTGGTTTTTCCACATGAAATGAGGAAGCGGCTCGACGGTGCGTTCACTGCCGCGAGGACAGCCGACCGCTGCTCCTCTCCCTCTGATACTAAGTGACCACCTCTGACCTTTTTCCTCTCACATCATCGGCCCACTAACCCTGTACACACACACAAACACACACACACACACACACACACACACACACCCTCATCATCAGCCGAACAGAGTCCGTGGATCTGATTCAAATGTGAGCGGCAGCCATTAGTGAGAGACAGCGAGCTAACAGGAGCCTCCAGGGGCCCTTTGGCAGTCTGCGTTCAGGATCACAAACACAGAAAACACACACACGGGGTAACCTGGGCACACAACCAAACACACATGATATTATTTTAAGTGTTTTTTTAAGGGTTGTGATCTCGACCTGCTGATTCTTAACGAGAGGCCAAAACTCTTCATGTGATATCTGCAGGGCGGAGGGGATCCTGCTGCGCAATCATGATTCATTACATTTACAAAACACCAAAGAACACCTGAAGGCATCACAGGGATGCAGAGAACACTCATCTACCTGCTGATACACCCAAACACACACCGACACCAGAAGAAGAACTCTGGGCCTGTTTCGACTTAACTTAAGGTCTAAATGATTTCTTCATCCTTCCACATCTGCAACATAATCCTCGATAGATCAAAGTGTGTCCTCTAAAAGTTGTTTCTTTTGTCCCTGACAGACTCAGATTGTTTTTCTAATTGTGCACTCACACTAGGCTATCCGTATCGTGCCCAAGCACCTTTAACCCCCACACTCCTGGTCGTCCTACAAGTGCGAGTGCTCAGTACGGTACACTTCCTCGGCCCTGGCACGCTTGGAAGAGGAAGAGGCGCTTCGGCATGGCAAGGTTGCTCATGCACGAGCACGTGGACGTTTAGCCTAGCCGATGTGACAGTTCCTCTCCACAGTCAATTTAAACAACGGCGACAAAGGGTTTGCGTTGGTCCGGTTGCAGGGGTCGAGTGTTTACCCGAGACTTGTGCAAACGAGAACAGCTGTCTTTGGTTAAAAAATCATCTTCCTCTTTCATGAAAAGGTCTTTGAACCAAATGAGTTTATACGAATTCTTGAAGCCAGCAGACTCCATTGACTGAAACTTTACTCAGAAAGCCGGATCTTCAGTTTTTACAGTATAATCCTGTAACACTTTAAATAGGCCGATGTCACTCAATGTTTCCCAATGTGAGAGACATTTAGCTTTTAACGGCTTATTTGACGGTTCCAACATGTCAGAAAATGAAGATCTGTTATCCTTGTGTGTTGAGGAAAGGCGAACACGCACTTGAAACGATGGCCAATGGGAAGCCAGCTGCTGGTTTCTTTGTGTTACTGGTGTCATGATTTGGTTTCGTATTTTGAGTTTCCCGTTCTTTCCTGGTGTTGATTGTTTACTTGTTTAGTCTTTAGTGTCTCCTGTTTTATTTTGGGACTTCTTCTCCGTGTGTGTCTCTGTGTTTCATGATTTAGATTATTGTTGTCCCCAGTGTTGTCTTTACTCCTGCCTCTCTGTGTTTCCCTCCTGTTGATTGTCCTCACCTGTGTTTGATTACCTCTGTGTCTATTTAGTCTCAGTGTTCCTCCCCTCGTGTTGTCTGTTCGTTGTCATTTGTTGTAAGTTGTTGGATGTGTTTGTCAGAGTTTCTCAGTGTCAGTCGTGTTTGTAATTCCTCGTGCCTCTCAGTGTGTTTTACCTTTTATGGATTTTTCAGTTTGGACTTTTTCACGTAAGTCTTGTTTTTGACTTTTGACTTTTTGTTTAATAAATCTTTTTGTTTGTCCACCTCCTTTTGTTTTTTCCACACCCGTGATAACTGGTTCACGTTGGTCCGATGCCGATGTCCGGTGGAGTGTTTACCTGAAATCTGGGCAGACGTGGATATTCGGAGTCAGCTGGAGAAAACCAACAAGAACATGGCGGTCTTTGGGAACATCAGCGACAATCCTGTGTTACGGCATTTATATACTTTATTAATCCCTGAGGGGAAATTCTGGTATGATGACGTTTGTACAGGAGGTTACCGAGCTCAGGCCCGGTTTGTCCCGACTTGTTATCGTTGTGTGTTGAGGACAGGCGAACACGCACTCAGTGGATTGTCACGCGAACAAAACGATGGCCAATAAGGAAGTGAGCTGATTGGAGGACCTCTGCTGGTTTCTTTGTAAATATTTGTTGGATCTAAACTAAGCATTTAAAACATCAGTCACACAGTAAGACATAAATAATGACCAACTGAGCCGACCGGAGAACAACAACTCCGGCGTTCTGCAAAGTAAAATCACTACTTTTGTTTTTGTGTGGTGTGTTTGTAGAGAAACAGCTGTGTGTGGATCTCTCTCTGCAGGGATCCTTTCTGTGATGATGTCACACACTTAGAATAACAACTGGAGCCTGTCAGGGACAAAAACTACAACTTTGAGTGGACACACTTTGATCAGACTGGATCATTTAGCAGCTGTTACTGTCTGCCTGAAGTTTTTAACCGTTGTATTTCTCTTTATGTAAAGTTTTACTCTCATGTTTGGTAACGACCTGAATGACTTAAAAAAATCCAAGACAAATCTATTTCACTAAACTCTTTGATTGTTCAAACCTTGGCTTGAGAGTCTAAAGATCACTTTGTGTGTCAGGCAAAGCATGACGTGTTTCATCAGTGAGTAGAAATATCTCAAAGTTATTTGAAACGTACTCACCGATGTTTCATCGACGTCATCAGATTTATTTCAGGTCAAACTTCTAACAGGTGGTGGTGTTACAGGTGCCAGCTCTGTTTGTAGAAATCACTTCCTGTTGATGCATTCAAAGACACTCCGAAAAGATGCAACTTGCGAGACAGCTGTGGATGAGTTCAAAGCGTGTTGATTAACAGACTTAAAAATAAGTAACTCTACTTTAAATTCAGATATCTGTTAAGATGATATGTTCATGAAGCAAATGTTTCTCTCCCTCTAAAGTTAAGTCTTCAGAAAAAATCTACAGTCTGCATCAGACCAGTCCCTTGTGTTCTGTTTCCCACAATGCAAAGCGTCAGGTCAGAGGTCGAAATGACGGACAGCAACGTCCATAAACATAAAGAATAAAGCTCCTATCTCTCCCTCTGTGCATTCACGATGAGAACACTTGTTATGAAATGGAGCTATACAAATAATGATTGATTGATTTAACAAGTAACTTGAGAAAGATTTTTAATTATCATTATTAAGCAAAATAGATAATTTCTTAAATGAGTTAAAATTATCATTATTGCTAAATATGTTAGCCAATTAATGGCAATTTCCATGATATGTTAGCATCAAGCTAACAAAGTAGTCACTGACAATAATCCAACTGTTATTCGAATCATAATTCGACTTGTGATGCACATCCCTGCCCTCCATGTTTTTATTTCTCTTTTGGAAGTTGTAAAAGTTTAAAAGTTGGACGCCTGACGAGGAAGAACAGCTGGATTGTCTCAGCATTTTGTAATAAATGCTTCTTTAAAGATCTTCCTTCTTCACCTTGTGTCACCTCCTCTGAATGATTCAAACGTCCATCTCACGTCAGTTTCACCACAAACTCCTCCTGACGTGACATCTCCGTGCTCTCCGTCCGTCCCCGGGGGTCCTGCTGAAACCGTGCCATCGAGTGTGTCGCAGGCGGCGTGAGCTCAGGCTAACCCAGCCCGTATGGAGGGATGGGTGGACTGGAGGCTGCAGGCTGGGCGAGGCGGAGCGGCTGCATGGCGTGCATCCCACGGAGCGCGCTCAGTGAAGCAGCAGGCGAGCAGTAGCTTCAGATTAGCCCGCTGAGGCTGGAGAGGAGTTGGCTGCAGTCCGGACTTCATGCATCATCAGCCAGAGTCCTGTCCTGTCCTGCTGTGTGTGTGTGTGTGTGTGTGTGTGTGTGTGTGTCTCAGTGTGTGTGTGTGTGTGTGTGTGTGTGCTTTGAACAGGAAGCCATCTTTCTCTCTCTGACATGTAACTTGTATTAAAGAAACGAGTGAAGGTTCTTCTCTGATCTGATTCTTTTTCATTGACGAGTTCTGAGCTCGACTGATGCTCGGTCAGATTTCTACGCTGCATAAATATTCAGAATAATTCTGGTTTGATATATTTAAAAACCTTTCCCCTGAAGAAACACACAAACATCACCGTATTAGTGATCTGAATATTTGCATGGGAAGGGATCAGGTTTCTGTTTGGAGTCCACGTTGAGGAGCAGGTCTTTGAGGTCCCGAGGTTGCTTGAACGCATCAGAAGGGATTGATCTGACCTCCATTCAACAATCAAATATTATAACACCAAAGTCAAACCCAAGAGTCCAGAACAGATGGAAAAACCAAGCGGCAACCTCCGATGTTGAAAAATGAAGCCGATGCTGAAGTGTAACATTTTGCAGTTCCTTGAGTGTCCACTAGAGGCTGGCTGCAGAAGCACAGGAAGTCACATACACACCCATTCTAAAAAGCCTGTTTTTACAGCAGACATTAACATGTTTACAGCCTGGTTCAAAAAACCAAATAGGTCTGATTAGCTCATGTCTCGATCAGCACACACTGTACGGGGGGTGAATGTTTTGATGACTCATCAGTTTTGATTTGATGAAGGATAAGAGTTATTCACAATAAGGCGTGTAGCTGACCTGATTGACAGGTGGGCGCGGTGTAACGGTTTGTTAGGCTTAAAACCAAAATGTTTAAATGTTGAGAAGAAAGAACAAACGTAGAGATCAAAGCTGAAAGAAGTCAAAGACATAAAAAATAAATGTTGAAAATTGAAGTTTACTGTTTGGATTCAGGAACTGGACGTAGCTTTGAGCTCTGCAAAGTGAAGCCAATGCATTAGTATCTTTCTAATGTCCTGTGATTGGTGACATCACAGAGGGGGCGGGACAAGAGACAGGAAGTCACCAAACCACAACTGCAAATGTAAATTTAAAAAAAGCGGATATTAAAATGACAAAGGAGTTTTCTTTAATTCAGAGAGCTGAGAGTGGACGGAGGAAAGACGAAGGAGGAGGAGATGAAGGAGGAGGATGTTGGCTAGTGGAGGAGCAGGACGGGGCAGGATGGCGTCGCTCCAGTCCGCTGGCCGGAGCCCAGTTGGTGCTTAATCACAGTGAGCGGTCAGCCTCTGCCTTTCACAGCCAGCTGACATCAGGACCGTGTGTGTGTTTTTGTGTGTGTGTGTGTGTGTGTGTGTGTGTGTGTGTGTGTGTGCGGTGAGAGAGGAGGTGTTGGGGGAGTTGGGGCTTCCCTTCCTCCCTCCACCCCTCACCTCCAATCCAGCATGTAGGTGTGTAATCTGCAGCCAGGATTTGTGTCGGTGTGTGTTTGTGTGTGTCTGTGACCTGCCAACACATCGAGCGCTCACAGACAGCGAGCTGAGCCAAGGCCAGAGCCGGGCTGCCAACCGCGCTGGGTGACCCGTCCGTCCACCGCTCGTCCCCAGACACTCCAACAGCAGCACAGTGCCAGCATGTGTGTGTGTGTGTGTGTGTGTGTGTGTGTGTGTGTGTGTGTGTGTGTGTGTGTGTGTGTGTGTGTGTGTGTGTGTGTGTGTGTGTGTGTGTGTGTGTGTGTGTGTAAAGAGGATCTTTAAGGTGTGAAAACGTCTCATGATGACAGTTTGGCCGCTAAAACTCGGCAGCTGCACGCCGTCACATTTACGTCCCCTGTGATCGTGTGTTGTTGTTGAAGCAGCCGCTCGGCTTCATGTCGGAGGAGAAACTTTAACACGTTGCACAATTCATAACAACATACACAAAATACACAAACAATATAAACAACTCCACATCTAAATCACAATTTTTTATATTTCTAATTCTGTAACATGAAGAGGTCGTTAAAGTGAACGAACAAAACATAAATAGAGACACGATTTAAGAGAATAAGGTCAGGGGGTCAGGGGGTAGCAGAGAGAATCTCTCCCATGATTCCCCGCCGTCCTCGACGTCATCGTTTGTTATTGTTTTGATTGAGAGCCCCCTGGTGGTGGAGTTTACAAACTGCGTGTTTAAGATAAATCATCAAACTTAAATCAACCAACGAAAGAAGCATTTATTAACGAGCTCAAATCAGAAAACAAACTAATTATTAATTAAATAATCCAACAATAAAAACAAATCATTCAACATGACGGGTAATTACATGTTTGGTTATTTAATTCAGAGATTTTAGAATTTATTCTCAAATAACCGACGGTAGAAAGTGATGTTTGGAGTAATGTGGGTCCCTGTACTAACTGCGTGCTAACGAATGCTAACGTGTTGACGGTCTCCCCCGAGGTGCTCTGCAGAGTGAACGTCTGAATGTCAAACAGACACGACGACTGCGCTGCGATCATGTTTCTAATCAGAGACGTGGCGTGCTGAGGTCGAACATGAGCATACACACACACACACACACACAAATACACACACACACACACACACACACACACACACACACACACACACTCATTATGGGGCGTATCCACTGTAGCGCACCACATCACAGCAGAGGTTAAAGGAAATATTATCCGGATGTTTTCAGGTCAGATTCAAATCATCTTCTGAAACAACAATCAGTGATTATATTTAATCCCCCACCCAGACTCCCCTCGGGATTTTAATGTCTCTGGTTGCGGACTTTCTGGTCGAATATAAAAGTTAAAATAAACTCACTCTTCTTTAGTTTCTATGAAAAATATAACAGTTAATTATTTGCATAAACTTATTACTTTAGGTCCTGCTTCCTCCGAGCATTTTTTTCCGGACAGAAAAGCGCTGGCTGTGCGCTCAGGGGCGCTTACATAAATACAGAACTTACAGACTATAAGGGCTGCACGTCCGTCCTGTCGCTATGACAACAGTCTGTTGACAACGACCGCTGTATGACCGACATTTTCAACTCAAAGGGCTTGGAGCGGGCGCAAAAAAATGCAGTTTGCTCAGAAGCTGAGAGCTGCAGTTTTTGTCCAAGCAGCTGCATGCTGCTGCAAACACTCAGAAAAAGACACTAGGTGGACATGAGCCCTATGTTGCATGCAGTTCCTCCAGTGTCCACTAGAGTCTGTCTCCTGCAGTGAGTCAGTCCCCATAGAGCCCTATGTAATTTTAAGGCCTTCCTGCGGCTCCTTTCCGGCATGTCGTTCCCCACTCTCTCTCTCTCTCCCTGATTTCCACCTCTGTCTCTGCAATGGAGGCACGGAGAGCCTGGAATTAATTTTAAAACAAACCTGTAAGAAAAGAGTTGGATAATTTCGATGCACTGCTGTAGATTAAACTTTTCAACGGTATAAAGTTGTTAAAAATAACAGCAACGTCATATATCCACAGCAGTTAATGATACCCCCCCCCCCCCCCATACTTAAGATGACATGCTGTAATCAAAGAGCAGGTTAAAATGTTTAAAAGCACTCCTGTTTCTTTGTTTTTCCACGAGTGTGTGTGTGTGTGTGTGTGTGTGTGTGTGTGTGTGTGTGTGTGTGTGTGTGTGTGTGTGTGTGTGTGTGTGTGTGTGTGTGTGTGTGTTCGCGTCTTTAAAGTGTTCGAGCTGCAGAGTGAAGGAGGTTAAAGAAAGAGGAGGAGATAATAAAAAAAAACTTTGATGTGTACGTATGCAAATGAGTGTGGAAATGTCAAATTAGCATAGATTTGGGCTGACCCCTCGCAGCTACAGGCAGCCGGGACGCCTGACAGCTCGGCCCGCGTCCAGACGGCCTGCTTTACATATTAGAGTGGCCTCCAACCACCGCCGGTCCCCACCAGCATCCCGTCGCCACGGAGACTGATGGAGAGTGACAGGGCGGACGACTGACTGACTGACGGATGGATGGACGGATGGAGGGATGATACACAGACAGAGAGAGAGAGAGAGAGAGAGAGAGAGGGAGGGAGGGGGCTAGCTCTGGGCTTCGCTCGCCCACAAAGGAGAAAATAAAAACACTCGATTATGTAAATGTGGTTATTAATTTAATCAATTAGCGGCGGAGTGTTCATCAGAAACACCCGGAGCGGAGGAGGAGCGTCCTTTGTTCATTATTTAACCTCCACACTCACCTTTACTTTTTGGCTTTTTTTAAGGCCCCTGACAAGTGCGTAGGAGCCTCTTGGATCCCTAATGATCTTTATTTTTTTAATTTCCCCTCCTCTTTGCAGCCATTTCTGAGGGCCTGAAGAACGAAAAATTTTATATTTTCATATTTTCGTAAAAAAAGTTCGCAAAATGGCTCAACGGCGCCCCCTTTTGACTGCACGCAAGTGGTTCTTTTTTACAGGCTTTTTCTTCGTTCCTTTTTCAGAGCACACGAGTTATTAATTTCTGTCAGGACCTAAAGACAATTTCAACCAAAATCTTGAAAAGTGTATCTGGAGGAAATTAACAACCCTGCCTTTAATTTCAAACGTATCATCAAAAGCTAAAAGTTAGCTTAGTTAGCTACACAATAGTTAAAGCAGTAACAGGATTTAATTATTCAGCAACAATAAACTCTACAGACAAACCAGATTGTGAAGTACATGTTTTAATTCAGACACAGATTAATCTCTTCTCAGGTTAGTTCAATTATAACTAGGCTAATATAAGAGGAGGCTAATTAAGAGCTGGTGCTGCTTCCATGGATTACAAACATGGCTGTAGGATTTGTGTTCCTGCAGGAGTTTATAAAGAGAGAGATTCTTTTATACCTCAAAAACCTCCAAGCCTGACCGATGCAGCTGATACCAGGGAGGGAGAGTGAAACAAAGATAATATCTGTCGTAGGCCATCCTTACCCAAACTTAAGACTGCCACGACCCGCTGTGAAACACAAAATGACTCCCTGGAGAAGAAGCGTCTTTCCCTGGTCCAGAGTGACCGAGGTGCCTTCACCTGCAAACAGAAGCCTGGCCTGATATTCCCCTTTAAAAAAAGGATTGGTAATAATGCAATTCCAAGTAAACAAATTTAGATTTCCCTAAATAACCTCAAAGGCCATTTGAGCCCCTTGAAATATTCAAAGCAGTGTTAAATCCTCACCTGGTCGACCTGCAGCGGCAAAAATACAGTAAACTGGACAACAGATCCCTGGCAGTACGTTTTGTTTGATTAATGTGGGAAGTTTCATCTGGATTTAGCTTCTGAGTTTACGATGATCATCAAGTAAATCAAACCCCGTGGTACTGTGTGTGTGTGTGCGTGCGTGTGTGCTTGTGAGTAGGGGCCCACTAATAAAAAAGACGACATGCATGTATACAAGATGCAGCTGGAGGTTCAGGCTGTCTGTTTGCCGCTTCAGCAAACAGCCATAAATAGAATCAGTCTTGTGAATACTGCAGGTTCTCTTTATTAAGCTAAACATTTTATTCTCTTTCTCTGACTTAGGGTAGGTGTAAATACTGCACAGACATTTTGATTGTTGAAAGCTTGTTTTTCAGGGACGTTAAAGTCCCAGATTTAGCTTGAGCATCGGATCACAGACATATCTGTGCCTGAGCTCTATGTGTGTGTGTGTGTGTGTGTGTATGTGTGTGTGTGTGTGTGTGTGTGTGTGTGTGTGTGTGTGTGTGTGTGTGTGAAGCCCTGCAGCATGCAGTGCTCCCCCTGCTGGTGAAGCCTCAGATGACACTCAGCAGGAAAGAGAGAAAGTCTGCCAGCAGGCTGCAGCTCCCACATGTCATGTCAAAGCACCGGACAGTTTATCAGAGAGGGAGCTGCACTCATGCCTGATCCACAGTCACATCAACACACACACACTTACATTAATAAATATCGTCTTAATGGAGCTGGGAAGGTTCCAGTTAAAGCGTGCAGAGGAGGAAACCTGCAGAGAAGAAACAAGATGTTGTAGTGGAAAAAAAATCCCTTTTGTTTGTGAAAACTCAAAAACTCAAACAAAGACAAAGAATCAGAGGAGGAAGAAATGTTTAATATTTATCCTTAGACGGATCCCCTGAAGTCCTAATCATTTGTTCCCACAATCAGTGACGGCTGGTCAACAGAGTGAGCTAGGGTGGCGCCCAGCTACTCCCCACGAGAACAATTACAGACCTTCACTGAATACGTGAAAGAGCAAAGTGAATATCTTAAAATGTATAATCTGAAATAAAAAAGGTAGATCTTCTACGTGTCTAAAGTTACAGATAGGTTACGTGTTTCTGGTCCTGGGTGCTTCAGGAGACTTCAGCGCTCCGGGCCTCGCTGACTCTCGCTACGAGTTGCACATGCTCATTGGCTCCTCTTTAATACGAGAGAGACGAGCATACTGTCATTTTCCACGTAGTCACATAATTACGTCAGCACCACGGTTTTGTTTTGAATCTCATCTTGAGTCCGTATATTATCTTTTATTTTGAAATTGACCGGACGCTCTGGGTGTCTCTTTGTCTGACTTCCTGTCCGACTCAGTCTACTCTGTCCAGCCACACTTCATGCAGATTTTGCAAATAAATACAAACACTTCAGCGAGCATGTTGACCAAAGATGATTAAAAGTGTGGATTAGAAAATCTGCAGTGATCTTAGTGACTCGTCACAGTTAGCGAGTGCTGAAGGTTAAAGATGGAGCTGTGAGGATTTCACAGAAAATCCTGCAGAGCTTCACAGTGAAGTGAGCAGAGAGAGGAGTGTCCTCACCTGAGGTCTCCCGACACGCCGAACCAGCACATCTATTATACATACACAAGAGAAGAGGTGGGGAGGAGGGGTGGGGGGGGGGGAGTCCAGATGTTGCCAGAGAGTGTGGTAGTTTTCAGCTGAATGGACAACTCAGCTTAAAGAGCCCCAAACACCTTTCATTTATTCA
Source organism: Tautogolabrus adspersus (assembly GCA_020745685.1). NCBI lineage: Eukaryota > Metazoa > Chordata > Actinopteri > Labriformes > Labridae > Tautogolabrus > Tautogolabrus adspersus. The sequence goes on along the minus strand of CM036536.1, from coordinate 1,292,191 downwards.
TTCACCATTTTTAATTGATCTGCTGGAGAGGAGGACATCGCATGCACACACACGCACGCACGCACGCAGGCACGCACACACACACACACACACACACACACACACACACACACACACACACACACACACACACACACACACACGCACACACACACACACACACACACACACACACTGTTCCAAGTGGCTCACAGCTGCCAGACAGGCAGCAGAAATCCATATTGTTGTTGGTGGTTTGTTTTTCTCGATCATTCATAAATAGAAACCAGCTGGGAGGACGGGATGGGCTGTGTGTGGTGTCTGTGTGTATCAGTGATGAGCATCCACACACACACAGACACACACACCACCCGTCCTGTCCAGGCCGAGGGTCGGCCATCTTCCCAGCACCTCCCATTCAGCCGAACCTGCAGGAAACATCAGAGCTGTCTGAGCTGAAGAAAGACTCTGTTATCTGCTGTCATCTCTTCATCACCGTCCTCCAGAACACACACACATCACTCACACACATTGTTCACGTCTCGCTGTGAGTCTGACCTCTGACCCCTGGAAACAAGCTCTGCAGGGACAGCAGGAGATAAACACTGATACATCACAAAGATATTAATGTAGCAGACGATCGCTGAAGAATCTCTGCACAAAAACTGTCAACTGACCTTTGAACTCTCTAAAGCCAGATGGAGCTTCACAGAAAGTCACTGAATACTCCGAGGGTTTGATGCATGGAGGCATTGTGCTGCTAATGCACCCGCTAAACCTGTGCATGTGAATCTAAAAGACACCGTCTCACCGGGTTAAACGCACCTCAGATTGCTGTGCAGAGCAAACAGCGTCTCTGTGTGCCGGAGCTTTTTAGTGTATTTGTATTTAGGGCCCGATTTGCCCCAAATGATCAGGGGGGCGGAGCCAGATTTCTAGGCTTGTTTTAACCGATTATTTGTCCACATAATCATTGAAGCGCCTCCTCGATCTGGAACCATAAATATCAAACCTGTTTGACATCTAGGATTCTAGATCGGGCTGCCTCCGATGGAATACCTTCAGCAGCCAATGAGAGCGAGCAGAGCAGGGAGTGTCACCTAACCGGATGCTGCGTACGTTCACAGCTCACAAACCAGGCAGCGAATATAACCACAGCTGAGCCCCGAGCCGAGTGGAATATTAAAGAAGAAGAGCAGCTTAACTATGTCAACAACACGAGTGTCTTTATAACGTCTCATGGAGACAAACCACACAGCCAGATGACCACGTCCATCGTCCTCCATGTTTGTTTTTCTCCTGAAGTCACGTTTGATCACGTGAGTTTCTGTGAGATCTCGTGTCTGTGGATTCGTTACTACAAACAGCAGGTGTGTGGTCTCGCGGCCTGAATCGTCTAGTGTGCGCTCAGAAGAAACTGTTCTCATGTCTGTGATCTCAGACTTACGATGTTTGTTGTGCCCGTTTTTGTATCTGCAAAATCAATACAGTTTGGTGTTTTTTCTTTAATGTCCTAGGAGCATATCGCCCTCGACGTCACTCACGGCGCTCTCAGTTGTAAATTAGTTCAACTTTTGGATCATCGCTGAGCTCCTCCACGTTACTTCTTCTCCCTGACCAATGAAAATCAAGAAGGGGCGGGACTACTGACATCATCATCGTCGTAAACAACCATGGCGAAGGAGGAACTTATCGGACTTCTCTCGTCCCCACTGTGAAAACTTTATTTCCTAAGGGTAAGCGCCGGTGAGAAGCGCTCTGACATGGAGGTCTTGGGCACTGCCATCACTAACAACACTATGACCAGCCGTAACGATGATGTCACCGCTCTGTCATCATCACTGTCGTTCTCAGAAAAATCATACGAGCTGGGCGAGAGCATCTGCCGTCGTCAGCCAGGAGGAGAAGGAGCTAATACAAACGTTTGGCCCTCATCATCTTTACTAATCCTTCAATAATTCATGCTCGTACTGACGGCCGTTTCTCTTCCACAACTCACGCGCCTCTCGTGCCAGCAGAGCCGCTCCGCTCGCCAACCGTCCAGCCCTGATTGAGATTTGGCTCCAGCTGAGTTTGGGAGGATCCTCTCCTTTGGGAACGCCGTCCAACATGTTTCTTGCCCATCAATGGAAACATTTGGAAGCATGACCAAAGGAGCCGTCCTGGTCCAAGTCGCTCCCAGCAGGGGGGCCGCGGGGGGCCTCAGAAGCCTCTGCAGCATCTCTGCTGCCCCGCTGCTACTGTGAGAACACAAAACCACACAAGATGCCGGAGATGAAAGAAAATATGACGACTGACGGCATATCGAGTTTAACGAAGATATACTGAAGCATGTTTTACACTTTTTATTATTCGCCACAGTTAGAATGTCAAACCATCAAATCAGCCTTCAGTCCGTGGGTCAGTGAGGATTATAAAATGTGCTCCTCTTCTGTGGCTAATGTTCGCTCCACGAGGATCCACACTCCCTGTCGTCAGGCAGCAGAAGTTGAGTCACAGTCTTCAATAACTGTCTTCGGTGAACTAAATATGCAGGAGTAGTCTGAGGCCCCGTGTCCACCTGGCGTGTTTTCCGGGCAGAAAAGCGCTGGCTGTGCGCTCGGGAGTGTTTGCATGAAGCGTTTGTGCGCTCAGAAGAAAAGTGCTGCACGTCCGTCCTGTCTCTATGACAACAGTCTGTTGACAACAGGCCGTTTGACCGACACTGCTCTGTTACTTTATACTGCATGTTTTTTATTTTAGATCGTTTATTCCTGATCAGAGTAAAGAGGATGTGGGTATAAGACACGATCCGTAGGATGCAAAACTACAGGGAATATCTTACATTTGGAAAAGAGCGCCGTTGACATTAACAGCACCTTTCTGAAATGTTAAAAGATTTTCAACTTGGCGGCCGCCCTCTGCTACAAACGCTCTCTGCTCATTGAAAACAACTGAAAAAAGACGCTGGCGCTCGAAAAAAAAAACGCTAGGTGGACACGGGGCTTTACATGTCACTGTTTATTACACAGGCCGATAATCCCGACTTGGACGGGCCGCTTAAAGAAACACATTTGGGGTATAAACTAAGAATAGTCCCACGTCACCACTGGGTGTTTCCTCTGAGACTCTTTCAAAGGTTGATAAAGTCTGACTGATCAAACTGGACGCAAATAATGATTCAAGGAGCCATTTAGCAGCTTTCACTGTCAACATTACTGATTAAATGTAACCAGCTCCACAACATGCCAACTTTAACTTTACTCTTGTTGTATTAGTGCTTTCATTTAAAGGAGCAATATGTAACTCTGACACCTAGTGTTTAAAATGAGTACTGCAGTCCAAATTCAAAACATTGTAGAGAGCTGTCTCCTCCCCCCCCGCCCCCCCCCTCTCTAGAGTGGATGCTCACGCAGGTCACCATGTGGTGGACACTGAAGCTTCAGTGTTTAGCCAGCTCTGCATCGGTCTGTAAACCTTTCTGCGTTCTAACCTCTCTCCATTTTTCAAAAGCATCTCCAATATTGATCCTAGTTTGAGCACGTTTCTGCTCGTGGAGCTTATTAGAAACATGCAGAGGCTTTTTAGGTCGGGTACAATCACTTCTATCTGAACCAGTTCTCTTGCCCGCTTCCATCGCTGCAACACCTGTTGGTTTGACCTGATAACTGCTCTCATATCTGGCAAACCGAGGGGCGTCCAAAACGGCCGTGTGGGTGCCTTAAAACCGCCTACCTTCTCTGGTCCAAACAAATCCAGACCATTCAGGACCAGAATCTAAAGTTAGAAGGAGGACATACTGGCTGCTGCATTGTTGTCAGAGAAGCCAGCACTTCAACATAGCATGTTTCCTTAATGTCTGATCATAGAGTAAGCTCACTTTATCATTTCACTCTCTACACATCTCACTGATTGGACCTTTAAGATCTGTATGCGCTCTCCACCCAGACTGTGTGTTGTTGATGAGTGTGAGGAGGAGGGGCGGCTCTGTGGCCTAATAGAGCTGACTGCGCTCCTCTGACAGCGCTCATTAATTGTCTCATTTAAACACTTATTACCCAGCAGATGTCAACTTCTATGAGCAACAGGGGGGGGCTGAAAGAACAAAGACTCTGCTGCTCTGGATCTCAATAAGCCCCACAAGATCAACGTGGAACCCCTGAGGCTTTCAGAGCAGAGCAGCAGAGACCAAACGAAAGGTTTGGTTCAGAGAGGGAGGAGGTGAAACTGAAAGTGAAGGAGGGAACTTTGTGGTTCATTGGTTTAAATGGATACCATGAATATGATACATGGTCACATTTGGTATCATGTCGTTTCAGTCAAACAACACCAGGAATAACTCTGAGAACCAAACATCATGCTAGCTGAAGGTTTGGAACATTTACTGTTAAAAAAAAAAAGATGGACAACGCTTCTCCACAAAGCGGCAACCTGTGGTGTTACCAAGCCTGAAGTGCAGAAAAATGCAGTTCCAAGAGTATCCACTTGGGGCTGGCTGCAAAAGAATCCCTATTAACACCCAAATTAAAAAGCCCATTTAGTCGGTTTTGGATCAAGCCTTTAAACGCATAGTATGTAAAGTCCACCACCAGGGGGCTCTCTATCAAAACAGTAACAAAAAATGACGCAGAGGCTGGCGGGGAATCATGGGAGTGATTCTCTCTGCTACTCCCCCTCCCAACCCTGATGTAAACGACCTCCGCGCTGACCGTAGTCATGACGACCGGGTGAAACCGACCTGAGGAAGAGAATATGTTTACAGACGAGCTGATGTATCTGAGTATAATTTACGTGAAGTTTATATCACAGCAGCACGTACAGCAACAGTACGGCAGCTTTCAGTAGCAGCTCACGCTTCATTGTGAAGCGCTCTTTGACGTAACATCCAGTGTTTCCATGGCAACGATAAACATGTTGTGTCATGGCGTCTACCGGGACAAAACACGTCCTGTTTCAACTCTAAAATGAAGGATTTCTCTGACTTTGATAACTGTTGGAAGTATTTGAGGTAATGTATGACATTCAACATATTGTACCTTTAACTCAAGCATGCTCCTGAGTGTGTCGAGATTTTGTTGACGTGTGTTTGAAGACATCTCACCCTGAGAGGAGACGGTGAACGAGGCTCAGTGACTCTTTCTTGCAGCTCTGACGTCTGGACGTGGGGGAGTTTTATAAATGTCCTCATGCTCCGTGTGTTTACTGAGAAAATAAACATTTTAAATAAAGTAATCTCTCACTCACCGACTGTTTGAGTTACAATCACTCAGCGTGGATCTTTGAAGTCTCTCTAACATCAGAGGAGTTCGGCCTTCGTGCTGCTCGGGGACGAATCTGTCACAGCGACGGAGGTCCTGGGAAACAAGCGGAGCTGTTTAGAGGAGGACAAACTCGGGCTAATGACGCTAATTAAAAGCACTTATTAATGAGTGTGTGTTCTGTGGCGACAAAGTGGAAAGTCCCTGATGATATTAGCTGCTATTAATCTACGCTAATCAGCCCTGTCGCTTGGCAGAACGCCCCCCCTCGTCCCCTGAACGGGCCCCTCTGTCACAGCAGTTAGCATGGGGCGCTAATCACAGAGGGCCTCCATATTGTAGTCCCCAGCGAGCAGGTGGTGCTAGTCACAGGCGATGACGGATGACTCTCACATGCACATTCAGCCCCGCAGGCAGGATTTCAGCGAGCAGCGCTGCCTTTAAGTGCTCAAATATGGCCGATTTACATCCACTTTTACATTTTTGGGAAGTATTTGACCTGAAGCTGCCGAGGCTGGAGAATCTCAGGGAGCTGCAGGGCAAAGGCGGACTTTAAAACAAGCACCCGTGGCTCTGCTCCAGATTCAATTTAAATATTTTAGAGCAGGTCGGCCCTGCAGCCCCGCAGCCACGAATTGTTTAACATTCACACTCGACATATTTTCTGTTTCCTGAGCAGATACGTCCTCAGTCTGGGTTTAATGAGTAACCTTCTATCAAAAGATGTTCACAGTGATGACCACGATGTAATAAGATTATGAAAATGTGTTCATATAAATATGTAAATCTTCTCTTGAATCTTGGATGGATGAAGCGTCTCTTCAGATATTTTAAATACAAAGGAATTCCCCCTTAAAGCCTCAAAGTTTGTAATATAAGCAGTTCAAACGACAGTCTTTAAAGGGACAGTTCACCTTTTTTTTAACACAGGAAGTGCCGAACAAAAAGGGCAAAGTAATGGCTCGATAAATGTTGTAAATGTGTCGTTGACGGAGTTTTAATTAAAGCGGTAAACGATGTTTTAAAGGGGAATCCTGATATGATCAAACCTGGGCCTAACAGTGTAAATGAATGTAATCAGGGGTTTTAGAAGTCTTAATTTACACTTTGCCCATCATCATCATTTGATCCCAATTGATGCTTGGATACATTTTGCATTTTTAAGTTTGGAAAAAGAGTGTTTACTCAGCATGTGTTGTTGATATTATCGTCTCTCTGAGCGGCACAATTTGCTCATTTAAAGGGACAGGACATCAGACTCCCGCTGGTTTCTGTGTAATATAACGTGGCCTCACAGCTTAAGTTCCTGTTCCAAACAAAACCTGGCTGATGGTCAGAACAGTCGCAGGATCAGATTTCAGTTCTGGAGGCAGAGAAGAATCAGAGCCAGGCTGTAATGAAGACCACTCGCAGCCCACCTTGTCACAGCCAGCTCCCGCTCAGCCTTAGTCGCCCCTCGCCGACCCCTCTGACCCCGGGGGATTGAGACCACGACGATGAAGCCAGGCGTCCTGGTCCGAGCCAAGCTTTGTTTTCAGTCCACTGACCCTCGGTCGCAGCTCTCTCTGAGCGGCAGCCACCTTCTTTCCGTTTGTGCTGAAGGTTTTTCTGTGTCGGGGTTTTAACTTTGGAGAGGTGACAGGCTCGTGAGCAGCAGGAGAGGAAAGATAAAGATGAAGAGGTACAAAAGGGCCTGCAGAGGGTTTGGATCGTTCGTGGCTCTCTGGCAGCAGGGACGCGGCTGGAGACGGTCCTCCGCTGTGCTGCAGCGTTGGGAGGATGCTGCCTTCCTCCTCTGGGTGTTTGGGTGTGAAAATCTGTTTTGTTGAAGGAGCTGTGGTATCGCGGCCTGCAGAGGGCTGGGATAATTCTCTATTGGAGAAACGGGGAGGGGGCTGTTTGAGGCTGCCAGACTGCTCAGCTTGTCTGTTAATCTTCGCTCACTGGGAACGGGGAAAGGCTGACGGACACGATGCCAAGAGCGGGCCAGCAGGCTGCAGATGGCAACGCTTCAGCAGCACACGTCACTGCAAGTTCCTCCTGCAATAAAATCTCTCACTCTCCAACAGGAGCCTCGGCCCTATTGTCCTCCTAGAGTATGTTCTATTTTTGGAGACGTGAAGCTTTCATATTTCTCCAACTCAACATGTTTGTGTGTTTTGTTTCCTTTAAAAAAGAACCAAAAAGGAAGAGGTCACAGGATTGTTTTTTTTTGCAGGAATGTGTGTGTTATTTAAAACAAAGTCCAAAGTTGGAATCAAACCAATCACAATGCAGAGGAGCCTAGCAGGTGAGCTGACAGCTCCAACCAGGTGAAGATGTGTTCACACTCGGGTGACGAAGCCTCTTTGTTTCTTTCTTTTGTTTTATGCCTACATTTAAGAGTGCTTTGTAGCATTGTGGTAACTCTTTGGTCAAAGTTGTGGACAGTCCCTGGTTAATTTTTCAGTGGAGATTCCCTGTGAGCAGAGCTGCAACAAAAGGAGTCCAAACCTTTGAGGACATTTTTTATTCAGGGCGCAATCACACATGGCAATCTGTCCCGTGCCCAATCACAACTAATCCCCTAAGTCCAGTTTGTTTAACTAGTGTGAGTGCTCCGTGCACTTCCTTGGCCCTGGCACGCTTGGAAGAAGTATGCTTCGTCACGGCACAGTTGCTCATGCACGAAGACAAGCACGGGTACACAACGTGAACATGAAGTATAATCGATCCCCGCCTCCATTATCGAGAAATCCCCGAGTAGTATGGCTGTACCTGTCTCAAATGACTCAAAATTAGCTGTCATGTTCGCCGTGTTGTTCTCTGATGTGCGGATGCCGACTGGACCAAATGTCCCTTTTTTTTTTGAGTCCGCCTGTCTTGTAAACTAAGCACGCTTCATGATCACGTAAAGCCTTGCATGTGTTGTATTACGACGTTATGTACAAGAGGTAACTGTGCTCAGGCCCGGTTAGTCCTGGAGTAGAGTGAGTCCAGGCCAGCAGGGGAATGAGGTCAATCGTGCATTGAGTAACTGTATAGTTTCTACTTTAGTTTGTATATTGGAAGGCCATCAGATCGTCGTCTTTGTGGGAGGACAGCGCGGTGGAAACATATGTTGACCAACCTCCCCCCAGCAGATGTCCGACTCCAGGCTCCAACACGCCTCTGCTGCTGCTGCTGCTGCTGATGCTGCTGCTGCTGCTGCTGCTGCTGCTGGGAATCCAACCTCAGCCTCCTCCTCCTCCTCCTGGTTCCCATCACAGAGCTCAGAGTCTTTCTGTTTTAACCAGTCTGTCTGTCACATGCAGGTTTTCACTGCCTACTAAAGACTGATCGTTTTCACAGAGCGATAGAGATCCTGAAGCGTGTCCAAGAAAGGTTTCTGTAACTGTTTTTCACAGATATATGAATCGGTGCCATACTAATAAAACTTGATTGATTGACAGGATAGGCGAAGAACAGCACAGAGTAAGAACAACACAAGCGAGGATCAAACAAACAGCTTTAAGTCTGATCGGACACACAGGTGCTGACAGGAAGTGACCAGAGGTGCTGACAGGGAGTCACCAAAGGCAGAGCACAGGTGCTGACAGGAAGTGACAAGAGGCAGAGCACAGGTGCTGACAGGAAGTGACCAAAGGTGCTGACAGGAAGTAACCAAAGGCAGAGAACAGGTGCTGACAGGAAGTGACCAGAGGCAAAGCACAGGTGCTGACAGGAAGTGACCAGAGGTGCTGACAGGAAGTAACCAAAGGCAGAGCACAGGTGCTGACAGGAAGTAACCAAAGGCAGAGCACAGGTGCTGACAGGAAGTAACCAGAGGCAGAGCACAGGTGCTGACAGGAAGTAACCAAAGGCAGAGAACAGGTGCTGACAGGAAGTAACCAAAGGCAGAGCACAGGTGTTGACAGGAAGTAACCAAAGGCAGAGCGCAGGTGCTGACAGGAAGTAACCAAAGGCAGAGAACAGGTGCTGACAGGAAGTGACCAGAGGCAGAGCACAGGTGCTGACAGGAAGTAACCAAAGGCAGAGCACAGGTGCTGACAGGAAGTGACCAGAGGCAGAGCACAGGTGCTGACAGGAAGTGACAAGAGGTGCTGACAGGAAGTAACTAAAGGCAGAGCACAGGTGCTGACAGGAAGTAACTAAAGGCAGAGCACAGGTGCTGACAGGAAGTAACTAAAGGCAGAGCACAGGTGCTGACAGGAAGTGACCAGAGGCAGAGGACAGGTGCTGACAGGAAGTGACCAGAGTTGCTGACAGGAAGCTACCAGAGGCAGACCGTCCTAAATATCATCATTATCTTCGAGCTTTCACCAAAGACAGAGCGAGTTCATGGGTTCTTCACGTCTGTTCAGCGGTGAGTCTGATTCTACTCGAGGTATCTTTCTCAGTGTGGATCAATCTTTGGTCTCTGTAAATAAAGAAACAAAAAGTACGCTCTAACATATATGTAAAACATCCCGAGTTATTCTTTGTATAAATTAAATGTGTTTTTCTGCAGCAGGTTCAACATGTGGAAGACGGACTGTAACCACGAGAGCTGAGACGTGAGCTGAGCCTCTATGAACGGGTTGTTCTGTAATCAGATATACATTTAACGCTTGGCTGTGGTCGTCCGTTCTGCCACGTAGTATCAGCAAAGCTCAGACACATTTAAATTTTACATTTCTATCACCATGTGAGCAGCGTGCACAGCAGCGTGCAGTCTGCAATGTGGTCAGATCTATGTTTCTCCTCAGCTGGTCGCCGCAGCCTCGTCCTCTGTGGCGTTAAAGCTGGTTAGCACGGCGATGTGATTCCCAGTGGCAGGAGGCTCGGGCGCACTGAGCCTCGCTGTGGGCCGATCACATTAATTATGCTAAACAGCAGTTAAAGCAGGAGCGGAGGAGGGGGAGCGGGCCGCGATGTTTCCCTGAGAAATAAACGGACGGGCCGGTGGCATTCAGAGACCACAGCCTGCAGTGAGGCGTAACGACCGCACGAGACGGTCGGACCTCAGGTCGACTTTTTTTTTTAATACACGGTTAGAGGGCAGAAATATGAAAATGAATCGTGGCCTTCAGAGAGAGAGGGAAGCGATGTGGCACGTTCCAGCTTGTAACATGAAAGATCAGATAAACAACGTCTCTGCTGGATTTACTAACAGGAGCCGCTGAAGGTGAGAGAGGGAGATTAAAGCGCAACACCATGACCCAATACAAGCACGGGGTAAATGCAAGAAACAAATCAAGGAGTGGAAGTGCCAGAAATGTTCATCAGTTAAACAAAGAGGAAACGGAGGTCGTTGCTTTTGGAGCGATATGTGACCTTTAAAACACTGCTGCTGGTTTATAAAGCTCTGAACAGTTTGTGACCTGCTGACCCCTCAGGTCGTCTGGGACAGGTTCTGCACCAAACATGAAGAAGCATGCAGCGTGCAGTTTCGACACTCCGTATATCTGGAACAAACTCCCAGAAAACTGCAGGTCTGCTGAAACTCTCAGCTCTTATAATCAAAGCTTGAAGACTCTTTGATTATACAACTATTTTAATGATCGAGCTTTTGTTTCAGCTGCTTTTACGTCTTCTTCTCTTTGATATTAAGGTTTAGTTTGAATGATTTTTAAACGTCCTCTTCTCACGTGTTTTTCTGCCCTTTGTCGTGTGAAGCTTTTGAGGATGAAGATATGCCCGCGTACTCGCTCAAATGCCTTTCTCCTTTTTCTGCAGTGAACACATTTCTTGTTCTGCACGTGTATGCATTTTGCATGAATGTTTGCATACCAGTTTTCTCTTTCTCAGAATTTAAAGCTCCCCTGGATCCTTAGTGTTGACGGACGGCTGCTAGGGCCTCCCCTGCCCCCTCCTCCCTAGGAGTACAGTTACTTTTCACCCTTGAATCATGAATATATACAGAAAATTGGATGGAAATTTGTCCACGGAAATAGAGTTTAAACTTTAAACGAGTTATTATGTAATGGAAATCAGGCTGTAATGTCTTCCTTGATTGTTTCTATCTCAGCTGTGGTGTTTAAAGAGTGTTAAAAGTCGTTTCATCTCCAAGAAAGTCTCGTTCTTAAATGAGGCGGTAACATTTAGAAAAAGATGCACAGCTAAGAGAAAGCATGAGGGCTCACCTTCCATCCCCACATTGTCCTTTGTGTCTCTGGCCTCCCCCTCCTCCCGCTGTAGTCCTCCCTCTCCTCCATTTTTCCTCCCAGAGTCTCATTTTTCTTTCAGCAGTTTCTGCGGCTGGCACGGCCCTCTGCTTCATGTTGCGAGCTCCTATAGTGACCATTTTCAATTAATGTCTTCATTCATCAGCGGGGAGCGGCCTCATTCTGGATGGGGGATGCTATTTCTGAGCGGCAGGCGAGCGCTCGGCCTCATTCTGCTACCATTTTTATTTCCAAAAGACACATTTTCTCAAAAATACAAAAAATCAGTCTTCACAATTTCAAGTTTAGTGAAACTTGTTTAAATGGAAAACTGGGAGCAGCAACTTTCTGTGTTCTAACCTCTCTCCATTTTTCAAAAGCATCTCCAATATTGATCCTAGTTTGAGCACGTTTCTGCTCGTGGAGCTTATTAGAAACATGCAGAGGCTTTTTAGGTCGGGTACAATCACTTCTATCTGAACCAGTTCTCTTGCCCGCTTCCATCGCTGCAACACCTGTTGGTTTGACCTGATAACTGCTCTCATATCTGGCAAACCGAGGGGCGTCCAAAACGGCCGTGTGGGGGTGCCTTAAAACCGCCTACCTTCTCTGGTCCAAACAAATCCAGACCATTCAGGACCAGAATCTAAAGTTAGAAGGAGGACATACTGGCTGCTGCATTGTTGTCAGAGAAGCCAGCACTTCAACATAGCATGTTTCCTTAATGTCTGATCATAGAGTAAGCTCACTTTATCATTTCACACACTACACATCTCACTGATTGGACCTTTAATTATATACAACAGCTTTTCAGAAGGAATCACTTTTTTTACTCATAAAAATTTGAGCAAGACAAACTCTTCTTTCCAGTGAAACCTGCATTATCTGTGTCCCAAAAAAACTCTTCCAGAAGCTTTTTTCCTGTCAGCTGTATCAGTTGCAGAAGACGGAGGAAGGCCACTATCTATCTCCTGTAATGTGCAGGGCCAATCATTTGAAATGGTGGTTCTGAGATGTGTGTACAGTATGTGTGTGTGTTGGGGAGTTTGGGTGAAAGCTGGATCTAAGATTTCCCCGTCTTCGTATAATGCCTCCTTTGTTGTGACTGCAGATTAGAGACTGGAACTGAAGTTCACAAAATACCTGCTTTCCCCTGAGTGGGTTCCCTGAAAGCTCACTTTTATTCCTCCTACCTTTGAAATGTTCCTCTCGAGGCTGCTTCGGCAGGCGGCTTCAGTGGTCGGCTTTCATCTGCTGATTTGGTGGAAGCCGGCGGCTCGCGCTCCAACACCTGAATTAGCCTGTCCGTCTTGACGACAATGCTACCAACCCTTCTTTGATATACAATCCACTGCCTGACGTGATAGGAAATCTTTGACCTGTGTAAAAGACACTGTGGTTTGATAATCCTACTGCTCTTACTGACTGAAAGACCAACTCAGTGTTTGGTTTCCTCCAACCGATCTGACCTTCCATTGTTGAACCTGAACACACGAGACTGTCGCAGCTATGACGACGTATCACAGTGTTAATGTGGCTTTTATTTTTTATTTTTTCAGCATTTAGACAACTTCATCTTTAACATTTCTGTGATAACCAAGCGGCAACTGCAGTTCCCCGAGTGTCCACTAGAGGCTGGCTGGCGAAGCACAGGAAGTCACATACACACCCATTCAAATGCTGCCATCCACAGTCTCGGGGTATGTACTAATTAACATCTTATGATGCAGGCCAGTAGCGTGCAGAACTGCACCCCCAACAGATTGAAAGTTTGTAACTGAAGAAAATACAGATTTAAAACTTTCCGTCTCCGACGTCGTGCTGGATCTTATATAAACGCCGTCTCTTAGTCCCTTCCCGAGCCTCTGCTTCTTGATTTCGCTCCAAATACAGGACTTAGTTTCTGCTTTGCTTATTGGAACTCATAACTGCACCTGATGTGCTTTTATCAGCTTCTTAGCGAGGTGATCTACTGCCTCAGATGTACCAATAAAATCTGCACATTTACTCCTAGCTGAATGATTCTGCACACAGCAACCAAACTAAAATATAAATGATCTCGCCTGCATTTGGAGGATGCACATTTAAGAATAGTCAGGGCGGCACTTGAGTCTGAACATCTTAGTGTCCGCAGGTGTTTGCTTCACCTTGTGGGTCCAGAGACAAGAGGACCTGAAAAGGGCGTCACACAGTTTTATACTTCCTGTTTCCGCCATGATGGAAAATACAGGGGAGTGAGTTTTAGTTAGTTTTGGACTTCGCCTGAAACTTTTGGTTATCTTAAATGTTTTGTTCTGTAATGATGAATGTATTCGGGTAGCCCCCCTTCCCCCCCCTGCTGGTGGTTTAGTCCACCTCTTTTAGCTGTTGTTGTTTTTTGCTTGTGAAGCACCAAACAGTGTGATGAACTGTCTCAGCTTGTTTTTTTTTGCACAGGTGAGGTCTGAAATGAGTCCTGTACTTCCATGAACAGCTGTTTGATATGTTGAAGTTTCTGATTTGTATTGCATGTTGATGTGTTGATTCTCTCCAGGTGTTTGATGATCGAGCCCTCGATCTGTGTCCTCTTGAAGCGTGCTCACCCTCCGCTCTGCACAGAAACTCTGGAGGAGTGTGTTTGGTTGTGTTGCTGCTGGCTGAAGCTTCTCCACGCTGGCTGGAGAAACGCTGCAGAGCTGCCAGGACGAGAGGAGAGCTGCCAGCCTCCGACTCTCAGCCAGAGAGGCAGCTGCGGCCTGAGAGGGTAAGGACCTCAGAAAGCTCGATCAATATTGACTGAAGCGTGTTTCACTTGATGTCTGATGCTCTCTGAGTGCCGTTACAAAGCTCAGCTGCCTTGCATATTTCACAGAGGTTTGAAAAATGTAGTAGATATCACAAACTTAAATTAAGCATCTTTATATTTGACCTTTGGAGCATTCAACAAATTCACATGACTCATTATTCCTATAAAAAAGGAAGTCAATGGACACGTGATATTTGATATTGTCCTTATGTCCCTTTTTCCGTTTAGGGGGCGGCAGTAGCTCAGTCCGTAGGGACTTGGGTTGGGAACCGGAGGGTCGCCGGTTCAAGTCCCGATGCGGACCAAAAATATGGAAGTTGGTCTGGTAGCTGGAGAGGTGCCAGACCACTTCTCGAGCACTGCCGAGGTGCCCTTGAGCAAGGCACCGAACCCCCCACCCCGCGGCTGCCACCGCACTCTGACATCTCTCCATTAATGCATGTCCACAGGTCTCGTTGTGCATGTGTGTGATTCAGGCCTGTGTGTGTGAGAAGCATGTCCAAAAATAACAGAGTGCGAACCACAATTTCCCCGTAGGGGATTAATAAAGTATATAAAATTAAAAAAGAAATAAAAAAAAAAAAAAATTAAAATTAATTACACATCTGCACTCCTGAAAATATCTTGATCATTTCAGGTGGACTGCTCTGGAGATTCTCCTGACCTGGTTGTTCACACATGCACCTGACAGCAGGAGACTATCCCTGTCAGACAGGAGGGGGGCGGGGTCTCCTGAGGTAAGACGTGACGTTAAAAAAAGACCCAGCAGAGTCCTCGATACGACGCTATAATGAGAATATCTGTCTTTCTATCAATGCTACGTGTAGTTCAACAGAATCACAATCTGAACTAAAGAGTGGAGAAGAACATTCTGAACTAACTGTGTCTGCTTTTATCAACACTCAGAAACTTAACAATCGTCACATTATCCCAAAAGCAATACGTTCAATCCAAACACTGAAGGTACATTGAGTGAAAGCTAGATGCATGCTTCTCTTTTCACTTGTATGCAGGGGGCGGTTCCAGAGGGGAGCTGGGGGGGGGGCCTGAGCACTACTACCTTTCAAAAAATAGAGAGCATTTCATTGGGCTCTAGAGTAGTCTTTAAAACTTTTTATTTTACAGCCTCCTCTACCGGCCGAGTTTGTGTGTGTTTGTGTGTGGTGGTGTTTGGAGTTTTTGGAGTCTGGTGGGGGAGGTTTGTGTGTTTTCAGAGGGAGGTTTGGGGGGTCAGTGGGGATGGTGGGGGGGTTGTCAGTAAGTGGGAGGATCCTGGCTGTCAGAGGACATGAGGATGACAAGCTTGGCTGCCACTCACGGCCACTCTTCCTGATCGTCTGTGATGTGCCAAGATGGACATCAGCACAGCCGGGGTCTCTCTGGCTACCAGCCCCGCCTGTCCACTCAAATGCCAACACAAACCACACAATGTCTTGTTTCAGGCGAGGAACCGCGGCTCTTTTGGCATCAGGCGTCTGCCTCCGCGTCATTTGGCTGCCGTTCTGCTGTCTTCAGGGCCTTTTTGGAGGGAACTGCACCGCCTCCGTGTTTTTTTTATCAGGAAAAAGCGGCGAACAAATCACTCCAAAACTTTAAAGTTCGGTGCCAACGTGACCGTCAGCCCTCAGCCGGCAGAATTGATGAGTGCCTTCTGATAATCCATTAAGACACGGCTAAAGGTCGCAGGGTATAAATAGCCTTCAAGGGCGGCGTGCAGAGTCGTCTGAGGGGAGCGAAACTGAAGAGGACACACATGAAAGTGCTCATTAATCTGGAACATGGAGGTGTTTGTGTGTTATTAAACATCTTTGTCAGGTGGCCTGTGACATTTGTTCCTCAGGACCAAAAAACAGCAACACGTCAGAGCGCCACTTTCTGACCTTTTCGTGTCCGTGACCTCATTCTAACTCGTACAGATTTATATAACAAGTCACGTCATGAGAAAGTTTAGAAGTTGTCAAATGAATCAGACTTTAACTTTTTGTGTTTAGGGAGCTGCAGACGGACGATTCACTTTTACAGCAGCTCAAGGTCGAGGAGGTCAAAGGTCAATCGAGTGATAAACAATGTGACGGACATTTATTAAGTATAAACAGAAATACATTAAAATGTAACGCTAATTAACCGCACTCTGAAGTCACAGTCACTGATCACACACCGTCCAGAGCAGCGATGAAAACACACGCCAGAAATATCGGTCTTTTTGATTTGTGTTATTTTATCCATTCGAGAGATCAACATCACGACCTCTCCTCCCTCCTCCCGCGCCTATACTGAGAAACACACACACACACACAGCTAACTTTCTAAGTCAACTTGCAACAGTTTGAATTTTTATGTGCTAAGATTAAAACCACAGACTGTAAATATGAACGGACGACGCTGAGTGACGTCACCCGTCTGTTCCTGCAGGGGGCGCTGGAGTCCCATCGATGGCGGTCTCCATGCTGGAAATGCTGTCTCAGTCTAACTTTCAGTCAACCTAACGACAGGCTGAGAGCTGGAGCTGAGGCGGGTTTTAAGCCTCCTGACAAACCATTACACCGCGCCCGCCTGTCAATCAGGTCAGCTACACGCCTTATTGTGAATAACTCTTATCCTTCATCAAATCAAAACTGATGAGTCATCAAAACATTCACCCCCCGTACAGTGTGTGCTGATCGAGACATGAGCTAATCAGACCTGTTTGGTTTTTTGAACCAGGCTGTAAACATGTTAATGTCTGCTGTAAAAAAAACAGGCTTTTTAGAATGGGTGTGTATGTGACTTCCTGTGCTTCTGCAGCCAGCCTCTAGTGGACACTCCAGGAACTGCAGGATTCTGCACTTTGGTCTGACTGAAGGAGAGAGAGACAGAGAGACTCAGGAAGCTGGCTTTTATATCCTCGGTAGATCTAGATAAGAAAAAAATCATATTTCCACCATGTTTACTGATGCACTGATTTATCAAATAAATGTTAGGTTCTGAATGTTAAAGAGCTGGTGTGGTTCTGCATAAAAAGACTTGAATGATCGTAGTCGTGCACACGCTCCTCCATAAATCATGTACGACTTACAGAGAGGCTTCTTGTTTTGCGAGCCCTGCAGCTGTGTTTGAATTTGAATTTCATCTTGCATCCTCTGACTGCTTTCGTTTCCATAAAGAGGGAACATATGTGCAGATTTATGATGGAAATGTTGATTTGAGGTGATTCAGTTGACTCTTCACTATAACCTAAAACAACAAGGCGACTATTAATGTGTCATGTTTGTCACATTTTTGCAAAACACAAAAAGCTAACCAATGCAGGCAGAGGTAGACGAGTGTGTTCTGCAAAGTAAAAGATCTGTTTTTTTGAATGGAGTCTGGTGGTCAAGAGAGAGACTTTATTTATTTGTACTCCTGCCTCAGTCTGTAATTATGTCTGTGTTGTGTTTTGTTCTGCACAGATATCTTTGCAACAAACAGCTGTGTACCCAGTCAGAAGTAGGGGGATCTGTGGCTCTAATTAAAAACTTGTATATTATCAGTTGTACGTCAACTTTGCATTTTTAAAACGTTTTTTAAATCCCTCTGCATTTATTTACGCATCGTGTTTTACAAGACACAGAACTTGACATTTGTTTGTGAGTAGTAATGAGACTGTCCCATAGTTAAAGGTCTGTTCTCATCAGACATCCACAGTCAAATGTTTAGATTACAATCGATGTATACGACACATCTCAGGCACCAATAAAACAAATCAAGGTTCATTTGATTTTATGGTGGTAGGAATTTTATCCCTGACGTTGGAAGTCGACTCTTAATGCCGAGCAGCAGGCTGAAGCACGTCGTCGTTTTAATCGACTGTTTCCGAGTGTTCGCGGATAGATTTAAAAAAAAGTTGAACATCTTCTGCAGCGAGCCGAGCTTCACAACCACGTCCAAACTCACTGACGAGCGCTCTGACCGAACATGCTGCCTCTGAGGGACGCAGAGGCAGATGGTGCTCATGGCTAATGCTCAAAACGCTGCACACACACACACACACATACAAACCCTGGTCCATGCTGTCTGCTGGCCCTCTGGGCTCTGTGGCTGCTTCTACGTTCACCATTCAATATGTTTGAACAACACACACACACACACACACACACACACACACACACACACACACACACACACCTATAGCAGCTGCTCGTACAGTGACGGTGTCAGCTCTGTTGTGTGGAGACTCTCCAGCAGAATAAATTAACCTCAGAGGTTCAGTTTATTCCACAGAGTCTCGGCGGTGACAGTTCCTCCTCAGAGCTCCGATTGGACCAGTGCAGAAAAAAAAAACATGCTTTCTTATTGGTTGATAGAGTAACACATAATCTCTCAGGGACAGATGAAAGCCAAAGGGGTTACAGTGCAGTTAACCACAACATCAGTTTGGATGCTGTGGATGATACGCCTCCTCAAAGACAACAACGACCTCCTGAAGTTTCTCCCAAAACCTTTACAGGGTTCCTGGATCTGCTCGGATCTGCTCGGCCTCTGTGATGGCCAAGCAGAGACCTCTACTAAAGCAGGGGTGCAAAAACTGCAGTTCCTTTAGTGTCCACTTGAGGCTGGCAGCACGAGCCCTTATTCCCTTATTACTACGTCTGTTTTTACAGCAGAGAAAAACTTGTTTACTTCCTGGTTCAAAAACAGTCGTGGTCTCTTTAGCTCATTTCTTTATTCATATTCAAAACGAAGCAGGGGGACTCGTCTGTTCTGATGATGGAAACGGTAACAAGGTGTCGGGGTGTGGCTAAGTTGACTGACAGGAGGGCGTGTTGCGGTTTCCGACATAGTGACCGGCATCGTTCCGCTTCATAACGCACTTTTCAGAAACCTACGGGTGACGTCACTGACAGCCTGACAGCACGCAACGTGAGCGTGCTTCAGCGACAAAATCAGGCTGATTCTATCGTTTCCAAATGGAGCGCTTTAACTGCCCGCGCAGCGCGCCGTTTTTACCTTTTACGCCCTGTTTCTTATTTCCTCTCTGTCGCTCGTGTAGACGGACGAGGAAGCTGTTCTCACTCAGCAGAGCTCGTTAGCTTGTTTTACAAAGTAGAGATAACGGTTCATAAATGAAATCCTCTTTATAATGTAAATGTTGACCTTTGACCTGCGTCAACACCGGAGAAAAACCTTGTTCGGCTCACTGCGAGCTCACCACACTTCAGTTTGTCCACTTTCAAAATAAAAGCACCACACTTCAGTTTGTCAACCTTCAAAATAAAAGCACCACACTAAAGTTTGTCCACTTTCAAAATAAAAGCACCACACTTCAGTTTGTCAACCTTCAAAATAAAAGCACCACACTTCAGTTTGTCCACTTTCAAAATAAAAGCACCAAATGTTAAAATGTTTGCAAGGGGGAACTGAAATTGCAGATGCAGAGTGGACAGTTAGCGAGCCGTCATGCGAGATGTGACGATATATAACGCTCGCGTGCTGTTAGGACACGGTGTAAGACTATACCCATGTTTTATACAGTCTAAGGTTTGAACCTTGAAACAATCCGGCACCACATTTAGGACCCAGAAGCCTCCTGATGACTCTCCAACTCTCCAGTTTTCTGAATAACGTCTTTAATGCTTTTGTTATCAATGAGTAAACTATTCTTCAGCTTTTAGTATCTTCCATGATAAACACCAAAAAGATATTTCTGATGTTTAATCATTTAAAACTGTCTTCTTTCAGTCCATCATTCCAGAGGGCTCATTTCTGGGGTTTGTTAGCTGCATAGTTTCAGTTTGGTCGTGTTGCCGTTGAGTGGCGGCGGCGTGTGCGGCTGTCACAGATGTGTTCGTCTCTCTGCAGGAGAACAATGAAGTCATTATGTTCTCTGATTTGTTTCTTCTGCTCCGTAAACCACATGCTTCCATGATCAGCAGTGTGTTTCTAATCGGCAGCGCACGTGTCCAGCAGCTCCTTGTTACTGTCCTCATGCTGCGTTCAGGGCACATGGGAAACATCTGTACATCGGGGCATTTGTCTCCAAAATACTTTAAAGCCATAATTTGAAGATAATAATTTAATTTTTTCATGTTTTTGAAGTTTAAAAGCTGTAATATTAAATATAAAACTCTGGCTTTTTGAGATGATAAAATCATGAATTTACGACAAACAAAACTGTTTATAAAGTCACAAATTACCTGGAAGAAAAGAACACCAGATGATGTTGTTTGCCTTGCGTTGGATCTCCTGCTCAAATTATACTTTTCACCAGGAACTGTTGATTTTATCTCAGAGTCGTCACATCAAGCATCCACACGCTGAAGAGACGTTACGAGGTGATGGCGTTTGTGCATAAGGAACTACATCGCACTGGACAGCTGTAATGGTGACATTAATCTCCACACCTTGAAGATTGTGATGATATTCGTCCTGCTGAAACACAAACCCTGTTTTAAAGGCAGGGTTGGTTATTTTCGAAAACTAGCATGATTTTGAAAGTAGCATTCCCTCAGTGCTCCGTCTACACCCACCCCCTCCCCTCTGTGCTCCCTCAAAAGCAACGCCCCTCACTTACATGCACGAGCGCCGTTGCTCCGTCATCGGTGAGGTGCTTTGAGTGTGGGCGAGTGCACGCAAGGGGTAGAGAACGAGCAGGGAGACAGGGAGGCGTGATTGGTTCATCAGATTGGTACCTCGTGGCAGACATTGGTTGAAGTTTTTACAACTGCTACAGATGACGGATTTTCTTTGTTCCTTTTTCAGAGCACATGGGTTCTCTCCGGGTACTCCGGCTTCCTCCCTCAGTCCAAAGACATGCTCGTTAGGTTAACTGCAGTGACTCTAACGCCGACCCAAGCTGTCTCGCCCAATGACAGCTGGGATTGGCTCCTGCCCCCCGCGACCCTGAACGGGAAAAGCGGTAAAGGTAATGGATAAGACATTAAATTTAAAATGGTCTTACTATGGTCGTAAACTTCACTAGATCGTCTGCACACAGATATGAAAAACATAACAAATCTTAAAACTCGAGTGATGTGTTCAGTTCTCTTTCGCTATCTGTATTACTTCAGACGGTCCTGATTCCTCTCCAGCCTGTCAGAGAGTAATCACTTCCTGTTGTGGGCTGTAAAATCATTTGGCCTATTTACACTTCACACAGAGTATGCTATAAAGGTTGACAGCAGCAGAGATAAAGCAGGATGTGTTTGTGTTTCTCCCTCCGACGTCTCAAACACCTGGAACAGAAAATCATCTGACAGCAATCAGGACGAGGAGGAAAAATGTACGAAAACAAACACAGCCCTCCTGGCTTTAGTCAAACGCTCCGATTGAGCGAGCCTCTAATGTTCTGCAAGTGCAGATGCTGCAGTGATAAACATTTAAAATGAGAGGAGAACAAGAGGAGAATCCACGGGAGACGGCGTGAACAACATCTCTTGGACCGAGTGCACAGGAGGTCATTTAATATGGCTGATGTGGTGACTGTGGCGGTGGAAGGACAGCTGGTGGGACGTCCCCGTTAATGTGTCTTCATATGGACACTTTGGCTTCACTGAGCTTCAGCTAGCGGGACGGGCAGGCGGGTGCAGCGTTGGGTGGCAGGGTGCTGCTGCTGCTGCTGTGACGCCCAGGGGCGCCGGCGTGCTGCACAAAGAGCGGGGGAAAAGGGGAACAGATGTTGACAATCAGGTCTTTTCTTCTCTCTCTGCTCCGTGAGAGGAAGGAAGCAGAATAAGCACATATTCAGGAGACTTATTGGATTTGAGGGATAAATTGGAGAAACGTGTCGATGCTCGCTCTGCTGACGGGATCCTGTTTGAGTTTGTTTGAATCTGTTTGTGTGTGTGTGTGTACCTTTTTGAATTGATTTATAAATATATAATGAGTCAGGGAAATATTGAGACGCTACATAAATAGTTGTTCCAGTTAGGACAAACACGTTTTAAGGACGCTTGTGTGGCTTTTTTTTAAACGGGAAACATTTTTTATTTGGGACAAAGAAGAGACTCCATGTTTTTCTTCTTCGTGCAGCAGAAACCTGACAGACCACTACACTCAAATAAACTCTTTAACCTCCAGCTGGAGCTGAAACAATAAAGTTAGTCAACGTAAAGTCACTTTTTAAAATCTGATAATATCTGCATCCCTGCTCCTGATGCTGTCCCAACACTTTCATTTTCTTACAGTCCGACATTTATCATCAGGGCCCGATTGTTCCAAAGTAATCCAGCACGGATTAAAGCTGTGGGGGTGAAATCAGGTCGTTCAAAAAGAAAGACATGATGACATAATCGGAAAGGGTCAGGTACTTCAATCCTGGTTTTTAAAGAACCTGATAAAAACCTCCAGTTTGTGTTCTTCAAACTTCTGCGGCGGAACGTGAAAACTTCTACAATTCATTTATCAGACGCTTTTATCCAAAGTGACGAACATCAGAGAGTAAGATTAACGCAAGCAAGGAGAGGAGGAGACAATGTCAGGAAGTGCTTTAAGTCTGATCGGACACACTGGTGCTGACAGGAAGTGACCAGAGGTGCTGACAGGAAATGACCAGAGGTGCTGACAGGAAGTGACCAGAGGTGCTGACAGGAAGTTATCAGAGGCAGAGCACAGGTGCTGACCAAGCTGCAACCTCCGGTGTTGAAAAATGAAGCAGATGCTGAAGTGTAAAATCCTGCAGTTCCTCGAGTGTCCACTAGAGGCTGGCTGCAGAAGCACAGGAAGTCACACACACACCCAAGTTGAAATTAACATGTTTACAGCCTGGTTCAAAAAACCAAATAGGTCTGATTAGCTCATGTCTCGATCAGCACACACTGTACGGGGGGTGAATGTTTTGATGACTCATCCGTTTTGATTTGAAGAATGATAACTTTCAAATGACGGCTAAAGAGCTCGAGTCTGAACCACTCAGGAAGGGAAACTACAACTCGGAACAGGCCATGCATGAATCAGGACGGAGGTGGTTGTGGGGACGACGGAGTCCGAAGGTAGTGGCTGGGCGTCAGGGACGTCGGGTGGTAGTAGTGCCAGATCACCTCGCTGAAGGTTGGGGGAACTCCTTCTACTCGAGAGCCGGGCCTTCTACTGCCAGGTTTGATTTGCAAGTATGAACGTGTTTCCATGTCTCTGTTCTGAACTGTGTTTATATTTGTTCTGATTTTATTTGTACTGCCGCAGGGCCCTGCTCAAATAATGGATTTAGTTTTTTAATAAATAGGGCACAAAGGTTGTGGACGCCTCACATTACAAACACGGCTCATTCTTTGAGAAGTTAAATAAACGCCTGGACAAAAAAACGCAGGGTCTCTTGTAAACAATTCTCCATTTGGTCTCCCATCTTCACTCACACTTTCTTTGATTTCTTTGCAAAGAACACAAATGTGTCACACTTTTCACCACCAAGGCTTTATTTTAGTTTTTATTCCAACAGGATCACACAGAGAGAGAGAGAGAGAGAGAGAGAGAGAGAGAGAGAGAGAGAGAGAGAGAGAGAGAGAGAGAGAGAGAGAGAGAGAGGAGAGGGAGAAAGACAGCAGCAGCAGCAGGAGGAGGAGGAGGAGTCGGTCACAGACAGACGGCAGGTGAGTAAAAATCTTTTGGTGCAATAACACAAGAAGTCAGAAGACAGAGTGAAAACAAAAAGGAACATCTGTCCTGATTTAATTTAACTTTCCTGTTCAAGATGAAAATGTGAGATAAACCCAGAAACACAACACTGCCTCCTACTGGGAGCCGAGGTAATGACCAGCATGTGTTACAGCTTGTGTCCTTATTTCTTTACATGTTACATTTATTCTACAATAAACTCGCTCACCTCCGATCTTAGAGCTCTGTGTTCACAGATCAGCAGTGTAGGAAATCACTATGCTGGGTGTCATCGAGTCATCTTAAATCTGGTAAATTACTCTTGAATCATCCGTGCAAAGTGAAAAAGATGTGAAAAAACTGCAGCAACAAAAACAATGAAAAGATGTTTACACGTTATCAATAAAGTTTATTTTCACCCTTTAAAAATGCAGATAATTGAAGTAAATAAAAAACTAATAGAGGTGTTTTATGTCCCTATTTTTACTTATGTTAATTAACTTCACGTTAATAAGTGTTGCCAGTAGCAACAAGCACCTGAATGCTCCTCTACATTTTCATTCCCTCTCAATAAAATGTAAAACAGCCCTGATGCAGCAGATCAGTCTGCAGGGTCTTGGGTTGGCAACTGGAGGGACGCGGTTCAAGTGTGGACAATGTCTGGAAGTTGGTCTGGTAGCTGGAGAGGTGCCAGTGCACTTCCTGAGCACTGCCGAGGTGCCCTTGAGCAAGGCACCAGATCAGGAACGCTCATTGTGTGCAGCCCCCTCACTCTGACATCTCTCCATCAGTGCATGTCCATAAGATCGTGTTTGTGTGTGTAGCATGTTCAACAACTGAGTGTAAAATTGAATTTCCCCTCGTAGGATCCATAAAGTATCTTCTTCTTTTTTTATTTACCGTAAAACCACAAAAAGCTCATCCCAGTTTAGAGCACAGTCCCTTTTACTAGCCTGGTGTTGCTGCACGTTTGGACAACTTTGGACATGTCCAGTTACAACAAAAAAATTAAGGATTTTTTCTGGCTTTGATAACAGTTGGAAATATTTGAGGTAATTTAAGTACTCAAAAATATATACAACAATTTTAAATTAATTTAGGTATTTTAGTGTAAAGTGCTAATAATCAGTATTCATCTTTTAGACATTTATACATATTAAAAGTATTGATTATTTTACTCTTACCCTGTAGTTCAAAAACAACAAAGCAGGAACGAGACATAGCGGACAGGAAGTGAGCTTTTATTTTGTTAATAAGAAGCTCATGAAGTTCCGGGGGGCGTGGCTTCAGGGCACCAGGCTCGAGGCTCCAAGCTGCAGCGTTTTCCTCTCTGTTGAGGCTTTGACACTCGGCGGTAGGAACATACCTTGATGTCAAAAATGAAACTCAGCTCACCTCGGATTTAAACATTGTAGTTCAGGTGAGCTGTTTGTTTATAAAGCTAAAACTGTCAAGCTCAGATAGCTAACGGTCTCTCTGACATTAGGCTACTATACTTTAGGTTTCTTTTAGCATCTTAGCTAAAGTCGCATAGATTTATGATTTAAAACAGTTACCTAAAAGTTAACTTCATGTTAAGTTCTTAGGTAACAGTTATATTTTTGTGTAGTTTGGTTAGCTAACTGATCATTTTTGTTGCTAAACTTTAGCAGTTTGCAAAGCTAACAATTTTAACAATGTATTAAAGATTAGCTAAAATCAACGTCAACATTTTTGTTCAGCAGCTAAACTCACATTAACTGATGATTACTGTCGACATGTGATCGTTAAATTCGTGGCTGTAGTTTACTTGGTTGGTTAAAGTGCTAACAGTTAATGTTGTTGGTCTTGACAGTGTAGTTCAGGTTAGCTAACCTTTGTTTTAGCAGCTTAAATTGTTCACCTTAGTAGCTAACAGCTAATTTGTCAGCTTTAGCCGTGTGTTTAAAATCAGCCTTTGATTGAACAGTTAAGTTTAATTTCTGAGTTAAATTCCCATGAATTAAAAACATGAACAACAAACTTGTTGGCTATAGTTTACTTGTTAGCTTAAAAGAGCTCAACAGTGTGGCTACGGAAGTGAAAAAGTCATTCATTATCTCCAGAGGGGATTTGATAATTAGCCATAATGTTGTAACCATCATAAGTATACAGACAGCGAGCTACCTGAGTGTGATACGATGGTTTATGCTCCAGCAGAAGACATACGTTTAGCTTCACATTAGCTAGCTTCATGTAAGTGGTGTGAATATTGTTTTTAGCTTAATAAACATTAGCTAGCTTCATTCAAGTGCCGTGAATATTGTTATTAGCTTAATAAACATTAGCTAGCTTCATTTAAGTGGTGTGAACATTGTTATTAGCTTAATAAACATTAGCTAGCTTCATGTAAATGCCCTGACATTGTTTTTAACAGCTGTGTTTGTTGTCTGAAATGACAGTGAAAGCTGAAGACGGAGAGGAAATGTAGGAAAGAGAGAGAGAGGACCTGTAACCCCTAAACAGCGGGCAGATGCTCCATCAGGTTAGCTACACAAATAATTGGTTTTCAGATAATGGTTTAAATTATCTTACAGCTCATATTAGCATATAAAAAAAAGCCATGTTACCAATGTGACATTTAAAAAGAAGCAAACAACATCTGGACACCATGGAGCTCCCGTTTCAAGGATTTATTGACAAGTGACAATTCAAGCCAACATACTCTTCCTCAGACTTGAACGTCACTCTTCAATAAATCCTTTAAACGTGAGCTCCTTGGTGTGCAGATCTTGTTTTCTTCTTTTTACCTTTTGTGTGTTTGGATCCATTTCTCACCAATGTGATATGTGCCAAATAAAGGCAGGGTTGGTAATTTTCTCCAAACTTTTTAAGATTTTGGTTGAAATTGTCTTTAGGTCCTGACAGAAATTAATAACTCATGTTCTCTGAAAAAGGAACAAAGAAAATCCGTCATCTGTATCAGTTGTTAGTCTGTAAAAACTTCAACCAATGTCTGCCACGAGGTACCAATCTGATGAACCAATCACGCCTCCCTGTCTCCCTGCTCGCTCTCTACCCCATGCATGCACGAGACCACACTCAAAGCATGAGCTGAGGTCCGCTTCTGGACCAATGGCGCTCGTGCATGTAAGTGAGGGGCGTGGCTTTTGAAGGAGCACAGAGGGGAGGGGGTGGGTGCAGACGGAGCTCTGAGAGAATGCCACTTTCAAAATCATGCTAGTTTTCAAACATTACCTACCCTGCCTTTAATTATGTCAGGATTCTCTAAATGAATAAATCTGTTGTAATGCATCGAGTGATTCCCCACCTATCCTGAAAATATAACAGTGTGCAAAGGAAAACTAATCCTCAGTTTTTCTAGCAATGTAGCCTGCGTCAAAATTAAATCGCAAAGGTAAAAAGTTTAGTTAGCTTCACTGATAGTCACCATGCAAATTAGGGCCTGACCGATATGTGATTTTTAATTCTAGTAACATCGGTGCATATCTGCGATAAAATTAGCCGATACCGGTAGTCACTTGATATGCTTATATTGGCGGATATTATCAGCTGGCCGATTAATCAGTCGGGCTCTAATACAAATGTAAACTGTCCCGCTCAGCTGTTTTTTGATGGTCAGACATTTATTGTTAGTGACAAACAAGCTCAAAGTTCAAAAAGCTTTAAAATCCAAATATCTTCAACCACAGAAACCTTTTCTCGATAATTATATCTTCGAAGTCATCAAGCAGAATTGTGTCAAAGACCTTTTATTTTGTGGAAATCAGGTTTCTGTAGAAACATTTTGTAAACCTTTACCTCGTAATTCATTCGGTGTGATTACGTGGACTTGAGTATCCCGGTTTTGATCAGGGTTTGGGATCAGGGAACTCTGAAAGAAAACAAGATATTGTGGCATTTAGACGCCTTTACCTCAGGCAAAAAAGTCTGACTCTCATGTGTAAAAGAACCTGGATCTTCCGTGTTACTGGGCCCATAAAGCTGCTCACTTGGAGTCTCAGTCCTGTGGTTTTGATATGCGTCCAGATGCGCTATGTCGACAAAATATCTCTGAATTTGTCTTGAACTGCATTTTAATACTTTAAGGACCTAATGATTTTAAAAAGGGTTATTCAACGGATCGTATCGGGAAGTTGATGTACCTTAAAAACGTCTCTTTCCCAATGTAAGCTGAATGAATGAATTAAATGTCGTTTTTGGGCCCAATGGTGTCACGTGACGTTGCAGTACCAGGTTCGTCCACCATGTAAAATAAGCTTCAGCGGTTGACGCACTTCCTGGGGGGCTTGGTGCTGACACAGCTAAGTGACGTATCAGCAAAACAAACATGGCGGCAACAAATACAGCGTCTACCTCCTGGAGCGACGAAGAAAGATAATTAAATATAATTTGGAAGTAGAGATGGAGAAAGCATCAAAACGCTGACCTTTTCAAGTCTTCAAGTGGTCCTGTTTTTCCTCAAGATTTCTAAATTGCGGCGGTTTGTGTTGTAAAAAATAAACATCACAGGCGCCTGAACAAACAAGAAGCAGTAATCATAAAGCAGGATACTAGTATTGATCATGTAAACACGGATATGAAGAACCAGATCCTGAATATGATCAGAACCAGGAGAAGACTCAGAACCGGGATACTCAGGTCCATGTAAACTCACTCACTGTGTTTCATTGGAAGAGATCAGCACAGTGCAGTATCCCTCCTCCTCCTCCTCCTACTACTCCCCCCCCCCCCTCACCTCCTGGCCCGGTGTACCTTACCCCCCAACAACCCGAACATCCCTCCGTATCTCCGGCTGAATCGCATTCCTCCGTTTGGCCGGCCACAATGGGAGAACTGTTTGATGGCGGCTCTGCTCTGGTTCAGGTATTCCCCCTCTGATTAGGAACCTGAGCTTCACAGACCCCCCGCGCCTCCCTCCGAGCCCTTTATTACCCCCTCCACCCCCCCACCCTGCTTTTACCCCGACACTAACAGACAGTGAAATGATCTCACAGGTCCGAGCACATGTTTGTTGATGTGCGACACGATGAGACGCTGCTGCTGCTCCAGACGAGCTCGGCGATTTCTCTCTCCTGAAACAACAACAGAAAAATAATGAGACTGTAAATACTCCATAACTCCAGTCTGAGGTTTCAAAGAGTCTCACGCTTCTGAGTCCGTACGAAAACGGAAAACCACAAATTGTCCGACGAAACCTTTTTCAAAAATTAAACAAACATTTTTTTTTTGGGTGGTTTGCTGCAGAAACTGGGCGGCAGCTTTTCCAGCCGGGAATCTACAGCAGACATTTAAATTATATTTCCACACACATCAGAGAGGAAAGAAAAGAGTGTGCATTCAACATGTTCAACCCAAGAAGAAGAAATTCTGTCAATAACACCGAACAGCAATGATGCACAGAATAAAAAAACCTCTTTAATTGTGATCTTTAACCCTTAAATTACCACATTTTGATGTTGTAAAAAATACAATAACATGAATGTTCTTCATCTCAGAGTTTGGATTATAAACCTATAAAAACATATAAATATTAAACCAGACACTGTGTTCATATTTTACAGACAGTTTTTATGCTTTTTGGAGCATTTTTCACTCAAGTCTCGAGCTGCACGCCGACTTCTTACATGTTTGTTAAAATGCATCGACATGAGTTCAGCTCGAGAGGGAAATCAGTTTAATAAAAGAGTTGAAATGTAAATTTCTACAGAAACGATGGAGGAGACTTTAAGACTGCAACAGTCGACCTTAGGTGTGAAGTGCTTTAAGGTTTCTTCTTCTTCTCTTTTTTAAAGGGATGCATTGGGTACAGCTTCCTGTGAAATATTCACATCTAGTTTAGTTTTAGTTGATTTTGCACTTTGGAATAAAAATCAGATGAAAAAAAAGCAAATAAAATAAATCACGTGCAGGCGAGGGCTTTTCTCGAAACCTCGACGAGAGAGATCGACAAAGATAAAATAAAATAAAATGTTTTAATGAAGAACATTTCAGCAACGAGGCGATTCAGAGTCGAGATCAAGATGAACTTTATCGTCTCACAGTGAGAGATTCGTCTCAGGCTGCAGATGTTAAAAAGACGACACTCAACAGGCAGCTCTTTTTTCAGTTCAGTTTAAAGCTCCCTCAGATTCACCTGTGAAGATTCGCTCCACATCATCGCTCACACTGTTCAAAAACGCCTCGTCCTCCTGGCTCAGAAACATCTGCATCAACTCTCCATAACACAACGTAATACTATCATCACGTCTGTGTTTATATTTGACCTGTGAGTCGTATGCTCGGCCGTCAGGACGCTCCCCGGACTCTGCACGCCTTCTCATCATTTGATATTTACTGTTTAATTTTCAGGTGTTGTTTTTCTCTCTTTGTTTTTTTTGTCTTCTGCTATCAAACGTCAAAGTGTCTTTTTCTCTGCGTGTTGTACATTTCTGTTTTCTAGGATCCCCCTGAAAACGAGATGACACGCCTCGAGAGGTTTTTCTAAATAAACATAAAATGATGAGCGTTATTAAATCATGTCCAGAATATAAAGAACATCAGGTGATTAAAATATCAAAATCACACAGACAGACTTTGGTCCAGAGCCTCGCCGTCTAATTTAGCACTTTTTAAAAGTTTGACAGAAACAGGGAGAGATGATTTATAAACCTGGAGGAACTCTGAGCGTCTGAGGGCGGCACACTTAAAAAGTGTCATTTAAAATATTCAGTTAAAGACGTTAGAAGAAGTCACCTCTTAGTTTTCCTCTCAGCCGATAAACTCTTTTATTAAAATATTTAGAAAAAGGAGAAAAATGTACAAAAAATCCGTACGAATCTTTTCAAATGATTTGTGGGATTAAGAACTGAAGCTTCCTCACTTCTCCTCGTGTCTCTCAGACCTTTGCACCGGTCGTTCTTTTCCTCCCCGTCCGCCTGATTCGATGCCTTTAAGACGGCATGAACAGAGAGAGAGAAACTCTCATATCTATAAATCTACGACTCAGTTCAAGACTTTTAAAAAACGACCTCCACCTCTCGACAGGAATTAATCAAAGACAAACCCCTGGTAACTTTTATTTGTTTTAATGACGTTTAAACTGTATGACGACACAGATAATCGAATACTTCTGGAGGTTTTTTTAATTTAAAACTGACTCAGAGAATAAATAAACGATCAAACACATTTATAAAGCTTTTAAAAATGGCACTAAATAAGATATTTCTGTCCACAGATATCGTTAAAACGCTCCGCTCTAACACGTTTGAAAACTTCTGTGCAGTTTGAGTTCATGCTCTCGTTCTTTCATTTAAATGAATGATAATAAATGTCACTGATAACGCCACCAGGAGCCGTGATTCTCCCTCATTCCTTCTACTGTCATGCATTTTAAAAACTCTTTGCATCATTTTAACCTCTACAGAAGTCTCTTTAACTCGCCCCTCTCTCTCCTCTTCTTCTACAGACCCGTCAGTGAAGATGAAACAGACTTACGGATGTTGTCCAGGCGGTTGGCGGTCAGCGTGCGGGGTCTTGCTCTCCTCTCCGGGCTGCCGCGGGACGCTCCTTTCGGTCTGGAGGTATTTATGCCAAAACACTCTGCTGAAGGAAGGAAGGGATTGAGGGGTGAGGATGGGGGAGAGAGAGAGAGAGAGAGAGAGAGAGAGAGAGAGAGAGAGAGAGAGAGAGAGAGAGAGAGAGAGAGAGAGAGAGAGAGAGAGAGAGAGAGAGAGAGAGAGAGAGAGAGAGAGAGAGAGAGAGAGAGAGAGAGAGAGAGAGAGAGAGAGAGAGAGAGAGAGAGAGAGAGAGAGAGAGAGAGAGAGAGAGAGAGAGAGAGAGAGAGGAAGGAAGGATGGTTGGACGAGAAAAAAAAGAACCCAAAACAAAACATAGCATGATAGTGTGTAAGCAGTTCCATGTGTCCGGACGGAGGACTGTATCCCCCCGTACAGCTTCAGCCCTCTGCCCTCACTCTCTCTCTCCCCCCTCCTCTCTCTCTCTCTCTCCCTCTCCCTCTCTCTCTACCTGCCTCCGTCCCATTAAAGTCACCATAAAAAAGGGGAACAAGTTGTTTGGAGTCAGTTCAGTCGGGCCCGCGAAGTCTTCTTCTCCTTCTTTTTCTTGTTGACGATGAGGATGGTGATGGTGATAACGAAGATCAAGCCCTAATTATACCCGAGGAGGAAACAAAAAAAAAATAGGGGGGGGAGAAGCGAGCCGAGGTGCACAGCGATGCGGAAAAAAGGCTCATCATTCTGCTCGGCTGTGTGTGTGTGTGTGTGTGTGTGAGGGGGTGTGTGTTCTCTCTCTCTGAGCAGATGACTGCCGCTCACCTTGCCACGGGGTCTGCATGAGATTGGTTCATTGTCAAGGAGCCTTTTTTTTTTTTTTTTTTTTTTTTACCCATGATTCCATATGGTATGGAGCGGGCTACATGTTGCCCAACATGCCAGTGCAAATGTTTTCTCAATTAGGTGTCTTATCTCCGGTGAGCGCGCTCGCATCAGATGAAGCTTGCTGACAGCGTAATGGCAGGGAAAACCTCGGAAGGCTCCATCAAATGGCAGCTCTGCTACGACATCTCAGCCAGGACCTGGTGGATGGTAAGTTGGCACATTTTCTTTTTTTTTCTTCCTTTCTTTCTTCTCCTTCCTTCCTTTTTTCTTCAACCAAAAGAAGAACCTTCCCTCAGCCTCCTCCTCCTCGCTCTCTTCTTCTTCTTTATGAAACTGCCGCTTTCTGTTTTATTTCCCCCCAAAAAATGCTCTTGGATTTGTCGGACTGTTTGTTGTTTTTATCTGTCAGCGTCCCGTCTCCGCTGCCCTCCCCTCCCTCCCTTTCTCTCCGCGGTGTCCCGTTAGCGGACGGGTGCCAGCTCAGGTCTGTTGCCGCGGCCGGGGGTTTCGCTGTCGTGCCGCTGAGCCTCCCCTCCTCACCCTCCGCTCTCTCTCTCTTTCTCTCTTGTTGCGTCTAATTAAGAGGAAACTTTTGTGAAAACACACAGAAAGTCCGGCTTTGTTTGAGAGCTGAACATCGCGCTCGGCTCCCCGGCTCTGACACATCGTCGCTGCTGTGGCAATTACAGCTCACCAGGGAGCTAACACCCCCTGTGCCCGGCACGGCAGGCGATGTCCCGGGACGCGGCGGGGGCTCAGGCCGCATCGAGCAGCTTGTCGTGGTCAGCGAGGCCAGCAGACCTTTGACACCCCCGTCACCGCTGCTGTGGTGGCTGTGAGAATAAAGAGGAGCGGGGGAGAAAAGAGGGGTTTAGTCCGAGCGAGGGAGAAGCTGACAGGCAGACGGGGGCCGTTTGGTGACTCCGCTAAGAGGCGAGGAGGGGGTCCGGGGGAAGTTTTGGTGGCTCACAATAGTCTTTTGTGGCCGAGTCGTTCAAATGAGGCAGAGAGATGAAAGAGCTCGGAGAGTTCATTAGAGGACGGCTCATTATTACTGCCAGCCTCACATTTAACACTGTAGCACCACCCGGCCCCGCTCGGCTCAGCTCGGCCCGGCCGGGACGCTCTGCGTGGTGCGTTCAGGTGCAGAGTTTTGGCGCTGCAGGTTCCACTCCTGCAGCCGGAGTCAGAGGAGTTGTGTTGCTAATGAGACAAAGGCGGCTTTATCCTCTCCGTAACACGACTGTGAACTTTGTGAATTCTTCTCAGTCGAACCAAAACCAACCCCCGTCCCCCAAACACACACACATGAACACACACACACTTTCACTATCCGGTCCTGCAGCAGCAGCAGGACAGCGGCGGCGGCGGGCAGCTCGCAGATTATCACAATGATGAAGGTTTTTCTTTTACTCTGCCGACCTCCTGCTGAGAGTCCAAGTGTCTCTGTGTGTGTGAGCGTGTGTGTGCCGAGGCCCGGTCGGTGGGTAGAGGAGTTTATTTCCTGGTCTCGTGTTTGAGGGTCTGACATTACATTTCTGTTTTTATTAATTGAACTGACTTTTTAAATCCGCAGATTTATAGTTTTAATTGAAGAGTTGTGTTGTGTTCGTGTGTCATCGTAATGTTGGATAAAATAATTCTCTGGTTCAGTAAAATTTTAAAATCATATTTGTTTGAATTTTTAACAATAATTATTTCGTAAAGCATCGACTCGCGGTGACAGTGTGACTCTGTTGTTATGGTAACCATCAGGTTGCCGGGTCCGCAGAAAATAAATGTGTTGAATTAAAGTCTGCAGATTTTTTACGTGTCTTTGAACTTTAACCCGACCATCTCGTTAAATGTTTTCAGTGATCTGAACCAAATTATTCACATTTACACTTTGTGTGTTTTAAAGGAGTGTTTTTATTTGAGGTGGTGTTTCAAAATTTTTTTTGATTTTAACGCCTCAGCGTCCAAACGAAGCACGGTGATTTTTTTTAAAGACTACAAAGCTTCGTTCAAATTTTGGATTTCATAAATTAAATATGAATTTAAATCGCTGACAGAAAAATACAAATTTACACTGAAATATAATTTCCCTTTAGTCTCTCAATAACAGAGTGCGAACCCTCTGGGATTAATAAAGTATATAAAAAAAATGTTTTACATTTAAAATATTTAAATAGATTTAAAAGGTGTTCTGTACGCTCTATTTTAAATTTCATATGAATTAAAATATCGTACGAATATTCGTGGAATCTGAACGTTAAAATCTTAATTCTGAAGTTTCCTGAATCAAAATAAAAATCTCAAATATTTGAGCCCGCTTTTAACGCTTGTATTTGTGTGGTTAAGACGTCCGTGCTGAGCGACAGTGGCGGGGTAATTAGAGGAACATAAAGGCGTCGGAGCGGCGCTGGGCCGGACGTCACCGTCGGCAGCAGAAAAGGTTAAAGAGGCTGAAAAGCACAAAGAGGATTATCAACGTTTCTAAAAGCTGCTGTGGTCGTTCCTGACGGCTCGTTTCAGAGACTCACGCCACGTTTAAATTAAAGCTTTTTAATCTTTTCTTATTTAAATATTTCCTATAAAAGAAAAACAGATGTTTAAAGGTTTAATTTGACGACTTCGGTTATTAAATTCATGAGAAGTTATTTCTTCTAAATGATTTAATTTAAGCTCCTTCAAATTAAAATACATGAAAAATTAATAAGGCTTAAAAAAAAACATTTTATTATTTCAAATTTAATCTTTAATTAACCAGGAAAAAAATGGATGAGATTAAAAATGTCTTTTTCAAAGAGAGCCCGGCAAAAAGATCAGTCAAGGTTCAAATGTTTACACCTTGGTGCGTTGATTTCACTGTGCTTTTATTCTGAAAAACAAAAAAATAAAACAAGCATCACTGAATGATTTTTTTAACCATTGTGATCCACGTTTTCATTACAAAAAATCTAAAATGACTTCCTGCATTTCTTTGTGTGTTCTGTTTTTGACCCGTCAGTCACGTCCTGACATATTCGTATTTATTTATTCGCCGTGTGTTTTCCCGCCTCTCTGCATCGCCACACATCCACA
Organism: Tautogolabrus adspersus; assembly: GCA_020745685.1. NCBI lineage: Eukaryota > Metazoa > Chordata > Actinopteri > Labriformes > Labridae > Tautogolabrus > Tautogolabrus adspersus. Next base: position 1,257,102 of record CM036536.1, on the reverse strand, counting down.
GCAGTTATATTCCAAATTATTAACACGTTATAATCCGAGTTGAGTCGATGCCAGTTTGTTTAGATCGACCCTGAGCAGTAAACGGCGGCTCGTCTGCAGCGTCACCACAGTGAGCACGCTCGGATCGTTTTAAAATTAACATTTAATGCAGCGGCGTGGAGTTAAAAAAAGACTAGAGGAGGAGGAAGACGTTTCTGAGTTCGACTGGAGCGTGAAATAATTTAGATTCAAGTATTTTTAATATAAATAATAAAAAACGACACAGGAAGTCCAATCACATCAGATGGCGTGTGATCAGCGTGGAGCTCGTCCAAAACGGAGACAAAATAATTTAAAATGAATTTAAAATCTTTTCTGAAAATGTTTTTAAAAAAATTCAAAAACTGCTGAAAATTTAGAAAAAGGTAAAAAAAAAGTGTTGTGTGTCTGTCTGTCTGTGTGTGTGTGTGTGTGTGTCTGTGTGTGGTATGTAGTGTGTGTGTGTCTGTGTGTGTGTGTGTGTGTGTGTGTCTGTGTGTGTGTGTGTGTCTGTGTGTGTGTGCGTGCAGCATTTAGTGTGTGTGCACCACAGGGGTTGATGGGATTTCTGCGGCACTACAAGTGATGGCCCCATAATCCATTTGTCAGTCAGTGAGCGGCCCCCTTCTCTCTCTCTCTCTCTCTCTCTCTCTCTCTCTCTCTCTCCAACACACACACACACACACACACACTGCAGATTACAATAATTCGAAACAATCTGCTGAAGTTGAAATCGAGCTGAATGCTTGCTGCTGTCGTTTGAATGTAATTTAATAAAATTCTAATATTTGTGGATGTTTGAGAAAAACTCGTATTGCACATTTTATTTTACATCTCTTCGTGTGTGAACGCTGCAGACGTTGAGTTCATCAAAAGAACATTTTCTAAATCTCAAATTTTGTCCCGTTTGACCCACAGATGCCTGTCTGACACGTCTTAGGATAAAAAAGATCAAAATGAAGACAGAGCCAGAAGGGCAGGATGTGTTTCACGAGGGCAACGTGAAACACATCCTGCCCTCGTCTTCAAGTGGAGCTTAGAATCATTTTTAAGTATTTAGTAACGCTCAGTATCCTTAAAAAAATATTTTTTATACACTTTAACATTAAAGGTTAAAAGTGTATAAAAAGAGGTCGCTCACTTTCTGTTTTTAGTTTCCTTCCTGTTCCAAACGTTGCTTTACAGACGGAGGCTGTTTGTGCTGCTACGTGTGTTTTTGTTTCTTACATTCAGCGTCACGGCTTTCAGAGTTTCACCCAATGAGTTTATGAAATGAAGTACTTTTTAGTTTTTGCTAAATGAGTACCAGAGACGTCTTTGTGTTTCCCACCTTCATCACGCTTAATTTAAACATGCAAACTCTCCAGACTCTTCGTTGTGTTCGTCCATGTTTGTGTCAGCCGGGAAATCTGTCTTTTTGTAACATCGACTGTTTGTACGTCTGAATTTAATCACAGATGGTCTTCGACTTTTGCAAACTGCTCCAAACTAACCTTTTGTCGAGAAGACAGAAGTTATGATTTATTGTTGGAGTTTTAGGAGCAGCATTATAAATGTGTTCGTCTGTATGACAGTAACAGAAGTGAGAATGTGCCCTCGTCTACGTGAGACTCAGCTGATCAGAGAATGTGCTGCTCAGAGACGCTCGTCTCTGTGAAGCAGTGGATCGTGGCGGGCTGGCGGCGGCTCGGCTCGGCTCTGTGTTTGTGGTCTGTGTGAGGTCCGGTTCATTATGGGACTCTGAGAGGAGGATCAGGACAGACTCGCAGGTTTAAAACTGACGTTAATGAGCTCGCTGGAGGAGAGAAACACAGCGGAGCAGGAAGAACAGGAGGAGACACAGAGAGGAGGACAGAAGGGGGAAGATTTCCTTCAAGTCTGACAAAAACAAAGAATTTATCAGGAATGTGGATTTAAGACTTTCAGTTAAGAAACCGACTATCTGGAAGTTTTACAAACTAAAAGTGTATCTGAAGGACGTCAAGGCGGCCGTAGTGGTTTTTAAAGAGCTGCTGTACTCTCCAGTGCACCTGCAGAGTCACCATCCAAACCTACAAACCCTCTAATAACTACCTGTAACTCTTTGCCTTCACTGGATCTGCAGCGTTTTAGCAGAGCAGCAGCTTCCGTGCTGCGTTCAGGCGCAGCACTCAGTGTAGGTCATCTGGAAACTTGCAGCGCTCTGAGCCCACTGCACAGTCCCTGCAGTGAAATGTTTAAAACGACCACGGCTCGTATTAGAGGAACTTCCTAACGTGCAGATTGTGTGTTAACATTTTGGTTACCATGGTTACCAGGGTTTGGACCTGATTTAAGAAAACAAGCCACAGGTACACAGCTCCTAAGTCAACACTGGTTAGAAACTCTCAAGAGCAGCTGCCGATGTTGTGCTCTGCCTCTGGTCACTTCCTGTCAGCACCTTTGGTCACTTCCTGTCAGCACCTGTGCGTCCATTCCGACTCAAAGCTGTTCGTAAATCTGTGCCTATGACTTCTATTTTTGTTGCCATGGTATCGAAACAGGTATCAATGTGAGATTTTTACTAGACTCATTTCAAAGTTTAAAATGTGGTATCATGACACACCTCGTTCCACTTTTATAAATGAGACAAATATGACACGATGGAAGGAGGCTGAGCTAGCAGTTTCCCTCTGACTCCAGTGTTTGTGCTAAGCTAGGCTAAACATTTCCTGGTCTATGTGCAGAGAGAGAGAGAGAGAGAGAGAGAGAGAGAGAGAGAGAGAGAGAGAGAAATGTGGGACTGCTCCTTTAATAAAAAAAACATGCGTCCCTACTGTTATTCATAGTTTTTTATTGCTCGCTCAGCTGAGTCACATTTTCACACTGATTCTACCTTTTCAGCACCACACTGAGTCCACGCAGGAAGGGTGTGTGTTACGGGGTTTGTGTGTGTATCAGTTTGTGTGTGTGTGTTGGTGTCATATTGTGCAGGAGATGTTTCCAATTTGCAGGCGGCCATGAGCGAGGTAGAGATGATTAGAGAGGAGGAAATTGGGGGATTAGAATTGTCTGCTTGAACTTCCTGAGCTCTCTCTCTCTCTCTCTCTCTCTCTCTCTCTCTCTCTCTCTTTGGCTCTCGCTCGTCCTCCTGCTGGGTGGAAAGTGTGAGGACACGGCAAGTCCTCGAGCTCCCGGCGAGTCTCAGGCTGTCACCCTCCAACGGACATGACTCACTCATCCGCTCACCTTTTACCTTTCCTGCCATCCTTCCTTTCCTTCCCTCCTTCCTTCCTGTGTCTTTCTTCACCTTTGTCTTTCCTCTACTTTCATCCTTCCCGTCCTTTTGTGTCCCTTTCCCTTTTTATTTCATTGCTTCTCTTGTCTTTTCATTCTCTTCATCTCTATTCGTCCTTTTTCATTTGTTTCCCTTTCGTTTTAAACCTTCTGTCCTTTCCTCTTTCTTTTCCTTCACTGTCTTTTTCCAGCATCCTTTCTTTCTATGTTTTTAATCCCTCCTTGCTTTAATCTTTCTTCTCCTCTTAAATTGTTTGACCCTCTCTCCTTTCTGTCTTTTCTTTTGTCATGTTTCATCATCACTCCCTTTCTTTCAGTTCTTCTTTTCCAACTTTCCTTCATTGTTTAGTTTCTTTACCCGTCAAGCCCGTTTCAGACTGCGTTTCTGCCAAAGAGCTGGGACTTAGCTCAGCTGTCATAACGTCTTTGTTCATTCATATTGATTCAACAAGGACGTAATATCGGTGTCCCAGTCGGTGTATTCACTTTGTGTTTCAGCGTTGCAAAAGCACAGCACAGAAGGGGCTCCACACACACACACACACACACACACGCACACACACACACACACACACACACGCACACAGCGCTGTTCTCCCCCCCCGCTCGCTCAGCTGATCCCGTCTCTCCTCTCTAACGCCTCTGTCGGTGCAGAGGGGGGGTCACTTCATCCCCTCATTACACCTCAGTGACATTCAGATTGAAGGAGAAATGCACATTGATGTAAACATCGCGGCTTGAAATGGCGGTCGGAGATCCTGTTTGAGTTTTATGACGCCAGAATCTGAATCAATCTGATATTTGTCAGTTAAAGTTTTATTTCTAACTCTTTGGTCCTTTTTAAGAGGCTCATGATCAGGAACAGTTTGTTCAGTCTTCATTGACACAAAGTCGAAGAGTCAGAGCGTCCGTTAGACTCGAGGTCGTGTTGAAGAGTCAGAGCGTCCGTTAGACTCGAGGTCGTGTTGAAGAGTCAGAGCGTCTGTTAGACTCGATGTCGTGTTGAAGAGTGTGAGCGTCTGTTAGACTCGAGGTTAGACTCGATGTCGTGTTGAAGAGTCAGAGCGTCCGTTAGACTCGAGGTTAGACTCGATGTCGTGTTGAAGAGTCAGAGCGTCCGTTAGACTCGATGTCGTGTTGAAGAGTCAGAGCGTCCGTTAGACTCGATGTCGTGTTGAAGAGTCAGAGCGTCCGTTAGACTCGATGTCGTGTTGAAGAGTCAGAGCGTCTGTTAGACTCGATGTTGTGTTGAAGAGTGTGAGCGTCTGTTAGACTCGATGTTAGACTCGATGTCGTGTTGAAGAGTCAGAGCGTCCGTTAGACTCGAGGTTAGACTCGATGTCGTGTTGAAGAGTCAGAGCGTCCGTTAGACTCGAGGTTAGACTCGATGTCGTGTTGAAGAGTCAGAGCGTCCGTTAGACTCGAGGTTAGACTCGATGTCGTGTTGAAGAGTGTGAGCGTCTGTTAGACTCGAGGTTAGATTGATGTCGTGTTGAAGAGTGTGAGCGTCTGTTAGACTCGAGGTTAGACTCGATGTCGTGTTGAAGAGTGTGAGCGTCTGTTAGACTCGATGTCGTGTTGAAGAGTGTGAGCGTCTGTTAGACTCGATGTCGTGTTGAAGAGTCAGAGCGTCTGTTAGACTCGATGTCGTGTTGAAGAGTCAGAGCGTCTGTTAGACTCGATGTCGTGTTGAAGAGTCAGAGCGTCTGTTAGACTCGATGTCGTGTTGAAGAGTCAGAGCGTCTGTTAGACTCGATGTCGTGTTGAAGAGTGTGAGCGTCTGTTAGACTCGAGGTTAGACTCGATGTCGTGTTGAAGAGTGTGAGCGTCTGTTAGACTCGATGTCGTGTTGAAGAGTCAGAGCGTCTGTTAGACTTGGTGTTGTGTGTTTGAGTCTGCAGCAGCTCGCTGACCTGACCAGGTGCTCTGCGCTGTGATTCTCCCTCTCTCACTCTCGTCTCTGCAGCTTCTGGTTCTCTCTCTTATTTTCTTTTTCTGGTCCAATAAGCGAGCTTCATACCGCGGGCTGTAATATCCGCTGCTGTGCTGCTGGACTTAGCGAGGGAAAGCTGAGCCTGAGGCGACTACAGGGAAACCCGGCCAACCCGAGAGAGAGCCGAGCACTCACAGTCTTTTCTTTCTCAATGTAAGGGAGTTTTTAGCGTTTTTAGAGAATGAGGGCGACAACATTTGTCATACTTTGCAACATTGCATGTTTGAAACGAGACATGAAGATCTATTGTATTGAAAAGAATAGAAACTTACAGAAAACTACAGATATTCAGTCACAGTTTTCACCAAAAGCTGCTGCGAGCGAGCATGTCGCTTAACACTGGCGTTTCTGAAGTCCTTTTAGAGTCTCAAAACGATGCAAAGGTTACGGCACTGTGTACAGGTCACTAATTAAATACAAAGTTGGAGAAATACTTTGCAGATCTATCTCATAAGCCAGGTGTGCAGGAGAGGACTGACTACATCCAAAATACAAGTAAGTTCCTGCACTAAAACATTGTGCAGTTCAGACAGTGTGCAGGAGTTTGCTACCCAATATTGGGTGGGTAGGACTTCTATTTCTGTTACCGTGACATTGAAAAAGGAATTTATATTGTAGTTGTATCATATCAAAGTTTAAAATTCTGGTACCGTGACCCTTATCAGCCCTAATCAGGTATCGAAGACCATGTTTATATGAAAACGATCCACTGGAAACTGAACTGTTTTTTGTTTGCGATTTCAAGTTCTGTGTTCAGACGATGTTTCTATAACCAGCGTGCACACGGATCTAAAAAATGACTTAAAATCACTGTAGGAAACATGCCAGGACAGTAGATGGCGGTGCAACTTTCTAATGAAACAACACGTGATGCGCACGTACTACTTCCTACACAGAGCGCTGAGGATCACAGGTAGCGCCACCTTGGGGCGGCGGTAGCTTAGTCTGTAGGGACTTGGGTTGGGTTTCGCCGGTTCAAGTCCCTGGCCCTTGAGCAAGGCCCCGAACCCCCCCACCAGCTCAGGAGCGCTCGCTGTGTACTGCTCCCTCACTCTGACATCTCTCTGTTTGTGCATGTGTGAGTGTTTTCAGCCTGTGTGTGTTTCAACAACAGAGTGTAAAATTTAATTTCCCCTCACAGGATTCTTTTAACTCCTCCCCCTCTTCCTGGTGTCTTTGACTCTAAATGGGACCATAGCTGACTAAATGAACATCACGCTGTGTTGATGAAGACGTGAAACTAGAGACTGAGACCATAAACTCATCAGGAAACTGTTTACTAAGGGAATAAATCACCTGACGAGTAGGAACATTTGATCATGGACTTAGCCCCCTGCTGGACACTAGAAAGAATGCAGCTTTAAGACACTCCTGTATTGGCTTCACTTTTAAAGCCAGCGTTAACGTCCACTTCTTATATTCAGGGATGCAGCAAGGAGGGCCAGATTGGAATCCGCCTTCAGATTTCTTTTTTTATTCTAGAGACGACTTTTTCTGCAACGGAGAGCTTTGAATGCCGACTAGGGTTAAATGTTAGCTGCCAAGATTAGACTAGTTTTTATTTTCCTGCTCTTTTCTCTCAGGATTGTCGAACACGTTTGACTTTTTATTTCAGACTCTGTAGTAAACCTGAGAGCAGCGGTGAGCAGGTGAGGATGAGTGCAGCTGCAGCAGTCGAGTATTTTCTGTTTTTGTTTCCTGCTGCTGGATTTGGCAGCTGCTTCGCTCTCTGGCTGCAGAGATGGAGGAAGAGCTGGAGGAGCTTTGTGTGAGAAAACAGACAAACTGGTCTGGAGTCAGTCCAGATGGAGAAGGGGGGGGGGGGGGGGAATGATTTTGAGAGAGAGACACTGAGTTTTGAAACCAGTACGGTGCCTTATTTATATTCTGGAGCACTGGTTCTGATCTGGTACCTGATTCAAACACGAGCAGCCACATATTTAAACACTCACTCACACTTTTGTTCAGTTTGAACTGAGTGCAAAGGAGCAGAGAGACGAAGCAGCAGCGACGATATGTGTGGACGTTTAAATACTCAAGTACTGCCCCCTACAGAGAGTGAACAAAAGCACAAAACACATGAAATAACCCACAAACGGGAGATTACAAACTTTTCCAAGGTGTCACAAATCGCTCAGTTATAAATAAACGATGTGAAAAAACGTGACTTCAGACACTCATCAACACTGAGATGGATAGGAGCGCTGACAGTACATGTACAGCGGCCATAGTCCTCATTGCAGCAGCTGTTGGTTCGAATCCAACCTCGGCCCTTCGCCGCATGTCATCCCCTACTTTCTCTCTTCCCATTTCCTGTCTCTCTGCAGCTGTCCTTTCCAGTAAAAAAAGTACACTCAGAGGGATAGAGATGCTCGGATCTTGGACGGAGAGGCTGACACTCGGACGATTCGGATCACTTTGGTTGGTTCACCTCTGAAATCAGAAAGTGATGAGGAAAGGATCGCTTGTTTTGAGGAGATTTCATCTGAGCAGGATGAATGCATGCAAAGTCATCTGATAGACTTTGTTAGGCGCTAAGCTGGGAGCAAACGATTGTAGTTGATGTAAAGTTTGAGGGAAAGATGGACGAAGTCTTTACCGTCGGGTGGCTTCATATCGTCACCCAAAGTGATGCTCGAGAGAAGACAAACACGGAAACAGAGACTTTGTATTTGTTTGATTTGAATATAAAGTTTAAATATTTTACAGTATTTAAGTGAGTTATGGACCATTTCTTTCTTAGTGTGTTAATTTCCTCCTTCCTTTTCCTTCTCCTGTTCTTGTCCTCTGCTCGTCCTCCTCTTCCTCCTCTTCTTCATCACCCCCTGTTTGTCCTCCTCCTCCTCCAGCTCTCTGCTCGTCCTCCTCTTCCTCTTCTTCTTCATCACCCCCTGTTTGTCCTCCTCCTCCTCCTCCTGCTCCTCTGCCTCCTGCTCCATGTCTGTTCCTCCCTGGAGAAACATGGCTACCTGCCAAGACAGCTGCTTCTTCTTCAGGCCGGTCCGCTGTTGTTGTTCGTGTGTTCGGTGTGTGTGTGTGGTGGACGTCCTGCTGGGACGGGAAACAATAGGACAGTGGTGATGATGGTGATGATGATGATGATGATGGTGATGATGATAGACCCCCATGTAAGTCCATCTCTCTGTACCCGAGCCGTGGTTTTCAGCTCCGTTTGGGACTACTTTCAGCGGCGGATGAAACCACACTGCTGAATGTTGTGTGTGTGTTTGGGGGACAGGTGTATGGACAGACCCCCCCTCTTCCCCTCCTCTCTTCCACCCCTCTCCTCCACCCCTCCCCCCTCCTCTGAACCTAAAGGACCCGTGTCAAACAAAGTGAGCATTGTTTCTCCCTCCTCTGTGTTGTGGCTTTTTGCCAGTTTAGAGACTCGGTATCAAAGAACGTCTCACGCTGCTGCTCGCTGCATCACTCTGTTTCTGCTCACAAACACTGGGAACAATTTTTACTACTTTAACTCGATTGTGACGTTATACGTTCTGTTCACGTTGGTTATTTAAAGGTCCAGTCAGTAAGATGTGTAGTGAGTGAAATGATAAAGTGACCTTACTCTATGATCAGACATTAAGGAAACATGCTATGTTGAAGTGCTGGCTTCTCTGACAACAATGCAGCAGCCAGTATGTCCTCCTTCTAACTTTAGATTCTGGTCCTGAATGGTCTGGATTTGTTTGGACCAGAGAAGGTAGGCGGTTTTAAGGCACCCCCACACGGCCGTTTTGGACGCCCCTCGGTTTGCCAGATATGAGAGCAGTTATCAGGTCAAACCAACAGGTGTTGCAGGGATGGAAGCGGGCATCCTGAATATGTGGATATGCTGCTTGGGATGATTTCTTCATGCACACCCTAAGGAGGCACTAAGATTGGCTCTGAGTCCTGATCTATTCTAAGAAAAGAGACTAATCTATGTAAAGTTAGACCGTGAGTCCCCCCCCCCCCCCCCCACATGGAGCTGGAACGATCCTCGTGTTCAACTGTGATGTTGCCGGTCGACTGATCAGGCGCTTTCGAATGAATCGTCCATTTTTGGGTCGCCCTTAAAGTACCAGAATCTTAAGCAATAATATTCGATGTTTCTGTAAGCGTGATATCGTGTGTGTGTGTGCGTGTGTGTGTGAGTGTGTGTGAGAGTGTGTGTGTGTGGTTTTACAAACTCGCTCTTTTGTGATTGTAACAGAAAAAAAAAAATGGAAACAGAATCCAGAAACGCCATCTGGTATTTGGGAGGTGTGTGTGTGTGTGTGTTCGGTGAGTGTGTGTGTGTGTGTGTGTGTGTGTGTTCGGTGAGTGTGTGTGTGTTCGATGAGTGTGTGTGTGTGTGTGTGTGTGTGTTCGGTGAGTGTGTGTGTGTTCGATGAGTGTGTGTGTGTGTGTGTTCGGTGTGTGTGTCACACAGTTCTTGGGCTGCAGCCATTGGGTGTTTGGCTGCCAGCAGAGGTGTCAGTCTTCAGTTAAAGGGAGGCAGCGCTGCCTGTTTGCTGTTTACTCGATTGGCAGAAATGGATTCCTGCCATGTGAATATATTTATATATATAATTTTTTTTTAACTCTCTACGTAAATATCACCTGTTCTGTCACACGGCCAGCCCCGCCCTGCTGCCCCGCTCTCTGGGACCAGACGAGGAGCTATGACAAACAGACGTTCAGAGGATTCATTCACACATCTCAGAGCATCATTCTGTTTGTCACCAAGATATTCTTCATAACTTGGTCATTTGAGGCTTCTGTAGATCTGCAAATCTTGTGTTCTGGACCGTAACATCGGGAAGGATACGGACGTTACCCGGGGGATAAAAATCAAACTACAAATGAATTGACGTTATTAGTTCCTTTAGAAGGAGGATTTCAAATCCAGAGTCCGCCCAGTCTGAGACCGAGACAAGACCGAGTAAAAATGCTTTCGATTCTGGGACCGGTGTTGAGACCAAGACTGGTTTTGGGTATTTGGGTGCCGGATAGCCTGGCAGTTGTGGCGTGCGCCCCATGTACAGAGACTATAGTCCTCGTCACAGCAGCCGTGGGTTCAAATCCGACATCTGCCCTTTTCTGCATGTCGCCCCCGTCTCTCTCTTCAGCTGTCCTCTCTAATAAAGGCAAAAATACCTTTAAAGCATAAAAAGGATCGAGCGCTTAATGAAGCCCAGAGCGTAAAAACACGACTGTTAGAATAAAACAGAAAGAATGAAAACATCTATCAGAGCTTTGAACTTTCAGTCGACCCTCTGATTCATTCAGAGATCAAATCACAGCAGAGCTCAGTGTGTGTGTGTGAACGCACAGCCAGGCGGTCTCAGGTTAACGTGTGTGTTAACATGTTCGTATCACACATGTACACTCTGACATCAGAGCGGCTCGTTCAGACACGGCTGCACATTAACGACTTTGTCCTAATTAATTATTTCCTATTAAAGCTACGGATCGCAGCAGCTGTTGAACGCCGTGAGATGTCCCTTTAATCACATGACGCCCCCCCCTTCACCCCCACAGAGGCTGAACCATGACGCTGTTCGGAGCCTTTTAACACCAGTAATGCTTTAATAGCAATCTGAGTGATTAAACAATCAGACAAATGGAGCGCAGATAAAATCTAGAGTGCTACTTAGTTCATCGTGATTAGAGGTGCAGGATTTACGAGAGAGGCAGCCAGATGTTTGAATATCACCACGGCGTGATTAGAGAGCACAGCCGAGTCCGGGTGAGGGCGGGAAACACGAGGCACCGTGGAGTCATGGGAGTCCACCGACACACACAGCTGGAAGTTTAATCTGCAGCAACCGATCATCAAAGATCAGATGAGTTCAGATACATACAGAAAAGAATAGAACTTTATTTGTCCACAATGCCTAACTACTCAAAGCGCTTTTACACCGCAGGTCACACCGACACGTCAGTATTAACTCATCCATTCATACACATTCATACGCCGCAGGAGCAACTTGGGGTTAAGTGTCTTGCCCAAGGACACAGCATACATTTGGCTGCAGGAGCTGGGGATCGAACCCCCGACCTTCCAGTTAAAGACGACCGACTCGACCAACTGAGCCACAGCCGCCCAAATAAAAAGAGGTCAGTTTTAAAACTGTAATTTTATAAACCGTTAAGCTCCATGCTCCCTCGTCGGTCAACACCCACAGGCTGCGTTCTCAGAGCGCAGCACGGAGCAGCACCGCCGGACAGCTGGAGTGTCGAGACCAAGAAGTCCCGCTGTAATTAAAGAATCACGTGCAACAGCGTCAGATAATACGATGTTTGCGGGAAAGGAGCCGCAGGTCAGATTCTAACCTGGGTGGCCGGCTTGGAGGACTAAAGCCTCCGTACATGGGGCACGCACGAACCGCTAGGCTACTGGTGGCCAGTTTTCTGGATTTTATTTTGGGTATACGTTCGTTTAAGGTGCGTCAGATTTAGGTCTGTGTTCAGTGAGCCGTTCTAATGTGCACGTTGTCTTAACGAGTTTTTGGTGTCCTTGTGGCACAGTGGTGAGTTCACGATGTAGTGCGCTCCAACCTTGAGAAGCCGGTAAAGGATTTTTTAAGTAGAGCATCATCAGCGTCATCTCCCGCTCCTCTTCATCCAGAGACCCCTACTGCACAGGAAGTGTCAAGTTGAACAAGTACAGGAAAGTTATCGCAGTTATGATCCGTGCTGCTATCCTCTGAAGAAGTCGCAGCTACACGGTGAACCTGCGTGTGAAGTGCGATTAATGAGCGTCAGATTATTTTTAGAGGAGTAAACTGCAGAAGCGGTGTCACAGAGGCGCCATATGTTAGGACATCAGAGAGGCATTTAACAGCGTCCAGAAAAAACACGCCATGTGAAGGAGTGTTTGTCAGCAGCTCCCTCCAAGGACTCGTTCATTAGCAGTAATGTGGAGTGATCACCTCTTTATCAGCGTGTGTACAGACTCAGGTTTGTCCCGTAGCCAGGTATATACACACACACAGACACACACACGTACACACACACACACACACACACACACACACACACACACACACACACACTCACACACACCCTCCCCCCCTGTTCTAATTAAGTTGATTCAGAGCGGTGCCTGTGTGCGTGCAGGACTTCATTACTTACGGCTGTCCGGTCCGGGGCGCCTGCCGACCTCGCAGAGCCTGTCGCCATGTTGTGCCCACGCCTCCAACAGGGGGAGCCACTGACCCGAGACCCCCCCTGTGCCCCCCTTCTCACCCCAGGGGAGAGTCGGACAAACAGCTGGTGGGGGCATCAAGGGAGACCTAATTCCTGCCCTGCACACACACACACACACACACACACACACACACACACACACACACACACACACACACACACACACACACACACCCACACACACCAACAAACAGGAAACACCTTCTCACAGGGGAGTTGGTCCTCTCCATTCCTTTGGTCTCATGCTGCTCAACATGGGGTCCCAGGACCTCCAGGGGTCCTTGAGAATATTCCAGGGGGGTCATCGACTTTACATGATAAACAGCGACGTACAGAATCTGCAGATTTGCTGCAAAACTGTCGTGTTTGCAGCAGAAAACGAAACTTTAGCAGCGTCTGAGGAGTCGTGAAATGCTTTCTAAACCTGAGGGCCACAACCAGGTACAGCAGGGAAGGGTACAAAGTGCTGCAGACGGTGATCAATGTTTGGAGTCCAGCTCGATTGATAGTCGTGTCCCGTCAAAGTTGCACGATTTTTTTTCATGGGGATGACAAAGTCCAGTGCAGCAGGTTGGATAAGTTTTCTGTGCTCTTTGCTTTCAGTTGGTCGTTTGTGGTCGCTGAAGCCGTTTAAAGATGGCGTAGGTTTTTTATGATGGACATCACTCCTCTTCGATCTGTTCCTTCTCTAACGAGGTCCACTGTCTTGCACAACTTATCACTCTCTTGTATTATAATATTTTCTCAACTCACAAATGCAAATGAAACTGGATTTTATGGCGTTTTATGGAACGGATCAACAGAAACTAGTCCATGGTTTGAGTGTAGGCGAGTAGACAGAATATAGATTAACTGATTAAAACAAATGAAGAACTCTGTGAAACTTTGGACTAAGATCAGCTGCAACTGATTTCTGATCTTGTCTGGTGGTAAAGATGCTTCCCTGCTGCTGCCCCCCTCCTCCCTCTCATGCAGCAGGAGCTCCCCCCCCGCCAGCCGGGCGGCGGCGTAGAGGGCAGCGGGGGCACAGAGGAGCCGGGTGCTGCCTGATGGCGGTCAGGACGGGCCGGGCTCGGCTACAGATGTGATGCCAGCTTTTTCCAGGGGTCACCTTGGAGAGGCCGATGGCAGCATGTCCACCCCCTCCCTCCTCACCCCTTCACCCCCCAGCACTACAGCTGGCTCCCTGCTTAATCCGCCACAGGGGGGGAGGAGGGCAGGAGGCCTCAGAGGCCTCTACATGCTCTCTACTTACAGTTACAGTGTGTCTGAGGACGGAAAATCCAAACAAATACCTGAACCCACGTAAGAAGAGCTGAGGGTGAAGATTCAGTCTTTACTTTGGTGATAGGAGTTTGATAAAAACACAAGCTTAGAAAACAGAAATCAAGCAGATTCAAACTGTGAGAGGCGTGATGGAAAACCCTCCCAAAGCAACAAAGTGGATCTAACGTCAGGGCTTTCACTACCTTGTGACTCTCTTGAGTTAAACCGAAGTCGTTGTTGGATGGTGGTGCGATGCAGACTCATCACTAAATAACTGAGGAAATGCATTTTTATATTTTGCACGTTTGCAAAGTTTTAGTGGCGCAAAGGTTACCAGTACTGTAGTGTAGTGCTTTACAGGGCCCGTTACTGTACTAGAAATAAAACTATGATCCCATTCTGTCATTAAGAATCATACTCAGTATCTCTTTTAATACCATGACATACAAAAGAAGTCCTTAGTGCCCAAAGTGTGTTCATTTGTTGTTCACACTGCTGGTGCAGAAAAGTCACCTAACACATCGAACAACGACAATCCAATTTGTTATACCTGATGACGAATATCATAAATAAAAGAGCTTTAGTCGAAGCTTAATGGAGGACCCTCACCCCCTTTAGGAGGAGCTGTGTGTTTGGAGTGTGACTTCAGTTTCATGATTTAAAAATAATTGGAAAGGAGACGTAGTGATGGAGACTTCCCGGTCTGCCCAGTTGTTGGTTCTTTGGTAAATGTTTTAAAGCTTCAATCAAGAGCTCTTGTGAGAGTTTCCAAAAATGGTGGTTGCTGTTGCTGCATTGGCTCACGTGTTCCACACATCAACCTACGCTGAGGTCTGGACCAATCAGTGTGCTTTCAGTCACCCAGGGTTCCTCTTGTGCAGGAAAAGTGAGCTGCCGGAGGTGAAAATGTTCCCACAAAAGGGTTCCAGTTCTAGTAAGAAATTCCTACGAGCCGATAATGGTCTACTAGGTGTCACCTTTTTCTATTTCTTCCGTAAACTTCAAAAACAGGTGCATGAAGACACCCCGAATGGCAGAGTAACATAGAAAAGGCTTGCACTAGCAGGCAGTGGCTCGTTAAGTGTGCCAAGCTTCTTCCTTCTTCGTATCTGTCTTGTGAAGACGTAAGAAGAACTTCTCCTAAAGATGTGGATTTGATTACGTCTTCCATCAGTGGTTAGAACAAATAAACGAGTTACTAAATAACACACGCTGTCGGGCTTTGGTCCAGCTCCGGTGTGGCCCTGCAGAAGGTGAAGCCGCCGGTCTGCTTTTCCAAACTGGATCCATCTTCTCCGCTAATCAGCCGTACATCTGCACGTTCCTAATTGTTTCCATCTCCCTTCCTGATTCTCTGTGTCTGTTCGCTCCGTGCTGACGGCTTTAACAGGACGATTCTGGTTTCAATCGCGAACATGGAGAGGATTTACTCTGCGGACGTGAAAAAAATCCGCTTAGGTTTCTGCAGAACCAGGAGCCATTAACAGATCAACTGGAGGATATTACTTTCTGCTTCAGACTGTGCGTTTCTCTGATCGTAGGGCTAATAAACGTCCCATGGATAAACCACACGATGCTCGCTCAGCCTCATCCTCCACTAATGCAGAGCAGTTATGGACATGATTACACTGCAACTGAAAAATACTCTTCCTATTTTACCCTTTGCCAAGTTAAATGATTTTATAAACTATTACAGACTTGGAGGATTCTCGTGCCAGAGTCTCAGGCCCAAAACCAGTTTGGATCTTTTAAGATATATCTCGTTCACAAGCCACTAAAGTTTAAATATTGAGGACCAACTTTTTGCCATTTAGGCTTTTAGGGTTTCTGGAGGAAACACAGTTTGGACAGGGAAACATATTGTGTGTTTAAATGAGGAGCTGCAGCTGCAAAGTGTTGGACTCTTGCTTTAAGAGTCTGTGTCAGTTGCACAGCAAATAGTGAGGCTTTAGTATCCTCAGTGTTTCCATCGTGACCGTTACCGTTGCAGTTCAGTGAGCGAGCAGGTACAGCTGCAGGTGAGCGAGGCCTCGGATGGAGAGGGCTGAAACCAGAGAGGACTGTGGGAGCTCGGTGCTGATGGTCGACTGGGAGCATTAATGAAGCAGATTAGGTGTCCCGCCGTGGCCCCGCAGGCCTGCAGAGGACTCAGCCTCCACTCTCTGAACAACAACGCTCCCAAACACTGACCAGCTCAGGGTACTTCAGGTTCAGACAGAGAAGAAAGTCCACAAAGTTTCTGCTGCTTTAGGATTTCAGGAGTTCAATCTCTCAATGGGCACAGATGCTGCACAGATCTCTGCTGATGATCCTGAGTTTATAGAACAGTAGGTGCACAAGTGATCAATCAGCGTCTGATGATAATAAAGCCTCAGAGTGTGAAGCGGCGTCCAACTTTTAGGCCCTCAGGTGAAGCAAAGAGTTGGTGATAAAGGACATCTTGCCAAGTCGTCCTTTTCTAGGCGTGGTTATTATTTTTTACAGTCGGACGGCAACCTGAGAAGCACGAATGGAGTTTGGGTTGAGAGGCGTTGTCTAAGAGCAGATTGTTAGCTGCATGAATGAAGATGTCTGTTTATCATGTCTGATAAAAATCTAAACAGTTGTCAGATGTCTGTTGATGGGATCCAGGATGTATTACAGATGATGCCTTCTTCCTCTCGGTGCTCTCCACACTGACTATCTTCATGTGTTCAATCAAAGCCTGCTGAAATGCAGGTGGACAACACGACTTTAGACGTCGTGCCCGGGGAAAACCAGAAAGATTACGAAACCGAAATCATGCCCTGAATAAAGATTACACATAAGAAGTAACATCACAAAAGTGTTTGGTTATTTGAAGAGATTAAGAGATCGGCATTCTGTGACGAACAAAAGTGTAAAGTGTTTTTCCTGGGTTTAAACTTTTTAGTTGTCATATGAACAAATCTTCCCCCCCCCCCCCCAAACATTAGGCTTTGGGTTGGGCGATATGTTGGTGCCACTGGTGGAGATTCGTCATGATCATAGGGTTAGGGTTACCCTGACTTTCTACCCAGAGTAATGGGATTTAAAGATACATAGAGGAGGAGTCCCAACAAACACAAGATGGTTACCGCTCTTCGGGTGGAAGAATGGGCAATAAGACCCAAAGATGATGAGCTAACCAGAAAAACTCAATTCTAGTGACCTTTCTTTCTGGCTAAGGTTAACCCGTGAGGAAGCGGCAGAAGCTCACACTCACTGCAGGACGTAGTGTGTACGTTAACTGCCTGTACACTGCAAGCTAACGCACGCTAGCACAAGCTAACGCCGGTGTTCGTCACCTGCCTGTCTCAACAGGAAGCAGACCAACTCCACGTCCACGGGTAAAAGCCAACACAAGGCTCACCCTCGTTTTAGAGCGACGTTTCACCTCACTGTGATTATGTTTACTCTTTCTCAAACACAGTTCAGCTCCTCCACACTCCCAGCACCAGAGTTTGTTTTAGACTGGAGCCCGCCCCATAAAAGACCCATTTTGGGGTGAATGGAGAGGTCTGTAAACTGGGCCGGGGGACAATGAAATGGGATCAGCGAGCAGCAGATTTAATTAATCCAGTGAACGAGGAGAAAACAGAAGAGGCAGAGACCCAGCTGGAGATCACAAACACAGTTCAGTCCTGGCACATAAACCAGCGGGTCAGCAGGCTTCAGTTTCACATCCAAACAATAACCCCACTTTTTACACGACGCTGCAACAGGAAGACCGGCTGTCCTCCGTGACTTCTGACCAATCTGTGGGATGATCAGCACAAACTGGTCGACCAACACCATCAACAATGTTCAATTAACACTTTTTACCGACAGTTTTCTTTATGATTTTAGGTTCTAATGAAGCCTTTTCAGATCTTATTTGGAAACTTGAGAGAGGGAGAGAGAGAGAGAGAGTGGGGAATGACATGTAGGGAAAGGAGCCACAGGTCGGATTCAAACCCTAGCCGCCCGCTTTGAGGACAACCGCCTCTGTACATGTGCACAAACTATCCATTGGACGGCTAAGATATATTTCATATTTGCTTCATCAGTGTTTAAAATGTCACATATTTTACCTTTAAATCCAAAACTTCAAATAAGACTTATTTGACTTTTGGTGTCGCTTAGAGCACAAACCTGTGTCCTTTGGGTGAAGTCCTACGTGTGTTTGACCCGTGAGTTCTACCTGAGCTCCTCCCTTAGCTGACGTCAGTCTACAGACTGTGTCACCTGACATGCGTGGTGTTTGTCTAGCATTCAAATTTTTTAAATACATTTAAAGAAGTGTAATTTTTTAAGATTAGTTTGAGATTTACACGCAGCATTTTGCATGCTGAAGCACGATTGCCCCCCCTCCCCATTCCCCCCGCTGGCTTGCACTCACGCTGCTCCAGGACTAACCGGACCTGAGCACGGTTACCTCTTGTAGATAACGTCGTAATACAACACATGCATGACTTTATGTTATTGTGAAGCGTGCTCTTTTTACACGACAGACAGACTCTAAAATAAAAGGGATGCGCAGCCGAGTCCGCATCGGCACATCAGAGAACAACACAGAGAACATGACGGCTACTGTACTGACTATGTGTCTTATTTTGAGTCATGTTAATCAGATACAGACAGAACGCTCGGGTACCCGCGTACCCACGTGCTTGTGCTCATGCATGAACTGTACCTCGCCAGGGCCAAGGAAGAGTACCCTGCTCGAGTACAGATCTGAGCTCTCAGACTAGACGAACTGGACTTTGGGGGGTCAAATGTGCTTCGACACAGTACGGTTAGCCTTGTGGGAGTGCGGCCTGAATCTTAGGAAACTCTCAGAAATGATTCGGGTGATTTATTTACTCTGCTGTGCTCCTGAAGCATGTTTTTGTCTTCCTTTATTGTGAAAGGCACGAGGACCAGTTTACATTCAAGTGTCGTCCGGTGAAGTTTGAACCAGTTGGATTTGTGTTTTTTGTTCAGGCGGGAATGTGAGCGTCATGTGGAGGATTATTATCTCTGCTACAGAGAATAACACGCACGCACGCACGCACGCACGCACGCACGCACGCGCACACACAAACCTTGATGAAAGGAGTCATGACCTCGGCTCCTCCTGTCAGGCGTATTGATCTGTGATTGACAGGTGACGACGGCTGCTATGGGACTCTCTCCAAATAGACAGACCGATCCCCTCCCATGACCTTTGACCTGTTGCTCTGTGTCAGTCTTTCAGAGGGGTTTACATCATCTGTGTGGATGACATCATCATGGTTAACCCTCTGTACACCTCGTCCCTCCCTTTTCTCTGGAATATTTAATTTTGAACATAGCTGCTTTCTGTTATTTTGGACTGTTAGCACCTCCCTGCCTCCCATCCTGTCCTCCTCCTCCTCCTTCTCCTCCTCTCCTTTCTGAACCGGTGTCAGGTAGACGCTGTAAAAGCAGTGCAATGGATACCTCCTCACCTGCTCCTTCCCCGGGACCCCTGCTGAGAGCAAGCTGTTGTTCTGCAGGCCCCCCTCCTCACCCTCCCCTTACCCCTCCTCGCCCTGAACACACCTGTCCAATCCCCCAGCCCCAAACCCCTCCGCATCTCCACACTGCAAACCTGCCTTTCGCCTGGTGCTTCAATTATTAACAAAGCTGAAAGAACGCAAGCAGGAAGTTCACCACCTGTTTTGTTGTGGCGCTGTATTGATGCCGTAATTGTGACTGTATTTAAAGAGAAATGATCACTGAGAGAATAATGTTTGCTGTTTCATTTCAACCCCCAACAAATCAGTTTCCTGTATTTCTGCTGGGCTCTCTGCTGAAGGTTGTTCACACAGAGCGGTCAAAGTGAGTAAGGAGGAGAGAATTTTACTAAATGATTCGCACTTCTCTGTTTATAAAAGCCCTTCCGTCACAGATTTAAAACATCTGCTCATTTCTCAGTGACTCTCTCGTGCTTCTCAACGTCTACTGATCACAGTAGTTTGATGCGGTTTGGTGAGGTAAACCCTGATCTTTGCGTTTCCACAGCCAACCGTACCCTTACTTGGTAAGCAGAGTGTAAGCCAGACTGTGATAGCCCAACAGCTACGTAAGGGTGACAATAAAGGATATCCAGGAGAGGTCAGCACCTCTGAGGTCGTCCATGGGGCGCCGCTACGTGCTGACATTAGTCGCAAAAAACAAAATACAGAAAATCGTCCAATCGCGGTCATCACCAGGTCAATGACTAGAAAAGTCAATGACTAGAAAAGTCAATGACTAGAAAAGTTTTGAACTTTTGTTTTTATCTTTTCAAAAATCTTTCTTATGATTTATTAAATTTTGACTTCCTGGGATTTCTGAGCGATCATTGCTGAAGTCGAGAGTAGCACACATGCTTAAAGAGGAGGAGGAGGAGGGGGGGAGCAGGTCTCATTGTTTGGTATCTCTGCAGGACTGTAGCTAATAAAACTAAACTGGGCCTGAGGGGAAGCGGCTGAACTTCCTGTAGCGGTGGTATTTATTTATTCGGAGGGTCCGTTTCAGGTCTCCAGAGTCGGCCGTAAACAAAGAGCCCTCCTCCTCCGTCCACATCGCCTGTTTGACTCCCATTTATTTAGAATTCCCCGAAACCACTCTGCGTTGCAACCCGATCGCTGCGAGCTCGTGAAAACGTCGCTTTTCCTCCACATTCGCTAAAAAGGAAGTACTCCCCTGTCTCCCCCTTTTCCTCCTCCGTTTAATTCCAGCCCTCGGCCACTCACGCAAATAAATACCTTTCTACTTAAACATACACGGGCTAATTAATTTAGCCCATCTGTTCCCCTCTCTGCATCACTTCCATGACACACACCAGTTTCCTCAAACACATTTGGCTCAAGTTGCACCGATAACTGGGACACCGGGAAGAAAATCAGGCCTTCTTACCAAGAAATGAAATAAACCAACGTGAGCGTGGAAAACAGAGCGTGTCTGTTTCTCTCTCTGCAAAGAAAGAGTGAAGGACGTTGATGTGAATGTTAGGAAACTGATCTTTGTAAGTCACTCTGTGTCACGACTTCGTCTTCTTTCTTTGATATCTTACCTGATGAGACTCTGAAATCTTGTTTGATTCTGATTATAAAATAATCTGTTCACAACAGACATGAGATCATAATATAAACATTTAGACTTTAAAGGTCACATATCCTCCTCCTCTTCAGTGTAAATAAGTCTCAGAGCTCCTAAAAACATGTGTGTGAAGTGTCTTGTTCTAAATCCACTCTGATCCTGTATTTGATCATGCCTATAAACCCCTCTATTTCAGCCCTGCTCAGAACAGGCTGTTTCTGTGTCTGTAGCTTTAAATGTAAATGAGCTGTGTCTGACCACGCCCCTCTCTGGAAGGGCTTGGGTGGCTCGGGCTTTCTCGCTCCATGTCCTATTGTTTACGGTGAGAAGGCAGACTCAGAGGGCAGAACAAACACCTAGCTGTGGGAGTGTCACCCACCTGGGGGAGGGGTTACTGCCCTTTGTGATGTCATGAGGGGAAAATCTCCAAACGGCCTGTTTGAGTACACATTTTCTGAAAAGTGGAGCAGGCAGAAGACGGAGAGGATGGACTTTTCTCATCATTGGGGGGTTTGTAGACAGACTAGAGACACATATTAGAGTTAGAGGAACATGGTGAGGTAGACTTTACATAAGATGGGACCTTTTGAAATATAGATTTTGGGATGCTGGTGGCCTAGTGGTTAGTCTGCACCCCATGTACGGAGGCTGTAGTCCTCCAAGCGGACGGCGGATGAATCCAACCTGTGACTCCTCTCCCCTATGTCCTTCTCCACTCTCTCTTTCTCTCTTAACTCTGATTCTATCGACTGTCCTGTCTCTCTATTAAAGGCATTAAAAGCCCAAAAATAAATCTTTAAATATATATAAATTATTTATGACGTGAAGGCAACTTTCTGCAACTTGATTTGAACAGAAATGAAATGAAATAAAAGGACGAAGAGAACCATCAGAGATCTGTTATTCTTGGTGAGATGATGATCAGTGAAATAAATCAGACGATGAGTCGTGATCGCGCTGACACACTCACAGATCACAGGTTCAGTTTGTCGCTTCGATTCGTCTCAGCTGTTGTGATTCTCCAAACAGCTGAGTGACATGTGAGGGCCGGCTCTCCCGAGGAAACACACAGTTGTTGCTTGTTGCAGAAACATCTGGACGTCCAACTGAGGATTATCCTCCTCGTCCTCGTGCTCCTCCTCCTCCGCCTCCTCCTCCTCCTCCTCCGCCTCCTCCTCCTCCGCCTCCTCCTCCTCCGCCTCCTCAGCGTACGATGAGCCTGTGGTGTCTTTTTAATATTTCAGGGAAAAGTTTGAAAGGAACTTGATTTAACCTCAAAGAACAGGATTTTGGAAACTGGCTTCAGGGCTGCAGCAGAATATTCCCCCGACATGAAGCGAGGGAGAGACGAGTCGCATCACATCCACCAAAGAACCCTGGGAAAACTTCTGGAACAGCTGGACTTTAGTTTGATTTATTTTAATCTGACGAATTCATGAAACAGCTCTTTCAAAATAAAAGAACAAAGTCTTTTCCATGGAGTCATTGTACACGTTCAAACATGATGTGAAGCTGCAACAAGCATTTAGTTTCATCACTCATTTCCACATGAAGAGTTTTCTTACAACTTTTTGTTGCTCTGTTTTTTAAATATCAGAAAATGTTTCACAAGTGTCCAAACTTCCTCTCTCGTCCGAGCAGCCGACTGAAACTTAATCAAAAACTGATTGTTGTTGTGATCGACTAACTTTTAGAAATCCAATCTGCAGACCAACATTTTATATCGAAAAGTCTTTTAAAGTTGTGATAACAATCATTCAATCATTTGCCTACGTGCATCTTTATATTGTTTTGTTTGTGATCACGCTGCATGGACTCAGCTTTAAACACTTTGTGTGAATTTAAATGAATTTGTGCCAAGCGTCTAAAAGCACGCAACTGGAAGCCAAAGAAAATCAGTGCAACGCTGTGTGTCATAAAAGTTATTATAGACCAGTGCGTATAAACACCAATGATCCCGCAGTTTACGTTTGCGTCCTTCTGGGCTCGAACAAACCGTGAAAGTGCTCGGAGAGAAGAGCAAAGTGACACAAACCAAACTCAGGAGTTCAGGTTTCTGGGTGTTGTGATTCAGGATGTGACAGTGAGCGCTGCAGCTGTCACTCATTCTCGTGCTGGTCGTTAAGTGACGGCAGGTTGACCTCGCTGCGTCGGCGCCACATGTTGGCATGTTAGCGACAGAACTGCTTTGTTGTTTTGCGTCTCCACCGTTAGCCTGAAGCAGACAAACAGACAGATTCCCCTCCACCTGCTGCAGCCAGGACTGTGTGCGTGTGTGTGTGTGTGTGTGTGTGTGTGTGCGTGTGTGTGTGTGTGTGCGTGCGTGTGTGTGTGTGTGTGCGTGTGTGTGTGTGTGTGCGTGCGTGTGTGTGTGTGTGGCGATGGAGGGTCTCGCAGCAGCCTGTTTCTCTCTCTGGCAGCTGTTCCAACCAGAGGCTCCGATATGAATATTCATGATGCACCTATTCCCAGAGCCTCGGTCCGTCTGCAGCTGGACACACACGCACACATGCACACACGCACGCACACACGTTGCAGTACGTACATGTCCACATTAAGATGGCACCTAAAACTCTTCTTCCACATCTCAGTCGGTCAAATCAAAGATAAACAGAGAATCTTTTATGGTTTGACTTTGTGGAAGTTTTGCAGGAAACACAGGATGGATTTTCTTTAGTCTCCTCTTACTCTAAAGTACCCGGACCATCTAAAAGTTTTCTTCTGCCCTTTGTTGTCCGCTGACGTTTAAAAAAGCTGTTTGTTGACAACATATCAATCATCAGATGCCAAAAGTTCTTTGTTCTGTAACTTCACTGAAGTGTCGAAGCGTGCTGTGCAAATAAAGACACTGGTTTGCAAATGCAGGATTTTAAAAATGGCTGCTGAAACCAAATGCTCCACCCAGCAAGGGTGTTAGTGCTGCGAACCAAATCTTTAAACCCTCTCTGATTTTGGAAAGATTTACCCCCTGAGCAAGCACTCAGCAGGCTTCTCCACAGAGCAGGGCTAGAAATCTGTCGAGGAAATGAGACAGCATGGAGTAACTTCCTCTTCCTCAGCATCGTCCTCGTTCTTATTATCGTCATCATCTTTTTCCTCAGCCTCATCCTTGTCTTTATCCTCGTGCTTAGCCTTGTCCTCAGCCTCAGCCTCATCTTTGTCCTTGTCTTTGTGTTCATCCTTTTCCTCATCCTGAGGCTTGACCTCGTCTTTTTCCTCAGCCTTGCCCTGGTATTCATACTTGTCCTAAGCCTTGTCCTTGTCCTTGCTTTCTTCCTTGTCCTTGTCCTAAGCCTAGTCATCAGCATCCCCTTTGTCATCGTCCTCGTCTGTGTCCTGGTCATACTTGTCCTTGTCCTCGTCCGTGTCCTAAGCCCTGTCCTCGTCCTTAGCCTAGTCATCAGCACCGTCTTTGTCCTCAGCCTCGTCAAACCTTCTTAACCATGTTCATGTGAAGACTACAGTCCTTTTCTAGAGTTTGAAATCCATACAAATATCTTCTTGTATTAATTCTACCTTTGCTAAAATTCCCGCGATGTTGGCCTTAAACTCCACTTGAAGTGGTCTTAAGAAGGTCTTGAGAAGCCTTAAATGAATCTTGGGGGTACCCTGGAGTTGTGTTGCTCCATCTCTTCTGTTCTTTTATAATCATCTCACGAGTTGTCTCTTTCTGTTTCAGCCCGGTGTCGTGTGTTCGGTGTTTTCTGTCTCTTCCTGTGTTTTTCTGTTTGGAGCCACATGTTGCTGATCAGCTCTGTGTTTCAGTCCGCTCTGTTTATCTCTAAAGAAGTGATGCTATCCTCCCCCCCCCCCACCAACTTCACCTCCTTCCCCACATTTTTATCTATCTGGCTATCAAAACCAGAGGTAGCGGGGAGTTAAGGTGGATTAAGGACGTTCGGGGTGAACTGAACTGAAACGTTCAGTTTAGAAAGTCGAACTCTGAGCAAAGATGTTCTGTGTAAAGACACCTGTGTAAGAGGGATTTAAGGTGGTATAATGACGGGGTTGTGGGGGCTCAGGTGAGCTTCGGTGTCAGGATATAAGGCGGTATGAGGAGTTGTATAATTGAAACAGGAATATTACAGAAAGAGGTGGTGCTGATGTGTACTGCGAGATGGCAGAAGGACGTATAGCAGGATCTGTAAGGTGAGCTGATGTGAATGAGGAGAAGTATAAAGGTGGTATGAGGAGATTTGCAGATGTATATGAGGGAGATGTAACAATATAAGGAGGTAAAGGAGCTTTTTAAGGTGGACTTTTGTAGTTTAGGACTTATTTAAGGTCTGCAGTGACGTAATAATCCTCCCTCATTGATCTTTTTCCGAGTAAGTCTTCTTCATTTCGCTCCTCCATCCTCCTCCCCAGGACTCGGCCTCCTCTCCGGCCTGGACAGACCGGAAGAGGAGGCCTAAAGGGAGCACAGGGAGGAGGAGGAGGAGGCGCAGCAGCCATGTGCTACTCATTAAACGTTGCGGAAATAAGTGCTGACCTGCTCGCTCAGGAGGGCACATCCATTTACTGCTGCAGATCCCACAATCACAGCCGGACAAAGACCAGCAGAGAGAAAGAGAGAGAGACGGAAAAAGGAAGGGGAGCGATGTTCTGGATGGGAAAGAACAAAAAGAGAGGAGAGAGAATAAGAAATCGATAAGGTGGACCGGGGTAGAAAGCAAGCCGTGCAACTGAGGTGCGATTGAAGGTGATTGAAGGTGGTCTGTAGGGGTTAAAGACACCTTAAGGTGGCATTAGGTGTGAGTGCGGCGTTACAGGACAGCTGAAGTGTTTTCAGTTTGTAAATCTGGTGGCATGTGAGGTTGATGAAGATGCATTAACCTGGTTTCTAAAGTTGGACTGGGGTACGGTTTAAGGAGCAGTAACGGCACATTAGCAGAGTCAGATTTGCTGAAATCCGAGAACATTTCTGAACCCTTTTCAGTCGACATGTTTTTTTTTTTAGCTTTTTTAGTCTTTGCTGACTTCTCCACCCTCTGTTTGCCAACTATTAAACAACAAATATACATTATCTGAGGGGGGGAGGAATTAAAGGAAGAATGTGCAACTTTTGCATCCAGTAGATGAGATAGAGTTTCCTTCCTGCGCCGACGCGAGTGGCCGCATATCCAGTAGCTCCGTCCCTGTTGTATTTGAATTTTCCCTCGGGATCAATAAAGTATCTATCTATCTCTATCTATGTCGCCTTTGAGCTCCAGCATGAAATCAAAACAAACTCCTGTTAGGCCACACCTCCTCCATACTGAATCCTCCGCTCTCCTCCGGTGACACACCTCCAACCCCCCTCCATTCGCGTTCACACAGAGGAGTTTAGCGCAGACGGCGGACAAATTTGTCCTTAGCTCGAGCTGCAATCACCTGTGTCCTGCATTGTTGCGTTAGCATGCTAATATTAGCGCTCTGTAGTTAGCTCGTAGCTTCACATCGGATGTAAATTGACACAGAATGAGCGTGATCTAAAACCTCTTACGTGACATCCAAATAATCAGTGAGTATGTTCTTCTTCTTCTCTCTAGTTCTTGACTAAAACAGCTTTTATACACAAGGGGAGGAGCCGGCCGTCCCGTCCATGTAAACACGGCTCTGACAACAACACAGCCAGCGGGACTCGAGCTTCTCCCTCATTGTAGACAGTCATGACTCAGAGACACATTTACACAGGAGAGACTGGATTTTCCACCAGATATTTTTGGGTAAAATGTTGCACATTCTTCCTTTAAAGACACTATATATGATTTACGGCAGTTGCACTCAGGGACCTTCGGTGGGCGCCAAAGGGCACCAAACTGAATTCCTACATATTGTTAATTTAAGGTTTAGGAGTTGTCGGAGGTTGTCAAGGTGGAATTTGTTAGTTTATCCCAGAATAAGAAGTTGGTGATTTTTCTGTAAGAACAAGAGCACGTTGACGGATGATCCAGGTTTCATGACAAACATGTTTGGACGTTTGCCCGGATACATGAATCACCCACAAACCAGATCCATCTTCCTCTGGTCCACATATGGAGGATTGGGGGTAGGGGGTGGCGGTGTCGGGATGGGGGGGTTGGAGGGTGTGATGGGGGTCAGTGAGTGATGGCGCCCCTGCGTCCCACTTCCTCCTGCAGCATCCGTCATCGTCCTCGCTTCCTGCTGTCGCCCCCGCCGTGTTCATCACTCTCCTCCACGCTCAGGTCACACACCTCTGAGTGCATCGGGCTGTCACACACACACTTTTACACATGCAAAATATAACACACACACACGAAACACACTGAATATTATCAAAAAGGTCAGAATAACTTTTCAAAGGAGCACAAATGGGGCACAGATGGCCTAGCGGTTAGGTCGTGCCCCGTTTAGGAGGCTATAGTCCTCCAAGCGGGCAGCTCTGGTTCAAGTCCGGCCTGTGGATCCTTTCCCCGCATGTCATTCCCTACTCTCTAATTAGAAAAAACCTTTGCACATCTACTTCACAAAACAGGTGCGTAGGAGAGCAATGTGTCCATCAGAAACTGTAAAAGAGAAACTCCCGCACACTGTCTAACTTGCAAACAAAATTTAATGGCAACGTTTCGGTACTAGACATGTTAGACAGTGTGCGGAAGTTTATCTTTTACATTCCCTACTCTCTCCCATTTCCTTCTCTAAACACAGTCCCATCAAATAAAGGCAAAATACCCAAAAATAAATCTTTAAAAAAATGCTAAAATGAAGATCTGAGATCACATACAGAACCCCATTCACATTTTAACTATCTACAAACCCCCCAATGATGACAGAAGTCCATCCTCCCCGTCTTTTGCCTGCTCCACTTTTCAGAAAATGTGTGCTCAAACAGGCCGTTTGGAGATTTTCCCTTCATGACATCACAAAGGGCAGTAACCCCTCCCCCAGGTGGGTGACACTCCCACAGCTAGGTGTTTGTTCTGCCCTCTGAGTCTGCCTTCTCACCGTAAACAATAGGACATGGAGCGAGAAAGCCCGAGCCACCCAAGCCCTTCCAGAGAGGGGCGTGGTCAGACACAGCTCATTTACATTTAAAGCTACAGACACAGAAACAGCCTGTTCTGAGCAGGGCTGAAATAGAGGGGTTTATAGGCATGATCAAATACAGGATCAGAGTGGATTTAGAACAAGACACTTCACACACATGTTTTGAGGAGCTCTGAGACTTATTTACACTGTGATAAAAAATATGTGAACTTTAAAGCAGTCTACAGTAAAGTTGTAAATATCGAAGTTTAACTTTGTAGTATTGTGACTTTCCTGGTCTATAGATCATTAGTTAAGTTAAAGTCATGCCTTTGTTTTAGCATTTGTAAAATTGTTGTGTGAATTTTGGAGCTCTTTGTGGAATAAATCCGTCGTCTCCCTCAGCATCAGAGCCAAATGTGTGAGATTTAGGACGTCTTGAAGGTGGTGCGAAGACGTCGTAGGAGGCAGAGAACGTGGAGTGAGACGAGGTGTGAGGAGGCGGTTCAGGCTTCTGTCGGAGAGGGAGTGGGTAGTAGGAGTGTGGGGAGTTATTTCAGTGCAGAGTCTGCTTCATGTTCTCAGAGACGTGCGGAGAAACATGAAGCTCTCCTGGAGTCTGAATCATCCGAACAAAACAAGTGTCCTGTGATAAAAACACACAGTTACAAACATCCAGCCGTGTATTTTTAAGTGTCATAACATGCCTCTGAACACGTGGAGTCACTTTGTCTTGTGTTTTTAAGATCTTATCCCTTCCTCCTGCATTTTTGTCTGTATTTTTTTAAGCCTGGTGTCTATTTTTATACGAATACGTTTATTTATTTATAACTATTTTAGGATCTAAATGACTGGTGTTTACAAAACTTCAGCTTAGAGGTGTTACATCGCTCTCTCTCCACCAGACTCCATTCACAAAATCAGTCGTTCTACCTCAGAGGATACGGACGTGGATCTGGATAAATATGTGTGTTATAAGGACTCACGTAATTGTTGCGTAAGATCTGGAGTAGAAAAAATAAAGTCGAAGAAACTTGAAGGCAAAGGTAGAGGAAGCCGAGCGAGAGGGGCGTGTCCAGAGGGGGCATGGGGTTTAAATTCAAGTTATGATGGAGAAGTGTTTGTAGATGATCCGAGGCTTTGTTGTTAATGGACGATGTCAAATTAAACCTGTTTGAGTATGACTACACGGATGTTGTGGACTGAGTCATCGCCACGCCACACGGAAGACGACCATCAGCCCCTCTGCGGCTCATAGGCGTTTTTGATTTGCAAAAATCTGAAATCTACTGCAGCCGTTCTAAAACTCCTTTTAGACTCCAGTATGTAAAAAAAATAGGCTCAGGTTTAAAAACAAAACAACAAAAACAGATATTCCCTTTAAAGAGGAGTTAGTGGTGGGAACAGGAGGACAGGATGACCTCTGGCTCACCCCTCTCTCTCTCTCTCTGTGCTCTGCTGCTCGGATGTCACTCTGCTGGGTTTGTATGTTCTCTGCGATCTCAGAGTGATGTGCTACCCATAAATCACCAGCAGAGGGAGACATTGCTCTGTGAATAGACGCTGTGGGAGCCTCAGCCCTCTCGGCTGGATGGTCTCATTAAATTCTTCCCTGCAATGATCCGTTTGCTTGGTGTTTGTTTAGAATTAAAGGGCTAATTATTGACACAGAAGCAAGATTTATTGTATCCATGCTGATTAGCAGGAATATGAGCTCAGCTGCTTGTAAATCTGTTTCCAAACATGATAAATATCTCCAGTCAGCTCTGACGGCTTCACACTGTCTGCTGCAGGATCACATGAAGCCCATGAATTCCTCGGCCGTGCATCTGAAGTTCAAACACAATGCTCGTATGAATTAGTCATTCGTTCCCACCCCCCTCCCACTTCAACACGCTACACGACCACTGGCTGTGCTGAATGAAGACATTAAAGGGGAGAGCGGGAGCGCATCAAGAGGATTTGCGGGGATCTTTCTCTTAAAAAAAAAAGCAGATTTTGCCGGTGCGGGCCCCTGACTGCAGCACATGTTGTGGGAAGATAGCGGGCGGCGGTGGTGCACAAAGACGGCCCTGAGCCGAGCCGAGTGGCGAGAGGCTCCCTGGCAATCGGCCGTCGCCCTCCGCCGCCTTGGCGCTGTCGCCCCGCGTTAGTCACACCGCAGGAGACGGGGCCCTGCCTCCCCAGCGCTGCCGAGGGCCACAAAAGGCCCTGTGACTGCATCTCTGTGGTAAAGCTTCTGTCTGACCCCCCCAAAACACTCACACACACACACACACACACACACACACACACACACACACACACACACTGTATCACTCACCTCAGAGACAGATATCCAGCATGAGATGAGACGACAGGACGGAGGTTCAATTAAAAAGGCATTAGAGCGGAAAAACCAGCAGACATGACGCTAGCTGCTACATGCTAACAACCCTTCATCATGTTCTCTCTGCTCATTTGAAATCTTCCATCATTGTAAATTTGGAGGTCGGAGCAGGCCGTGCATGAATGAGTACGGCGGTGGTTATGGTCACGACACAGTCTGATGGTGGCGGCTGGGTGTCAGGGACGTCATGTGGTAGTAATGCCCGATCACCTCGCTGAAGGTTTTGGGAGCTCCGTCTACACGAGAGCCCGGCCTTGATTCTGTCTCTATTTTTTCAGTTACATTCTGCATGAAAAAAGCGACGAGGTAAAGTTTACAGTGTCGAATAAAACCGAACCTTTAAATTAAATCTTTAAAATTACAGATTCGTCCTCATTTTAAATTAAATTCAGAAAATAAAAGCCCACAGGTAATGACAATAAAATAGACCAAAAGAGAAATCAAAATAATTCACAAATATTATTAAAATGTGTTCATGTAATCTTAAATCTTCATTTTCATTTAATACATTTAATAAATAAATCTCTGTCTTTGTTTAGGAAAATAAAAGTGTTTTAATTTTTGTAGAAGAAGGTTTTTTCTGTGTGCATCCTGAGTTATAATTGGCCGACTGCTCGTCCAATCAGGAGGCAGCTCTGTGACGTGTGACGAAGCTGCTGACGAGCTCTTGAACAATTACCTCCTAAATTTAATTAATGCACCGATCCCATTGGCTTACACACATCAGCCTGTGTGTGTGTGTGTGTGTGTGTGTGTGTGTGTGTGTGTGTGTGTGTGTGTGTGTGTGTGTGTGTGTGTGTGTGTCCAGCTGGTTGTGCAGACTTCCTGTTTTTTACGTGAACAGCTGGCAGGTCTCCTCTGTTGTTTTGTGTTTGGGGGAGGGGGGGGGGGGGACTGCACATCTGTCTGAGTGTGTGTGTGTGTCTGCCTTGTTACCTTCCAGTGGTGTTGTGTTCAGGTGACTTCACTCCATTATAAACACAACGAGCCGATTAAAGCCGCCGTCTGTCAGTGCGTTTTGTCGAACGCCATCCTCTGTCAGGAAGTGTCATGTGATCACAGGAAACACTTTTCTTTTTAAGAGTCTTTGAATCCTCTTTCATATTTCCAACTCCCTCTTCCCTCGACGCTAAAACACATTTACTGTAAAGTTTACTTCAGTCAATGTTTCTTTCATTTGAAGGAAAATGAACCCGCTCCAATGCGTTCCAATAGAAATAAAAAGTCAGCCGCTCTCGCAGTTTGTCCTCTTGGTGTCAAATTTGAACCCAAATCAAGTTGTCCTTTATCCTGAAGAGAAAGAATTGATGAGGCTGTGTTCTTTTCAGTGATGGGTAACGGCGATGTCATTTAAAGACATGCTGCAGCTTTAACTCTAAAGCCTGTGCACGCCGTCATAGTACTCAAAATCGGTTTATGAAGGTCTCAGTCTCTTCTCTGAATCGAAAGCATTTTTTCTCGGTCTTGTCTCGGTCTCAGACTGGATGGACTCCGGATTTTGAATTAAGACTTTTCAAGACCACCACTGATTGGCTATTTTAAGTGGTGAGAGATTTGGCCCTCCTCGCTGTGACGTGCATGAGAAGGTCGGTCGGCCTTCTCTTGAAGAGAGGCGCCACAAGCATTGGTTATTAAATATTTTCAAGCCACTCCCACCTCACATCACAGACCTGTTGGAGTGGAATCGTGCACCTACATGACCCTGTTCTTCTGATTGGCTCGTTCTTAAAGTCCCTCGAGCTCTCACTGAACTCGGTAAATCTGCATTTTCTTTTGATGCCCTTAAACTCATGAAACGTCCTGCAGCAAACCCTAAAGATCGGAGTCCCTCCCTCTCTCGCAGAGTTTAGGATGTTTGGGTGATATTTGCCTTTATTAGAGAGGACATCTGAGGACAGACAGGAAGCGTTGGGAGGAGAGAGTAGGGGGATGACATGCAGCAAAGGGCCGAGGCTGGATTCGAACCCACAGCCGCTGTGGCGAGGCTTATGGCCTCTTTACATCTGGCATGCAAACATAAAACACCATTTCAAATATGTAAACAGGACGGTGGTTTGATAAAAACCTGCCAAACCTTCAAACAAGCATCCTTAAATATCTTTACAGAGCCTCAAACATATCCATGGTCTGACTGGCTGGTTTACTGGTTTGCAGACTGGTTTCCTGGCAGAGGGGAGACAGAAGGAGGTGCAGAGGGGGAGGAGGGAGGGGGAGTTGGGTGAAGGAGCTTTTTTTTGGGGGGGTGGGGGGGTTCGGGGAGGGGGGGAGGTCCAGCATATGCCCGGCCCCGCTGACAGCTTGCCTACGTTCCCATCATCTCGCCCGCAGGCTCCTTCTTCTCGTTCTTCTTCTTCTTTTCAAAGACGGCAGAATATTTTTTGGGCGCCCAGTCAGGTTGGGTCCTGGTGAAACCTGCGTGTGCGTGGGCAATCTGCCGCTGCCGAGGGAAGCATTCAAATGTGTGTGTGTGTGAGCCTGGTTTAGATATGTGAGACAGAAGAAGAAGGAGACGAAGAAAAAATGTGAAGAGCTCGTCTCTTGTCGGGGTCGGCCTCTGACCTCCTCGCTGCGTTCCCTTCAGCGCTCACCAGATATTTTCGTTAGCTCGTATAATGTGAAACTTTCCGCTCGGCTGGATCCATAAAGTGAACACACACACAGTTTGATTCCACACACACTCGAACACACACACACTCAGGATGGGGTGGAGGTTATTTTTTTTTGTTTGTGTGTTTTTGGTACCCTGTTAATCTGCTGACTCGTCTCGTCCTCCCTGCTGTCTCCTTTACCTTGACCCTCCTCCAGGTCAGGACGCAGATGATGCTGCGTTCAGTGTCTGCACCTTCACATCATTTCCTTTTTCACTCTGCTGCGTTAAATGCTTTTATTAGTCCAGGTGAGAACAGTCTCAAACCATCAGTGCTGCACCTTTTCTCAATTTATCCACCAATGGCCTTCTTTTGAATCCATTTGTGCATAAAATCCGGTCGGAATACAGATATTATTTCCCACTTTGAGGTGGACTGCAGACAGCAGAGCCATGCTTGCAGGACGTGTTTAGTATTTTACTGCAGTGGTACTCAACTAGTTTGGTGACTGCCAATATAATAAATTCAAGTCTACAGTCACCTCAGTCCATTTCTCACAAACAGCCTATGATTGGTAGCGTTTTCTCTCCACTTTTAGTACTTATGCTAAGCTAGGCTAACCACTTCTAAGCCTTCATTGCTACAGAGCATTTGAGGACAGGCTTCCTCCACTAATTGTTCCGACTTTCAAACGTACAAATGCATTGATGAGGTGAAAACAAGCAACAACTAATAAGTGATTATTCTGCCGTATGCAGACGACACTCTGCTTTATTATAACAAACTGAGCAGCTGGACGAGCGTTAGCATCATTAGCCTGAATCAGAAACAAAATGTCCACTTGTTTGTGCTCTTTGTTTGTTTTGTGTGAGCATGTTGAGTGTGATGATTGCTGCTGCAGTGTGTGTGTTTGTGTGTGTGTGTGTGTGTGTGTGTGCGTGTGTGTGTGTGTGTGTGTGTGTGTGTGTGTTTGTGTTTGTGTTAGGAGTGTTGGCAGGCAGCTCCTTCTCTGTGTGTTTGTGACTCAATCTTTGTGTGTAAACTTGAAATAGTCGGGGTGGTGCTGCTCTAAATAATACTGTGAGATGGCATATGTGTCTAACACGTGCTACACACACACACACACACACACACACACAGTCACAAACACACACACACTGCTCATCAATGAAAGTCGGTCAGAGGGTGGGGGGGGGCTTCCGGCCTCTCCCCATGCTCTGCCAGGCCATCTGTTCCTCCTGCCTCCCTCTCACTACACAACTGCCTTCCTGTTTCATCCTCTGCTTCTTCTGTTGTAGACACACACACACACACACACACACACTCACATCCCGTCTCCGAGTTTTAAAGCTCGAGTTTCATCAGAGTGAGATGACTTTATTATCTGTGTGATGATATTCTGGCGCACATTTTTCCGTGCTTTCAGACGCCAATACAGAATCTCGTCCAAACCGCCAAGGTCAACGCCAAACGGTGGCTCCGCTTGTTTAATAGCCGTAAAAAACACAAAAAAACACAAAAATATGTGAGCGAGCCGGGCTGAGAGGAAACAGTTTGTAAATATGCTCGATGTTCATGACGACTGTGAGCTCAATCATGACCTGACACATCGGACTCTGACCTCCGGCCCGAAGCTGTGTTTATGTTTGTACTATTACACACTAAAGCTTCACGTCTGCTTGTAATTATTATTTTAATATTAAATCATCTGTTGGTTATTTTCTTTATTTATCGAAATTCCCAAAGTGACATAGACAAATGTCTTAATTCTTCTACGACCCAAAGAATTTGATTGACTGTCAAAGAGGAGAAAATGGGACGCAGATGGCCTAGCGGTTAGGTCGGAGGCTATAGTCCTCCAAGCGGGTGGCCCAGGTTCAAGCCTGACATGTGGCTCCCCTCCTGCATGTCTCTCATGATTTCCTTCTTTATCCTGTCGTATCAAAATAAAGGCAAAAACCTCCAAAAATAAATCTAAAGAAAGAGAAGAAAATAAAGCAGGAATGATTTCTCCCTTAAGAAAAGACTCGGATGGATCAGCAGTCATTTAGCTTTTGTCCAATAATCAATTCATTCCTGCAGCTGTGGTCAGCTTTCAACTTATTGGACTGAGACCGAGACAGACAGATCATTTTTTTAATTGATCAAATTCGAAAAGAATCAAACCTGACACTTTGTCATGAGTCACATTGATCTGTGCTCGGAGCTGGTAGGGACGTAGGAACCAAGCATGTCACTGGGGTCTGGATTTTAGTATGTGAAGTGTCCTTGTTTCTGTTTGTGGTCTGAGTAGTATCGACCAATCACGTATCAGCAGGTTTTGGTTCATGCATGTGTAGAGCAAATAAACAGGCAGCATCAGAAGACAATTTATTTAGCTTTATAAACTGATATCTGCATGCAAGTGCAGCTGACTCTCTGTGCTAGATTAAACTTGTTTTCCATTTTTGGCTTTATTGGAGAGGACAGCTGAAGAGAGACAGGAAGTGTTGGGCGGAGAGAGTGAGAGGGGGGATGACATGCAGCAAAGGGCCGGGAATCAAACTCAAAGACGCTGCATCGAGGATTATTGCCTCTGTGTATGGGATGCAGGACATAACCGCTAGGCCAGTGGTTCCCAAAGTGGGGGATGGGACCCTCGGCGGGCCTTTTTCCTTTCTTCCTTCACCCTCCATTACAGTCCTCTCCTCCTGTCTTCTCTTCTTTCTTTCCCTTTTTGTTTATCCACAGCGCTCGACTTTTCCACGCTTTTCCTCCCTTGTTTTGTGACTTCACTCTCCTTCCTTCCTTCCTTACTTCCTTGCTTCCTTCCTCCATTTCCAATTTCCGTCTACTTCTCTTCTTTCTTGTCTGATTGTTTTTATTCTCTCCTTTTCTTTCTTATTTTTTTCTGACTTTACTCTCTCTCCTCTCTCTCTCTCTCTCTCTCTCTCTCTCTCTCTCCTCTCTCTCTCTCTCTCTCTCTCTCTCTCTTTCTCTCTCTCTCCTGTCTCTCTCTCTGGCCGTGCGAGCTCGGCGGAGGCTTGGTTTTGGGCCCGGTGCTGTTGGCCGATCTCCAGCCTGGCAGCGGCTCAGTGGGAGCAGGTGGAGCCCCCATCCCCCAACACACGCACACACACACACACACACACAAACACAAACACACACACACAACCACACACACACACACACACGCACACACACACACACACACACACGTGGTCCTGCAGTATTTTTTAGCCAAAAACCTGCCGTCTCCATGGTGACGTCCATGTCGAGTTTTTTGAATTTCTGCTCACGTCCGATTGGTCGACTGTTTTTTTTAAGTGTCGGAGGATGTAAGTCAGATCTCCCAGAATAACCTGAACTCAGCCTCTTCTTCGTCTTCTTCTTCTTCTTCTACGCTTTCGTGGTCTTCTTCTTTGTCTGTGCATAAACCATGTAAACCTCTCCGGTGATGCCGTAACTCTGGAGCTGAACAAAGATAGTTGTTATCGAGGTTTGTTGACTTTTAACATTTATTTATCTGAGCTGAAATCCTGCACAAAATAAAAATAGTCCCAGTTAAAACATGACTTGTGCTAAGTTAAACCTGTCGTCTGTCAATTTACATTCACATTAAAGGGTTCAGTGGCTCTTAAAAGGGGGGCGGGGGACCTTCAGGGGCCTTCCAGGGGTGCCCATCAATTTAATGTCCTTATAGTTCGATCCTTTTTAGGTATATTTAAGAAGTTTATAGTAGTGTTATAGTCAAGACCACACCACCAAGACATACCCAAGACCAGAGTGCTCAGAGGCCGAGACCAAGACCATAAACAGGGGGCGTGTCCCTCGCGTTGGCCGTAACATCGGGAAGGTTGTGGACGTAACCGAGAGATAAAAATCAAACTGCAAATGAACTGAAGTTATTTGATCTTTTAGAAAGAGGTGTTTTCCTTCTGATCACAGTAATGACGTGATTGATGACAGGGATAACGTAAACACAGTTTTCCAAAAGAAAGAAAGAAAGAGTCAATCAGCAGAACGAAGAAGAAAACTCGCCGTGCCAGACTCCTTTACAAAAAGAGCGATTTTACCGCAGGCTGCCTGTTTGACTTCACCTTTATTATCACTTCTTTACTCAGAGTTAGTGTGAAATTAGGACATGCATGCTGTGTGTGTGTGTGTGGGGGGGGGGGCAACTAGAATGATGTACCAGATTCTCCCGTTGTCACGGTAACCGCTTCCTTGTTGTGATGCTGATGGCGTGGGTTTGATCTGACTCTGAGTTTTTTCCAACTGTTGATGGAGAGGCTGAAGGAGAGTTTGAGCGGCGGTGTGAAGAGCCAACACCTGGAGGAGAGAGACCAGGTGTGTGTGCGCGCGCGCGCGCGTGTGTGTAAAAGTGTGTGTGCAGGGTTGCAGTAAGGACACGCACACACGGCAGCGCTGTTTGTTTGTTTATTCATAAAGTGCCGGCAGTGAAGGACCTGCTGGACCACGACACACACACACACACACACACACACACACACACATTTCTATACTTGTGAGGACTCGTCATTTGTAACATGTTCAAGCCGAAGGTCCCTCGTCTAAACGTGATTCTGATGTTGACAGTTACTGAACAAACTTTAAACCCTAAATAAGATTTTTTTTATTTATTTTTATTTATTTATAAAAAAATTAAAATATATATTTTTAATCTTTTTTAATAACTCGCCTTCGCTCTTGTGACCTTAAAGCGGTCCTCACAGAGATAGAAAAAGAACACACTCGTGGAAACATGAACATCTTCCCTCTCTGTCTTTAATTTCTCACTAAATTATGACGTGTATGAAAAGTGCTATACAAATAAACTTGCCTTGCCTAAATTAAATTTCCTGCCCTGTCACCTGTCGCCTGTCGCCGGGCGGTTTTTCTGTCCGGTCACCGGGAGAGAGTCGGTGTGTGTAGTGCAAAATTAATAAATATTATGAACAGTTTCTCAGATTTAATCTCTTTTTAAATTCAACATTTAATCAAGAATTTAAAATCCTCCAGAGTTTGAATATTTAATTCATTTGAATGTTTTTGTTGTTTCATAAATCAGAAAGATTACAGAAGTTTACATTTGATTTATTTCAAACATTAAATTGTTAAAGACATTTAAAAAGTAAACAATGAAAATCACAGAAGAAATAAAAACACATCTGCTGTCTTTTAAAAATACGTTTAATAATTATTATTATTATTATTATGAGGATTTTAATTTACGCTTCGATTCTCATTCAACTCAACGTTAAAAATGATGAAGACATGTTTTCTAGTTTGAGTTTTGGGAT
Organism: Tautogolabrus adspersus; assembly: GCA_020745685.1. Taxonomy (NCBI): domain Eukaryota; kingdom Metazoa; phylum Chordata; class Actinopteri; order Labriformes; family Labridae; genus Tautogolabrus; species Tautogolabrus adspersus. The sequence continues at coordinate 1,219,101 of CM036536.1, read as the reverse complement.
CTTTGAGTCCGTCCTGCTCTTTTTTAAAGTTAAATAAAAGGAATATATTTTAGGTTTAACAGCGTTTATGTACCGAGAGAAACATTTATTCCTCTCTTCTGATGTGAAATCTGAGATATTTGTTCATTTCAGTTTATTTAGTTTAAAGTTCACTCTGACGTGATGCTCAACACGATAATAATATTATTATATTTACACACAAACAGCATCAGTACGTCTCATTTATCTGCGGCAGTTTGAAGGACGTCGATCGGCATGACTTCCCATAAAACACACAGACACAGACACACACACACACAGACACATACACAGACGCACACACACACACACACACAGACACATACACAGACACACACACACACAGACACACACACACATACACAGACACACACACACACACACACACAGACACACACACACACACACACACAGACACACACACACAGACACACACACACACACACACAGACACACACACACAGACACAGACACACACACACAGACACACACACACACACACACACAGACACACAGACACACACACACACACACACACAGACACACGCACACAGACACACACACACACATTCTTTCTCTGCCGTAGTGGCGGCTCTTCGCCTCTAGATGGCGCCTCAGGCTTCTTTTCTCACTAACTGCTGAGCATGCAGTACAGCTGTATGAACTCGTATTTATTTATGACAACACTTGAACACATTTTGCATTTTTACGTTTCTGAGATTTCTTTTATTCACAATTCTTGAATTTTTAAAGAACACATTTTTTTTTAGTGTTTTTGATGTCTTGTTTTAAGGAGCCTAAATGTTATCTGTCCAGTTTTTAGGATGAGAGCAACTCTTGCACAGCAACGACGGGAAAGACGGTCACATTTTAAATGTACACTCAAAATGAATATTTAAGTTTAGACAAAATGAGGAAATCAATAAACAAATCGTACAAATCACTCATTTGAGCCAGACAGCGTGCAGAGCTGCTTCACGGCCTGCACACACTCGAGCATTATTCGGTCTTTGTTGGGCGGATGTTGGAGTTCATTTTTGTTTTTGTGTCTGCTTTTCCGACACTAATAGGAGCCTCTAATAGAGAGAGCTGGCCTTTAATGTGCAGCAACACCAGGCTGGGTAAAAGGTCTTACATGTGGATGTGCTTTTATTTGAGGTTTTACGGTATATCTGATGTGCGTCTCTTATCTCACAATGCCACATTATTTCTTTGCAACACTCGCTCACCTTTTGTCCGCTTTAAAAACAACACGACGGTGACTTTAGTGTGAGATGCATCTAAGAGCAGGCGTCAGATCAGCACCACGACCTCGGTGTGATCAGTCTGCACCCGGGGTCATCATACGTTTGAATCCTGCAGGTTTAACGTCCTAAATGATTTTGGAAGAATCTATTTTTAAAGGCTGATTCCTCCTGCAGAGCTCTGACTGCATGCACACTTCCTCATTTGCTTCTCACAAACCCTCTTGCTATCTTTGCATACTGATTTATAAATAAAGGTGTAAACGACAGCTTCAGTGGCCTCCATCTTTACTTGCACACGTCAGCATGCTTCCTCTGTCTTCAGTCGTTTGTGTGCTTGAGCACATGCACGTCAGTTTAGGAACAAGAGCAGTTCATGTTTGTCACATTAAAAAAAGGAATCATGCAGCGGCAAACACACCAAGATAGATTTCAGCAATAAACGGAGTGATGTCAGGAGCATCTGTGTGTTCAAACAGGTTCCTCTCTGCAGAATGAAGCTGCATGTCTGTGTGTGTCAGAGTGAATCAGCTGTTCTCTGAGTACTCCATGAGTCCACGTTACGATTATCGATCAGATTGGGAACTTGTTTTAATCGCTGTAATCGAATCCCTTCTCTTTGTGTTGACCTTCGTTGTTTAGCCGCAGTCCGGGGATGTGTTTGAACGAAGAAGTAAATCTGCACGTTGTCTTGTTAAATCACGCCGGCCGGCCGTCCTTCTATTAACATAAAAGCTTCTGTTCATTAACCTCAGACGACTCGCGGCGCTGCGGCTGGAGGACCACAAGCTGCAGAAGAAGAAGAGATCAGCCGAGGTCACCATGGGAGCCAGGCGTTTATTTAGAGAGAGGCTGGGACTGACAGGTGCTGCACAGACAAAGTGAACATTAACAGACACCATTCCTTTTTTTAATTGCGTTTGAAATGGAGAATAATGAAAGATTTGAAGTGACGATGGAACATTTTGTGCTCATGCTGATTCTAATCTTCACTAAAACTCAGTGAAGCTGCTTTTCAATAAAACATAACTAAACTCAACACGAGGTTCCCATAATGCACTTTTATAACAGCATCAAAAAGACTGATACATTTTTAGTGACATTTCTGACGTCACAATGGCTGTTTTCACACATGAAGTCCGGGGAATTTCAGGACAGGCTGCCCTTGAATCTGTGCTGGTCACGCGTCCCCCACTGTGGGAAATTTCCCCTGTTGGACAGGAGGGGGCGGGGTCTCAGGAGGCAAGACATGACGTAAAAAAGACACCGTGGAAATCCAACATAGCGGTGAAGCGACAGTCTGACTTTAATGACCACTTTGGCCTTTATATCAATGCTACGTGTGTCAATGCTGCAACGTGTTTGCGGTTTCTATGTGTGTGTGGAGATCTTGACGGTCGCGTGATGTGAACGTCCTGACCCCGCCCACTTGCTTGTGTTGAATATTTCCTGCTCACGATGGCTTCACGCAGAAATGTTACCAAAGGGGGCTGGCAGCGGATGAAGTCAGGGTAAATAAAAATCACTCAAACTGCTACCCCTGAAAGTTTTCAGGAGTGCAGTGCATGTGTGAAAACACTAAAGAGTGTCTTTTCAACACCCGTGGTGACGTACAAAATCAGAGCGAAAGTATCCGGATTGGAGACGATCCATTTTGTGTTTTTGTTTTCTACTTTTTCTCACAAGCCTCATGAGCAGGAGGAGACGCTTTAAAGCTCGAGGAGGGGATTCATTTTAAAACATTATTTGACGAGTCGAATTTCTCTGTTAATCCAATAAATACAATTCTCTTACAAAAAGAAGAAAATATTTGTTAGCTGAATTGTTCAGAAAGAAAAGCATTTTGATCATCACAGAGTCAGAGGAAGCTTGCGAGGTTTTTGACCATTTTTCAGTTGCATACTTTAAATGTTGCTTTCTCTTGTCATTTTCTCAAGTTTTCACTTTCCCAGTTTTTAGACAAATTAATATTCTAACATCGTAAAAATCTACTTCCACCACTTAAAATCTCAGCCTGGGTGAATGTTAAAACAGCATCTGAATGGACTTTGTTTTGTTAATGATGCAAAGTCAATAAAGCTTTAAATAAAATAGATTTCAGCAGTTTTTTTTTTTTTTTGCACGTCAATTTTTGGGCTCTTAAGTTGTCTTCAAAGTTTGAAATGACAGATTAGTTACCATTTAAATGTGATCAAACTATATTAAATCGTGGAGGTTAGTTTAAGTTTTAAGTAAGATTAGTGTTGCGCGCGCACGATCTTCACACACACCGACCCCGGATCAGTGAAGTCTCGGATCGGTTCTGAGCAGGTGGCACAGCTGCAGAGTTCAGGTGTTTTTCTCGGTCCAGCTCAGTCCGCTGCAGAGTGTCTGGCTTCCCCCCCCTCTGATAACTGCACCCACAGCACCCTGCGTCCTCCCCTTCACGCTCACGTGCACCGTGCACGGTCACCACAGCGCGGAACCGATCACACGTCCACGCGGGGACAGGAGTCATGCGGAGCGGTCGTAAATCAGCAGCCTCGGCCGGTGCACCGACTCCGCTCCTCCGCTGAGCGTCCCGTCCTCCCCGCGGAGCTGCACGGAGGAGCACACACTCATCTTCTGCCGCTGTTGCGGTTTACTTTCCGTGCTGAACCGGGTCAAAACGAGCCGAGCCGGGTTATGTGGATTCAGCGGGACACTAAAAGGAGGAGAGGAGGACAGAACCGAGAAGCAAACAAACAAACAAACGCGAGGGAGTGAACTGATTCAACTTTGAAGAGGCTGAGACCCGAGCCGAACCAGGGCAGCCATTAGTTTCTCTTCGGATTTTTACTCCGGAAGCTTCTGGAGAAACTTTTAGGAGTTTTTATTATAAATGTTTTAAAATCCAGACTGAGTCCGCTGCTGCTGAGTGAAGTCTCCAACCTGCGCTGTGAATAATTATCAATGGTGAGCAAGTTTACGTTTCAATGACGCTTTGAAAACTTTATTTAAACTTTATGAAGTCGTTAATTTAAATATCTAATAATCCTCTCTCGCGAGTTTTGAGTTTGTGCTCCTTCAGAATTTGTTATGATTAGCCACTTGCATTAGCATATCCTCATTAGCATAATTATTAGCATAATTGTAATTGATGTAGCAGTAGTTATTGTGGTATAATTAGCAGTAGCTTCAGGTCATTTAGATACAGTTTGTTTGACTTTAATTGACCGTCCAATCACAGGAGGCTCTGGCGTTTCAATGCCTCCGTGTCGTCCAATCACAACGCGGTCAGAGATAGTAGCTGTGACGTTGCGGCTTCTGATTGGCTGAGCCACAGAAGGAGGCTGTACATGTGAGAGGAATCGACAAAACTTCGCAGTAACAAGTTAGCCTTTAAGTTTATTGTGACTTTCTCACTTTGATATGAAGAAGAATGTGAAAAGGTTAAAAAGTGCACTTTATTTATTGTACGTAATATTTCTATCATACGCCTTCCCTCTGCTGTACACTTGCATCTTTATTTATGACGTACACTATCATACTCTTACGAGGTTTGAAAACCTTGTGTTGCCGTTTTCTCACCCACATGAATATTTAGTCCCAGACCATCATTTCCAGTATCGTCCCTTTCCTTTGTTTATTCTTCATTTTCACACCCTAATCATTTTAATCATTGGTTCTGCTTTCTGTTTGAAGCGACCTGATGAGGTTTTGTTTTAATGCAGCACCTCTTGATCTTGAGCAGCTTCATTGTCTTTATGAGCCAGTTTATCTCCCAATAAGTCCATGAACTGGTCCTAGAATATCCCAGTAAGCTTTTCCAGTGCGTCTGTGGATCTATAAATAAATCAAAACGTCTGATGTAGTTAAATCTGATTTAATATCACTGCAGGGGCCTCTGTGTGTGTGTGTGTGTGTGTGTGTGTGTGTGTGTGTGTGTGTGTGTGTGTGTGTGTGTGGTTTTTAATGTTGTGTCACCCTGAAGTGCTCGGCGTGATATCCTCAGGACACACGGGGTGTATAACTTTATTGTGGTATTCCAACTTCCTGTTCCTGTGGTATCTGTGGAGTATGTGTGGAGACTCACTGTGTGTGTGTGTGTGTGTGTGTGTGTGTGTGTGTGTGTTTCTTAGGTGATTCATGTGTGTGGAGTTTTGATCTCCTCCTGTATCGTCTGTAACGGTCCTGTAGGGACGCTCGGACACTCTGCTGGCTTCATGGAGACTTTTATAGGCACTTCTGTAGTTTCTCTGCAGACTGATATTTCCTCTGATGATCCTTTAGAGAGACTTTCTGCTTCTCAGGTGTGACTTTAAGATTCTTCTGAGTTTGTTTTAAAATTCCCAGAACTTCTTATTTGGTCTCTGATTTCTCTGCAGAGCTTAAAATCCCTGCACACCTCCTCGAAACTCGGAGCAGTTTGGGAGTTTGTGCGTCAGATTTTCAGTTTCATGTTTTATTTTTCAGCATTTTCTCACATGCAGACATCCTCTGAAAGCTCGCCTAGCTTTCCAAACATCCCAATGTGGAATCATTATGTTGTGTTTTGGTGTTGGGCTGCAGCTTCTCTCTGCGTGTCTCACTGTAAGCTGTGAGGATGTTACATAGGGGGCGCTGTTCACTGTCTGCGTTCTCCTCCAGCTCAGCTCCTCGGCAGCAGAGCTTCACCGTGATCACTGACCTGCAGGAAACAGACAGAAAATAAAAACTGACACTGATCAGGCCAACTCAGTGACAGTTTGTGAAACAGTTGGATGTTTTTTTTATTTTGGAAGACTTCCTGTTTCTCCTTTAGCACACACGAGTCCTGCTTTTTCTTTTTTATCTAAAAATCATCAAATATGTGACTGAATCTTCTGAAAGCTCCACAGTGTCAGAGGTCGCCTCTCTCCTCTTCCATGCTTCTTATTATTTTTGCGCAAACTGTCCCTTTAAGTGACTCTCATTGTCTCCGATGTCGGCTCGATGTGCTCGACTCCGATCTGTAAATTCAAGTTCAGCAAACGTAAAACAACAACAGAACAAACTGATCACTGATTCAATTATAAAGATGATCACATTGTCGTTATATAAGACATGCAGACAAACACAGACGTCTTTTAGCATCAAGCCTTCGTCTTGGAATTTAAAAAAAATGTCTTTATATTTTCATGCGCCTAATTTAAAGGAGTAGCAGAAGGTGTTCATATCCTCACATGTCAAATATAAATAACAAGAAGAAGAAGATGCTTTTCAATCACAACATGTTTTCTAAAGGAGCGCCACAAAGCTTCACTCAGATATTAGAATAATGAGCTGCTGCTGAAGAGCGTGATGTTCAGAGCGAGCAGGTGAAGCGTCAGTCAGGACAGAGATGATGTTCATGACGCTGCTGAAGATGATTCAAAAAAAGAAAAATTATTGATGCAAGCTCAGGAGACGTAGTCAACACCCCCCCCCCAGGGTTCAGGTTACTTTCTTTATACCTGTTGGTACATTTGGTTGCAGGGGGAGTCGACTTTTTTCATTTTTTTTAGTCATTTTTTGGGCCTTTTATTAGATCGGACAGCTGAAGAGATACGGGAAATGTTGAGAGGAGAGAGCGGGTTGACATGCAGCAAAGGGCCAGGGTCGGATTCGAACCCCCGGCCGCTGCGTTGAGGACTACAGCCTCCGTACATGGTGATATCGGCCTCCTTCACTTAATAAAGCTCAGATAATACATAAAAAAAATAAAAAGTTAGAATCCGTGGTACATGTGGAGCTCTCACTCTGCAAACTAACCAGGGTCAAAGGTCAAGAATAGGAAGTGCACAAAAATATATAAAAAATGGCAGAATAACCGACAACAACAAACGGAGGTTTTGCATCCTCTGCGCTTTCGTTGAGCTTCTGATGTTTGTTTCTGCGTCACTCTGCAGCCTCTCGAAGCGCTCCGAGTCGAAGCATCAAAGCCAAAAGAGAAAAATGTGTCAAGTGTCGCCGCGTCAATCCGCCTCAGCTCAAATAAAGACAGGCACAGATAAGCAGGAGCAGAACAGACTGTTTTAAAGTAAACACTCCATATAAATGGATTCCATTCTGTTTAATGGTCATTTAATAAAGTCGGTCTGAAGCCTCATTTCTACAGAAAAAACTAAAGATCCTGCAGGAACCTTTAAAAGGTCCGTGTATGAAACTCTGAGACACGAGGCTCTTATTATCTGATACTTTCAAAATAAGATACTTCACATGGATGTTAAAATAAACAGACGTCTGCTAAATAATGTATCCGCCTCTGTAGCTGTGTCTGCATCTCTGTGTGTGTGTGTCAGGAGTGGAGTCATGAATCAATTTAGAAATGTTACCGGCTGATTGGAAGTGGGTTTGATGTAAGATTGATTCATATTAATATAAATACCAGCAGTGATAGATTTCTGTATTTCGAGGTTATGAGAGCTTCAGAGATCTGTTCCTACAGTGTGTCTGTGCAGAGAGTGGATCCTGTCAGATCTCTAATGATCTCATGGATCTGCTCCTCTGTCTGTCAGCTTCTTATCGACTCCTCTGTGAGCGGCTCAGCGGACACTTTCCCCGGTTTGAGGACGTTTAAAGTGCCGGTATGTCGCTGGATCAGACTCCTGTGAGGAGAGAGGAGCGGCTCCAAACCTGTGCACAAACAAATAAACTTCAATCCGTCCTTTAAACCGGAGTGTGTGCTGCTGCTGGGCTCCTCTTTTTCTTCTTCTGAAATTATAAACCCTATAAATGTTGTTTCCGGTGTCCGCACGTGCCCGTGAACTTCTTCTCAAGGAGTGTTCGTCAGAGAGTCAGAGCTGCGGAGAAATCTCCACCGATCAATGCGGATCGATAACCCCTCAGTGTGATCGGTTTCATCTCCGAGCGACGGGATCCCGTAGCGCGCACACACACACACACACACACACACACACACACACACACACACACACACACACACACACACACACACACACACACACACACTCGCACGCCGCGACGGCATCACCGGATTCTACTCGTGAAACTGCGCGCAGAGGATCGATGCTTCACTCTGATCAATAAGCAGAGTGTGTGATCAGTTGCAGCTCTGCAGGGTCAGTGCGCACAGTCCGCGGACACACTCACACACTAACGGTCGAACACACACAGACGCAGTCCGGCGACGGAGCAGCGGAGGTCCGGACGCTCAGAGCGGCAGACAGGCTGAGCAGAGGAGCGCAGAGGAGGTGGCGCTCGCTCCTCTCTGCGTCCGGGACAACACACCGACACACACTCTCTCTCTCTCTCTCTCTCTCTCTCTCTCTCTCTCTCTCTCTCTCTCTCTCTCTCTCTCTCTCTCTCTCTCTCTCTCTCTCTCTCTCTCTCTCTCTCTCTCTCTCTCTCTCTCTCTCCCTCTCCCTCTCTCGCTCGCGCGCCGTCTCCTCCTGCTGGAGATAAATTAACGGAAAGCAGCTGTCGGTTGTTTCAGAGGCGAGGCGGCCGTCTGGCAGCTCAGGGATCCCGTGTTTGCCTTTTTCTTCTGTCTTCTCTCCTCGGGACTCCGCCGACACGCTGCTACCGCTGCTGCTGCACCGCCCTCCGTCCCGAGCACCGAGGAGCCGCACCGCCTCACACCGGACACAGCGCACCGCAGGACGGATTGACATGCTGCCGAGGTCCGCCGGTCGCCGCGGCTCTCCGGCGGTTTGAAATGCACTTTGTGGACGTTTTGGAGATTTGCACCGTCCACCACCGACCCCACCGCCTCACACCCCTCTCTTCCCCTACCGCACCGGACTGCTCTGTGGTTCTCTAACGGGACTTTCCTCTTGTTGCCGGAGATGTTGCTCGTGTCTGCGCTGAAAGTTGTGCGCTCCCCGGCGGAGGGCCTCTAACAGGTCCGGACAGTAACCCGAGGCGGGCTCAAAGTTCAGCGCTGGGTGGAAATGTGAAAGCGAAGGGGGCAACAGGAGGGCTTGATTTCCCCCTCTCTCTCACTCTCTCTCCTTTTTTTCTGTTCTTTCCTTTTTCACACACACATACATTACACACTGCGCACACGCACGCGCGCACACACAGGCTGGAGTTACAGTAACCCCCCCCCCACACACATAAACACACACACACACACACCTTCCAGATCTAAGATTAGATCCGACAGATATGTATTCTCCGCTATGTCTGACACAGGTGAGTCCGCTTTTATAACTTTTTTTTACCTTGTGTGCTCGTGTGTGTGTGTGTAACGGCTCGCGCGCTGCTCTCCTATAGACTCCGGACTGTATGGACTCTATAGACTCACTGCTCCCTATAGTCTGCAGACATGCAGCTCCTCTGCGCACTCCTCGTCTTTCTCCGCTCCTGCGGCACATGGCGGCTCCAAACTTCCCTCATTATTAAATTATTTAGCCTACCTTCTCTGTCTTTGCACACTTTATTTGAAACTTCCCCCGCACGCTCTGCTTGGTTTCGACTTGTTGTGTGCTGTTTTAAGGCCGCTGGTTGTCTCAATCCTGCCTGCTGTAGCACACTCTGTCCCGGCTGCTCCTTCCGATGAAGCCTCGCTGAGGCGCCCGCAGCCCGGCCAGCCTGAGTGGGAGCTCCGCTGCACAGTTTCGGGGCTGCTCTCGATTTAATAGTTTACGCTTTTCCACTAAATGTTTGGAAGCCATAATTTGCGCAAAATGTGTTTGCTTAAAGTTTGACGCAGGCGTAATTTAAACGCGTAAACTCGCTGGTTATTTCTGTTTTGTTTCCTCGCAAACTTTCCTCCTGTGCCTGCTCTGCTCGCCGACTTGCACTCACCTCAGCTGCACAGAAAGAAAAAGAGAGAGAGAGGGTGCACGAGCAGGACGGTTAAAAATCTAGATTTTATACTGAGGTAGTTTATTGCACAGGTTGTTTGGTATTTTGTGCGCACATCAGTGAGCTCCTGTTCCCTCCAGACGCAGCATCAGTCACTTCAGGGGGTCTGGAGGTGGATGTTGTAGTTTTTTTCAGCTGCAGGTTTTGTGTGCTGGACTCTGCAGGTTGATCCAGTTCTTTAAAATCAAAGTGAATTTCTCCATTAATTGCTTCCTTCCTTCCTGCTGCTGCCGAGGCCTCACAGAGGAAGCTCAGGCCTGACAGAAAAAAAAACGAGTGTCTGCAGAGAAAACAAAATGTTTGTGTGAGAGGTGAGCTGAGGTGACAGCAGACCTGCAGCCAGAACAAAAACACCCAAACACACCTGAGACTGAGAGATGTGTCCCACCAACGACATCATTTAAAATCTGATCCTAAATCTACATGAACACATTTTGCATAATTATTGAACGACTTAAATTGAACCTGATTTCCATCTTTTAAAATCCCCCTTCTTCAATGCAGTGTTGTGTTCAGGGTCAAAGGATAAAACAGGATTTTTTTCTGGTGTGCTGATTTATTTTTGGCGTGCAGATTTTGGCTTCCTGTCATCGGAATTATTCTCCAAACGTTGTCAAATTAACCTCAAGCTTCTAACAAATGTAAACCAATAAAATCCCACAGATACAAATGAAATAATTATTAGATTTCAGTCTGACACATGAAGGATCCCGTTAATTATTCAAAGTGATTTTATTGGCTTAAAATCAAATGAAAGGTCATATTTTATTCTTCACAGCTGAAGTGCGTTTCTCTATTTGAGATGAAATCAGGAGAAATGATTGGAGTTAATAAACGAGGCTGTAAAGAAAGCGTCTGAGAGGAGATCATCTCGCTTTAATCTGCCGCTCGCACCTTTGTGATGTCCGCTGTGCTTCCTGCTGCAGCTTCCAAACATTCTGCAGAAATACAACACACAGATCTGCCGTGGGGATTTTCTGCTCGCAGCTTCAGTCTGATGTTTTTTTTTTAGACGTGTTCGAGGACGATGTGAACGTCTGAAACTGCAGAACCGACACGAGCTTTAATCAGATTATCAGACAGTCGAAATAAGATAATCAGCCGACTGTCGCTTCGAAAAATCTGTTTAGACAAAAAGTGTTTCAGGGTGGAAGCGGACTCCGATCTGATCTTTGGGATTTTAGGGTTGATCATTTAATTATTTGTTTTAACCCGGTGTCTTTTAAATCGTATGATTTCTAATATATTTGTTTTTATTATTGACTAGAAATGTGTGTGTGTGACGAAGTGATTATTTAAATTCATCCTCAAACACACGGAGCAGCCTGAACCAGTCTCTGTGTTTATATCTGACATCATGACCATCACATTTAAGGATTCATATTTTTTTAATTTAATTTCTCCCCCACAAAAAAATCAGAAAACCTCATTTTTTAAATTTACCGTAAAATTGCGTCTGTTTCGGCTGTCAGCCAGCAGGGGGCGCCCTGATACGAAACAATTCATGTTTATAATAATTGTGCGTTTTAAAGAAGCTCGTAACCATCGCTTCCTGTCCTCGTTTTTTTGTCATTATTTTTTTGTGGCATTTAGAGAAACGTCTTTAATTTCTAATCGTGCTGAAATCTGAAGCACGCTTCTTTCAAATGTTTAGGTGGTTTCCTTTTTGGCTTTAATTAATTTAATCCTCATATTTAAATATTATTTTCTTGTCACATGGGTTCAGAAGGAGGAGACACGATGGAGGGAAAATTAGATAAATAAAAACAGATCAAATAAAATGAATCCACAGGACTAAAACCCAAAGATGCATTTCTGTAGATTTTTTTATATTTGTGCAAAAGTGACGCTACAACATATCGTCTCTGATCTCCTCGTCACGCTCGTTTTTATTCGTCTTCAGAGAATAAATTAGAAGTTTGCAGCAAACAAACAAATCTTTCTCCGATTCCCTGACAGGAAACGCTCGCTCTTTGATTCGGCCTCAGTATCTTGAATCTGGCGTTGATTGTGTGTTTTTCTTCCCGTGTTGTGTGTGTGGTTATTTTTCTGCTGAATGTTTCCGTGGTCGGTGTGCGAGGGGGGATCAGATCCTCTCCCGGGTCTCGTCTGGCTCTGATTGGCTCTCAGGTGTCTCTGACTTCTGCTGAGGTGATACTTGGCTGAACCCTGCGTGTGTGTGTCTGCGTGTGTGTGTGTGTGTGTGTGTCTGCGTGTGTGTGTGTCGGGGTTTATTCTGGCTGTGTGCAGCTTCAGTGTTTCCGAGGCCTGGCGGGCGGGCGACCGCGCGGCTGAGCCCGGGTGTCACGGCGATAATTCCCTCAGTGTGCGGGTGTGGGCGGCCGGCCGGATTAGCATTATTGCTCCCCTAAATGGCTGTTATTCAGCCGCTTGTTGTTACAGGCCTGTTATTGGGAGCCCATTACATCTGTCAGCGAGGTGCAGAGGGGGGAACGTGTAAGCCTCGGCCCGCCTCTCCGGCTCCTCGCGGGGGTCACAGACGCTGATTTCCTCGCAGGGAAAAACTCTGAAAGAAAGAGAGCAAGCGAGAAGAAAGGGAGAACCCCGGGGAGCCGCATTGAGACCTCCTCACCACGATTTAACCAACCCGGGGTTTTTATTCACAACCTGACGGCGAGAGGACATGATTGTCACCTGGTTTCAAAATAAAAAAGATCCCTGAATGAAACGTCTCGTCCTGACAGCGAGGACGCTTTAAGATGCAGACAAACAAACACAATCCAGAAACAAGAGAGAGACAGCCGAGGGGATTACACGTCGGAGTAAACGAGCAGAATATCTTCAGCAGAATCAGGTGATCGGTGTAAACAGACTCTGAGGATTCAGACGCCACAATGTGGAGACGATAGAATCAATATCTAGTTCATATCTTTAATTTCAAGCTGCACAGATCTGCTCACGTCTCTTCAGTTTGAAAGTGTCGGCACAAATTAAAATAAAATGTCCAAAAACAAAAGGCAGAAGAAATGAAATCTTTGACCTTAAATGTTGATCTGATGTCAGAAGAGAGAAAGGCTGCAGAGTGCTGGGATGTTTTATTGTCCTCGAACGAGCCGTTAATAAAATAGAAATCAGATAAATTTGAATATTCTGTTTTGTTCCTGTGAAGCTGTGAGCTCCGTTTCCTTTAAACTCGTGAATAATCCGACCAAAGCGTCTGACTGTCCTTTAGTCTGAGGCGTCAGGAGCAGGTTTTCAAGGTTTTAAGGTTTTTAAGGTAAAGAGGAGATGTTTGTTTTGTTGTGCACAAATTCTCCAGCTGAACATTCAGTCTTTACAAACGTCCACTAAAGCTTTATTTTCCTTAAAAAGCAGCGCCAGGTCGAGATGGTTTCATGTGTTTGGAGTCTGCTGCTCAGAGAGAAGGAGGCCGACTTTCTTTTGTTTGGAGAGACTGACGCAGAAATTAAAGTTTGACACGTCTGCAGAGCGTCGACAGACTGCAGAGAACAAACATGTCTCCAAACAAACACGTTAAATTCTCCTCAAAGCAGTCGGGAGTTGTGACATCATCACTTCACGTGTCTGTAAAAACTCTGCGAGGTCCTCGCTCCTCGTTTTCTCGACACGCACTCAGAAACAGGATTATTCTGTTTGGAGACACATTTCAGAAAACGGAGAACAAGAAGGATTATCTCCCCCCGCGGCACCCAAAGATTTCAGGCTGAATATGAGGCCGAGTGACTTGTTCAGTGGGGTTGTGTTTGTGGCCCACAGACAGACAGACAGGCAGAGTGTGAAAAAGCCGAGCGGACCGTGTGTGTGTGTGTGTGTGTGTGTTTTCTCTCTCCGTGTGTGAGCGGCTCAGGAAGCTGAAACGCTGCACTGGGCTGTGAGGAATGTTGGTATGTGGCTCCAACGAACATCCAGAGCGCCGAGCTGCAGATCCACTGTGGAATGTGTGTGTGTGTGTGTGTGTGTGTGTGTGTGTGTGTGTGTGTGTGTGTGTGTGTGTGTGGAGACGAGGCTGAACACATCATCCGTCCAGCAGTCGTCCTAATAAGAGCCCGAGGAGACACACACACTCTCTCACACAGAGCAGAGCGGGTTCTGGCCGGCCTGCAGAGGTTTGAGCGGCTGCAGGTTTTGGCTGCAGAGCGGCCCGAGGCGTTTTTGGAGACAAACCCGTTCTCCTGGACCGTCTCCAAGAAGAAACAATGTGTGTATTCAGAGCGCCGACGAGGAGGGTGAACAATGTTATATAAAAAAAAAGAAAGAATAAGAAGAAGGCGATGCAGCTGGCGCTCTAATGCACAGCCTGTAGATACAGTTTCCTCCTGCGAGCTGCGAGCGTAACGCTTTCTGACACCACAGCTGCAGAAAAAAAACGTCAGTATTTTGGTAAATGTTCGACCCAGAACCTCGAGATGAACCTAAAACGCTCCCAAAAAAAATCTTCTTCACGTTCAGACTCAAACTGTGTGTGTGTGTGTGTGTGTGTGTGTGTTCACACACACCAATAGAAACACTCACATGAGCGTCTCAGTCTGGATGAATCCGCTGCTGAACATAGTCCCCAAACACATGCATGTATCCGTCCTGTTCTTGTTGATAGAAACTAAAACTGAAACAGTTTGAACTTGAACGATGTCAGAGCCTCTCTCTCGGTTTAATTTGTTTATTTCTGACAGCTGAAGAGAGACAGGAAGTGTTGGAAGGAGAGAGAGAGCGGGGTGACATGCAGAAAAAGGGCTGAGGTCGGATTCAAACCCACGGCCGCTGCAACGAGGACTAAAGCCTCCGTACACAGGGCCTGCGAGAAAACCGTGAAGTTCTCCGGCCCCCAAACTCGAGCACTTTGCTCGATAACTTTTGCTTAATTTCTGCAGAAAGCAAACAGACATAGACGAGAGTGTGTCGATATTTCAGGGAATAACTGAGACCTTTTTTTTATGAGCTCAGAGCCAAATGCACCAACAAGGATTTCTGCTGGAGAATCTAAAAGAAGTCACACATGATTCTGGAAAAAAGTTTTTTTGTTTATGAGACTGCAAAATGTTTTTTTGGCTCAAAATATGAGCTTGCTCCAGCTGTTCTCTTAAAGTTGAATTTCTCCTGATTCTTTAGATTAAAGATCCTCTCTGCTCAGGCGACATGTTTCTGACGTCGGAGACGAGACGAGTTGTTAGGACTGAACGTGCTCGAGGACCGTTGGAATAAAAACTTGTGCAAAAACAACAAATTTACATCAAAACGACTTTGGACTCCAACTTTGAGTCTTTGTATTCATGCAGCAGATTCTGTAAAGTACCTGGAAATGCTTAAAATGATAAATAAACACCTGGATTTAAACGACGAGACGTTTGTGCGAGAGAGAGAGAGAGAGAGAGAGTTCTTCTGCAAAACAACCGCAACGTTTTAACTTTGAACTTTAAGGACTAAAAAGTGACCTGAGAGGAGATTTTTGCATCGTGCATGCATGGCCTTGCAGCAGTGTGTGTGTGTGTGTGTGTGTGTGTGTGTGTGTGTGTGTGTGTGTGTGTGTGTGTGTGTGTGTGTGTGTGTGTGTGTGTGTGTGTGTGTGTGTGTGTGTGTGTGTGTGTGTGTGTGTGTGTGTGTGTGTGTGTGTGTGTGTGTGTGTGTGTGTGTGTGTGTGTGTGTGCAGTATCCACATGCCACCTCAGTCGGAGAGAGATTTGTGCGTATCAAGATGCGTGTGAGCCGCTTTGATCTATGAATAGTCGAGTGTTTTTTTTCAATACGTGGCTCAGGACGAGGAGGGGGTCTCCAGCCTCCCTCCCCCCTTCCCTCCCTCCCTCCCTCCCTCCTGTCCTGCTCAGTAACCCTCTGAGGGGTTTTATCCAAATAAGAAATGTTCCACGAAGATGTTTTCTGTCCGTCTTTGTTCTCGCAGCGTTTCTTTTCCTCGTCGTTCCTCGCTGATGAAACTCTTCTTCTTCTTCTTCTTCTTCTTCTTCTTCTTCTTCTTCTTCTTCTTCTTCTTCTTCTTCTTCTTCTTCTTCTTCTTCTTCTTCTTCTTCTTCTTCTTCTTCTTCTTCTTCTTCTTCTTCTTCTTCTTCTTCTTCTTCTTCTTCTTCTTCTTCTTCTTCTTCTTCTTCTTCTTCTTCTCTTCGTCTGTGTTGACACAAACAAACTGAGACAACACGTTTCCAAACACTCGCAGTATTTAAACGACCGTCTCTGAGTGTCCAGAGCTCGTATAGACTTTTAGAGACGCAGTGAGAAATGATGTATCCAACGAGTTATCAGGTTTTTAATCCACACTCTGCAGCTCGTCTTTTTCTTTCAGTCCAACCTGCTTCAATTCTGATTCACAAACTCCAAACTGAAATCTGGTATTTGTGATAAATTAGTCAAATGTGGCGTCCAATGAGGCCGTTTCCTTTTTGTTCTTCTTTAAAATGACTTTTCGGATGATTCCACGTATAAATGAGGGTTTGCACATTTAGATAGTAGCCAGCAGGTGTGAGCAGCCTCAAATTGGGGTCTAATCCAGGACATGCAGCGTGTAACCACAGTCCCTCCTTAATGAGAGCTCGTCGTAGCGCTGCTTTAGGAGAACAGAGAGGGGCGCTTGTGTTTGTGGTGACGCTGCTGCTGCACGCTCAGGGATCGGCTGTTTGCTCACTGCGGTGTTGGTTGGTTTGTTGGTTGGTGGTTTTTTCGTGGGGCTGGCAGACCCCCACAGACCCCCCCACACATGCAGATTCCTGCCTTTGTGGCCCATTCTTGCCTTTCATTTGATCTCCTTTAACTTCAAATCTGCCGCTCTGTGATCGACCAGCTGATCGCTTTATGATCCGCTCCACGTTGCTGCTTCTTTTTCCTCCTCTCCTTCTTTGTTTTATTCTTCCTTACACTCTTCCATCCTTCATACTTTGCTTCTTGTCTCATTTCGACCTTCCTTCCTTCCTCCTGTGTTTACTTGCTCTCTGCAGTTCCTTCTCTTCTTCCTGGTTTCCTTCCTTCTTCTCTTTTTTGCACCCTGTTCCTCCTTTCTTCTTCTCTCTTCCTGTGGTGCTTCATTATGTCATGTCTGTGCATCATAATCTTTGCGTTCTTTTTCTTTACTTCCTGTCCTTCTTCCGCTGATAGAAAACGTGAAATTCCCTAAAGACAATATTTGAGGATTGATTTGTCGTTCAGAAATGTTCCGATCCTTGCGTTTGGAAAGATCTAAAAACAAACTGAGTTACCACATGGTAGTTCTATGTTGAATTAATCTAATTGTCATGTTGCGTCCTTGTCTCCTCACCTTGTCTCCTCCTCTTCCTCCCTCAGGATGAATTCCATCCTTTCATCGAAGCCCTGCTGCCCCACGTCCGGGCCTTCGCCTACACCTGGTTCAACCTGCAGGCCCGTAAGAGGAAGTACTTCAAGAAGCACGAGAAGCGCATGTCCAAGGAGGAGGAGCGTGCCGTCAAGGACGAGCTGCTCAGCGAGAAGCCCGAGGTCAAACAGAAGTGGGCGTCGCGCCTCCTCGCCAAACTGCGCAAGGACATCCGGCCCGAGTTCAGGGAGGACTTTGTGATGACGGTGACGGGGAAGAAGCCGCCGTGCTGCGTGCTGTCCAACCCCGACCAGAAGGGCAAGATGCGAAGGATCGACTGCCTGCGCCAGGCGGACAAAGTGTGGAGGCTGGACCTGGTCATGGTGATTTTATTCAAAGGGATTCCCCTCGAAAGTACTGACGGGGAGAGGCTGGTAAAGTCTCCTCAGTGTTCGAACCCCACGCTGTGCGTGCAGCCGCACCACATCGGAGTTTCAGTCAAGGAGCTGGATCTGTACCTGGCCTACTTCGTGCACGCAGGTCAGTCTCCTCCTCTGCTTCATGTGTGTGTGTGTGTGTGTGTGTGTGTGTGTGTGTGTGTGTGTGTGTGTGTGTGAAGTTCTGTGTGTGTGTTGTCTTCATATTTACTGACTGCCACATCATTGACACACAACATGCAGCGCTCCTGATGTCGTGTGTCTGATGGTGTCTGATGGTCTCAGTAGTTCTGGTCTCCGGCTGTGAGTCGGCTCTCTGCTCTGAGTGTGCGGTAGATGACAGGTCAAAGTTCATCCGTGTACTTGGCCTGTGAGCTACTCTCTGGATGAGAGGTGTGTTTCCTGAAATGCTGACCTGAGATCAGCATCTGGGTTTATTTATCTGTTGTGTGTTCTTCATTGATTGGTTCTTTTTCTCAGTTGTTGACGTTTTGTAACATTAGAAACTGGAGATTAAATAATCTTTGAGTGCAGGTCCACTTGTGTCCACCAGGGGGTTCAAACATGGACTTCACTCAGAAGTGTTCCATGATGACATCATGCTGGATAGATATTATACTTTGACTCAGACGACCACATGACACATTCTTCCATTTTAAAAGAGCGCATGGACCGCTGACCTACACGTCCAGACAAACACCTGGTTAGTGTTAGCTAGCGTCAGGCAACAAAGCGACCTGTGACGTCTGAAAGTCAACGTTCAGAACGTTGTTACGTTAGTGAAAATATGAAAGTGATGTTACACGAGGAGAGGATGATTTTAACCTTAGAAAGGTTGGCGTTAAAGTAGCCTAGTGGTAAGGGTTCGAGCTATGTACAGAGGCTGTAGTCCTTAAAGCGTGCGGCACGGGTTCAAATCCGACCTGTGGCTCTTCCCCCACATGTCATTCACGTCTCTCTCGATCCCTCTCGGGCATAAAAAGCTTTATCTGAGGTCTTATTTTCCAGCAGGATTGTTGTAGAAATCTGTCCGAGGCTCTTTGTCGTTGTAGCTCCGTCGACAGTTTGAGTAAGAAAACAATCAAATATTTAACGTTTCTTAGATCGAGGATCTTGCTGATCTCGTTACAGTTAGCTCTGCAGGAGGGCGTGTTGTCAAATTTTCATCAATCCTGTTAGAGAAATCTGTGTTGCTTTTACTTCCTTCACTCGGTTGTCAGCTAACGTAACAAGCGTTAGCGTAGCTTCTATCTTTCATCAGTGCTAACCTGTACATTTTAAAAGTTTGTCTCAGTAGTTTTTTGTCTAATTTAAAGGCGCAATATATAACTCTGACACCTAGTGTTTAAAATGAGTACTGCAGTCTAACTTCTAAACATTATAGAGAGCTGTCTCCCCCCCCCCTCCTCTCTAGAGTGGATGCTCACGCAGGTCACCATGTGGTGGACACTGAAGCTTCAGTGTTTATCCAGCTCTGCATCGGTCTGTAAACCTTTCTGCGTTCTAACCTCTCTCCATTTTTCAAAAGCATCTCCAATATTGATCCTAGTTTGAGCACGTTTCTGCTCGTGGAGCTTATTAGAAACATGCAGAGGCTTTTTAGGTCGGGTACAATCACTTCTATCTGAACCAGTTCTCTTGCCCGCTTCCATCGCTGCAACACCTGTTGGTTTGACCTGATAACTGCTCTCATATCTGGCAAACCGAGGGGCGTCCAAAACGGCCGTGTGGGGGTGCCTTAAAACCGCCTACCTTCTCTGGTCCAAACAAATCCAGACCAGAATCTAAAGTTAGAAGGAGGACATACTGGCTGCTGCATTGTTGTCAGAGAAGCCAGCACTTCAACATAGCATGTTTCCTTAATGTCTGATCATAGAGTAAGGTCACTTTAATTGTTGCAGATAAAGTTTATTCATGAAGTTTCTTTCTTACATTTAGTCGTGGAGAAAAGTTGTCGTGTTGGTCTGTCTCCTGCAGGAATTAAATATCCGATCCAAACTTTGGTAAACATGTTTGTGTTGTCACGGAGATGTAAACGAGTTTGAGGATGGAAACGCACCTTTGGTCTCACAGAAAAACGGCTCTCTGTCTCAGAGACGAGCGTCTTATCTGCTGCAGACAGACGCCGTCTCATCAGCGGTCAGCAAAGCAAAGTGTGAGGAAACGCCAACGTGTGTGCCAACTCTTCCTCACTCCTCCTCACACCTCCTCACTCCTCCTCACATCTCCTCACTCCTCCTCACACCTCCTCACTCCTCCTCACTCCTCCTCACGCCTCCTCACTCCTCCTCACTCCTCCTCACATCTCCTCACTCCTCCTCACACCTCCTCACGCCTCCTCACTCCTACTCGCTCCTCCTCACTCCTCCTCACATCTCCTCACTCCTCCTCACGCCTCCTCACGCCTCCTCACTCCTCCTCACTCCTCCTCACATCTCCTCACTCCTCCTCACACCTCCTCACGCCTCCTCACTCCTACTCGCTCCTCCTCACTCCTCCTCACATCTCCTCACTCCTCCTCACTCCTCCTCACGCCTCCTCACTCCTCCTCACTCCTCCTCACACCTCCTCACTCCTCCTCACGCCTCCTCACTCCTCCTCACTCCTCCTCACTCCTCCTCACGCCTCCTCACACATATTCACTCCTCCTCACTCCTCCTCACACCTCCTCTCTCCTCCTCACACATATTCGCTCCTCACTCCTCCTCACTCTTCCTCCTCACACCTCCTCACTCCTTCAGACAACTCCTCACACCTCCTCTCTCCTCCTCACACCTTCTCTCTCCTCCTCACACCTCCTCACTCCTCCTCACACCTCCTCTCTCCTCCTCACACCTCCTCACTCCTCCTCACACCTCCTCTCTCCTCCTCACACCTCCTCTCTCCTCCTCACTCCTCCTCCTGCCCTCCGTGAGCCCAGCAGCTCGCTGGCACACAATTATCTCTGGAGCGATTGCTCAGCACGTTTCCTGATTTCCGGCTGATTCTCGGGGAAGAATCATTTGGCTGGTTTGTATAAATTTGAGCGAGCAGCGGCGAGCGAGCGAGCGGTGGCAGAGGCGTGGAGAGGAGACGTTTGGCAGACACTTTTCTTGGCACTCGGCTCGCTCTCAGTTTGTTGAAGTTTTCCTGAAAGAGGAGGACAGCTTCCAGAAACTCGTATCATTAATTTATAAGATCCACTCCCAGATTCCTGATTCTTAAACACGTCGTTTATAAACAGGCGATGAAGTCGTGTGTTCCTAAAATATGTGAAAACATCTGAGCGTGTTTGAGATAAAAATGTGGTAGCTGCTTTTTAGTGTCTGTTTCAAGGCCCTGCAGCACCTGCTTTAGAAGTACCCTTCATATATATCAGGGTCCTCTTTAGCTGATTCAAAGGGGACCCTTTAGCCCCTCATGCAGACGTTTGAGGTGCATTCAGGTGTCAGTGTTAGGGCCTGTTTTCATCTTCTTTTCCTGAAACAACCTGTCGGGTAAAGCTTAGGTAACACATCACGGTCTCAGACTCGCAGGTGAAAGTCCTGTGTTGTTGTTCATACTTTATCACTTCCTCCGCCTCAGGTAAATCTCTAAATTGGCTCACGATTACGGAGGTTATATCGGATTAAAAGTACGTTACTTTTCTTAGGGAACAAATGCAAACAGTCTGTTTGAACACAGAGATACATGCATACCAGTTTACAGAATGTGAAGTCTGTAAACATGTGGTCGTATGGAGGTGGTTCAGGATGTGAAAGGTGTTTTTAGTTGCAGGTTTGCTTCAGTCCTCGTCGTGTTTATGTGGAGGTGAACTTTCAGCTGTGATCCGTCAGCAGACACAAACACTGAGCCGAGCGCTCTGGAAACATCTCCGACCCTGAACCTTTAATTACAATCATTTCCTCTAGCCGACTGAAGCCTCTGAACCCAAAGACTGCTGCCTTTCTCCTCCCCCAAACCCACACCCCCTCCCTCCTCCGTCCAAACCTCCTCTCAGCCTGAGTGTGACTGTTTTCACTCTGCGGTCGCAGAAATCAGCTGTGTGCACACTGAGCTCGCTTCTTCTAACGCTCTGTGGTTTGAGTCTTTAGCTGCTTTTCATTTCCGGCTGCAGAATCACAAAGTGTCGCATCTCCTTCCCATGTTCCTGACAGTGTCCTGCAGGATTTTGTCTCTTGTGAATGCATTGAGAGGGTGACGTTTCCTCCCCCTCTCTCACCCCTCTTTCTCCCCCCGCCCCGGTCTGCTCTACATTCAGGAGTATCAGGTTTCTTCCTGCCTCTTATTTAAGGGAGTTTCTCTGGAGCGGCGGAGTTGATTAAAAGCCATGTGATGGCGGACTGACCTCAGGGCCGGGGGGCGGAGTCTGATTTTGTAATTAAATTCATCCCCATACAGCGGACTTATTTCATGCTGTGATGTTCAGCAGCTCGTCAGGATGTCAGATCCTAAAAGATGTGAAATCTGGAGTTTATTTCAGCTGCATCTTAGATTATTTTATTTTTTGTCCTCCAGTTTTTGAATGAACAAACAAACATGGAAGTTTCTGCTCTTTTATAGCTCTTGAAGTCGTGTAGTTCTGCGTGCAGGGTTCAAGTGTTACTGAGTCAGAGGATATAAACATCTGGATTAAAGTCCTTCCTGCGACACTTTTCTGTCATCATGAGAGATCGCTGCACTCTAACGTCTTCTTACTATATTTTTTTCATACGATCATATGAAGAAACGTACAATGTCAATCATCATTCTTCATGTTACGTCAGGGTCTCACTTCCTACCCTCTCTACGCTTTAGGAACAATAAGAAGACACTGAGTTGACGGGTGTCAAACATCCTTTAGAATCATTTCAAAGTTTAAAACTTTTTAAACTTACTGTGACGACTCTAACCGCTCCTGTTGTCAGTCCAGTGTGCGCTCGCACATCTGTCTTTACGGTAAACAGCTGAATGGAAGGAGCTGCTGAAGCCTCAACAGGTGGAGCTCTCTCTCTCTCTCTCTCTCTCTCTCTCTCTCTCTCTCTCTCTTACACACATACACACACACACACACACACACACACACAAAACCCCTCCATTCATACGTCTGAGCTGTGTCTGCTGAGGTCAAAGATCAACCTCCCCCCTCCTTACTCTCGCTGATTTACGAGCTCACGTTACGCCACGCACAACGTCAGGCGTCACCATCACAGGAACACTTGACGCGTGCCGAGAGGTCGTGACCCCTTTTGTCAGGGCGTTTAACCTCTAGGATAAACACCCCTCCACCCCCCTCATTAACCACACACACTCTCAGAGCTGGGGCGTGTGTGTGAGTGCGATGTGAGCGAGTGCGGCCGGTCCTGAACAAAAGGTGAGGGAGGTCGAGGCGGCCACTTTGCGGTGATTTAGAAGCGTCAGCGGCTGAAATAAAGATGTTAAAGTTTATTGGAGACGAGATAATATTTATGTGCGCAGTAAAGTCGATTAAACATAATTAGAGAGATGGATTCATAAAAGTTTGATTGAACCAGTTTTACATTAAAGTTCTGCAGCGGGCGGAGCGTCAGGGCGCCGACGCCCTGCAGACACTCACACAAACACACGCACAAACGCACACACACACTCACACACACACACACACACACACACACACACACACATTTGAGATGCACAAGAAGAAGAAGATTATTCAGCTAAAGAAGGGAAGACTTGACAATGATCATGGAGCTCTAGATTCACACCAAACCCCATTAAAAAAACACGCATTTTAGTGCGTGCGTGTGTGTGCGTGGTCGTCACACATCCCGTGCTTCTTTACAAAAAGGTCTCCTGCAGCACAATTGGAGGATATCTGTGTGTCGCTCCGATAACAAACACACACACACAGAACGTCAAGGTTTCCAGAGACGTGAGATATTTATCTCCCCGTCACCTTATACGAACCTGCAGGGCTGAAACCAGCAAACACCAAGTGTGTGTGTTGGTGTTTGTGTGTGTGTGTGTGTGTGTGTTAAGACGTCTGACCCACTTCCCTCCGTCCTCCTGAGCTCTTAAAGAGATTTGGAGCTTCGTCTCTGAACTAGTTACTGCAGCTCGGAGCAGCCGGCCTCTCAGCCAAACACACGACTCCATCTTTACTTCACCTCCTGCAGCCGAGAGGCCGTCACCGTGCAGCTCACACACACTGACACACACACACCCACGCACACACACACACACTGACACACACACTCACACACGCTGACACACACACTCACACACACTGACACTCACACACACTGACACTCACACACACACACACTGACACACACGCTGACACACACTGACATTTTCGGAGCTTTGAAACTTTGTTGGATAGCACATAAGTTTAAAAACGATGCAATCTGTTATTTGAATGATGATAGTGTTTGAAAAGTGCGGAAACTACAAAACAAACAACATCTATGTCAGAAGAAAGGATCGTTGGAGAGAAATGACTCCATCACAAACTGTAGACAAACTTCTGCACACGGTCTAATCATTGGCACGGTCTCTTAACGTTTGCTGGGTGTAAACATCACAAATCACCGTCTTTCCATCTGAAACCAAGAAAACAAATTGCGGCACAAACTTCTCAGACTTTCTTGAATCTTGACCCACTGAAAACAGCTCCACGAACCACTTTTGGGCCCCGACCCACCAGTTGAGAAGCACGGCTTTAACGTAGAGTTCAGGAGGAAATGCAGATTCAGACTCAGAAGAAGACTACTGACAACTGGCCGTGGACTACAGATGGAAATTAGCCGCAAAGGCTAAAGCTGCTCCTTTTACTGTACAGTTAATTAAAGGGGACTGTCCACGAAACAATAAACTCAACTAGACTCAGTTCAAAGATGGCAGCTCGCTCATGTGTTTCACTGGAAACCCAATCTGCAGACATGCTCGTGCTGACTGCTCCTCCTCCTGGTCCTCCTCCTCGTCCTCATCCTACTCTTCCTCGTCCTCCTCCTCCTCTCTCTCCTCTTTCTTCTTCTTCTGCTCCTGCTGCTGTTCACCATGTGTCATAATGTGCAGCTTGTTTAAGAGGAACGCTGCGTAAAACCACACACTCTGTTGTGGTTCAAGAAGTACACACTGTGACCACAGCAACACCCCCAACCCACCACACACACACACACACACACACACACACACACACACACACACACACACACACACACACACACACACACACACACACAGGGTCAGTGAGCTTCATTCATAAAAATGAACGTATGTTTCAGCTGCTTTCTGCAGACAAAGACAGTTTTTTTTTGCTGCACAGAAGAAGACTGAAGCGTGTTCTCTGCATGCGTGGACTAACAGGTAAACACACACACACGTGGAGCGTTGTGTGTTCAAACAGGAAGTCCTCCAACAGAACAAAACGTGTCGTTTAGATCAGAGCAGGGTAACATTTGTAAGTCGTCACGTTTGAGTTTGTTTGGTTTAAAAGGAGGAAAAGATTATTTAAGTGTTCAGATCTTTTAGGTTTCTGTTGTCACAGCACCCCCTCCTCCCCTCCCTCCCCCCTCTTCCCCCTCAGCGAGGCAGATATCAGCTGATCCCTCGGCGTGCGGCGCAGTAAAGTCAGGTAATCCGGTTTAAAGTGTATTGTCAACGCTGAGCTCTCCGCGGATTTCCCTGCAAATATTCCAGTTTGGAACATATTTTCTGCTCTCACAACGACACGAAGAGGGGGGGGGGGGGTACTGATCCCCGAACACAACGCAAACAAATAATGCACACACACACACACACACACACACATGCACGCTCTCTCTCTGTGCAGGTTCATGGAGTCTAAACTCATACCCCGCCCACTATGGATGGCGAGATTTTCGATACTATTTTTTGACACCCCATGTTTTAGGACAATACCATCTGTTACTTTATTTTTTAAGGTTTATTTTTGTGCCTCTTTGTAGAGACAGGACAGAGTCAGAAATCAGAAAGAGAGAGAGAGAGCGAGAGAGAGGGGGGAACGACATGCAGGAGCCACAGGTCGGATTGGAACCCAGGCCGCCTGCTTGGAGGACTAAAGTCTGGAGATCTGGATCTGAGGGACTGGTGAAGACCTGGTCAGAGAAAGCAGACACTGATTCTGCCAATCTGTGAAGTAAAATAAATGATTAAAGTAAAAGAAGGAGACGCAGAAGGACGGAGAAGAGTAAAAGGAGCAGAAGGAGTTTTATCTCCCTCCTGTCTGTCTCATCTTTTACTCGTATTTTTTGGCCAGTTTCCTTTCTTTTTAATTCTTAAAACTCCTCATCCCCTTACATCTCTCCTCCTCCTCCTCCTCCTTCTTCTTCTTCTCCTCCTTCTCTCCAGTAGCATTCCTCTCCTCCTTCCTGCTCGCTGATCTCTTGACCCTCTCAGTCCTCTAAAGGTCATCCTGACGTCTCTTTGCGGAGTTCGCCCTGCAGGAATTTATCCGTGTTGCAGGCCGTGTTTCGTTTCAGATGCTACAAACAAACCCCCATCTCTGTCGCTTAACACCCCCCCCTAAACTCCGCCCCCCCCCCCCCCCCGAGCATCCAGACTCTGCCCGTCTCTGTGCCAGCCGTGCCAACAAACAAAATGGAGTCTGGCTCCCGTTCAGTGTTTTGTTTGCAGCGACGCTTCTGAGACTCAAAGAGCAGGCGGTAATTTTAATGTCTGCGTCGCCGTGAAGCAGCAGAATAAACACGTTTAATCACATGTAACAACAGAAGAGCCTGAGACCTCTCACAGGGTGAAGAGTCAGAATCCGGGTCAAAAGTAAGTCATTTTATTTCAGACACTAACCAGGTGCACTATAGGAATTGGAGGATTTATTACTGAGTCTCTAAATCTATCTCAAACAGGAAAAGAAGCGATCACAACAGATTTCTTGACGAACGAGTCGGGTCCTCACGATGCCAGAATTCTAATCTTCGATATGACTCTGTGAAAAATCAAACAAAAACAAAAATAGAAGTCAAAGGCGCTCGATACCGGCTTATTTCCTTTTTTTTAATTATCGTAAAATTCTCAATTGCACAAATATGTCGGCAACGTCGGATACCGGAATATATTTGAGCAATTTAAACGAAGAGCACAAATTAGACTGAGGTCAAAAAGCTGCAGCGGCGCTTTTAGTATGAAGGTCAATTTGATTAACGTTATTAGACCGACGTGTTTCGGCTTACGGTCTTCATCAGGGTCATGGAGGCCACGAGCCCAAACGCAAAAACACAAAGAAAAAAGAAATGAAATTAAAAAGAATTAAAGCAACAAAAACTAGACACAGAACGAGACATTTAAGGACTGACACTCCGACAGCAGATTTAAGATTTATCGTTCCCTCATATTCAATGCTTTATAAAACATGCCGACATCACGACCTCGTACCAACAGGAAGTGGAAACATTGACAGTATTTGGGGATAAAAGGAGCCTGCAGCTCGTCGGGGTCGGATGTTTGTTTTCAAGTTGACGTTAAAAGAGCGTGTTTGTGTTTCAGCTGCAGGATTTTCTCCCCATGAAGAAGAATGTGTCCTGAAAATGAATCTCTGCGGGGAATCTTTAGTCGATTCTCACCCCGGTATTATCTTCTTATTACTTTTGGACCTTCCTGACCTCCGTACATGAGGCGCTTTAGATCCTTTTCACTCGCTCTGTGTGTGTTTCTGTGTGTCGAGGTGTCTGTCCATCTTGAAAGGCTTAGATAATGTGCCAAAAACCCTCTCACACACACACACACACACCTTCCCATTGTGTGTGGGGCCGCGGGGACGCTGCCTTGTGAAGAGAACGTCGACACGAACCAGGACAGCTGCGAGCGTCTGCAGGGAAACTCTCCACAGATGGTGGAGGGAGAGAAAATCCAGAGCGCCGTATGGCTGCTGAAAAATAGACGAAGGAGGAGAAGAAGAAAAAGAGACAGGAAGAAGAAAGAAAGGAGGTCGGATAGATGACAACAGATTTATTCTGTATTTTATTAACGGCGAGAATATTCAGCGTTCAGTTCAGAAGAGAGTCACTCTTTGGATTCATAACAGGTTGAAGCGAAAAAGAATAAAAAAAAGAGCTTCTTCTCGAGCGTGATGTCGCCCCCTGCTGGCCGGAGGATCAGAGGGGTCGAGAATTAAAGCAAAAAAACTTGAAAACTTTTTTTTTGCTGTTTTAGAATTTAAAAAATGGTTTATATTTTTTTCAGAATTGTTGAACGGTTTCTCTGCAGCGCTGCCCTCGACCGGCCGGTATGTTCGGGCGGTGGTTGCCAGGGGGGCTTGGGGGTCGGCGGCGATTGTATATGCTACATAACAGCTGCGTTTTTCTGCTATTTACCTTAAAAAAATCTTTCATGTTATAAAGTTTAGTTGTGAGAACATTTATATGGAGATTAATTCTTTTAGTATCGAACCGTGAAGAATAAATAAGAACCCTTTGTTTCTGTCACGTGATCTCGCCCCCTGCTGGCCGGAGGATCAGACGGCTGATAAATTCAAGCAAAAAAGTCTTAAAACACAAATCTGAAGTTTTCGCCACATATCAGCAGCGTTGTCTGTTATTAACCACAAACAATAAACTGTCAGGGGACGTGACTGATGAGCGAGAGCGGCCGTTTAAAATACGTTTAATTCTTTTAGCAGCGATTGAGGAAAGGTCACTTGATCACGGTTCAGAGGGACCGAAACTATTTGTGATTTTTTTTGTGGCTGGAAAAGTCAAATATCCTCCGAAAATTTCATTTCAAATACGTCGGGATCGGATGTTTGGGATGGTTAATAAGTCACCTGACTCTGCTTTAAGCCTGACCGTGATTCTTTGATAATTAGAGTTTTATTTAGTGATCGGGAAAAAGGAAAGAGAAGCTGGATGAGGTGAACCGGAGAACATCTGGAACATTCTGTTTCATTCTGTTTCCTTCTCCAACAGAAAGAGGCTCCTGGGTCAGATTCTGATTACAATGATTTCTTGATTCATTCAACTCTGAATATTCTGCAGAGTTTAGGGACGACTTGGAGAGAGAGAGAGGGGGGAGAGAGAGAGGGAACACAAACACAATGCATGAGAAAAGAAACATTAAAGACTCTGTACACTTTCAAGTGAACAAATCTGAGACCTTTCAGGTTTTTTTTGGATGAGGAACGAGGAGTAAGTCGAGGAGGAAAGACACAAAGGGAGGATGATGACAGAGAGGGAGAAGAAGAAAGTGTAGCCCAAATAGAAGAGCGAGAGAGAGAGAGCGAGCGAGCATCAGTCAGGCTGTGGCGGGCCGAGGGTCGAGCTCTTTGCATATTTGAGGAAAAACTGTCCGACTGTTTGGCGCGAGTCCAGGAGGTGAAACACACAAAGAGCTCATTCTGTGAAACCAGGACGCCTCTCCTTTTGTTTTAGTTGCCTTCTGTGTGTGCGTGCGTGCGTGCGTGCGTGCGTGCGTGTGTGTCTCCGTCAGATGCTCATTTTTAATTATTGACATGTGAAGGATTAGTTGGAGGTGCAGGTTGGGGAGCTGATAACTGAATTATTGAACTGTTTCTCTGCAGCGCTGCCCTCGGTCGGTCGCTCGGGTGGGTCGGGGTGGCGGTTGCCAGGGGGGGTTTCGGGGGTCGGCGGTGGCACTGGTGGTGAATAAGGGGGGATAATGAGGCTGTGGCGGCTCGACGTGCCAAGCCACACGGCGCTTGCAGCCGGCTGAATCCCTGTCTGTTTATCTGGTGGACTGCTGCGGTCGGGAAGGAAAACTTTGAGAGTCAGAGGAGAGAAGCGTGTGATTTAGATTCAGATTTATTTACTTTACCTAAAGGAAGGCTGTGTGTGCTCGCCGTAAGCTGCTCCACATCCACAACACGAGGACAGAAAACCAACCCGGGTTCACTTCATGAAGCGAGCCAACAGTCTGAGCTGAAATGTAACGTTTCCACTCGCTCGCTCGCCGTCACCGAGCCAAACATCTGACAAAAGCTCCCAAAGTGTTCCTGCACAGACGCTTCCTCGGACATTTTTCACATCTTAATGGACGCTTTAAGTCTCCGATAAAGAATGAATATATCGAGCTACTTTTCTATTCAGTCCGAGTGACTCATCTTTTACTGCACTTTTCATCACCACACCATCGATCACAAACTCAAACTTTTTCCAGCTTCTTCCTGAAATCAAACACAAACCAGTCCAGGGCGGGGATCCAACACAGCTTCAACTATTCACTGGTCTGATCTGCACCTTTTCCACAATCTATAAACCCCGAGTTTCATTTACACGCCACATATTATGCAAAATATACTTCACCATGCGTTTCTGATACGTGTCCCTAGTCTGTCTACAAACCCAAAAGTCTTTCTGGACTTCTGTAAAGAAACTAAAAGACATTACTGACATGCTTCTAGAAAGTTCCGTACAGCTTTATAGGGGATGAAACGAACAGTTAGCTGCAGTTTCAAACTTGACCTGACGTATTATCAAACAGCAGTCAACAAAGTGATGGAAGACGTTAGCATCTTCTAAGAGACAGTCTTTAGCTGGATGTTTAAATACAGTGAAATGATCCTTTCAAGAAGCAGAACGTTTGGCTGCAGTTTGTTTTAACTCACTCAAAACTTTTCTCCGCTGTGATCGTTCACGCCGTTTGAGTTATTTTTAAAGTTGTCTTCAGTAATGGATACCACACCTTTTGTTAGCTGCTGCATCTATGTCTGTGTCTGTGTGTGTGTGTGTGTGTGTGTGCTCACGCAGGCCGTCAGCTCGTTAGCGTTGTGTGTGATCGCTGTGTCGGACCCCTCGGCGGGCGGACCCGGCGGGGGCCTCGTTTTATTCACACACTCGAAGCAGAAAACAGTTTTCAGAGACGAGACAAAAGCTCCACTTGATTAAGCAGAGAGAGTGTCTGGGAACGTGGGCCGCGGTGACCGAGCTAATTGGTAAAACCTCCCACCCCCACCCTCACCCTCCTCGCCTTCCTCGCCCTCCCTCACCCACATCCTTGGGTCTCCTGCACTTTAAATTAAAAAAAACCCGCCACCTCCTTCATCGTTTTTTCTTCACTCTCACTCACTCGCTGCTCTTCCTCTTCCTCTGTGAATCGAAGCAACGCTCGGATTAAAGACGCTTGGTGAGGAGAGAAAAGCAAGGAAGGAGACAGAGGAGGAGAGGAGGGAAGGAAAGAGGAGAGAAGGAAACAGGAGAGGAGAGGAGACTTTATTCACTTCATAAAGATTTGTCTTATCTGATGTGCTGTACGAATTTTTGTTGCTTCATCCTAAAATTTTCGTCCGTTTCATTCCAGTTTTTCATGCTTACGGGGATAATACGTTTGTCGTGTTAAGAGGGAGGCAGTTGCAGACAAGTTGTCGTTGTCAACCTGTGGTTAGTGTTTCTCTCTGAGGTTGCCGATTGCAGCAGCATGTTGCCCGGGAGCAAGGCATCCTCTCCTGTAGGACAAACAAACTCTCTCTCTCTGATGATAAGAGCATAGATCGTCCTGCTGATGGACGGGGTTTCCAGAGGATGATGGCAGGGGTCGACTGCTCCATGGCCACACACACACACACACACACACACACACACACACACACCCTTCTCCCTCTGCTGCTGTCTCTTTCTCTCTCTCCCCCCACATATCCTCCCCCTCCTCCCCCCTCTATAACCCGCTCTGCGGCTTCCTGCTAATTAAATTCCTGTGCTGTCCATTAGACGGATAGAGTGAGCGGGACTGCTGACTCAACACAGGTAGGGCAGCTCCTCGCCGTAATGGCTCTGAGAGCTCGAGTGCCCGAGCAATTCATTTGGCCGCCCCGTTTTACACATCCCTGGGTCACCGCAGGCTTTCAAGGGTGCAGAGAGAGAGGGGGGGGAGGCTATAAGCTAATACCGTCAAAACGCTTTAATTCTAAAGCGGACACTCTGCAAGGCTGTGTCCTCTAAAATGTACTGACATGCTCTTTCTATAGGCTCTCTCTCTCTGCAGGACGGAGTGTGTGTGTATATTTGGGGGGTCGCTCCAACATTTATGAAACCACCTGAGTCCTAAACACCTGCGTCAGAAAATAAAGTGGTGACACTTTATAATCTACAGGTTTAAAATATGGTTCTGATTCTTACTGCTGCTTAACAGAAGAGGAAGATAGATAGATAGATAGATAGATAGATAGATAGATAGATAGATAGATAGATAGATAGATACTTTATTGATCCCGAGGGAAATTCAAGAAGAAAACGGGACCAAAAAAAAACGGGACCAAAAGAGAAACATAATGTGCAACATCTGCAGCTCCTCCAGTGTCCACTAGAGTCTGTCTCCTGCAGTGAGTCAGTCCCCATAGAGCCCCATGTTAAAATGTCCAACTTTACAGCTGCAGTTCCTCCAGTGTCCACTAGAGTCTGTCTCCTGCAGTGAGTCAGTCCCCATAGAGCCCCATGTTAAAATGTCCAACTTTACAGCTGCAGTTCCTCCAGTGTCCACTAGAGTCTGTCTCCTGCAGTGAGTCAGTCCCCATAGAGCCCCATGTTAAAATGTCCAACTCTACAGCTGCAGTTCCTCCAGTGTCCACTAGAGTCTGTCTTCTGCAGTGAGTCAGTCCCCATAAACATTTGATGCTTGCTGTCGCAGACTCATTTCAGTCGTTGCCGTGTTTTGTGTGTCAGAGCTGCGTTTGCCTGCTCGCTCCAGCTGCAGCTGAGCAGGTGCACCGCTCCACACCTTGCTCAAGGGCGCTGCAGCAGGAAGCACTGGTGCTGTCTAGATGGTGGAGCGAGTCTGTGCAGGTGGAAGCCCGCTGAGTTTGTTTTTGGTTTTATGAAGCATTTAATTAGCTGAGATAAAACCGATAAACGCTGGTATGATTTACACGTTTTCATGCAGAACTAACCAATAAACTGGATGTTTATGGGGAGATTTAATATAATTTTTAAAAGCTTTAATAGAGGGTCCCTTAATATAAACCAAGTGTCCTTTAAATCTTGTCTTTTAATATTACTTACAAACTTACAGAGCAGCCCTGAAACATTTGTGTACCTTAAATTCACTCGAGTGTTGAGGATCATGTTTTAGTCTCACATGAGGTTCATATCTCTGATGATTCTCCATAAGGTGGAATAAAAACAGGGTTTAAAGGATTTTGAAGGTAGTCATGAATCTGCAGCTCTGACATGTTGTTGGTGTCCCTGCTGTAACTTCACACTTCCCCCACTTCTCTCTCGGGGGGGTTCGGGCCTGTATGCAAGACGCAGCAAGTACTATTTAGGAAGTGACAGCTAATAAACAATGAAGAATTTACGTGAGCGCTGCAGGACGGACATGAGGACAGATAGAGGAGGAGGGGGAGGAGTGAGCTGCTGACTGGACGGTCACACACCAGAACAGAGCGGGTTCATATTCTCATCTACAAACTCTGCAACACCGAAGAGTCGCTCTAAAAATATCACTTTATAGAATCATAGAGCAAAAAGTGGGTGACCCGATACCAGGATATTAAACTTTCATATGATTCTAGTAAAAATTGAAGGAAATCCGTACCTGTTTTGACACCATGGCAACAAAGATAGAAAGTTTGATACATATAGTATCCTTAGTGGATGGCGAGATTTGGGGGTGTTTAGTTTATTTTCTTGAAAGAGGCCAAAACAGCGAGATCAGTGGCCGAGAAAGAAGCCGGAAATAAAGTGTGAAAATCTGCAGTTCCTCCAGTGTCCACTAGAGTCTGTCTCCTGCAGTGAGTCAGTCCCCATAGAGCCCCATGTTAAAATGTCCAACTTTACAGCTGCAGTTCCTCCAGTGTCCACTAGAGTCTGTCTCCTGCAGTGAGTCAGTCCCCATAGAGCCCCATGTTAAAATGACCAACTTTACAGCTGCAGTTCCTCCAGTGTCCACTAGAGTCTGTCTCCTGCAGTGAGTCAGTCCCCATAGAGCCCCATGTTAAAATGTCCAACTTTACAGCTGCAGTTCCTCCAGTGTCCACTAGAGTCTGTCTCCTGCAGTGAGTCAGTCCCCATAGAGCCCCATGTTAAAATGTCCAACTTCACAGCTGCAGTTCCTCCAGTGTCCACTAGAGTCTGTCTCCTGCAGTGAGTCAGTCCCCATAGAGCCCCATGTTAAAATGTCCAACTTTACAGCTGCAGTTCCTCCAGTGTCCACTAGAGTCTGTCTCCTGCAGTGAGTCAGTCCCCATAGAGCCCCATGTTAAAATGTCCAACTTTACAGCTGCAGTTCCTCCAGTGTCCACTAGAGTCTGTCTCCTGCAGTGAGTCAGTCCTCATAGAGCTCCATGTTAAAATGTCCAACTTTACAGCTGCAGTTCCTCCAGTGTCCACTAGAGTCTGTCTCCTGCAGTGAGTCAGTCCTCATAGAGCTCCATGTTAAAATGTCCAACTTTACAGCTGCAGTTCCTCCAGTGTCCACTAGAGTCTGTCTCCTGCAGTGAGTCAGTCCTCATAGAGCTCCATGTTAAAATGTCCAACTTCACAGCTGCAGTTCCTCCAGTGTCCACTAGAGTCTGTCTCCTGCAGTGAGTCAGTCCCCATAGAGCCCCATGTTAAAATGTCCAACTTTACAGCTGCAGTTCCTCCAGTGTCCACTAGAGTCTGTCTCCTGCAGTGAGTCAGTCCTCATAGAGCCCCATGTTAAAATAAACATGTTTACAGTCTGGTATAAAAACAGTTTGGGTCTCTAGAGCTCATTTCTCTCTTCAACTGTACGGGCTGAATGTTCATACAACTCACCTGTTTACATTATATTAAGGCTCAAAGTGATGTAGAATTAGGGGGCGTGGCCTCTTTGAGTGACAGCTGCTTGCTTTCTGCTAGGTGTCACCTCAGCTGATTCAGTCACTGACCTTTAACCTCTGGGCCGTGTTTGTCAATCCTACCTGGACTGTTGGCTTGTTAACTGTTTGACAAACATTGATTTATCTGTTGCAGCGGATGCATGAGTCAGGATTGTTGAAGGAGCCCCTAAGGCTTGTGGGTAATGTAGTTTGCCTCAGGAGGTTATCTTTTTACCGTTACTTTTTTTGTTAAAAGTTTTTGGCCGTGTGTTCATTTTTCCCAGCGTTTCTTGGAAGATTCCCAAGCGTCTTGTTTCTTATCCCCCGCCTCGTCTATTATGTGACCCAGACTAACGAGAGCTCCTTCATCCCTCCCCCCGCTTTTTCTTAAAGATGCCCCTCCCTCACCCGTCCATCCTCACCCCTCGCACTCGCAACAAACAAGAAATTAGAAAAAACAACAACAACATCCCGTCGCCTTCTCTCCTTCCTCATTAGCATGTCAATCGGCGCTCAGCCTACGCTGGGTGAGGAGGGGTGAGGATGGGGGGGGGAGATCTCTTCTTCTTCTTCTTCTTCCTTGTCTTCATTACAGCAGCAGGGGAGGATGGCGGGAAGAGAAAAAAGATGAGAGAAGGATGGAAGAGCTATAGTTTGAGAAAGGGGGAAGGAAAAAAGTGAGGATGAGGAGATAAGGGAAGGATGGGGAATAGTAGGAGGGAAAGAAGGAGGTGAAGGAAGGAAGGAGGCCAAACGAAGGAAGCAAGGAGGTAAGGAAAGGTGGTATAAAAGCAAAGAAGAGTGAACAGGGGAAGATATGATGTTGTTATAAGATTAAAAAGGAGGAGAAAAAGTCTAATGGAGGGATAAAAGAGGGGCAAGGAAAGAAAGGACGTGAGAAGGAAGTAGGAAAGGAAAGAAGGGAGGCATAGAGTGAAAGAGCGGAGTGGAGGAGTGCAGCTGCCTGCTCATTCCCACACTCCGTCTTCCTCCGGGCTGGTTTGTTCTGGTCCAGACTTCATTCACTTTTTGCCTAATTAACATCTCATCTGCATAACTTGTTGCTACCTCCCCCCTCCTCCTCTCCCCCTCTTTGAAACAATGGCCGCCAGACCGGAGAGAGCCTTAATCCAGAGAGCCTCTGTGCTGCAGATAAAAGCGATCTGTGCTGTCGAAACACTCGCCTTTCTCCTCGCCAATTAAAGCTCCTCTGAGTGGCGGCGGCGTAAGCAGCGCTCTCAGGTCGTCGTGTGTGAACGCCGCCTCGCTCCTTGACCCCCGTTTGTACATTTTACTTTTAACTCTCCTCTGTGAGATTCGCTCTGAAGGTGTTTACCTGATTTGTGGAGATTCCTGCAAAAAATCCTGCAGGTGTGTGAAGAATCTCTGAGGACTCGCAGGTCGTGTGAATCTGCAGAAAACAGCAGCGGAAAGAAAAGCTTCGATTTTATCCTTCTGTTGATGTTCTTCTGTGGATTTATGATTCAAAACAACAACATGAGTTTGTCCGCTGTGTTTATGAGCCGGTGGAAGGTGAGCGGAGGGTCGAGGGAGGCGGGGGAGGCAGTGAGGGGGAGGTGCAGAGATGTTCCCAGGTTTCAGAATCTCCTGGTGACGTGAGCCAGATGTTGGAGCGCCGGGGTTTGGTTGGCGAGCTGTCACAACCCCTGCAACGATACCACACACACACACACCTCCTACACACACACACGTATGACCGCAGCTCTCCGCTGGCCTCAAGGTCAACGCCCCAGCTCCCTCTGCCAACACACACACTTCTCTGATGTGTCCATCAGTTCACAGATGTCACACACACACACACATGCAAACACATACACACACAAACACCTTTTAATAAACGCTGCAGACGGGGAGTCCGGAAACTTCTCTGCTCCTGGTGAAACCAGCTTATGTGATCACTTTTAAAGATCTCTACAGAACTACGATCGTAACAATATCAGACATCTTTCAATCAATAATCAGTGTGTAAACATATCAGAATCAAATCTTTTAACGGCATGTTGTCTTCCCTCAGGAGAGACCTCACCCCCCCCCGTCCCACAGAGTTAGTCTCCTGCTGCGAGGTGCATGTGTGAACAACCTGCGGACGTTACAGCCTGTTTACCTGCTGCAGACGTTACAGCCTGTTTATCTGCTGCAGACGTTACAGTCTGTTTACCTGCTGCAGACGTTACAGCCTGTTTACCTGCTGCAGACGTTACAGTCTGTTTACCTGCTGCAGACGTTACAGTCTGTTTACCTGCTGCAGACGTTACAGTCTGTTTACCTGCTGCAGACGTTACAGTCTGTTTACCTGCTGCAGACGTTACAGCCTGTTTACCTGCTGCAGACGTTACAGCCTGTTTACCTGCTGCAGACGTTACAGTCTGTTTACCTGCTGCAGACGTTACAGCCTGTTTACCTGCTGCAGACGTTACAGTCTGTTTACCTGCTGCAGACGTTACAGCCTGTTTACCTGCTGCAGACGTTACAGCCTGTTTACCTGCTGCAGACGTTACAGTCTGTTTACCTGCTGCAGACGTTACAGTCTGTTTACCTGCTGCAGACGTTACAGCCTGTTTACCTGCTGCAGACGTTACAGTCTGTTTACCTGCTGCAGACGTTACAGCCTGTTTACCTGCTGCAGACGTTACAGTCTGTTTACCTGCTGCAGACGTTACAGCCTGTTTACCTGCTGCAGACGTTACAGTCTGTTTACCTGCTGCAGACGTTACAGCCTGTTTACCTTCTGCAGACGTTACAGTCTGTTTACCTGCTGCAGACGTTACAGCCTGTTTACCTGCTGCAGACGTTACAGTCTGTTTACCTGCTGCAGACGTTACAGCCTGTTTACCTTCTGCAGACGTTACAGTCTGTTTACCTGCTGCAGACGTTACAGCCTGTTTACCTGCTGCAGACGTTACAGTCTGTTTACCTGCTGCAGACGTTACAGTCTGTTTACCTGCTGCAGACGTTACAGCCTGTTTACCTGCTGCAGACGTTACAGTCTGTTTACCTGCTGCAGACGTTACAGCCTGTTTACCTTCTGCAGACGTTACAGTCTGTTTACCTGCTGCAGACGTTACAGCCTGTTTACCTGCTGCAGACGTTACAGTCTGTTTACCTGCTGCAGACGTTACAGCCTGTTTACCTGCTGCAGACGTTACAGTCTGTTTACCTGCTGCAGACGTTACAGCCTGTTTACCTGCTGCAGACGTTACAGCCTGTTTACCTGCTGCAGACGTTACAGTCTGTTTACCTGCTGCAGACGTTACAGTCTGTTTACCTGCTGCAGACGTTACAGTCTGTTTACCTGCTGCAGACGTTACAGTCTGTTTAACTGCTGCAGACGTTACAGCCTGTTTACCTGCTGCAGACGTTACAGTCTGTTTACCTGCTGCAGACGTTACAGTCTGTTTACCTGCTGCAGACGTTACAGTCTGTTTACCTGCTGCAGACGTTACAGTCTGTTTACCTGCTGCAGACGTTACAGTCTGTTTAACTGCTGCAGACGTTACAGCCTGTTTACCTGCTGCAGACGTTACAGTCTGTTTACCTGCTGCAGACGTTACAGTCTGTTTACCTGCTGCAGACGTTACAGTCTGTTTACATGCTGCAGACGTTACAGTCTGTTTACCTGCTGCAGACGTTACAGTCTGTTTACATGCTGCAGACGTTACAGTCTGTTTACCTGCTGCAGACGTTACAGCCTGTTTACCTGCTGCAGACGTTACAGTCTGTTTACCTGCTGCAGACGTTACAGCCTGTTTACCTGCTGCAGACGTTACAGCCTGTTTACCTGCTGCAGACGTTACAGCCTGTTTACCTGCTGCAGACGTTACAGTCTGTTTACCTGCTGCAGACGTTACAGTCTGTTTACCTGCTGCAGACGTTACAGTCTGTTTACCTGCTGCAGACGTTACAGCCTGTTTACCTGCTGCAGACGTTACAGTCTGTTTACCTGCTGCAGACGTTACAGTCTGTTTACCTGCTGCAGACGTTACAGTCTGTTTACCTGCTGCAGACGTTACAGCCTGTTTACCTGCTGCAGACGTTACAGTCTGTTTACCTGCTGCAGACGTTACAGCCTGTTTACCTGCTGCAGACGTTACAGTCTGTTTACCTGCTGCAGACGTTACAGTCTGTTTACCTGCTGCAGACGTTACAGCCTGTTTACCTGCTGCAGACGTTACAGCCTGTTTACCTGCTGCAGACGTTACAGTCTGTTTACCTGCTGCAGACGTTACAGTCTGTTTACCTGCTGCAGACGTTACAGCCTGTTTACCTGCTGCAGACGTTACAGCCTGTTTACCTGCTGCAGACGTTACAGTCTGTTTACCTGCTGCAGACGTTACAGTCTGTTTACCTGCTGCAGACGTTACAGCCTGTTACTGGCCCAGGTCCCCCCTCTAACATTGGGGTTGATGTGTGTGCTCTGGAGGTTAAACACAGACCCCTTCCCTTAAAAAAGTAAACATGGATCCCTCACCTTTCTTCTTTCTCCTCTTTTTAACCTAAATTCAGATTTTTTTCCTTCCTGCACAAGCTCCAGGCTGCAGCGCTCTTTATGTTTTATGTATATTCAACGTTCCCTGACTCAGACGCCTCCGAGCCTCGCTCCAGCTTCCTCTGCAGAGGCAGCGCAGCAGCCCGGCTCTCTGCAGCCGCTCCTCGATGACAGATAAGATGCAGGGTCGCCGCTGCACGCGCTCAGACCGTCCCAGAGAACCACACCTGGTTTATATGTCAGAGCTGAGATCAGTTCTCTTTTCTCCTTCCCGTCCCGCCTCACAACTTTTAACCTCCCCTCGTCCTCCCCCTTTCTCTGGGGTGATTCAGCATTCAGGGGAGAGAGGAGATGTTGTGGCAGAGGGGGAGGAGGAGGGAGGAGGAGGGAAGAGAAAGTGATATTTCTATTTTGTGGGCTGCTCCTGCGCCGGGTTGAGCTGAAATGACAGGCTTAGGGGTGTATTATTACCCCTGTAGCCTCCTCCTCCTTCTCCTCCTCCTCCTCCCCCCT
Source organism: Tautogolabrus adspersus (assembly GCA_020745685.1). Taxonomy (NCBI): domain Eukaryota; kingdom Metazoa; phylum Chordata; class Actinopteri; order Labriformes; family Labridae; genus Tautogolabrus; species Tautogolabrus adspersus. The sequence goes on along the minus strand of CM036536.1, from coordinate 1,179,638 downwards.
CTGCAGTGGGAGTGGAGGAGGGGGGAGAAGGATAATTTGTGTGGCTGTAGCCGAGCTGCTCTCTCCTGACCTGAGGAATAACTCACAGCAGCGGCCTCAGTTTGTTTTCAGGAGCGAGAGGAGAAACTCCGACACGCCTGTTATTATCATGCTCCTCTGCACCTCCTTTACTCCACAGTCCCCCCCCCCCCCCCTTTCTCCTGTACTTCCTTGTTTCCTCTCATCTTTCCTTTCCTCTTTTATCCTCCCCCCTCTTCCCTTCCCTTGTTCTTCCTTTCCTCCCCTCTTGTTTCCTTCCTTCATCACCTTTCCCCTTGTATCCTCCACTCTTTTTTCCTTCTCTTCTGTCTTCTTGTCTCCTCTCCTCCTTCCTTTACTTCGTCTATACCCTTGTCTCATCTCCTATATCCTCTCCTCTTCTCCTAACCTTGTTCCATGTTCTTTCTCTTCTCTCTTACCTAGTTTCCTCCAAACTTCTTTCCTCTCCTCCTGTCTCCTCTTCCCTTCATCTCCTTCTTTGTCTTCCTCTTTCCTTTTCTTGTTTCCTTTACTTATCTTTCCTGTCCTCTCTTTTTTCCTTCTCCTTTATCTTTTCTCCTCCTCTCCTCTCGTCTCCTTCCCTCTGTTCTCTCCCTTTGTCTTCTTCTCTCCTCTTCTTCTTCCTTGTTTTGTTACCTTCTATCTCCCCTTTTGTCTTGTCTCCTGCTCTCATACATTGTCTCCTTCTTTCCTCTACCTCCTTCTCTTCTTCTGTCTCCTGTCTCCCTTTTTTCATCTCCTCACTTATTTTCTCTTCTCCTTTCCCCTCTCAACTTGACACCTTTTGTCCTTTCTGCCCCTCACATCCTTTCCTCTCCTCCCTTGTCCCCTTTCTCCTCTCCCTGTCTCTTCTGTCTCTTTTTTTCTGTCATTGTTTCCTCCTTTTCTCTGTTCTCCTTTCCTTTCTCTCTCATGTAACCTCTCCTCCTCTTTCCTCCTCACCCTCTCCCTTATTCATCGTTTCCTCTTCTCTTCTCTTCTATCCTCTCCTTTCCCCGTTTTCTTCCTCATCTCCATCTTTGCTTCCTCCTCTACTATATCCCCTTGTTTCCTCCTCTCTTCTCCTCTCCTCTTCTCCTCCATCCTTGTTTCCTACTCTCCTCTTTTATCCTCCTCTATACTCCTTTATTCATGCGCTCTCCTCTCCTTTCATCTCCCTTGTTTCCTCTTCTCCTCCCCTTTCCTTTCCTCTCCTTTCCTCCCCCCTCTCTCCTCTCTCCTCCTGTGTCAGCAGCTCCTCTGTTAGCAGCAGCAGCAGCGTTCAGGCTCCAAGGGCTTTTGGGGGAGACGAGCTTTAAGATGCCACCGGAGCAATTAGCTGCAGGCTCTATTAAAGCCTCCCCCACATACTCCCCCCCCCCTCCTCCTTACCCCCTTTGGGCCCTGCACTTAAATCACACTCTGCACGCCGTCTTTAAGGTGATATGACTCCCCCCCCCCTTCGCTGTCCCGTCTGTCTGCAGCTTTCTCTGCGCTCACACTGAAGGAGGAGACGATTCTGATACTTTCAAAATTCATTTTCACTTCAGAAACTTTTATTTTTCCCAAAGTGTGAAAGATTCAGTTGAGATTTAAATCTCCGACTTTACTTTTGTAATCGTGTGTGCATGTGTGTGTGTGTGTGTGTGTGTGCGTGCGTGTGCGTGTGCGTGCTTGCTCTGCTGCAGCGTCACTGATCAATAAGACATGTGAACAGACGTGTAATGTGAATTCATGTGTTCAGTGATCAGTCGAGAGTCATATCATTGATCTGTGTGCACACACACATGCGTTGTGCAAACACACACACATAAACACACATCCCCGGGGAGACGGGCCGCACATACACGACTGAAGCGTTGTTTTACAGCTTTTCGAATGGACAGTTTATCATTAAAGTTTCTGTTTCTGTCGAGAAAAGTCCTTAAAAATCAACTTTGTGTTCTAGAAAAATGCTGAAATACAAACAGCTGTCAATTAAATGTGTTTTTTAATTGGCCAACTTGATTATCTTAATGGATGTTTTTGTGCAGTATTATCTGAGAGGGTTCACTGAGGACTTTTTAAACTTCTTTTTTGCATCACCATCAAATCTTGCAGCAACAACAACTTTATGAAAACGTCCACCTATCGTCTTATATCGAGGCTTTAACCTCCACCTTCCACCCAAAACACGCCTCCATACGACGAGGTCAGCTGAAGACAGACAGTAAATGTTGGGAGGAGAGAGAGCGGGGGGCGACGTGCAGCAAAAAGCCGAGGTCGGAATCGAACTCACAGCCGCTGCGATGAGGAACAGCGTCTCTGTACATGGGCTGCTCGACACAAGGCTAGGCTATCGGCGCTCCCATGTTTTAGTGTTTTGAAAGTTTGCAGAGGTGCAATTTTTACAGTTTAAACTGTTGACTTCCATTTATATTCTGTGGAGTGTAGAACAACTAGGCTTTGATAAATCGGGTGTAAAAACAAATTATTTAGCTCAGTTTATGCTGGGCGCTGGTGACACACATCGGCACTTCAGCAAATAATGCAGCATGACACAATGTTTGTCTGTAGACTCACCTGAGCCCTGATTCAGAGACGAGGTTTTTATTGGACAGAGGAAGTCACCTGTTGGACAAAGTCTGACTTCCTGTTTTCATGTCAAACATGAGAGAACACGTTGCATTGTGGGAGTCTGACACCAAAAGGAGAAGAAGTGAAACAAACATCGTTTATCGGCCCTGATTTCCCTACTCGGTGCGTCTCTAGTTTACGCTGAAAGTTTGTCGTCCGTGTGGCATCATGTGGAGCTTTAGTTTGTTATTTATCTCACGTTTTAAAATGAGGGGAATTTTTGGTTTATTTGTTTAAAAATCTGAAGCACATCTGTTACATCTGGATGCTTTCAGACAAAATCATAAAACCTGTCGACGTCAAGGTGATCGTCTGACTTTACCTGCCTCGTCACAGTGATGATTTCCAGCACCTTCAGCGATCGCTCCGAGTTTACGTGTGTGTGTATGTGTGTGTTTGTGTATGTGTGTGTGTGTGTTTGTGTGTGTCAGCGTGTGTGTCAGTGTGTGTGTGTGTGCGTGTGTGTGTCTGTGTGTGTGTGTGTGTGTGTGTGTGTGTGTGTGTGTGTGTGTGTGCGTGTGTGTGTCTGTGTGTGTGTCTGTGTGCGTGTGTGTGTCTGTGTGCGTGTGTGTGTCTGTGTGTGTGTGTGTGTCTGTGTGCGTGTGTCGTCTTGCCGCCTCTCTGTCGTTGAAACCTGATTAATGCTCAACATTGTTCGTCCCTCCATCTCGTCGTTCTGCCCGGCCAAATGCAATTGAGCCGTATTTTTACAGATTGCCTCGTTGTAAATAAGTTAATTGGGCTCATTAAGCATCCTGAGAGCAGAGCTGTGTGTGTGTGTGTGTGTGTGTGTGTGTGTGTGTGTGTGTGTGTGTGTGTGTGTGTGTGTTTATGTGGAGGAAGACGCTCGCTCGGCAGAGAGAGGAGACGAGAGGAGGAGGAGGAGAAAGAGAGAAACAGAGATGAAGGAGGGGGAGAGGTTAAGTACTAAAGGGGTCACGACCTTAGAGGAAGAGAAGTTGGATTTTGGGGGTTTTTACGTCACGTACATGGACTTGAGCTTGTTTATTTCTTTTCTCGTCTTCTGACGACTCAAAGCGCTTTTACCCCGCAGGTCACACCGACACCTGATGGCAGAGGCTGCTGGGTAAAGAGTCCATCAAAATGTGGCCCTAACACTCCTTTACAAACTCTAGTTTTTGTATTCTTGATTGTAAATATTTCAATATTTACTAAAATCACTCGACACGTCCTTAAATATCTTTGAATCTTTTACACTTGACTTCAGAATAAAATTCTCCTTAATGCAAAAATAACGCTGCAATAAATGTGACGAGTTCACGATCACTTTTAGTTTAATTCTCGGCACCAGCAGGTAGAGCCAGTTAGATCTAAACGTCGGAGTCCTTGACAACAGCTCTGTGTTTGACTCTGGTGGCGTTGTAGTCGAGACCACACTAACCGAGACCAAGACAAGCCTGAGACCAGAGTGCCCCGAGACCGAGACAAGACCAAGACCAAGACCAAGGCAGGGCCAGATCAAAAGATCTTGAATACTACAACTCTAGATTCTGGAATTGCATTGGCCACATTTTTCAGACTGATTCTTCATGCATAGTCCACATTTCAGTCCTAATGCAGAAAGCTGAAACAAGCGAAGTTGTATACCGCAGTAGAGACGTAAACGTTTCAGCAGTGATGTCATAAGTTGTGATTTTACATCCTGAGTGGTCAGAGTCGTGTTCAGGGTTTGTTTGGACGGAGCAGATCAAACAGTGAAGCATCGGAGCGCTAACTGTTACACACTGATGGAGCATTAGCGTAGCATGATCATCATTACACTCGCAGCATTATATAATATGCTAATGTCCGCTGTATAATGCACGCCATTCTGCATTCTAAAGGAGGCAAACTGCTGATTGTAGCGAGGATGAGGAGGCAGAGGAGCCATTCTTCATCGCTAACAGCTCCATAACAGCACAGCGGATCTTCCTCTACGTTCTCCATTATCCCTAATAATGGCCAATCATCTCCCCCTTTCTCTCTCTCTCCCACTGCGTCCCTCCCTCGCCCCGACTCGCCACATGATATTTAATCCGTCATCTTTGTTTTCAGCGCTCAGTGCAAGCTGTTGCTGGCAGGGCCTGTTAGGACTCAGGGTCCATCTGGAGAGCGGACAGTCTTTTCTGTGTGTGTGTGTGTGTGTGTGTGTGTGTGTGTGTGTGTGTGTGTGTGTGTGTGTGTGTGTGTCTGTGTGTAGTTATTGTCTGTTGTTGTGTGTTGTTTGTACTCGGGAATGTAAGCAGCGCTGCGTGAGATACGTTCACTCCCTCCGTCCTCAGCGGGCCCGGTGGGTGCAACCGCAGGACGTCGATGCAAAATAGATCTCCTGTCAGAGACCACCTGAAGGCAGACCACAGACTGCTTCCTCAGTTTTAACCTTTACATTTCTCGTACAGCAACTTTTCACTCTCTCTGAGTTTATTTATTTAAGTCAGTGGAAGATACCGCTGCTAACACGAAGGTCGCTTTCACGGTGGACTCGATGCGCTTCAGGGGTGAAGTCGTAACATTGGTGAATTTCTCGTTTGGTGCGGTTTACTTTCAGACTAAACTCAATCAATCTTTATTTGTAGAGCGCCAATTCATAACAAGTGTTCTCTCGAGACGCTCTACTAAAGAGCGTATGGGATAATATGCAGGAGGGATTTCTCCTTTGTGTTCCTCGCGTTCCTGTTGTCCACACTTCCTTACCGCTGAGGTGGAGGTCGGAGCAGGCCTTGCATGAATGAGGATGGCGGTGGTTGTGGGGACGACACAGTCCCATGGGGGCGGCTGGGCGTCAGGGGCGTCGGATGGTAGTAGCGCCTGATCAGCCGATCTACTCGAGAGCCCGGCTTCTGCTGCCAGGACGAGTCCTCCTTGACAAACTTTGTCAAGCAAAGCACTAAACCCTGTCAGATGTTGTGTACCATCGCCGTCCGCCACTAGTTGGTGCTGTAGCTCCGGTCAGTAGCTGCTGCCATCCGGCCTAATGCTGCACTATGACCCTGAAGTAAACAACAGGACAGAGGAAGAATGGCCTCCCTTAGCGAGGCACAGTTTGTCAGTATGTTGATCTATAAAATGGAGATAAAGTTATATGTCTGCTGTGTCAGGTTGAACTGATGTATCCACCGGAGCGATGTGTGACCACGTTTAGCTCAGGCATGTGAACGCTAACCTGCAGGGAGGACTGAAGGCTGGGGGTGTTAGCAATGCTAACGTTAGCCACGTTTGACATCTTTTACAGACAGCCAAATTCAGCTCACAATGCCCTGCTGTTTGGTTCACTTCCCTTGTGGGGTTAGGTTAGGTGGGGGGCTGGCTGAGGTGAGTGCTCGGACTGGTTCAGGCACCAGTGTCCTATATGCACTAAAAGGGGGTTAAAAAACCATAAAACTAATTTTAGACAGTTTTGATTAGGGTAAGGGTAACCCATCACACAGCGTGTCAAACCTTACGTTAGGCTCCACCCCCACAGGAGAGTCTGGAGCCAGTGTTTCGTCTTTTAATCGTGCGGGAACAAAACATTGGACTAACTCCGTCTGTTCTAGTTGTAGTTTATAAATGACCTTTGGTTCAGCCGATAATAGTCAACGATTGGTTCCTGTCCCATTAACGAGCAGAGCAGCTTTCTTCATTCTAGGAACTATTAATGAGGAGGCTTGATTTAAACCCTGCAGGTCCTGACTTCCTGGAACGATTTACAGGACGCGACGCAGTTAAAATTAACCGTCTGTATCCTGCTTACGGTCAGCCAACACACCGACTGATACCAACACTCCTAATTTAATTTTGATTATATAAACGAGATCCTGCAAACAGAGTGGGCAGGTCTAAACTGAGCAGGTGAGACGTGTGTGTTGCTTTTAATTCAGACCACTGAGGACGCCAACAATGAAGCTGAAGACAATAAAAGCCACGTTACACACACACACACACACACAGATGTTCACAGCCAAACACACACACTCACTGATTAGAGGCTCTCAGACTGACGTTAGTTTTGCAGGTTTTTTTTAATTGAAGGCTTGAAGTGATTATGGAGTCGCAATCACTTCGGTTCCTTCTCCTCAATCAATAGTGACAAAAACCCGAAACGTAATCAGCTCAGAGCTGCCCGTCAGCGCCGGACCTCCCTGTGTGTGTGTGTGTGTGTGTGTGTTTAATTTACGTGACGACGAGGATGACAGCCGTTAACACATCATACTAATTACAGGTGAGAACGAGTAGACAGAGAGAGAGGGGGGGGAACGTTCAGCTGAGCCGAGAGGAGAAGTAACGCTGAGTCGGCTCACTGCAGGAGTTTTAAAAAAGAAACAGATTTAGTTTCTGCTTAAAAAAAAAGAAAACCCAAAAAGTTCCGATAAAGGGTTAAAGTCTCAGAGAATATCTGATCTCATGCGTGAGATGAGCATGTCGAGGTTTCAGCACGAGCAGCTTTCACAGATTTAGAGAACGTTCAGAGCTTCAAAAAGTGTTATTATTGTTTTTAAAGGCAGACGAGGGCTGTGATTGGTGGAGAGCAAGCAGGAAAACTTCTTTCTGATTCGACAGATTTTGTGTTTCCTCAAGTCCGTCTGTGTTCAGTCATTCAAAAGACTTCAAGTTACAGACCCTCAAAACACACGCACACACACGCACACAGACACACGTACACACACACACACACACAGACACACACTCACACACACACACTCACACTTACACTTGGCCTCATTATGAGGCAATGCCAGGTCTTTGTGAAATGTTTAGATAGCCACGCTTCATTCATCAGGCTTAATCACACACACACATACACACATACACACACACACACACACACACACACACACACACACACACACACACACACTGACGATAATATCCAACTATCTGTAAATGTGTGTGTGCGCGTGTGTCTGATAGTGCTGGCGCCGTATGAAGTGAGACCCTCCGGCTGCAGCCTCTCCTGCTGGGCTGTGAAACTTTAGAGGCATACGTGACGAAATGCACTACACACACACACACACACACACACACACACACACACACACACACACACTCACACACGCAGAGCACATGTTTCCAATGGCACATACATGTTGTGGTTACAGTGAGGACACACATGCACTCAGTAACCTCGGAGAGAACATAACTTTTACTGTTTCTGTGTTTGTCCGCTCCTTTTCACGTCCTCCTCTCCCCACTTTTTTCCCCTCCGCTCTTTTTCTCATTTCTCGTCCTCCCCTTCGTACGTTCCCTCCACTCAACTTCACTTTCTCCTCAGCGTGCATCTCTCAACATTTCAGTTTCTCCTCATTTCTACTCTTCTCCTTTCTCCTAGTTCTTCTGTCCTCCTCCTCCTCTTTGGTGGGATGATTTAATTGAGAGCTTTTTCGAACCCCATAAGACGGGATTTTTTAAAACTACATTTCCCAGAATGCCTTTGGACAAAACCAGAGAAATTCTCATGAATGTATTTACAGTTTCCTTACTTGAATGCAGCTCTTGGACATGTTTCTGTTATCTCCTGGTTGACACACTTCCTGTTTGGAGTAGCTGTGTCTGTGTCTGTGTCTGGTGCGTGCGTGCGTGCGTGTGTGAGAGCCAGGTGTGGTAGACGCAGGTGAGGAGCTGGACCTTGCTGTGATCACCTGACAACAGCAGCTCAGAGTCTCCACATCTGCTCTTTAATTATCTGAACTCTGCTGGACTCTGCTGAGTGTCTGAACCACACATCAGTCCACCCAGAGGACACACACACAACAAACACACACACAACAAACACACAACCCACCTCTCTGCACACTTCGTTTTTCCACTCCAGGCCAGTCCGTATCAGGAGTCTGCAGGTTGATTTCGTGGTCTTCTGTTTGCAACCTTTCCTTCAGCTCAATATAGACAATTGATTAAAGACTTCATTACCCATAAACCAGTGGTGCACAAACACGAGCCTCTCTGGATCTGTGACACTAAGGTCAAACTGGGGCTGAAGTTTTATCATGATCGCAATAAATGATTCGAAACAACAAGATACCTTACGATATGACAAGACATGAACGACACGATGCAGCACGACACGATACTGCGATACCATACGACACGTTATCATACGATATGCTACGACGCACACCTTAAGATACGACACACCCGATACCAGACGACACCACGCGATAAGTCGACTCAACATGAAGCATTACCTCACGACACGACACCATAAGATACGACAAGACACGACACAACCACGATACCATACGGTACGGCAAGACACGAAATGATTCACTTCATCGCCCCTTAAGAAAATAAGTCTTGCATATTGTTAATGTGAGAAATCCAAAGTCGCTGATTTTTTCTTTTAAAGACCCAAAAAAAGTCTGATAATCATAAACTTTCTCTCATTTCTTCTGTAGAAATCAAAATAGTTCAAATATTCTCATTCTCCCTCGTCCTGACTTATAATCGTATCGTACTCAGAAGAATTAGTACAACAGGAAGTACAGATTCTCTAATAAAAGGCAGAAGGACAAAACGGGCTGAAAAAGATTGACCTGCTTTATAAAGAACTAAACTGTGAATTCATGTAGAGCTGAAACCAAAAGAGTCACAACTCTTCTTTGTTTGACTCTGACACTGTTTCAATAACTTCATCAAGCGGTGTGATATTGAATCTGTTCATCTCTAATCTTCGCTGCAGATGTTTAAAAGGAGAAGAAGAGATTCCCAGTGAAGATGCAAACTTGCTTTTTACAGAATTAAATCATTACAAAGAAAAAACAAAGTTATGTGCTGACTGTTCTTGAATCTGTGCACTCGGATATATTTCATTCTGTAGCAAACAGAGTTTCTGTTTTTTACAGGATCAGGGTATAATTGACACTAAACAAATGAGGTTGCTGTTTTGGCCCGACTCGGGCTCGCAGGACGAAGCCCCGCCCCCCTCTGACTCGTTTAGCTCTGCTGTGCTTGGGTGCTTTGGTGCTGAAGTCCCTGCTGACCGGGTCTGAGTGCAGCGGGAGGCTGGAGGATCAGCCTGAACGCTTGTTTACATTCTAGAAGCACTCGCATGATGCAGAACAAAGACTCTGAATTGGTGCTCACTCACACAGACATGCACGCACACACACACACACACACACACACACACACACTCAGTTGTAATACTGAACTCGGGTCCATCGCTACCCTTCATGGTGCGATGCATTGCAGAGAGGAGGTGTGTTTGTGTGTGTGTGCAGACAGTGCCCTCATAAATAATTCCCCTCCATATTGCTTTTAAACGATAGCATCCCACGGCTGGCCCGCCGCCGCGTGCAGCTCGCCCATAAATGATACTGTCAGGGCTAATACACAGCTTCCATTATTAAGGAGGCACGGAGCGGGTGCTGCTGCTGCAGCGCTGCACCCACCTTCACTCCGTGGTCAGATCAGACTGTCGGGGCAGCGACGGAGCGCCAAGCCTCTCAGTCCGCAGCCTACATGAACAGCTGGACAGGACCAAGTGGATCCAGCCAGATTCAGCCAGAGCCTCTGCAGCACAGAGCGAGAGAAATCTACCCAGAAGCCCCTGCAGAACACTGGCTTGTTGTTGAGATGGATGAGCGGCTGGCTGGTTGCTGAGCTGAGCCCAGCGTTCCCACTGTTCCCCAGAGGAGCTGTGACTCGGCAGAATGTACACAGCCCAAACCCGGGGGAGCGAGGGCTGAGAAAGCTGCTGAGACGTGACCGCCTGCTCACTCCACAATACACTCCCACTGCTGCAGAACACTGCTACTGTACCCGGCCTATTAGGGGGTCTAAATCCAGGCTCAGGAGTCTTTCTAGATGTGGGATGAATGACCCACCACAGTTGGCCCAAGATGCACCAGAACTTTTCCAGTATTGGGTTGCTTACTGCAGGTCCTCATGTTTGTAACCACGAGCTTATCCAGTGAAATTTAGTCTCAGTCCTTCTGGGTCGGTTGTTTTGCCACAGATGTAGATCAGAGACTGTATAGAAGAAGTCGTCTTTAGATCCGGTTTGAAAGTTAAGCCACCTTAGAAGTTCCTTAAATCTGCATTTAACCTCAAACCAGATGAAATAAGCCTGATGAGATTGTGGTCTCCATCTCTAGTTTCACGTCTTCTTCAATGTAGCTCAATGTTCATTTAGTAAATGAGGGATTTCATGATGGTCACGTCCATTTGTTTGAATCAGTCTGTGGTCTAGTTAGTCCTGACTTTTCATTTGGAATAACAGTCGTGAGTCTCGCGTAGACCCTCCCAACATCTCTTGCACGTCATGTTTCGTTTGAGATGTTTGTTTGATTTCCACTGCAACAAAAGTAGAAGTCCTAGACACCCAGTATGTGGACATTACTTGTTTTTAATTACCAAGAACTGCAGACAAACTCCTGCACATCATCTCAATCGAACGACTTGTTTAGCATTGTTCGGTTCTGAAACATTATTTGAAGTGCTGTCACTCATAATCCACATGAAACCACCATCGCTGCTCTATGTGTCGTTTTTGTAAAAGCTTGTGTCCTCTTTGAAACCATCGATCATGTAGATAACGGACGCTATATCACGTCGTTTGCGCAGACTGTCCTTGGGTCCCTTTTGGACCGCCCGTCTCTTTTTCCTGAAAACTAGTTCTTGCATGTTCGTGTTTTTTTTTCAGTTTTTGTTGTGATTTATTTAAAATCATGTCCAAGTTTATAGGCCTGTACTAAAAGGACGAACTGTGTCAGGCCCGCAGTACGAAAACAAAGACAGATCTGGCAGCCATTCTTGGGTCAAACCTTGATCCGAAACAGAGCGTACCCCGATCCGCCTGAGTCGACTTGATAACTCGTAGAAGATTAACGAATAGATTTTTGACTGTTCACCAAATGGTCTGTCCTTAAATTACAGCTCACTTAAGAGAGCCTGGTTCAAAATAATACTTTCATTGTACACAAGAGAATCCTCTTTTACGTTTTCAGAATAAGTGTATCTGTGCGAGCACTTTTACAACCAACTCTAAACTATCTGTGGAGCCTGTGCTTCCACGTTTTAGGATTCTGCAACAAATCACTGCTGGAGGGAGAAAGCGAGCAGTGAGGAGCAATCCTCAGGGAGGAGGAGTGATATTTTAAGAGTCCAGGTCCAGCACATACCAGAAGCAACTTCCTGCTTCAGTTTTCAGCAGAAGAAGAAGTCCCACAACACTGATTTATCTGTGCTTTCTTTACTACATCTTTATGACAACCAGAGGAGTCTGAACGTGGAGCAGAGACTCTCCTCTCGCTCTGTGGGAAACAGAAAAGGTGGAATAAGAATTAAGCGAGGAGGATAAATAAATAAGCTGCTGAAGTGTTTTGAGAGGAGAGAGAGGGAAAGAAAGAAAAACGATCATCCTCGAGAGGCGTGCCCTCCTGTGACCTCCATGCATCGCTGCGGTCCGATTCTCCCCCACAACTGATGCATTAAGGAGCCTCGGTGCTTTATGTGAGCAGAGCCGGGAGCCACAGCGGCTAGTGAACCTCTGCTCTGCACCAGGAAATGCTTCAGGGATCTGTTCTCTCTCTCTCTCTCTGCAGCCGTGGCCCTCGCTCTCCCACGGACTCCGGGAGACGGCTTTTTATCTCCAGTTGCTCGGATAACAACTGCTAAGCTTCCAGCGAGCCAGAAAGGCCCGCTGTTGACTCCATTTTTTTTCTTCTTCAAAATACAGACAAGAACTCAAGCAGATCTCTCTTTGTTCAAATGTTCAGCGTCTTCTGTCCGTCTTTCTGTCTCGCTTCGCCGTCTCACAGGCTCGCCCTCCGTCTCCATTTAACTTATCTTTTAAAAAAAAGTGATTCTGGAAAGTCCCTCTTTTTTTCAGCTGCTTGTTTAAGTGTCTCTTGAGCAAATATTCGCCCCCTCCTCCCCCTCCAAGCGTTTCAGCTCTTTTGTCCTCGGTATTGCGGTGTGATAAAAGGTTGCACTAGGTGGCCAGGCATTTGATTTCTCCATAAAAACCCACAGTTCAAAGTAATAAACCCCCCCGACCGCTAACCCCCCCTCCAACCCTATCCTGCTTCAGCCCCTGCACGCATGTTTGATTGCGAGGATTAGTAAGACAAAAGGCCCAGTGGCAGTTAGTGGCGTCCTAATGAAACACCGCAACAGATAAATGAGCGCGCCGGTGTTGCCCTGCTCCGGAGTGACCGCCCCCCCGCCAGGATTAAGTGGACTCCCCCTGTTTCTTTTGTGCCTCCGTTTCCCAGCAGCACAATCGAGCCCCTGAGTCAGCGGGCCAAAGAGCGTAGAACCCCCCCCCTCCTTTCACCTCCAACATCACCACTTTCTTTTCCCCTGGTATTTCAGCCCTGTCCCACTTCTTTCCCTCCTGTCCCTCCCCCCCTGCTCCCCCCGTCTCACCCCGGCCCTGTAATTAATTTGGGGAACAGTTTGCCTCCATTCTTTCTCCGTGAGAAGTGGATAAGTTAATGGTGTTGGTAAGGTGGGACAGGTGGTGATGTGAACTAGCCCCGAGGCTTGACGACAAAATAAATTCAAAATAAATCAGCGTGGCGGTCACAGCGTGAGAAACCATCAAAAAGGTGAATCTCAAGGCCGTAAACTTCGGGGAAATCCTGGCCTATGTGGCGTAAGTGCTCCCTGTGATTACCAAAGAATAAAAAAAGTCACCCTCATTATTTCATTTGTAGAACGCCTCCTGGTCCCGTTACCCGAATGTGAAAAAGTAGAAGTTACCTCGAAAGACGCTCATCATTGACGGAAAAGGATTTTAATTTCTTACAACTTGAAATTGAGACTCTTACAACGTCTTTAGCAACAAGTTACCCAATATCAGGTGATGTCTATTTTAGTTTCTGTGGAAATGAAACTGGTATCAATATGATTTGATCTTTACTAGAAACCTATTAAAGATTTAAATTCTGCTTTCATGTCGTGTTGAGACATTTAAAGCTGAAGGGGAAGGCCTCCTGAAATTCTGACTTCGGAGCATACACACTCCGAGACAGTTGCTCTAATTGCTCGTCTTCCACCAGATACGTGTGAGTTACGTCCACTCTGCTCCGTTACAGCTCTGTCCTCTCTCGTCAGCGGAGCCAGTGAAGGCACACACATTGACTGAAACCAGCTCTGCTGCCGTAACGGAGCGGAGACGGACCGAACACTCATCTGGTGGAATTTAGCAACAACTCTGACTGTTCAGGATTCAATTAGTTTCATCTAAAGAACAAAACTGGTTCATGTGTTTAGCAAACACTGACCTTTTGTCACTGAACTGTTGTGGAGTTGAAAAACTGTAAATCTTGAATTCAACAGTTCTCGTACATGTAGTTCGTATACCAACTACTGAACATGCTTCAAATGCAGAATAAAAACAGGTGAATTGTAAGTACGTCGTGGTTAAATCAAAGGAAACGTTTTCAGGAACGTACGACCATCAAGGACGCAGATGTTCATAAACGTTCAACTTGTTGTGGTGCTGTTCACAGTTCAGACAGATATGATGCTTCAACCTTCAGATTAGAGTTCTGAGGGGGAATCGGAAGTTTGCGCGTGTGTGTGTGTGCGTGTGTGTGTGTGTGCGCGCGTGCGTGTGCGAGTGTGAGTGTGTGTGTGTGCGTGTGTGTGTGTGTGTGCGTGTGTGAGCAGTTCACCCAGTTTGTGTGTTTTGTTTGTTGTTTGTGGATAACGCTTGTAACCTGCCACACAGGCACACACACACACACACACACACAGGCCCTGCAGGGAAATGGCGGTATCGATGGAAATGAGGCATGCTGGGGGTTGAGCATGGAGGTCAGTGTGCCAGCAGCGCCTGACTGAGCGACCTAAATACCACACGGCCTGGTCACACCGCTCACCTCATCTGACCCATCGCCTCCCATAACCTCCACCTCCCCAACTCATTGGGTCTGCTCTCTGATTTTATTTACATTTTTTTAATACTTTTTTAGTCCGTCACTTTTATATCCACCCAGTTATCCTCTTATGATCCCAGTTTAACCATTACACTGGAAAACATAGCAACCAGTCTGTTTCAGGGCTTGTTTCATGGCACTCTGAGCCTCACTGACAATTTCCAAATACTCTGTGCACGCCACGGTCCATCAGCGCTGCACCACTACGGCGCCGTTCGCTGCCACAGTCGATGTTCCTGTTTCCACAGCGAGCGCCGAGGTTCGTCTCCAGAGCGTGCCAGCAGCGCCACTACGCTCTGCTCTGTTTCTCCCGTGATCTTGTAGTTCTGCTGTGATGTTGTAGTTCTCCTGTGATCTTGTAGTTCTCCTGTGATCTTGTAGTTCTACTGTGATCTTGTAGTTCTCCTGTGATCTTGTAGTTCTCCTGTGATCTTGTAGTTCTCCTGTGATCTTGTAGTTCTCCTGTGATCTTGTAGTTCTCCTGTGATCTTGTAGTTCTCCTGTGATCTTGTAGTTCTCCTGTGATCTTGTAGTTCTTCTGTGATCTTGTAGTTCTGCTGTGATCTTGTAGTTCCCCTGTGATCTTGTAGTTCTTCTGTGATCTTGTAGTTCTCCTGTGATCTTGTAGTTCTTCTGTGATCTTGTAGTTCTGCTGTGATCTTGTAGTTCTCTTGTGATCTTGTAGTTCTCCTGTGATCTTGTAGTTCCCCTGTGATCTTGTAGTTCTTCTGTGATCTTGTAGTTCTCCTGTGATCTTGTAGTTCTGCTGTGATCTTGTAGTTCTTCTGTGATGTGTACAGCTCATGGCTGCAATCAAGCTCCAGAAATGGACCATATAGAGGGCACGTGCCGTCTGACGGAGCAAAATTGTGGCCCAGACGGAGCGCAGAACTCACGGACTACGTGGAATGGTTATGGTGTCCCTGTAGGACCAAACTTGTTTTGTTGTTTTGGGAGCCATTAGTAACTGCTGAAAGTCAAAACGTTCATCCATTGTTTTGTACCTCTGTGTCATTTGTTCCGTCCTGTCCCGTTTAGAAGTTCCTTTGGGGTTCTTGTTTCCGTCCATTTACAGTTTTGTTCTCTGACCATTAATCGATGGATGGTTGGTTAGACTGGAAACCAGTTTATGTCCCAGTGGTGATTCTCTTCTGTCTTAGGTGAAAAAGTGTACCTCAGTGAAACGTTTATGTGCTCTGTTTTGCCGATGGTTCTTTCCATCGGGGACCCCATTGGGATTAACTTTGGTTCTTTGGGGTTCTTGTTTCTGTCAACAAGCTGTCTTCCACCTTGCAGACTCTTTTCTGTCTAATCGCGGAGTCATTTCTCTTCACATCCCGTCTGGAAGTCACTGTGCTTTTGTGCCCTCAGTGTCCCGTCTCAGACTACTTTTAAGTTGATGACTGCGTAAACACAGGAACTCATGCCGTGTCGTTCTTTGTATTTTGGCGAGTCTTTCTCTTTTGTCTCGCTGGATGTTGTTGGGCCATCCTTATCAACCTCCATGGGGACGTACTATCACTGCTTTCCTGTCCACTCTCACTTTAATCCTTCTCCTCTTCTCTCCCTCCTGTTCGTCTTGCTTCATTTGCTCCCCTCCTTTAACTTTTACTCTGATTAGTACAGGCCTGATTAGCAGGGACGGCCTGGTCACTCCTCGTCATTATCGCTGCAATCTGACTTTGTCATACTCAATTCCAGCAGCCAAATAAGCATGTCTGTGGCCTTTTGGGCTTAATCTCCCCCCACTGCTTATCTCACATACTTGTAGAAAGAGAGACGGAGAGAGGAGGCGAGGGGAGGAGGAGGGAGGGAGGAGAAAGTATCAGAGCAACATAATACCGTCTTTGTTGGGGCGATGTGGAAAATGATCGTCCCATTGCGAAGCGTCTGTTCAGCTGGATCATATCTGCAACTTTACTATATCCGTCTGGCTGGTTGTCTGGCTGGTTTGCAGACTGACTTCATGACTTTCTGCCTGTCTGTCTGACTTTCTGTCTGTCTGACTGACTGTCTTTGTAGCCGCTGGGCTTCTGTGCGCTCCCCTCTCTGCCTTTTTCCTCTTTTTCTTCATTCCTCCGGTCTAAACGGAGCAGCAGCAGTCCTCTGGGGCATATCGAGGCAGGGTGGGGTGGGATGGGAGGGGTGCAGGGGGGGGTCAAAGGGGAGGAACATGAAGTCCTGTGCGGGGGTGGGATGTTGGGTGGGGGGGAGGACGGAGGGTAGTTTTGGGGGGCAGGAGGGCAAAGCCGGGGGAAGATGTAAGCCTCCGCCACAGGCCCTGACAGCCACACAGGAAGGAGATCACAGGAGATCAGCCCACCGCTGCTTCAACATTACAACCAAACCCCCCCCCCCAATCCCATCGCCCACAGCGCCCCCCCACCCCAACACTCCCCCTCCAACACTCCCCCCTCCTCTCCTCCCTGTGAGGCCTGTCTGCTTCCTCTGGAAAGAAAGAGGAGTGTTGGAAAAAGAAACATACTGTACTTACACTTCAGACCAGAACTGTACGTTCCTCCTGGTCATGAAAAAAGTGAAATCCAACTCTCAGCCTTCCCCCGACTTTCCCGTCTCAGGTTTGGCTTTTAGGTTTTCTCTTCACAGCTGGTCTGTGCAGGAGTATTTGTGGACTCCAGTGGACTCTGGCCTGCAGTTCATGAAGCGTTAGAACAAATACAAACAGCTAACAACAGGAAACAAACTTTGGCTGATAATAAAAGGGTCCCAAAATGATACTGGGACTTTTTGACAGCTTAGAAAGTAACTCATAAACGTGTAACGATCAGCGTTATGAGTCATTCATGGTTTCTGCAGTGAACGCAGAAACGCAGCATCAGGATTGGCTGGACTGCAGTTCAAATAATGAGACGCAAACTGTCGAATATTCTGAAACAAACAGGAAAATCACCTTTTGTTTTCTCATGAACCTTGCAAAGAATTTTCTTTGCTCTTGGTTTGAAAACTCCTTCTGATCCGTGCACACTCCAGAAATAATGAGAGGAAACGTTTGCGTATGACGACTCGAAACCTTGAGACTAGGAATGGTTACAGAAATCTGGTACCATGTACGTACCAGATCTGCTCGGGGTCCTGCGTCTGCTCGTGACCTTACACAATATGATTGACTTAGAGAGATCTTCATGTTCCTTTGCAATGCATGCAGGGAACTTTAAACTCAGAATCCTGTTCTGCAGCTTTTGTGCCGCTTTTTATGAGATGTTGGAATTGTTTAAAGCTCTTATTATAAAGACTTTAAGCTCTGTTATGCAGAGAGGCTGACTTTGGCTCAGTCTTTTACAAATGGTCCGCACCAAGTTGGCTCGTTCGTCACCTCTTCCCCACTGGTCAGACCAAAAAGAGTAGAGGAGTTATCTGCAGCACGGAGGAGGAGCAGGAGCAGCAGGAGGAGGAGGAGGAGCAGGAGGAGGAGGAGGAAGAGGAGGAGCAGGAGTAGGAGCATTAGGAGCAGGAGGAGGAGCAGCAGCAGGAGGAGCATGAGGAGGAATAGGAGCAGGAGGAGGAGGAGCAGCAGGAGGAGGAGGAGCATGAGGAGGAATAGGAGCAGGAGGAGGAATAGGAGCAGGAGGAGGAGCATGAGGAGGAATAGGAGCAGGAGGAGGAGGAGCAGCAGGAGGAGCATGAGGAGGAATAGGAGCAGGAGGAGGAGGAGCAGCAGGAGGAGCATGAGGAGGAATAGGAGCAGGAGGAGGAGCAGAAGGAGGAGCAGGAGCAGGTCCTCGTATCTGTGAGAGTAAACAGCAGACTGGGAGGTTTTCAGAGTCGTGTCTGTTTAGTGTCCACATTAATCCCAGTGTGCCCAGTCGACCCCTCCGGCCACCACCACAGTCTGTGTGTACAGCTTCCAGTCCGACCTTTAGTCCTCATCAGTCTCCTTTAAGTGAAAAGATTTGATTTAATCTGGAAGGTTGTGTTTGAGAGCGAGTCTTCTGCTGTCTTCTTCTGGCAGAATCTTCTAGATTTTGTTCGTTCTGTGGGAAAAGTGACGGTGTGCTTTTTAACTGGAGCTGTTAACTGGCTGTTTTTGAGTGTGTGTGTGTGTGTGTGTGTGTGTGTGTGTGTGTGTGTGTGCTCATGTAAGTGACTGTAAAAGTAAGTTGTGGTTTGTGAGGTTAAAAATAGCAGCAGCCTGTTGATAAGCCGTCCAGCACAGAGTTTAGTCCCATAATGCTCTGCAGTGGAGCAACACCCCCGACCCCAATCTGTCCAAACCCCCCAATCAGCAACACCAACACACACACACACACACACACACACACACACACACACACACACACACACACACATACCCTCTGTTCCTGCAGACGACGAGACGTTCACAAACACAAAGTTACATGTTTGTTGTTTATTTTGAATCAAACAGACGGGAGAATTAACAGAACTTATTGGGACTACTTTCAGCGGTGGATGAATCTGTATGCTCGTGTCCAGAGTCTCAAAGCTTCACTGCACACAGAGAACAATGTTGTACAACTTTTATTCACATATTTGAAAGTAGAAAGGACGCTTTCTAAAGAGGTTCTTGTAAATACTTTGTGCTAAAAGCATCTTGGGACAACCAAACAGTTCCAGGTTTTACACCCAGCTGTGTTCACTTCATTATACATTTAACCATCGCACCGTACAGCAGGTCAAAACTACAATTGTGTGTGTGTGTGCGTGCGTGTGTGTGTGCGTGAGTGCGTGCGTGCGTGCGTGTGTGTGTTGCCGCCTGCTGAGGAGGAATCAGCCTTGTGGGGTAAAAGTGATTTTCACTTCCCTGCTTTAGTTCCACTTAAACACACACAGGTCACACAGGTCAGACTGGGGGTCAAGTTCAACTACATCAGCTGCTGTGTGAGAGGTGTGTGTGTGTGTGTGTGTGTGTGTGTGTGTGTGTGTGTGTGTGTGTGTGTGTGTGTGTGTGTGTGTGTGTGTGTGTGTGTGTGTGTGTGTGTGTGTGTGTGTGTGTGTGTGTGTGTGTGTGTGTGTGTGTGTGTGTGTGTCACATGACGTCTCAGGGTTAAACTGGGATTTAAACTTAACGACAAAAAGCCCTGCAGTGCTTTGGTTTTTCCTCTAATGTTTCTTTTCATTTCATACCACCTCTGTGTGTGTGTGTGTGTGTGCTTGTGTGTGTGTGTGTGCTTGTGTTTGCTTGTGTGTGTGTGTGTGTGTGTGTGTGTGTGTGTGTGTGTGTGTGTGCTTGTGTGTGTGTGTGTGTGTGTGTGCGTGTGTGCTTGTGAGAGTGTGTGTGTGTGTGAGAGAGAGGGGCCAGGGCGAGGGTTAACTCTGTTGCTTATAGCCTCTCTCTCTCTCTCGCTCGCTCCAGCGGGCAGCCTTGGCCCGCAGAACGACAACAAAGGCCAGAGCTGGAAAAGGTCGCCGCTACTCCGACATCCATCGAGCTCCAGTTGGCTCGACGGTGAAAGAGGGAGGGAGAGAGGGAGGGAGGGAGGGAGGAAAGGACTCCGAGCCGGCAGCCATGTTGGCCCGCAGAGGAGGAAGCAGCTGAGAGAGAGGGAGAGTCAGCAGCCATAACATGAAGAGAGAATCGTTCTCAAAGACACGGACGTGGTGTCAAACTGTCACTTAGAGTCAACAAGATCATCACAGCTAAATGTTTGATGCAAAAAGATAAATTGTACAAATACGTTGGCGAAGTTCGATACCAAAATGTTGCCAACTTTAAAGTCGATATTGAGACCATAAACTCCCGAGGAAAATGTTTACAGAGGGAATAAATCAGCTGAGAAGTGGGAACATTTTCATTTCTCATATTTAACTGCACCGTGTAAAAGAAGCACAAACATGAGGAGAACGTAACACGTGCTGAGAAACAGCAGCTTCTAAAGCCAGCGACACATAAACCCTCTGCGTAACATCGATGACTCTAACTCCTGTTCAGGCTTTGGAATCAGAGCTGTGTCGGAGTTAAAGCGGGTTAATCCAGGTCAGCAGATAATCTGAGCCAAACTGTTCACACCCACCTCATGATCTAAATACGCAGATTTTAATATTTGATTGGGCTACCTTCAATAAAAATGCTAATTTTGATTTATTGACATTTATTAGCAGTGTGTGTGTGTCTGTGTGTGTGTGTGTGTGTGTGTGTGTGTGTGTGTGTGTGTGTGTGTGTGTCTGTGTGTGTGTGTGTGTGTGTGTGTGTGTGTGTGTGTGTGTCTGTGTGTGTGTGTGTGTGTGTGAGTGTGTGTGTGTGTGTGTGTGTGTGTGTGTGTGTGTGTGTGTGTGTGTGTGTGTGTGTGTGTGTGTGTGTGTGTGTGTGTGTTTGATTTGATTGCAGCGTGCACACCAGCAGCCTTATTACCAGTCAGAGGGCAAATCAGGTTAATGAGACACTATTGACTGATTGTCCGAGGCCAGAGACCACTCACACACACACACACACAGACACACACACACACACACAGACACACACACACACACACACACACACACACACACACACACAGACAAGGACGCCTGGTCAGCTGGCGTTGGGATCGAACCTGTGACTTCAAAAGAACTTGTAAACGTCTTCCAGATATTTTACTTTATTAAATTAATCACAGCGTGCGTCAGTTTTTTTTGGACTTTTGAAGTTTTGTGAACACCTCTAAATACTACATTACCCATGAGTCTGTGCTGCTGCTGCCATGAAGAAGACGCAGGTCGGGAGGCTTGAACGAGAGCTTCAGAATTATAATTTTTTCTAAAACGTTTTAAGCTCTGGGATTGGATGTGTGATGGTGAAATGCATCTTGGGAGTCGTAGTTAGCTTCTTATTAGGAGAACAACAGCTGATTAAACGTTTCATTTCACATTCTGTGTCGCGTGGAGAAAATGATTTATTTATTTATTTGTTAGGGACAGTGCATATTAATGAACAGCTGTAACAATTACAGCTGTAAAAAATGCCAGATTATAGCAGAAGTGCTAGTTTCCATCTGTTGTCCCGCGGCAGGTAACAGAGAAAGACAAATCACAAATAAAATACAAAGGCACAAGTGACACAAGACAATAATAGAGGTTAAAAGTGGTCACAGACTTGATTGTCTTTTATCCACTGTTTGATTGTTTTAAGTGTCATTGTCCATGTTTGTGTTGTTTCTGTTTGTAGTCGTGCAAAACATATTGAGCCTTCAACTTTATATCATCCTAAACATCAACGTATTTCCGTCTGCTCGCACGTCCAGAGAGTCCTGAACCTTTGACCTTTTTATGCATGAACCCGTCATTGTTCCTATGATGCAACTTTGAGGATTTTCATGTCATCACAAACGGACTTCAGTGAACGACTTTTACTGCAAAAGTTCAGCTGCACACAAGAAAAGAAACGGCTGTAACTTTAAATGAACGTTTCTGCCTCACCGGAAACGTAAAGGTTCAGATTTACGCCTGTTTTAGTGTCTGCATCTAAATCTTTAGGATCAGAGCGTCCAGTTTGTCTTCGTCTCTTTAAGCGGAGGGCGAGGTGTCAGCGTTTGTCTGAAAACCTGCAGAGTCTGAAACCAAGGTCTGTGTGTGTGCGTGTGCGTGTGTGTGTGTGTGTGTGTGTGTGTGTGTGTGTGTGTGTGTGTGTGCCAGTGGTCGGGGCTGTATTCATTATTTAGTGAGAGCTATTACTGGGATAAGAGGTTGCTCTCTCCTCTCTCTCAGGACCGTATCGATTGCTTTAATTGCCCCGAAAGATTGTCAACTCTTAAGATAGATATTAAAGCGCCGACGAGGCACTGCCAGGATGCATGGCAAATGGAGCTAACGGCTTTCTGCGTGTGTGTGTGTGTGTGTGTGTGTGTGTGTGTGTGTGTCTGTGTCTGTGTCTGTGTGTGTGTGTGTGTGTGTGTGTGTGTGTGTGTGTGTGTGAGGAAGGAGGGTTGGCCGAGCTCAGAGTGGGATGCAACATGTCCCAGGCCACCTGTCGTGCAGCGAGCGATCGAGGCCTCGCTTCGCCCGATCGATAACATCCTTGTGAACACACGAGGTGCTCTGCGGCGTTCACGGACAGGAAGTTAAAAAAAAGGGAGTTAGAAAGAGAGAGAGAGGGGTGATGGGAGGTGCAGGGGGGGAGGGAAAGGCAGCTGGTTCTCCCTCTGTTTGCAGATCAATATGTTTGGGAAAGAGTTGTTTGTTATCTCGATGTGACGACTAGTGTCCCAAAAAGTCATGGCACACACACACACACACACACACACACACACACGTATGTGTTTGTTGGCTCAGAGCGGGCGAGCGGGCATGTGAGAGAGCAGCTGGGAGGGGGGAGAGAGAGTGACAGTGATCCGTGTAAACCTGAGGTCAGCCGAGGTGACTGACAGCCGACACTTACTGAGCAACCCACCAACTGCAGCGAGCGTCCGTCAGCAGCTTTATTTATAAACTACACATTAAAAACAGTAGAAGAAGAAAAAGTGATGCAGACGAGTCAGACTAAAACGGGATTAGAAGTAAAGAAGGCTGAAGTGCATGAACTCTAAAGATTCATGCAGAGACGTTTGTGGTCTAAAAATCATCGATTCATTTTAAACGAATGTTTATCTTCGCTCGAACTTTTAGAAATGCTCGTGAAAATAAAAGGTTGTTCTGCTTTTTACAAGTCAAAGAAGAAGTCGTTTGTTTGTCACAGACTTCTTCACAGCTAGATTTTTAACTTTTTAGACTTATTGCAACTACGAGAGTCGCCCCCTGCAGGACGTAAGAAATAATGCATGTCAGAAAAACTCCTGCTTTGACTTCACAGTCTGCAGGAAAAACAGCGCAACGAATATTAAGACAAACTTCTAAAACAGGTCAGGTTAGAATTGGACCTGTGGCTTCTTTCCCGCATGTCGTTCCCTCTCTCTCTCTCTCTCTCTCTCTCTCTCTCTCTCTCTCTGCCTCTACCCACTGTCCTGTCTCTTAATAAAGACATAAATAGCCTGACATAAGAAAAAAAAGTTCTTTAAAGGAGACTTGTACGTTTTTAAGAAACCGAACGATGATCTTAAACATTCCCACAGACGCTCACTGACGTAAAGTTCCGGGTGAACAGATCAAATCAGTTTGTTCCATCCTGAGGACACAGGGAGATAACGGGTTCACTCAGAGGAACTGAAACCGCCCGATGCTTGGGGTCGTTTCCTGCTGGAGCAGACGCTTCTTGTCTCGTTCCTAACCTGCTTACGGTCGACCAATCGCAGCCCAGCATGTCCAGCATGAATTAAACCTGTTCAGATCAAACAGGTAATTAATTACGTCCCGATCTGTTTCTGTTCTGTCTTCCGTCCACCGCTCTGACCTCAGGATGTTTGACGTCTCGACGGGCGGGGCCAAACGGGGACTCCCCGTTGGTCTGATCTTGGACGGGACGGGGACATGTTGATGTTGGAGAAACTGGGCTGGACGGGGATTAACCTCCTGACTGACTTAATGTTGGTCCAATAAAGACGACAGACGGTTTGACCTGCAGCTCAGTGGACGCACTCGACCAAAACACCCAAACACAAGATCCCATGATCCTCTGCAGCCTCTTTTAGCTCCTTGTTTTGGTTTCACGTTTTCTGTCTCATTCTGCGCACAGAGGTCGAGACGAGCTTCAGAATATTTGAACAAATGCAGCTTTAATGACCTTAAAATTAAAATGAACGTGTTTGATTTTGGCGTTACGTCGTCCTTTGCATTTTTAATTGTATGCTACAAACGAGGACCCTTTCAAAATAAAATCCGAGGTGCATCCTGATGCAAGACACAACTTTGTATCCTGTTTCAATAATCCTGTTTTTGCCTCTCAGCTGAGTTCGACATCATCTCCAGAAATATGCTCCTTTATTTAACCCTTTAAAGTCTGCAACACAAACAGACTTTGGTACTCTAACATATCGTGACCTCAATACTTGGAGTATTTAAATGATTATGCCATACATAGGCGTGAGATCCTGCTGAATAAAGAACAAAATCATAACAAAAGATTTCATGACACCGGATTCATCAGATTCGTCCAGATAACCGCTAAACTATTGGCGCTCTGAGTTCTTTGATCTTTACAGATATTTGCATATTTATCCGCACGGTGCAGAGGAGCATCCACTGATTTACTTAAATTTGTATTTTTGAATTTAGTGTGATGTCATTCCTCGGAGGGTCCCACCTGAATGGTTTGGAGTCACAGAAATGATGATTCGTCTTCGCTCTAAATGCCGGGCACTAAAGTCAGAGAGGAGAAGATTCATGTCTCTGTGCTACAGGTCACGTCATGACTGAAAATCATCATTATCAGCGAGTTTAACGTCTGACTCAAGGCTGCAGAGTGACGCGTCCTCCTCCTCCTCCTGTTTCAGTTTGGGGAGGAAACACAGCCGGCCGAGGGAAACACACCGACACGATTAGGAAGGAAATCCACGAGTAATCCAGCAATCCTGTCTGATTTAAAGCCATTAACCTGAGCGTCCTGCAGCCAAGGAAACGTGGAGCAGCCTCTCCCTGCCTCACCTCCTCTGCACGCTATGTGTCCTCAGCTGTTTATTCGTAGAGTCCTATCCTGATATTCAAAGCAGCAGAAGTACTCCGAGCTTTGCATAAAAACTCTAACATCAGATTTGAGTTGTTTTATTCTGCTTTCAAATCAGTAACAATCACGAGACACTTTTCTGCAGACGAAGTCAACTCGTAGTTTAAAATCTTTTCTCTTTTTGCATTTCTTGAAATCTTGATGAGACATAAAAACTCCACGATTCACAAGAAAACTTCAAGGATTTGGTAAAGACAACGAAAAGACTCGTCTGATGACCCTTAACTTTGTAAATGCCGCTCCCTGGTAAAACTGCAGATCCTAAGTTTGGAAGGAATTAAAACTCGCCAGAATTGAAGGTTATAAAGCAACAAGTTTCCTTTAAAGATAGAATTTAAACTTTTCAAACAGCAGAGATAAAGTCAAACATAGTGGAGATAAAGTGTTTGAACTGTGACCTGACATCCTGTGAGGTCATGTGAGGTCGGCTGAGGACAGGTGCAGCGAGGACTTTGATTTGTTGTTTGAATCAGAATACACGGGTTCAGGAAAGCCTCTTTAACCGACAATCTGCTGCAGGTTTCTGCCTGTCATTCATTATTAGTCTGCTGTTTTCTCCTGTGTCACCTGATGTGACCTAAGCCGCACGCAGGCGTCCTCGACACGACCCTCTGCCGGGTGTCATGTTACACAGACGTCTGGTTACAAACACCTGAGTGAGAGAATCGAGTTTCTGCACCAGGTTCTGTTCACCTGTAGCACATTTCTGAAACTCTTTTTGTTCATTTCTACCTTTAATCCAGTTCTACAAAGGGTAAACGACACCTTAGAAACCTGTTTCTGCAGCATCTTTGCATCCCTGTACCTCCTCATTGTTGAGGGAGGGGGGGGAGTGCTGCAGGAGGTGTGTGTGCGTCTCCTCCAGGTGGTAACTGTGGGTTAAATCCCCCTCAGAGCTCTGAATTGGACTTGAGCTGATCCTGCTCAGAGTCTCTGATCTGTTCTCAGTCAACCTGTTCATGTGATCTGCTGTCCTCACATGACACACACACACAGGTCTGGATGATTGGCCTCTTGTGTTTCACATAGTGAGATCATTGGAGGGGACTGGGGGGCTGAAAAATAAAGCCAATGCAGGAGTACCAAAACTCGCAGTTCCTCCAGTGTCCACTAGAGTCTGTCTCCTGCAGTGAGTCTGTCCCCATAGAGCCCCATGTTAAAATGTCCATCTTTACAGCTGCAGTTCCTCCAGTGTCCACTAGAGTCTGTCTCCTGCAGTGAGTCAGTCCTCATAGAGCCCCATGTTAAAATGTCCAACTTTACAGCTGCAGTTCCTCCAGTGTCCACTAGAGTCTGTCTCCTGCAGTGAGTCAGTCCCCATAGAGCCCCATGTTAAAATGTCCAACTTTACAGCTGCAGTTCCTCCAGTGTCCACTAGAGTCTGTCTCCTACAGTGAGTCAGTCCCCATAGAGCCTCATGTTAAAATGTCCAACTTTACAGCAGAACAGAAGAGTGTCTGGTTGAACAAACGACATATTAAAGAGTTGGCTGTTAATTCTTTTCACATGGTACATTTTGCATGAAGCCTGCTTATGCTAGCCTGAATTAGCCTAGCATACCTACCCTAAAGTGATTAAAACCATAGTTTGCATGAATTACAGATGTGTCTTGCTAACAGAGCTAGCACTAGCATAAGCAGTGAATGCCTCACTGCTCTGCAGCTCCACCTTCGTGTCCACATTTCCAACTTCTGGTTCAAAATGCTCAAACACGGCGACACCAAATATACCAAACACGAAGCTAGCAAGCTACTATAAGCTCTACAAATGATGGCTAACTGAGAATCTGAAGTCCTTCTTTACATAAGCACCTTTACATTTTGCTAACTGTTTTTATTTTCTGTTTTTTGAGAGTAGAAAAAGTTATTTGGGATCTTTAATTTTCTGCCGTATTTGTGTTCCTAACATTCTCAAACACAAATCAGAGACTTCAAACTTCAGACTTTACGTAATGAGTCTGTGTTTCAGCGTCGATCACATTTCTACGAGCGTCTGGAGATTAAAGTTTTCCTGCCGACTCGCTGGCTCGCTCGCTCGCTGTCCTCTCGCTGCACTCCCATTAAAACTCCTCCTCTCCCGATCCCGGCCGTCCAAAAGATTTGAGAATGACCTTGCGGTGTTCCTCCCCCAGCCTTCCCCACTTGTAAGTGCTTGGGATAATTTATATATAAAGTGTGTGTGTGTGTGTGTGTGTGTGTGTGTGTGTGTGTGTGTGTGTGTGTGTGTGTGTGTGTGTGTGTGTGTGCGCGTGTGCGTGTGTGTGAAAGGGGGGGGGGGGTTGAAAAATGGCCATTTCCATCTTTAGGTGGCCGGGGCTCTCCATTACCAAAATGGGCTGAGTCACCGCACCGCAAGAATCTTAATGAGAGCCCAGACCCACCCCGCTCCCCCTTTTCTCTCCCCGTTCTCTCTCTCTCGCCCTGCATGTCTCTCTCTCTCTCTCTCTCTCTCTCTTTCATCCAGCCTCTTATCTCATGATGCAGCAGATTATTCCATTGACTTATTCAAGGGCCTGCACTTTATGATCATGAATTTTACTGTGCCGGGGCTCTACGTGTCCTGCACGTCTACTCAGCTGCACCACCACCTCCACCACCTCCTCCTCTTCCTCCACCACCTCCTCCTCTTCCTCCACCACCTCCTCCTCTTCCTCCTCCTCCTCCTCCTCCTCTTCCTCTTCTTCTTCTTTCTCCCAACACTCCTTTGGTGTATGCTCCTCTTCCGCCTTTTCCAAGCTTCCTAATTCTGCAGCCCTCTTCAAAATCCAAAATACTCTTTGGCCAATAAAACCCTCTGATCACACAACTCTGATCAACACAGGTGAACAAAGATGGAGTCCATCCATTCAAACAGACTTTAAAGCAGCAACATAAATACCAATCCAACATTCAAATTGTTGTCAGCCTAAATGGGTGAACAATAACTCAGGAAAGATGATTCCTTGGTCTCACCATCGGTGTAAAAACTGAGTGTTTGGTGTAGAAGAGGCGTCTAGTGAAAGTGTTGTCTGTGAGCGACAGGGAGAACTTGGAGCTACATGGAGGAAAGTGAAGCAGCCAACATGGCCGACGTCCGATGAGCAGCAGATTCAGAGCAGAGAGACGTCCCCATCCAACTGTTTTACAGACTGGAACAAAGTCCATCCATCCATTATCTATACCGTTTTTCCTGTTCTGGGTTGCGGGGGGCTGGAGCTGATCCCAGCTGTCATTGGGTGAGAGGCGGGGTTACGCCCTGGACTGTTAATCACAGCGCTGGAGCAAAGTCAGTGTTCATTTTTTCACTGTGTTGTTCTTTGATTTGAAGTTAGAATGATTTCTCCAAACAAGAGGTGAGCTGCAGTGAGCTTTGCACACAAGCAGCTGACTTTTTACAGACTGACTAGAAACCACAGCGGACTCTGGAGAACATTCATGTGTCTTTATTTACATATGTTGGGTTTTGGTCCGTTTCAGATCCAGACCTCTCTCAAACAAACTGTGCACAGAGCAGCAGCAGCAGCAGCAGCCGCATCGTGCTCGGTGGTTTCAGCTGCTTTCAGACTCGCTCTGTGGTAGAAGCCGGTGTGGTTAGAGTTAGAAACCCTCCACCCACCGAAACCATCACACACTGCTGTGTTTGGGCCGACAAGCAGCAGCCATGTGTCGAACACCAGCTGTGGTTTCCTCCTCTCTCCACTTTCTCCTCCTCTCTCCTCCTCCTCCTCCGTCTCCTCCTTCTCCTTTGTCTCCTCCTCCTCCTCCCTCTCCTCCTTCTCCTTTGTCTCCTCCTCCTCCTCCGTCTCCTCCTCCTCCTGATTCAGGCTTGTTTTTTCATTACATTAAGAAAATGCAGGACGTGCTGCTATGCAATAAGTCACACACATTGTCTTTGAGTTTATTTATTAACTGTAGACGCAGTAAAAGTCCACACAGCAACTCTTTATTTGCATTTTTTGGTCTTTATATCCGTCTTTTTCTCTTTCCACATCATGTCAGGTTCTTTTTTTTGTCATCAATGGATTGATCTTAATAATAAAAAGTCATGAACTATAAAAAAATATCTGATGAAATGTTCTGAATGTGACTCATTAAAACAAAATCATAAGATGACACTTTATTGAATCTTTGAGAAGCTGCAGCTCAAACGTTTACTAAAGGAGAGAATCTGACGGTAAAAACACTGTGCCAGATCGTCGCCCCCTCGAACACTTCCCTCGACGACACCCCCCCTGTGAGCAGAGCCTCCGCCCCCCCCCCCAGCAGACAGGAAAAAGCAGCTCCAAATCCCCTCCAACAATAATGAGCCTAGCATCGGAGGATCAGCCACCTTATCCCCGCTAAGGTTGTTAGCGCTCCAAAACAAGTCACTCGCCGTCCACTGCACCCCCCCCCCCCCTACAGCTCCCCTCCCACCCTCCTCACAGCTGTAAGTACTTTACCAGACAGAGCAGATGTTCAAACTCTCTTTATCCTTTTCACTTCTGTAAATCCAGCAGTGTTAGAAACACGTGGAGAAGCGTATTTACATTATTTGCGACAGAGTTGCCAGAGTTGAACATTTTGGAGCTTTTTAGAATCTGAAAACGTTTGAGGTAACTTTTACACCAGAGGTTCTGGAACTTCTCCTGTCGTAACCTCCCGGTACCTTCAAATCGTAAAGAAGTCTGTTTCAGGTGAAATGTTTTCCTGCTAAAGCAAAATGGCATTAGAGTGAAAACACTCAAGAACATCACAGGTGCATTAAAGGTGTTCACTGTTTGAGTCAGACGTCAGACACGACGGATCTTTTAATGCAAACACAGAAACGTGCAGGTAGAAGTTTCTCAGCAGCGATGTGACGAGCGCCAGGAGACTCAGAACTTTCTCCTGCAGGCGGAAAGTCAAACTCCAGAGAAGTCACATGAACCTGACACTCACACACACACACACACACACACACACTCAGAGTCTGTGTGTGTGTGTGTGTGTGTGTGTGTGTGAGAGAGAGAGGAGAGGGTCGGTCTGAGGTCCTGACTGATTCCCAACATTTTAATGATCCCTCCTGACGTCGGCTTTTACCGCTAATTTACACGGGTTAAGTCTCAGGGCCGCAGAGCTTTAATTGAAATCTTAATTAATATAAAAAATGAGAAGGTGGAGGGGGGGGCTGTGAGTGTTTTAATGGGCCTGTAGCTCGGGGGAGACGTAGGCAGTAATCCACTCTGAATACTGAGGAGGAGGCCTGCAGGAGCCCCCCCCCCTCTCTCTTTGTGTGTCTCCTTCACTTTCTTCTTCTCTTCTGTCGGAGTAACACACATGAAACAGAGTTGTTAACGACATCTTGATCTGCTGGAGAGTCAGAAAGTGCAGTACCTCCAGTGTCCACTAGAGTCTGTCTCCTGCAGTGAGTCAGTCCTCATAGAGCCCCATGTTAAAATAAACATGTTTACAGCCTGGTACAAAAACAGTTTGGGTCTCTAGAGCTCATTTCTCTCTTTATGACACCTTCATCTGTTTACATCATATTAAGGCTTAAAGTAATGTATAATTAGGGGGGCGTGGCCAATTTGAGTGACATGTGGGAGCTGCTAGCTGTCTGCTAGGTGTCACCTCAGCTAATTCAGTTCTTGAACTTTAACCTCTGGGCCATTTTTGCTCTTAAAAACCTTCATCTATTTCATAAGACTGTCTGGATTGCACTAAAACGTTTCCTGTTTAGGTACCAAAGCGTTGCCAGTGTGCAGGAGTTTGCATGCAAATTTTGACGCTTAAAAACAAGAAATAAACCAGCAATGGCTGCCTAGGACTTCTGTTTTTGCAGCTGTGGTATCGTTATCGTTTGATTTATAACATATGGAGTACTTCTTGAGTAGCATGCAGATACAGTTTGCACTCTTTGCAGACTCAGTGGAGGTTTTGCAGGAGCTCAGCTCTAGGCGCATGTTCTCCTGATCCGTGGTGGTTTTACTCTTCACAGTAACACACTGTGAGAGTCTGCAGGTCCAGACGTTTGAACGGAGTCTCTGCTGCTGTTGAACCCTGTTTGTTTCCTCCCACACACAGCGGTGACCCTGGTGGCCTCTCTCAGCCCTCTCAGTCTTTAAAACTTAACAGTTCACATGTACTACTCCCATTTCTTCCAAGAGAACACTTTCTACTATGGGTTCTGCTCTTTAGCCGCCTGCTGTGCATCTGAAGAGAACTGGAGCGAGGATGTGTAACTGACTGCCGAGGAGCAGAAGTTATCCGCTCAGAGTCTGATCTCCTCCCACCACATCCCCCGAGGGCTTCTCTTTCTTTCTGCATCTTCACGCTCAGGTTCTCTGAGAGGATGTTCAAACCTGAGGAACCTCAGCGTGAAACTCGTTCAAACCAGTAAAATCCTGCAGAAATAAAACATGAAGTGAGGAGAGAGAACAGCAGCAACTGACCCTCAATAACTCCTCTTACACTTTAAATAACCTTTAGTGAACTTCAAATCTTCTTTAATCAGGTTGGGTTGAAATCTTTAGACATTTCAAATCATACGTCCAAAAATGAGACTTAAATGAGGTTTGAATCTTTTATATTGACTTTGCAGATGCACAAAACTGCATTAATGTTTGTTCTAAATGTTCTACAATTCACTTAGCAGACGCTTTTATCCAAAGCGACGTACATCAGAGAGTTGTTGAAAATTAATGACCACAAAAACAATATTTAAAGGATGAATGTGCGACATGATCCACCTCAATATATCATAAATCCAGTCTCTCCTGTGTAAACGTGTCTCTGAGTCATGACTGTCTACAATGAGGGAGAAGCTCGAGTCCCGCTGGCTGTGTTGTTGTCAGAGCCGTGTTTACATGGACGGGACGGCCGGCTCCTCCCCTTGTGTATAAAAGCTGTTTTAGTCAAGAACTAGAGAGAAGAAGAAGAACATACTCACTGATTATTTGGATGTCACGTAAGAGTTTTTAGATCACGCTCATTCTGTGTATATTCAAATGCAATGTGAAGCTACGAGCTAACTAAAGAGCGCTAACATTAGCATGCTAACACATCAATGCAGGACACAGGTGATTGCAGCTCGAGACAAGGACAATTTTGTCCGCCGGTTAATGGTGCTTAATTATGGTGCGTTCGATTGGATAACTCCTTGGTACATTTGTGAGTGTAGAGGTTGGAGGTGTGTCGCTGGAGGAGAGCGGAGGTTTCATTAAAAACATACTTTATTGATGTTTTATGCATCTACAGATTATTTCTATTGTAGTGTTGTACAACTGCAAAGTATTTAGACGAGGTTAAGAACATCATTAAAGTTTTTCTGTGAGGGTTTCTTCTTCTGCAAAGTCCTTTAATTCAAATCTGCAAGTTCAGTTCTTTGTTCAAAGTACTTCTGGAGGTTTTTGTTTACTTAAAGTCACTTTTAGGAAGTTTAGGCGTCTTACAGGACTTAACTACGGTCACATTTTTTAGTTTAATTCATTTTGCAGCACTTCAGTGAGGATCAGCGTGCACTGACTTAATGCACAGCGTGCTTTAATCAGCGTATGTGCATCTTTAAAAGTACACGGAGGATTTGTACTTTCACGAGGTCTCTTTACGTCCTCCAGGTACTTAAAGATGTTCGGTACGTCTCTGAAGTTCTGTCTGTGCTCTCAGAACACGTCGTAGTACGTCTCGTTCTCAGTTTGTCCTATAAAAAACAAAGTACCTCAGTCCTGGTGGAGGTAACAGGCGTCTCCCCGCCCCGCCGGGCCCCTGGGCCCCTCCTGCCGTACAGATGCCGGTGCAGATGGGACCCTCGTACCTGCCTGCATCGCTAATGGCATCGAGCCCCCCTCCCTCCCCCCCCGCTCCTGATCTTATAATCCATAAATATGTAATTTGTTCAGCTGTCTCCATTAAATATGCATATGAGAAGCAGGCGTTTGTTATTGTGTTTTTGCGGGTCATTAACGGCGCGCTGCGTCGTGTTAGCGGCTCGTCACTGAGGAAGAAACAACAGCAGAAACAACAGGAGTAACAGGAGTAACAGGCGAGCTAACAGATCATCTGACAGCAGCAGAGGGGGAGGGAGGAGGGAGGAGGGGGAGGAACAGAGGGGAGGGAGTCTGCTGGAAGAAGAAGAAAAAAAGGAAAAGAGGCGAGATCTTCTGTCAGGATACAGAGATGATGTCCTCGGATGTCTCCACAGAGGCTGGACCAATAAAAAACATGCTCACCTTTGACCCAGTTCTGACACCATGACACACTTTCATCATCCTCAGGTCAGGCCAAAGAGAGGGAGCTGCTTTTTTAAAGTGTAGGGAAACAACAGGCGTGGACTTTAATATCTCCAGCTGCATGTAGCACGTTACAGTCTTTCCTTCGTTCAGATATTTTCACATCATGGCGACCATGAGAGACTTTTTGATCTGCAGCACTTCTTTATGTGAAACATGCTGCGAGACGTGCTGAGCTTCACAGTTCAAGCCGAGTACGACACGACGGTTATGGAATGACTGATGACAAAACAAACACACGAAGGAAGTCTGAGCTTAGTCGTTAAACTTTGTCCTTTTTTTTAAAGTGCTGTTGAGAAAGCAGCGATGTAACGTCACTTTTCTGCAGAGCTTTTATGTGAAACATCACAAATGAGAATATCGAAGCAAAGTGATGCTTTTGTGTGTTAAAGGTCTGACATCCTCCTCTTCAGTGTAAATAAGTCTCAGAGCTCCTTAAAACATGTCTGTAAAGTGTCTTGTTCTTAATCCACTCTGATCCTGTTTTTGATCATGATTATAAATTCCTCTATTTCAGGGAGAGGTGCATGTGTGAACAGCCAGGTCAGGAGAATATCCGGAGCAGTTCTCCTGAAATTCTCTGGATATTTTGAGGAGTGCAGATGTGAAAACAGAACTCCAGAAACGTCTGAGTGACGTCCCACGAGAAACGTCCGTTTCTTATTTACAGTTTCTGGAATTAGTTTCTTGAAAAATCACTGCAAACATTGAGAGGACCCTCCGTCTGTGTGCTCGTTAGCTGCAGCCCTGACTCGTACCATCACTGTAAGGTTAATTATGATGAACACACTCGTTAGAGGGGGCTTTAACAAGCACACACACACACACACACACACTCCTCTCACAACAGATTCAGACATATTGGAGCTGACAGCTGAATGTAGAAACTTTATAGAGTCTCCTCTCCGTCTCCGTCTTCTTCTTCTCCGTCGTCTCCTTCTCAGGTCGTTGAGTTCTCACCACCTCACAAAGGGTTAAGCCATGTCAGCCATGATGTCATCACACACACGCACACACAGAGGGATCTGATTGCATGGAGTGTGTGAAGCGGATGACGCGTGTGTGTGTGTGTGTGTGTGTTTGCGTGAGCCACATGTCGGTTGTTGAGGTGCAAACACTGAAGCTGTTCTAATTCTTTCTTTTTACTGCTTACATTTAATTATTAAAGTCTAACGTAGAGATGTCATGGAGCCGGACTTTGAAACTTCGATTTGATTCTGGAAAAAATGTAATTATATTGGCAGCTGTGTTGTAACCATGGCAACAAAAAGAGACATCCTAAACACCTACACACTGTTTTTAATCACTCAAATCTGCAGGTAAACTCCTGCAAAATATCTAAATCACACACCTCACCTGGCCTCCGTCACCCCCCCTCTCTCCTCTCCTCTCCTCTCCTCTCCTCTCCTCTCCTCTCCTCTCCTCTCCTCTCCTCTCCTCTCCTCTCTTCTCCTCTTACAGCCTTTCCTTAACTCCCCCTTAACTCCCCTCACCCCCTCTCCTTTCCCCCCTCCCTCACCTCCTCATCTCTTTCCTCTTTCTGTATGAATGTGACATCACAGACCAGCTGTCGGTCAGCTGGAAACGATGCATTGTGGGAAAGCAGGGGGGAGAAGCAGTGGTGGTGAACTTTCTTGTTAGCGGGAACAGAAGCAGTGCAGTGCATTGTGGGAAAGCAGCGGTGCAGGGGAGGGGGGTGGGGGTCGTCTTCAATATTCTGTTTGCTGTGTTTAATTCCAGCTGAAGGTTCGTCTGCTGCAAAGACATTACCATCGATTTTCTTCTTCTTCTTCAGCCGCAGAAAAATTGATGTCACACTGTCGGACCTCTTCCTCCTCCTTCTCTTCTTCTTCTGCACCTCCTCCTCCTCCCTTAGTCCTCCTCCTTTTTTACTCTTCCTCCTCCATTTGCAGAGATACATGTATTTTACAACTTTATTTAACTTGTCAAATGTCACAAGACAGAGAGGAATCATGCCTGTCTTCCTATTCTCCTTTCTTCATCTTCCTCACTGACCTCTGCACCACCTCCTCCTCCTCATCCTCCTCCTCATCCTTTTTATCATTGGCATTCTCCTCCTCCTCCTTCTTCAGTCCCCTCCTCCCTTTGCATTGTCTGCCTTCAGTTCAACTTTATTCAACCTGTAAAAAAAAAGAATAATCCTGAAAGACTTTTAGGTCTTCCTCTGCTTCTTCACCTCCTCCTCAGCATCCTTCTGCACCTCTGCATCCTCCTACACCTCTGTGTACTCCTCCTCCTCCTCCTCAGCATCCTCCTGCACCTCTCCATACTCCTCCTCCTCCTCCTCAGCATCCTCCTGCACCTCTCCGTACTCCTCCTCCTCCTCAGCATCCTCCTGCACCTCTCCATACTCCTCCTCCTCCTCCTCAGCATCCTCCTGCACCTCTCCGTACTCCTCCTCCTCCTCAGCATCCTCCTGCACCTCTCCATACTCCTCCTCCTCCGCATCCTCCTGCACCTCTCCGTACTCCTCCTCCTCCTCCTCCTCAGCATCCTCCTGCACCTCTCCGTACTCCTCCTCCTCCTCCTCCGCATCCTCTTACACCTCTGTGTACTCCTCCTCCTCCTCCTCAGCATCCTCCTGCACCTCTCCATACTCCTCCTCCTCCTCCTCAGCATCCTCCTGCACCTCTCCGTACTCCTCCGCATCCTCCTGCACCTCTCCATACTCCTCCTCCGCATCCTCCTGCACCTCTCCGTACTCCTCCTCCTCCTCCTCCTCAGCATCCTCCTGCACCTCTCCGTACTCCTCCTCCTCCTCCTCCGCATCCTCTTACACCTCTGTGTACTCCTCCTCCTCCTCAGCATCCTCCTGCACCTCTCCGTACTCCTCCTCCTCCTCCTCCTCCGCATCCTCTTACACCTCTGTGTACTCCTCCTCCTCCTCAGCATCCTCCTGCACCTCTCCATACTCCTCCTCCTCCTCCTCAGCATCCTCCTGCACCTCTCCTTACTCCTCCTCCCCCTCATCCTCCTCCTCTCGTTCAGTCTTCGGTCTTTAGACTGCTTCTGCAGAAATCTGCTTTGTAGGAAACTTTACTAACAAAGAGTAAAGAATCTTTCTTGTTCCTCCCCATTTTCTTCATTCTTCCTCCTCCTCTTCCTCATCCTCCTCCTGCTCCTGCACCTCCTCCTCCACGTCACGGAGTAGTGACAGCTTCTGTGTGACTTAAAGTCATACTTACTGCTCATCATCATCCCTTGTAGTCTGATCTAAGGATAGAAACCACCGACACTTTAAACATAGACGATTATTTTCTGTGTAAGAAAAGATTTTATAAAAACCGTCGTCCTCCTCTCAGAGGTTTCTTTCTTCTTCTTTCATTCTTTCTCTTCCTCCTCCTTTGAGTCTATTTTACTCTCCATGCAGATTTATTTATCTGGTCAGAGGTAAAAATGTGAGAGGAATCATTCCTTTCTTCCTCCTCCTCTTCCTCCTACTTTCTTATCTTCACTCCCTCCTACTCCTCCTCCTCTTCATCTTTTTCTGTTCATGTGTAAATCTTTTCGAGGAGTTTTCAGTCTTCCCCTGCAGTCTTAGAAGTTGGACATAAAGAGTCCTTCAGTATTAACTCATCCATTCATACACATTCACACGCCGCTGACAAATCAGCGGGAGCAACTTGGGGTTCATTGACACTCTGAGGATGACTTTAGAAGCTGGGGATCGAACCCCTGACCTTCCAATAGATAGACGGCCGACTACCTTTGAGCCACAGCCGCCCCTTTTGTCTTCTTCTCATAGTTTCCTTCTTCTCCTCCTCACTCTTCTCCTCCTCTCTCTCTCAGCTCTGCTGTGACCTCTGACCTCCTGTCTCCCTGATCCTCCTGCTGACGGTCCTGATGCTGTTTGTTACCATGGAAACCGTTTAACATTAGCTCTTTTGCATCCTTTATTTCCTAAGTGAGCATTAATCGGGTATTACTCTGGGTGTTACTCCTCGGTCAGTGGAGGGCACATGTGTTCGCGCTCACACGCTCCTCCCATCGATGTGGACGTCTGTTAACGGGCAGAATTCGTATCGGCGTGTTGGCGGTAGCGCGAGGATCTGATTTTGTTTGGAAAGAATTGACGGCTTCATTTAGATTTGTTCCATAAAAGCACACATAAACAGTTCTCATTATTCCTTTCAATTTAAAATAGTATCCACTCTGCTCCACCCACCCAGTTTGACCTGTGACCCCGCCTGCTGCAGAGTGTGTGTGCGTGCGTGCGTGCGTGCGTGCGTGCGTGCGTGTGTGCGTGCGTGCGTGTGTATCATAAAAGGCCTCTGAGGAGGGTGAAGACTTCGAGGCATCTTTCAACCATCTTCTATCCCCCTCCTCCCCTTCCTCCCTCTCCTCACCCCTTCCTCTCCTCCTTCTCCTCTCGTTGTTCCTTCATTCCCAGCATGCCTCAGTAATGAGAGCTCCATGAAGCACCATTAGGAATTAAAATTCTCAGACTAAATCAGAAACACATGTAGAGCGAGCTTACGTCAGACAGAAAGAACCAGAACTGATTTGTTTTCATTTCAAGTCAACAGATTTTTGATCCAATCACACGTTTCATGTGTTTTTTTCTCGAGCTTCGCTGCTCTGTGGTTCTGCATGCAATCACACTTTTTCCTCCTGTGTCATGTTCAGCAGTTACGTGGAACGACCAAAAGATAGAGGGACAGTTTATCCGGCCTTTCTTAAAATGCTTCACCTTAAAAATGGACCCATGTGACAAACTTACCAAACCTGTCTGTTTCTGCTCACCGATGTGGTTCATGGTGTCGTTCAACTAGAACCTGAACAGTAGCGACCTTGTGCATCGTGCTGCGGTTTGTGTGCAGGGTCAGAGTACGAGGCTTTGCATTAACCCTCGAGGTGATTCATGTTAGCAGCTGTTTGAGCTAAAGCTATGCATCATGGGAGCTGCAGTCTTATGTGAGACATCCTGAAAACGATCATGGGCAGCTTTTAATTTGAACCATCAACTGGAAAACTTCCCAGAATGCTCCTCACTGACACGTATGTGATAATCAGCAGGAGGGTGATGAAGCTGGAGGGGTGAAAAAGCCACGCTCCTCTGATCAGCTTCATAAACAGGTTATCAGGAAACCAAGCAGGATTTGATATTGTTTCCAATTTAGCGAGAGGGACCTCGGCGTGTTTAACGCGTCGACACAATAAATAAATTACTGCCGTAATGTTCTTTCCTCCTTCCAGCTCTAATAATAGTAAGCAGGACGCGCTGCGGATCCAGAAAGGATTAGCATCTGTGTTTGATGTGGTTCCACTTTTTCGCGCCCGAATGCGATTGCTCGTCTTGTTTGTTTGCAGCGGAGGAGGAGGAGGAGGAGGGGGGGGGGGGGCTGCTCGTGTGTGTGTGTGTGTGTGTGTTTTTTTAGATATTTCTTACTTCTTTTTTTTTCATCTTGTTGCCTTTCGGGGCGTCAGAAGAAGACAATGCCAAATTAAAACCGCAGAGACGCTGCTGCTCTTTCTGTTGATTTCTTTCTTTGTGTGGTTTGGTGAAGGCCCCGCTCGCCCCAGGCTGCAGACCGCAGAGAGAGAGAAGAGAGAGAGAGACAGGAGCTGACCGGGATTTTAACAGAGACAGAAAGGCATGATGGGAGAGAAGAGGGAGTTGTGGGGAGGGTGGACAGATTTGTCTTAATTGGAGGTTTTTCTGGTGCATCAGGGAGCGGAGTGGAGCAGAAAAACTCCAGTCAGGTATCAAAGGGCATTTACTGCTCGCTTCCTGTTTCCAGAGGAAAAAATAAAAGCAGGAAATGTGTTCGTCAACGATTGGCCTGACCCCTGTGTGCTGCTGCCGCGGAGCATTCTGGGAGTTCTGCTGCAGAGGTTCAGAGCAGGATCGCTGATAACTCGGGTTTTATTTCATACTTGTAGTGATGAGCTGAAAGCATCAGTCCCGATTCTTTTCACATTTTAGACGAGATGCTCTTTTTTAAAAGCAGAAACAGCTCTGCATCGCTCTCTTTGAAGCCACCAGACTCCATGAAGAAACACAGTCATTTTACCTCCACAGGTCACAGGGGTTGCTGGTCTACCGCTGCCTCCGTCAGTTGGTGTTATTATGTTTTTACACACACATGATGTCAGATCCAAACTCACTGTTAAATACATTAAAGTCAAACTCTAACACAAAAACAAAGTGATCAAGTCAGAGAAGAAACCTCCGTGCTAAAATCTGTGTTTTTGTCAATGAGGTTTGGTGGCTTAAAAGAGAGTGATGAAACAGCTCCTCGTCCTCCTCCTCTAATCACCATCATCCTGTTCCTCCTTCAACACTTCTCCTCCTCAAACTTCTTCCTTCCTTAACCCCTTCCTCTTACTCTCTTCAGCGCCTCCTACATCCCTCCTTTTGTCCTCTATTTTATATATCCCTACTTCTTCAGTCTTCTGTTTCTCCTTAACCCCTTCACCTCTCCTCCTCTTCCTCTAATCATCATCATCCTTGTCCTCGTTCTCCTCCTCATCTTACTCATCTGCCTTCTCCTCCTTCTCTTCTTTTACATCCTCCCCCTCCTCATTATCGTTCTCCTCCTCAACCTTCTTCCTTCCTTTGCCCTTTTCCTTACACTCCTCAGTACCTCCTACATCCCTCCTTTTATCGCCTTTAATTTAACATCCTCCTCTTCACCTCCTCCATCCATCTCTTCTCCTCCTCCTCCTCCTACCCAACCACCCTCTCCTCCTCTTTTTTTCAGCTCTCCCATACTTCTTTCTTCTAACTCCTTTTCTCCTTCTCCTCTTCCTCCCTAAGCCCATACTTTCTCCTTAGCTCTTTCACTTCCTCCTCCTCCTCCTCCTCCTCCTCCTCCTCCTCCTCCTCCTCCTCCTCTGTCCGGAGCAGAAGCGTGGAGCAGATTACATCCATAGAAGCAGAAAAGAGGAACAAGTATGTCGGACAAAAGCGGACGTCCAAACAGCAAGGGCCCCGCGGGAGCTTCTATTCAGGCTGTGAAGAGCCCCGGGTCACCTCCTCCTCCCCGTCCTCCCCCCCCTCTCCCACCTCCTCACAGACAGCTTGACCTTTGCCTCTCTCTGTCTGGACCCCCCCCACCTCCTCCCCCTCCTCCTTTCACTCCCCTCTGTCTCTCTCTCCGGGTAGTGCTGTCTTTCCTGCGGTGTATAGTGATGCATTGTGGGCCGGCGGAGGGTTTCTCTGGGTTTTATAACAGGAGGAAATGTTTTGAGGGAACTCCCACAATACACACACACACATACACACACACACACACACACACACACACACACACTTCCAGTGTTAATCTCCATAAGAAAGCTTCTCCCCTCACAGCAGCTTCAGTCTGCAGTCGGAGCTAAAACATGATCGTAATTATGTAATAAAGCACAAAATGAAGCTGCTATAGAGGTGCTTGCGTGCGTGCGTGCGTGCGTGCGTGCGTG